>JAAWXA010000030.1:1134395-1151524 GCA_038090715.1 Florisuga fusca | reverse complement strand
CCAGGGGGGTGGGAGTCAGGGGGCTGCCCCCCCCCAGCCCATCCCGCAGGGGAGGAGGGACACGGGGCTGGCACTGCCCCAAATCCTGCTCCAGCCCTCCCCGAGGCCATCCAGCTCTGCAGCCCCTGCCCAGGGCCTGGAATGGTTTCCAGAGTTATATCCCAGCTATCGTGGGCTGAGTGTTTTCCCAGGGAAGCTTTTCCAGGAAGACACCAGGAGCAGAGTGAGGACCCTGCAGGGTGATGTCTCCGGGCAGGCAGGTAACGGGGGAGGAGGAGCCCCTGCACCTTGGGGGTGGTTTCCCTGAGAGCTCCAAGTGGGAGTGGGAGAGGAGGGGTGAGAGATCCCACTCCTCCAGGAAGGATCCCAGGAATTTCAGTGCCCAACCCCCCCCCGTGGTTTTCATTTTTTGGGTTGGGTTTGGGTCTGGTTCCTGCAGGTTGGTGCTGGTGCAGCTGGTGCAGCTCCCTGGGCTCTGCCCTGCTCAGCACCCAGCCCAGGACCCCCAGCACTGTCAGACACCCATTTCCTGCCCCCTCCCCAGCACTGGGGGTGCTGCCTGCACCCCCCCCAGCCCAACCCTGACTGCTCTGCCTTCCCACACAGGTGTCCTCTCAGCACAGCACCTCCTGGATGTGCGCCTGGGGGAGCTGCCTGCCTGGCTGGCCACCAGAGACCTTTCTCCTCAGGGGCTGCTTGGAGGAGCAGAGAAAGGTGAGGCTGAATTCCTGACAAATCGGGGCTGAGTGATCCCAAATCCCTGATTTCCTTCCTGCAGCCAAGCTCTGTGAGATCCGTGGCTCTCTGGATCTCTGATAACCAATCAGGAAAATAAATAAACCCAACCCTCTGGCTTTGGGAAGCAGTGAAGTCTGCAGGATGTGGTGTGATCCCTGGATTTCTCTTCCCACAGCCTGGAGCAGCTTTTGCAGCAGATACATCACGGTGAAGAGGGGGGGCCCGGCGGGGGTCTCCATGCTGCTGGCAGGGTGCTGCCTCCTCAGCTACTCCTGGAGCTACCAGCACCTCAGTAAGCACATTCCCTCCCTGCTGCATCCCTCTGTCAGGAATTCTCACTTTTGGAGCAGGCAGGAGATGGTTTTGTCATTCCTGTTACCTGGAGCTCTGAAATAATGGAAATCCTTCACGGTTAAGCCTGATGTCAGGGCTCAGGGAGCAGCATTTTGGGGCTGCCTCGGGAATTTAGCTGAGAAAAGTGAGGACACTGGTCACCCACTCCCAGCTGCTCCCTGGAGAGCACCAGGAGCAGTCAGGCAGCACTTCCTGCACAAAGCAGAGGGAGGGGATGTTCCAGCAGGAATCTCCCCTTCCCTGGCTGTACCCACAGCTGACAGGGTACACCTGGGGTCTGGGGGGGTTGCCCAGCAGCACCCAGTCCCCTGCAGAGCTCAGCAGCAGAGCAGGATGCACCCAGAGCACGCTGCTGCAGTCCCCAGGCTGACACCCCCCTGGGGGTTTTTCCTTCCCCGTGTCCCCAGGGCAGCACCGCTGGCGCAGGCACCACTGAAGGGGCTGGAGCAGCAAGGAGCAGGCCTGGATCTCCCAGTTGGAAGCAGCAGAAGTGCTCCCTCCCAGCACTTCAACTCAGCAGAGCCCAGTTTAGAATCCTAGGCAGGTTTTTCAGTAGAAACAGGGAACAGGGGCTGCTTTGCAGTCACCCCCCTGCAGGCAGAGGAGTGCCAGGGGCAGTGCCAGCCTCTGCTCCCCACTCTGCTGCAGGGAAATGTGCTTGAGCCACATGTGCTGGCTGCAGAGGCCCAAATCTCTTGCTTGGGGACACCAGACACAGGACAAACCCTTCACCTGGGCAGCTGATAAGGATTGGTTGACGTGTTGCAGGCAGGGAGGTTTGGGAGGGATTGTGGCAAGGGGGGGTTTAGGCTGGAATAATGTTTCCTTTCCCCTTGGCAGCCTTGTGCCCCCCTCTAACTCACCCCTTCCACAGCAAACACCAACTGGCAGGAGGTGGGGGTCCCACACAGGCCCCCCCAGCCCTGCTTGCTGTCAGGATGGGCAGTTCTGCCCGGGCTCCAAGGGAAGGAGCTTTGGGAAGGCGTTGGAGCAGCCCCGCTGAGGGCTGCAGCACTATTTCTGGAGGAGGAAAATCCATTGGATGAGCTGCTGTGCCCAAAGGGCAAACTGATGCCTGCATCAGACAAACAAGGACAGTTAGGAGAGCTGCTGGTTACAGCCTGCCATGGCTGAACATGTCTGGAAAAGGACTGATCATGTTACAGGCATGAAGGAAAGAAACACGAGGAAACAAACAGGAAAAAAAACCCCAACAAAACCAAACCCCTGAACTCTGTAGCAGAGCAGTGCAGTAGTTCTGTGTCTGAGGTGTTTCACCAAAATCTCCCTCTCACCAGCAATAAAAGCTTTAGTGGATTTTCCTTTCCTGCTTGATACGTGGTGCTTCTTCCCCCCCTCATCTGCCTGGGACCCCTCAAACCTCTGGGGGCTCCAAGCAGCACAGGGGGTGGGGTTGAGGCAGAGTCCAGTTTTAGTGGCTTTGGGGAACCAGTGCTGGGTCTGCTGCAAGAGGCTGTGCTGGGGAAAACCAGCTGGAATTTGGAGTCCAGCAGCTGCCCTGGCAGCTCCATGGTGGTTCCCTGCATCTTCCTCCCACACTCCGTGGGGAATCACTTCCCAGGAGGGTTTCCAGCTGAGCCTTCCCACACCTGCTGGCACAGTCACCTTTCTGCCTGCACTGGGGGGGTTCGTGCTGGACCAACCAACCCCCTGCCAGGCTGCCACGCATTTGCTCTCCCATCATTTCCCAGCAAGCAGGCTGCTGGAGCCACGTCCTCTTCCAGCACAGCTCTTGCCTGCAAACTGCACCCCAAGACCTCTAACTGCAAAAAAACCTCCCACCCAGGGGGATGTGAGGGTCCTGCTGCTCCCCAGTGCCCTTCCACTCCTCACTGAGTGTTCCTTGACACAAAATTCCCTTGTCCCCTCCCAAGCACAGCCTCGTTCCCCAGCCTCACACCCCAGCTGCCCGGGGGAGCAGCCTCCAGGGCCAAGAAGCACAGCCCAGGGTGCAGGCAGACACCCCCATTTTAAGGCTGCTGCTGTTGAGGTCCCCGTGCCACCCCTCCCCATGGGGGGGGGTCCTGCAGGGCACTCAGTCCCCACCCCTGGTCACCCCAGAGGTGGCAGGAGGTTGGTCCAGCAGCATCCAGGATCCAGACCCCCCCATCACCAGGGAGATGGGCAGCGCCCCCCCCCTCCCTTCCCCTCACCCCACCACCCATCCCGGTGTCTCAGCAAGCCTGCAGGAGCCTGGGTGACACCAGGGACAGCCCATGGTGACATCCACGTCCAGGAAGGGACAGTCCCTGCTGCTGCACTCGCCTGCGGGGTGGGTGGGACAAGGCTGGTTGGAGCCCAAGGCGGGGGAAATCCCTCCGGGATGGGAAGAATCCCAGGAGCATCCCACACCGGGGATGGGGGCCTCGGGGGACAGGGAGTGGGGGGGTGGCAGGAGCATTTCTTCCCGCAGACAGGAGGTGGCATCAGGCACTTGCTCCGGGCCAGACCCGAGGGATTTGGGTGCTGGGAGAGGTTCTCAGNAGCTGTCGAGCTGCTGGGCTGTCCTTTCCCTGCCCCTTCCCACACTCACCCTTGGGGGAAGAACTCACAGACAGACACCCCCAGCTCTGCAGGGAGAGTGTCACCCACCAGCCCCACTGCCACCAAACCCAGCGAGGGCCAGAGCAGCCCATCCCAAAAGCTGGGCCAGGTCCATCCCTGAGGAAGCAACACCCGGAGCCAGCCCGGCCTCTGGCAGGGGCCCAGGGAGGAGGCAGGACCAGAGACACCCAGGTATTGTGGGGGGTGCAGCAAGAGGCAGGAGCACCCTCAGGGAGGAGAACCCCAACACCTCCTGCACCCCTGTCACCTTCCAAGGATGCTCCAAGACCCCGTCCCCAGCTTACTGTCCATACCCGGGAAGGGCAGGGGCTGAGCTCCTCACTGCTGCTCCACACCAGCCTCCAAGTCAAACCTGAGCTTCTCCACCCCAGCCACCAGCTCCTGCACCCCTCCTGCTCCAGCCAGCACAGGCAGAGAGCAGCACAGGGGCTGCCCGAGGACAGCACAGCTCTCCCCAGGGAGCTCCACGTTCCGCAGGTCAGGGCACCCACCCTGGGCCCCAGCAGCACTCAGGACCCCTCCTCATCCTTTAACCAGAGTGAAGTGAGCCCAGGAGCAGCCCAGAGCCCTCCATTTAGAGAGAGGAGCTGCTCCCAGCTGCTCTCCATTTCCAGCCTGAGTGCCTGGTGCTGCAGCCCAGCTGCAGGCAGCTCAGCTCCGGGCCCCCATCNCCCCCCCAGATCCCGGTGCCGTGCAAGGGGGGGGGGTTGGGGAGGCTGTGGGTGCCCCCCCGGGCTGCTCTGGCAGCTGGCCGGGCGCTGCTAGCCCAGGGTGCGTTGAGCATGCCAGGGCCACCATCCTGTCCCGTCGAGCGGGTCGGTGTCCCGCACACGCCCAGCGAACCCCCGCGCACTTTCTGCCCCGTCGGGTCGCGGCAGCGCGGTGCTGCCGAACCGGAGCTGGACCCGACAGGCGTCACAACGATGGTGGCTGCTGAGTGACGGTCGCAGGCGGCTGGTGCTGAGCTGCCCCAGGGGCCTCTCGCCTCCCCGAGGAACAAGGAGAGCCGGGGACAAGGTGCCGAGCCCAGGGACCTGCTCTGCATCCAAACATCCATAAGGGACAGGAGGAGCAAGGTCGCCCCCGGCAGGGACCTGGGATGCAGGGACCAGGAGAAGGGGAGGATGCTCAGAGCAGGGGCGGTGGCCCCGGGCCCCTGGCAGCGGTGCTGGGGGCAGAGGCAGCCCGGTGAGCTCAGAGCCACCAGCCACAGCTGCTGTTGTTCTCCCCATCCCGGACAATGGCCCAATGTCCCCATGTCCCCACGCCACGGGGTGTTGTGTTGGCCCTGGCGCACGCACAGGACCCCATTGTGTCCCTGCTGTGGCACTGTGCTCTCCTGCTCCCCTCAGAGCTCCTTCCCAGAGATCAGGGGCATCTCCTAGGACCAGGAGGCGCTGGAAAGGCCGAATCCTTTTGTCCCCACCCAGCACCAGTGAGGAGAGCCTGGCTGGTCCTCCCAGGCTCTCCACCTGCTCAGGGAAGGTCTCCAGCCCCCACCCCCAGCCCACGGGAGTGGGGACAGCCCATCCTGTCCCACTGACAGCCGTTCCTGCCCCGCCATGCCTTCCCTTCCTCCCTGGCTGGCAGGGAGCAGGGCTGCAGGGAGGAGAGCAGTGCCTTGGCAGAGCTGACCCTTGGCAGGAACCAGCCTGGCCAGAGGGTCCCAGCCTGGAGCCAGATCCGGCCAGCGGGAGCTCTGCTGCTTCCTCCGGCCACTGCAGGGGCCGAAACACCGGGCAGGGGACCAGCCACCAGGCAGGGGACCAGGCAGCAGGACAGGGTCTGGGGACAGGGGCAGCATGGAGAAAGCCAGTCCTCACCTGTGCAGCAGGGTGCAAACACCCACACCCCCACGTGCCTCACCCCCAGGAACTCAGGCCACTGCTCTCACTACCGTTTCCTTTTATTCTTCACATTGGTACATACATGGTATAAAACCCCCCCAAAGCCCCCTGCCTGCACCAGGCCAGTGTCAGCATGGCCCTGCAGCCACCCAGGGACACTGGGGCCACCCTGGCTCTGTCCCTCAGAGCCACCCTCCCATCAGCATCCCCGGGCTGTTTGGAGGGGAGCTGGGATGGGTCTGTCCATCCGAGGGATGGGGAGTGAGTCTGCAGCGTAGGGCTGGGGGCTCCTGGTCTGCAGAAGGTCCCCAAAAAAGCCCAGGGAGTTGGAGCCACCCACAGTCCTGGGGACCCCCTCTGAGCTCCAGAGTCAAGCCCTTCCTCATGGGAAATCTCCCCTCCATTAAAACCGAAAGCGAGAGTAAAGAAAGTTAAGTACAAATCAGAGAGCAGTAAAAACCATACGGCGGGGGAAAAAAATAGATATATATTACTAAAGGGGCTAAACTTCCAAAGCCTCGACTTGCTGGATCCTATATTGCTTTACGTGGGTGAAGGGGAAAGGAGCTAATATCCAAAGTCCAACAGAAAGAACCAAAATCCAGTCTGCTTCCCCTCCCAGGTTGTGCTGGAGCTCTCTGGGAGCTGAGAGCCTCAGGAGCAGAGCTCTGTCCTGCCGTGGGGCACCCGCTGCTGCGTAGGGAGAGGGAAGGAGGGAGGAGCTGAGTCTCCCCTGGTGCCACCCGTTGCAGCACCGGGATATTTGTCTCCGTGTCCAAGAAACCACAAACAAGAACCAGAGCCCTTGGCTCGGCCACTCGCCTTTTATACTCGGATTTCGTCGTCATCCTCGTCGGCGAAGGAGAACTCTTTGTCAGGGCGTTTCAGGGGCCCCCCCCGCTGGCTCAGTGGCCCAGGGACGGGGCTGGAGATGGACACCAAAGTGCTGTCCCTGGGGCAGCGCCCACCAGTGCCACGGGAGGGGCTCTGGATCTGCAGGGCTGCCACGGCCACCGGGGAGCTGGGCAGGGCGGCATCCGCCTCCTCCTCGCAGCTCTCCTCCGCCTCGGGGTCTTCGTCCTGCTCCCACTGCTCTTTATCCATGATGCTCAGGACGTCCCCGAGCATGGAGGGCCCCAGGTCGATGTGGAAGGACATGATGGACTCTGCGTGCTTCATGCCAGCCCCGCTCTTGGCCACCACGACGGGCAGCTCCGTGATGTCCCCGAAGTCGCGCTCATCCAAGCCGGGGCTCAGCGGCCCCGCAGCCGCCCCGTTCGGGCGCTGCTGCTGCTGCTGCTCTTCGGGGCTCACCTCCTCGGGCAGCTTCTTGACGGGGCTGGAGGAGAGGCTCTTGGGCAGCTGCCCCGTGCTCCTGTCCACCTCCTTCTCGTTGAGCTGGGGCAGGGAGACGGCGTTCTTGACGAAGAGCGCCGAGTCCCGCAGGGAACCCAGCATGTCCCGCCGGTCCCCCCGCGTCACCGACTGCGAGCGCTTGCTGCTGCGGAAGCGGCGGGACAGCAGGCTGGGTTTGGAGGTGCCCAGCTCCTCACCCACCTCCGGCCCCGGCTCCCCGGCCTTGCTGGTGAGGAAGGAGGTGTCCCCGAAGGCGTCCCCTGCCCGCCCCACGTGCATGGTGTGGCGGAAGTCCCCCAAGGGCGCGCTGATCATCTCGGCCGTCAGGTCAGCCCGCGAGCGTCGCTTGGAGTGGGCAGAGTTGGAGACGAGTTGCTTGAGGATGGGCATCGCTGCGGGCAGGGAGGGGCTGGTGCCACGCTGCCAGGGGCTCCGACGAGCTGCTTGGGGTGGCCAAGAGGGAGCCCCGCGTCCCAACCTGTGCTCACAGCTGCTGCTCCCACCGGTGTCACCGACAGCTCACTCCTAGGGGACAGAAGGACACGGTCAGGCTCTGAGGACACGAATGGGCACACCCTGCCCCTCTGCCCACCAACCACCCCGCTCCCCCAGGGAACAGCCACCTCCAAGCTCCCCACATCCTCCAGACAATGAGATCCCAGATCCCATTCATGGAGGAAACATACAGAAAGGACCACAGAAGAAAGACTTGAGCACACTGGGGCTGCAGGACGGTCCCCAGCGCTGTGCCCCATGTGAACAGGGACAAAGAGGGACACGGGGCACCCGCTGTCCCCTCCCAGCCCGCAGGAGTGGGGCACGGCAGCACTCGAGCCTCTGGGAGCTGTACACCGAGAAGATGCCTGGGATTTTTTTATTTTTTTTTTTAATTGGAAGAAAGCAGGGAGGAACAGACGCCAGGAGGAATTGGAAACAGACGGCAGGAAGTGTGTGAGGAGCGCGCAGAGCCCCCGGGAGGCACCGCCAGGCAAGCGGCAGGATGGGGGGAACCGGGATGGGCTTCCCTGCAGGAGCCCCTCCGTGCCCAGCTTGGCAGGATGGACACGTGGAAACATGTCCTTGAGCACCCTGAAGCCCACGTGGGGCCGTGCCCACCCCCCCCAGCCACCTCATTGTCACCGTTGTGACTCAGGAGTGGCAGAGATGACGAGGATTGGGATGCGAGGAGCCACCTTCCTCCTTCCCATCGTCACCCCATCCAGCCCGGCTGGAGGGGACAAGGACAGTGACCAACGTCACGGCGTCCCACGCTTGCCCTGGCGCCAGGAGCCCCCGGGTGGTCCCGGGAGAGGCTGCTGGGACGGAAGGTCCCGTGGCCACCCGCTTCCTCCCGCTGGGCACCGCCAGCGATACCGCAGCCCCGTGACGTGCACGGGAAGGGATAGACGTCTGTCCTCTGAGCAAGGCTCAGGGAAGGGGCCACCACATCCCTGTTGGTCACCCAGCCCCAGGGGGACTCAGGCTGGAGCCATCCCTGTCCCCACAGCCCCCGGGCAGTGATGGCAGCGTGGTCCCTGCACAACCTGGGCACAGCTGGATGCCGAGTGGCCACAGCATCTGCCCCACAGCTCCCAGCACTGCTGGGGAGATCTCCTGCCCCCCAGCCCATCCCAAACCTGCCTGCCCATCCCTCAGAGTGGCAGTGGGGTCTCAGACAGGCTGGGGATCGGCCGGTCCCCTGCAGGCAGGATGGACTCTGACCCCATGCGAGTGCAAAGTCCCGGTGCTGGGCACTCCCTGCACAGCTCCTGTGTGGGGCCAGCCCCACGGCATGGCAGCACACGGCCTGGCTCCTACCCACCCCACACCTGGGCATGGCTGTGGCAGAGCCCTGGGGATGTAATGGCACATGGCGGGGGTGGTCTGGTCAGGGGAAGCCACAGTTCAACCCCAGCAGCCCAGGGAAGGGCTGGAGCAGCCATAGCACCTTTTCTGCACCCCCAAACCAGAAGCTGAGCAGAATTCTTCCCTCCTTTCCCTATCCAAGTGCAGACAAGCAGCTCGCTGGAGCCCCTCTCCAGGCTCTCAGGCCCAGCAGAGCCCATGTGCCCGTGCATGGCACAGACATTTCCCCCTCACAGCAGCTCCTTCCAGGCAGGCATTCCTCCAGCCTTTGGTTTTACATAAAACAAACACTCCCGGCGAGCTCCCCAGCTGGGCCAGGCAACCGTGCTGCTGATTTAGGCCATCTGGGGACTGTCCCTCCCTTGTATTTAGATTTCGGGGGCCAAGTTCAGCATTTGTGAGATACTTTGCAAGCCTCGGCAAAGGGGCCACCAGGAGGCTGGAGCCAGCACGCCGTGGCAGCCACTCCATCCAGCAGCTCTCCACCACCCTCACAGCCTCCAAACGAGCTGCTGTGTCCCCCCTCAACCAACGCTCCTGCCCACGAAGCCTTTTTGTAGCAGCCAAAGCCTCTCCCATCCCTCAACGCTTTGCTCCCAGCTCATCCCAAGAGGTGAGGCAGCATGGCAGGATGCTGCTGCCCACCCAGCCCGGCTGCCGGCCCCGTCCTGCCCAGGGGGAGCAGGACACAGAGCCCTTTTTTCTCTCTCTTCTCACTCAGGGAGAGGAGAACGGATCCTGTGACATTCCCACTGCCGGTGCTCTCACAAAGGAAACCAGGCCAGGGCTGCCTCTCCAGCTACCTACCAGGGAAAGCTGCTCTGTAACCGGAGAGACTTTGCAGGCAGGCTGGCTGGCAGGCAGTGCTGCCCATCCTGGGGCAAGGAGCCCAGAGCATGGCCAAGTCACAGCAGGGCCTTGGGGAAAGGGGAGGGGACAGGACCTGCAAGCCAGAGTAGAGGACAAGAGGAATAAAGTGACCCAACAGACCATGCACTGCTTCCCACCTGCCCTCCTAGCCCTTGGGGACCACGAGCTTTGAGGAACAGGAGCCTCAGGTCCCTGGGGACACATTTTCCCTGTGAGTGGCTGGCTGTTTGCAGGACAGAGGGGTCCTGCAGGCAGCAGGGCAGGTGGGACAGCCCCCAGGCCCCCAGCACCAGGGCAGGCAGTGGGACCACACGCCCCGATGGTGGCAGCTTCCACCTTCTGCTCAGCACCAGTGGCTCAAGCAAAGAGGGTGCATGGGTGCACACAGGGAAACAACCAAGTCCAGCCCCTGCTTGTCCTGCTCAAGGGCTGGGAGAGCCAAACCCACGGAGGGGGAAAGCATCCCGGCCGGCCCATCCAGCTCCAAACGAGCCTCCCCGGCTCTGCCATGCAGAACACCCCAGGCAGCACCCTCCAGCCAAAAGATGAGAGGATCCTCTCCCCACCCTGCCAGGCGCTGGGACAGGGGCTGTGCTGGACCGGTCGGGTCCCTCGTGTTGCCCAGGGCCAGGGAGAAGCCGGGCAGGGAGGACACTCCTGCTCAGCCCCACTTTCTGGTGTGCTGCCCCTCGGGGATCCGGCTCGGGAGACCCTTTGATGTTGCTGCCTGGCAGACAGCTGCCGGAGAGATGGCACCGATCACACCCTGCCACCACCGGCCCCGGCCCCGGGAGGGGACCAGCCCGCTGTCACACCCTGGCGTCGGGCTCTCCAGGGAGTCTCCCCGGGGCCCGGGGACAGACAGTCCTGTCGGTGCGGGCAGCCCCGGCGCCCCGGTGACCGTCTCTTCCCCGGCACGGGTGACAGGTCCGGTCCTGCCCTTGGCACCGGGACGCTGCTGCAAGTTCAGCCACGGGATGCGTGGAGCAGCCCCAGCGGCACTTCTGGAAGCAGAAAGGCAGTCGGCTGCGAGCGTGGGAGCTGGGGCCACCAGACAGCTCGCCAGGGCTGGAGGCAAAGCTCGGCTCTGGCCAGGGCTATCGGCACGCCGATCAGCGCCAAGCTGGGGAGCTCACCGCCCCAGCACGCCGGTGCCAAAAGCAGAGCAGCACTCCCCGAGGGACTGCCAACAACCGGGAACCAGCCAGAGTTCAGCGAGGAACTCTTGGCAGGACACGCCAGAACACGCAAAGGACCATAAATCCTCCTGCGAGGGGGCCACGAACCAACCCGCGGCTCTGCGGGGCGAGGAGGGGAAGTTTCCGGGGGGAAAGGTTATCATCTCCTCGCTGGCCCCAGCTCCATCCCTCACAACAACAAGGGCTGGCTGGGGTCCCACAGGATATCGGGGCTAAACAGACCTCCCGACCTCCGCCGGGCTCCAAATTCCTGCGGTTTCGCTGGGGTGGACGGGAAGTAAACAGGGAGGCTTCCCATGGCTTGGCTGCAGCACCCTACCTGCCAGAGGGACCCAGCACCCTCCTGCACCCCGGCTCGGGGGCCCCGCAACCGCGGTGGTTGTTTGTGCTCACAACAAAACCCCGGGGAACAAAGGGAGAGACCGCCGCGGTCAGCACAACGCTGTGGCGTGTGGCTGTCCCCTGGGGTCACCCAGAGAGTCCCGTGTCACAGGGGCAGTGGGATGGCCCCTCTGAGGGGGACCCAGGCCAGCCTTGCTCTTCTGCCACCGCCCACCCCCCCCCAGGACCCAAACCCACTGAACCTCCTGGGTGCTAAACCTCAGCTGGATTTGCTCCATGGTCTCCGGGGGAGCCGTGCCCCAAACAGAAGGGTTTCCTGTGCACCCTGCTAGGGAGAAAGCCCCGTCCCGGGATGCACAGACCTGCGCTGCCTCAGTTTCTCCCCCAGACCACTAACGATCACAGCTCTCTTTAGAACAACCTCCCTGATCTATAAATTCGGCACTTGGAAACATCCATACTTCACGCCGCTACTGCTGGGGTCAGACCAGGGCGGCATGGGCAGTGTCCAGCTCCCCACGGGCGGTCGCTGCCCACCAGCCCCCGGTCTCTGGCCACCGGACCGACTTCGGGAGCCACCCCCATGTCCAGGGCTTGCAGAGCCGGGCAGATCCCTGCACCCCGGGGCACCCATGGGCGCCGGCATGTGATTCCCAGGAATAGCGAGCAGCCCCGGGGGGAGCAGCCGGGAAGCCCTTGACTCTGTCCCAAGTTCCCAGGAAGGGCTGGAGGGGGATTTCGGGCGGCTCTGACTCAGCACCCTCCTGCGCCCAGCCCCGTCCGGCCCAGGGGTGCTGCTGGACCCGCTCCAGAGCGGGGAGGATCAACCTTTCCGAGCAGGGCCGCGGGCAGCCACCGCCCCAGCTCCGGCCACCGCCAGCTCGGGCCATCGCCAACCTCCTGTTGGGCTCGGGAGAGCCGAGGAGCCGCGGGCGAACGGTCGCCGGTGGCCACCGGCAGCGGGGCGGGGTGAGCCGGGCCNCAAACCCGAGTGGGGCGGGGGGGGTAGGGGATGGTCACCCCTTGTCCAAAGCGCGGCCCCGCCCGTAGGGGGTCCCCGGGATGATCCGAGGCGGGGGGGGGAGTCCCAGATCGCTCGGGGGGGTCTTGACTGGGGTCCCTCGGGCTGAGCAAGGGGCTGGCTGCACCCCCGGAGGTGGGTGGTGGGCCGTGGGCGACGGTAATTAATTAAGGGCAATTAAGAGCCACCATGAGGTTCAGCCGCGGGGCAGCATCCGTAGGGAGTGAGGGGGGGGTTCCACTCGCGACCGTGACACTCAGGAGGCTGCAGCACCCACGTTCGCTCTTCACCATCCCCCATCTCCCTGTCCCCAGCCCGTCCCGCTGCTCCAGCCCCTCTGGGGGGATCCCAGCCCCCTCCAGGCCGTGGATCAGTCGGGGAGGGGGGTCCATGGCTGAGCCGCGGTGGCGGGGACACCCCGGCCCCCCTCCCGGCTCTGAAAGGGAGAGCGCAGGGCTGCACAGCCGCTCTCGGGGATTAAGGCGAGACCTTTGTGGGAGAAAAGGGGCGGGAGAGCCCAGGTTATCCCGATCCTGCCTCCTGCAGCCATCCCTGTGTATTCCGGAGCGTCTGGAGTGTGTAGGGAGGGAGCCAGTGAGGGGGGTCCCAGGATGCTCCGGCCATGCAGCCCTGGAGGTTGGGGTACTGGGGCACGATGCTGCTGGGGGATGAAGATTTCTCATCTCCTGGGTGCAAGGAGCTCCATTCCCCACTCAGTGACACCGTCCTGGGGGCCGTGGCTGTGGCTGCAGCAGGGCTGGGCAGCACCCGGTGACTGATGGCTCGTCTGGAGCAGACTCTTCCCTCCTTCCCAGGCCGTGCTGCTTCCCCAGTTCACACCAGTGTTATTTTCATAGCAGGTTTGTTTGGCAAATTTTATTTTCCTTGCTTTCCACACGGGGAAACTGAGGCTGGAGGCAGAACCCCGTGCCAGCAGCTGAGCAGAGGTCCCCTACTGCTGGATGCAGCTGTGGTTTGTTGGTGGGTGAGGGGGAGGGTTTGCCAGACCCCCAGCCAGCAGCTCTACCCACTCGTGTGGGGCCAGACTGTGTTAATCCAAGGCCAGCACAGCACCAGGGAGGTGCTGCTGGCCTCACCTGACACTGTCACGGGAGCACAGGGCTGGCAGAGACAGCACCGTCAGGAGGGATTAACATCAGCTGGGTGCTGAGAGCCCCTGGGGTGGTGGTGGGAGCCCCTGGGGTGGCCTGGCTCCGGTTGGCAAGAGGAGACACTCAGTAGACTCAAAAAACTGCCTGGGACAGACGGGGCTGGATCCGGCCCTGGGGAGGTGGAGGGGAGGCCGAGAGGAGGCTCAGGAGCACGGAGGGGNCCTGGCCGTGCGGGAGATGCTGCCGAGCCAGCCGGGTGCTTTCCCGAGCCCCATTTCTGCAGAAGGGGGTGGGCATTGCCAGCCGGGAATGGGGCATGGCTCCCACAGCCCCCCCAGATCCCTCCAGCACCGGGGATCTGGTGCCAAAAACCTCCCCAGCAGCCCCAGCAAACCCACGGACACCAGCTTGCAGCCCCAGCCCTGGGGTTTCACCCCTTCCCTGTGTCCTGCGCCCAGGGGTGAGTGGTCATCCAGCTAACCAGTCACCACCCACGGGTGCACAGGTGAGCACCAGGACAAGCAGAGCCAGGAAATGGGCTCACACCACCCACCACCCACCCCGGAACCCATCACCGAGCCCTGGTGCAGCCTCCCCAGCTTCACCCCCCCGGGGGATCCCACCTGGAGCCTGGCTGCTGCACCCAGGGCTGGCAGCACCCACGGAAACCCCCTGTCCTGGCACCCCGTTAGCTGGGGTACCACGGCTGGCACCCACTCCTGCAGGACAGGGTGCACAGACCTGGCTCCGTCCTCTCCGCCGCTCTCCCGGCTCCGCTGCCATCCCCACCGTGCCGCCAGCCCCACACCCTGGCACGGCCCCGAGACAGCGTGGCCTGGGGCAGGCAGGGCTCTGAGGATGCGCCGAGTCCCACCTACCCCCCGGCATGGCAGGAGGGGCTGTCCTTGTCCCCAGAGCAAGGGGAAGGTGGGGACACTCAGCTCTGCCCCGGGAGCTGGTACCACTCGGGTGCCACCCTGTCTGCACAGAGAGGTTTTGGGGGTGCAGCTTCTGCCCTCTGCCCTGCTCCGACTGGCCAGCCCTGATGAGCCAGCAGTGCTCTGCCCCTGGCAGACCCGCGGGCCCACAGCACCCGGGAGATGTGTCAGGGCAGATTTGGTCCCCGGGGGCTGAGTGCTGCTGCCAGCTCAGGGAGCAGCCCGCAGAGCCGAGGCTGCCTGGGGGGGTTCAGGGCAGCAGGAGGGAGATTTGGGAAAAGCTGTTTGTGGTGGTGAAAACCGAGGTGGGAGAGAGGTGTCTTCCCCCTGTGAGCCCAGCTGGTCCTGTAACATCTGTGCTGGAGGGGAAACTGAGGCAGCACGGTGAGTGAGAGCTCCCGTTAGTGCCGCTGGCACCCAGCCCATCTCTGCTGTGCCCACACTGGGCTTTGGTCTCTATGTGGTTCCTGAACCATCCCAGGGAGGTTCCCTGGGGAGCACAGGGTGAACCTGCCAGCAGGGTGGGACGTGGGATCTGCCACTTCCTGGGGAGCAGCAGCATCCCTCATCCCTGGGGAACCACCAGAAGAAAGGACTGACCAGCACCCCCAGGAGCTCCAGCCACAGCCACACCAGCAGCTTCCCCTCCCCGCATGGTGCCAGCCCTAAACCTGCTGGGGTTGTTGCTGCACCCTCCGGCTTCTCCTCCCCGTGGCCAGGGAGGAGCCGGGCAAGCAGGGCCTGGGCTCTGCTCCCTGGTGCTGGCACCCGTCCCCTGCTGTCCCTGCACCAGGGGATGTGACCAGGGACCACCCTGGTGCTCACTAGGGGCTGCTCACAGGGGCTGGCAGGGAGAGGAGCATCCCTCGTGGGAGGAGTGGTGCCTTGCACAATGCCCCTTGCACCACAAGTGTGCCTTGCACGGGGATCTTCCCTTGCACGGGGATCCTGTCTGTGTTGCTCGACTCCCCAGACCTGCTCTGCCCCGTGTCCCAGCCCTGTGGGAGCTCAGTCTCTCTTGCACAAGTCAGGGTGCCTGGGGCAGGATTTGTCCAGGCAAACACAGACCCCCCCCCCCTCTGTCCCCATGCCAACACCTCCCCCAGGAGGGGTGTCAGGCCTCCCTTTCCTGCCCAGGGAGGGGACAGGCACCCCTGGGGCTCTGCTCCTTTTGGTGCCAGCTCCCAAGTAGGTCAGATGAATCACCTGCCAGGCAGCTTCTCGATGGCTCTGGGGTCATGGTGACATGCAGAGGTGGGGATGACGCTTCCACTGGTGGCCCTGGCTTGGCAGCAATGCCACCACAGTGTCTCCAGTTTCTTCCCAGACCAAGGAACGGGTGAAAGCAGCTGCAGCATCGGGACACATGCACACACGCAGCTCCAAGTACTCCCCAAATGCAGCACCTGCAAAAAGCTCCTTCCAGCAGCCCCAGACCCTCGCCCACACCAGGGTCAGGGTCCAGACAGGAGCCTGCAAGGGGCTCTGAGCCTCTGCCCTGCCAGCAGCAGGGTCCTGAAGACCCCACAGCCCCTGGGCCTGGTAACCCCCGCAAGGAAAAAGCCCCTGGCCAAGGATGCAGGTGCTGGTGCTGTGGAGAGGCTCAGGACCCCCAGCCCCCCACTCCTTACTGCCAGGGGGATGACTGGCAAGGAAACCCAAGGACATCACCCGGATTTTCCTGCCAGGCCTGAAGGATAGAGCAGACAGCAAGGGGGGCTGCAAACCACCCCAGGAGAAACCCCCAGTGCCAGCAATGCCAAAAGCAGCTGGTGCAGCAGGGTCCCCTGTCCCCCCACTGAGTCCCCAGTCCCTTCAACCACAGACCCCACTGCTCTGGGGTGGAAACCTGCAGGGATACAACCACCAGGGCTCTTTGGACCATTCCTGGCACCACTGTGGTGCCACAGGTTTGACAGAAGCCCAGCTGGGGCAGCAGAACAAACAGACACATCCCCCTGCTCCCTTCTCAGCAGGGTGACAGAGAGGTGACACGGGCTGATCCTCAGGCTGTTTATTGGCATCTCCCTTGGCTCAGCCCTGGCACCACGGCCCCACCAGGCTGGTGCCTGGCTCACCAGTAGGCACTGGAGGGGTTTGCTGTGCAGAGACCACCAGAATGGCCCTGGAGACCCTCGGGCATCACCACCCCCACCTGCTCCTCCTTATGGTCCCAGGTCTCTGCACAAAACCCATTAAAAAAAAAAAACAAAAAACCAAGAAACCCCAAACCACCAGAAAATGCAGGTGGCTACGGTCACCACAGCACCTTGTCCATGTCCTCACCAGCCCTGGGGTGCAAAATCAGGGGGGACATCAGCACCGATTGCACCCTAGTGGGGCTCTCCTGGGGTTTCAAGTCCTGGGGTCTCTTGGGGGGGGCTCAGTGCTGGGGCAGGCACAAAGGAGGGGAGGAATAGTTGCTCCCTGGGTTCCTGGCACAGCAGCTGCCCCCTTCTTCCAAAGGCTGGGGGGGTCCAGAGGTTGTCAGGTCAGTAGAGCTCCTCTTCCCCTCTGGAAGTTGGGGGGGGGGTGTCTCCATGTCACTGATTGTCCCCATGTCCTGGGGGAGACACAGGCAGAGGCTTGCTCTGCTTCCTCCTCCTCCTCCTCTCCCCCAGGCTGCTTATTTCTTAATCTCTTGGGGGTTTCTGGTTGGGTTTGCTTTGGGTTTGTAAGTTTGTTTGCTGCTTTTTTTGTTTGTTTGTTTTTCCTCCTATCTTTTTTTGTTTGTTTGTTCGTTTGGTTGGTTGGTTGGTTGTTTTTCCTCCTGTTTGGTTTTTCCTTCTGCTTAAATTATCAAACGAAAGAAGAAAATCCAGCGATGGGAGCTCTGGAGCCAGGGGCCAGGCTGCTGGGTGGGCGATAGAGGGTACCGGGCTGGCTGGGGGGGTTGCCAG
>JAAWXA010000030.1:1101359-1131945 GCA_038090715.1 Florisuga fusca | reverse complement strand
ACAGCCCCAGAGAGACTCCTCCGGGGTCAGGGCTCTGCACCCCACCACTGGCACCCCAGAGGGTCCCATCAGCACCCACCAGACCCCCGGCACTCACCTGAGTCTGATTTCTTGGCATACTTCTTGCTCTGCCCACGGATGATGAGCACGAAGACAAGGAGGAGGATGAAGATGAGCCCCACCAGGGCGATGACCACCAGGAACCACCACTCCTCGTAGAAGGGGTTGGCTTTCTGGGCTGGGGCACAGCGAGGAGGATCAGAGGGGGATCAGGCACAGGGGGCAAACCAGTCTGGGTGGGGAGAGCCCACTGCAGGACATGGGGTCACCTGGGGGAACTTGGTGAGACCTGGATCCAGGCCAGGGAGTGGGTTAGAGGGGGAGAGGAGGCGGCTTTGCAAGGGGAGTGCAGTGGGATCTGGGGGTCTGCAGGAGCCAGGCAGATGGGGAGACTGATCTCAGCCCGGAGAACAGAGCAACGCTGGGACTCTCCCTCCAGCACAGGAGTGACAGCACCCCCCTGGGGACACCCCCACGCTGCCCCCACCAGGTACCTGACACAGAGGGGGAGGGTGTGCTGGGGGTCCCGTAGCCGTAGTCATTGACGGCGATGACACGGAAGTCGTAGCTGACCCCCTGCTTGAGGATGTCCATGCTGAAGGTGTAGGAGGTCACCTCCTTGGGGATGTCCTTGATGAGGATGTCCCAGAGCCCCTCATCTGCAAGAGAGAAGGGGCCTGGGAAGGGGGAGGATAGGCTCTGTGGGACTCCCCAGGGTGAAAGGCTGATCTCCCTCCATCTGGAATCTGCCCAGACTTCCCAGCACCCCAAGCACTCAGCTTGCTCACTGCAACATGATTCCAAAGCCACGGAGATGCACATGGCTGATCCATCACCTGCCCTGCTGGTGGCCAAGCGCAGGAGCAGGAGTGTGAGGACCTGCTGCCCCCCACAGCCCCCAGGCACCCCCAGCAGCCCCACAGGAGTGAGGGGTTTCCCTCCTGGGTGATGCTCCCATCACAGGGGTGGTACCGACCCCCGGTAGTGATCGATTGGGTCACCTGAGCTGCAGGGAAGGATCATCACTAGGGGCAGCAGCAGCATCAGTGGGTGCTGCCCCACAGCTCTCCAGTCCCTTCCCTTGGCAGTGTGATCCTCGTGGACCAGCATGTGTCCAACCACCCAAACACCCGGGTCCTAATCCCCAACCCCACCTGTCGGGTGGCCTGGGAGAGGTCAGCACTCCCCTGCCTCAGTTTCCCTTTCTCCAGAACCCAAGGCACTGCGGGTATCGAGGTGGGGGTGGGAAGCAGGGAGGAGCTGCAGTACCTGAAGGACGGGCTTCAATGACATATCTGGTGATGGGTCCCTGGCCAGGGTCCCCGCTCGACCAGTGGATGGTGATAGCTGAGCCATAGCGGGAGATGAAGGGCTCACCGGGGGGACCAGGGGCACCTGGAGACCCAGAGCAGAGCTGGAGCTCAGGGGTGGTCTGGAGCAGCCCGGTGGCACCTGGCTGTGCCAGTCCCAATGGCACCAGAGGGATTTCTCCCCACCACGTCTCCTCCCTCAGCCCGGCACTCCATCCTGGACGTCCCCCCTTACCTTCCCCGGGCCCTGTGGTGATGTTTGCCTCAACGTCTGGCCCATAGGCAAAGGTTTTGGCCCGGATTCGGAACCGGTACGTCACACCCTCAGCCAGGTCCTTCACCTTCAGCCACAGCGGGCTGTTCCCCTTCACGTCCACCGTCACGATCTTACTGACACCTACAGGGATGGAGGCTGAGCTGGGTCCTCCCTGGAGCTCTCCCAGGTCCCCCCGACGCCCCCCAGCTCCCCCCCAGAGCCTCCATCGTGCCCTCACCGTCCACAGGCATGCAGGGCTCATAGACCAGCCTGTAGCCCTCGAGGATGCCGTTGGGCAGTGGTGGTGGCTCCCAGGAGACGTTGACGGAGGTGGTGGTCAGCTCGCTGAACCGGATGGACCCGGGGGCGCTGGGGGCTGAGAGGAGTGGGGTGGTCAGGACCAGCTCAGCACCCCCAGGGGATACCCCCAGCACCGAGCTGGCCCCTCTCCCTGGATCCACACTAATGGGCTTGGGGTACTCGTTAGCACCAGCTCACACCGCCCTTGGTGTCACCTCCCTGTGTCCCCACTCCCACTGCAGCAAAGACCCGGCCAAGCCACCTCACCCAGCTGGGGGAAGGAGATGAATCTCCTCGTCTCTCCTCCCAGGACCTTCATCTCCACGTGCCCCCAGCCCCCAATCCCCCTGAAGTGAGCAGGAGTTGGGATGCAGCTGGGATGAAGGGGCAGCAGCTGGACACCCCTGGAGCTGGACCCACAGAGCTCAGGGGCAGGAGGGTCTGGATGCCACCGTGGGCAGCAAAGGGCTGGGGGCAACCCCGCCACGGGCCCCACCTGCCTGCTGTGTCCTCCCCTGGACCGGGGGGCTGCGGGGACCATCTCCTGCAGCGTTGAAGGCAGAGACAGTGACCCAGTAGGAGGTGTACCCCGTCAGGTTCTTCAGCTTCACTCCCCTCTCCGGCAGGAACAGCGTCCTCACCCTCCTGCTCTCGTTCTGGCGCTGAGCCTCCCAGAAATGGATCTGCAGGAGGAGGAGGAGGAGAAGGGGGCAAGGAGAGCTGCGGGGTGCGTGGATGCGGGTCCGGCCGCATCCCAGGGCTGACAGCGCCACCTGCTGCCATGCGGCCATTTGTCACCAGGATGGGACACCCGGAGACACCCGCACCTCTCCGGACATTCGGCATCCCCCAGCTTCTCCCCAGCATCTTTCTGTGACACCCAGGATCCCTCCGGAACCCCCAGCACCCTCCTAAGGGCACCCAGCATCTCCATGGCCTCCTCTCAGGACACTTGACATCTCACCAGGACACCTGGAATGTCCCTGGCATCTCCTCTGGAACACTTAAGAGTCACCCCAGCATCTCCCCCACACACTCAGAAGGTCCCGAGCATCTCCCTGGGACACCTGGCACCGTTGTCCCCAAGTCCCAGCTCAGAGCCAGCTCCCGGGTACCTTGTAGCCCTGGATGTCCCCGTTCTGGCTCTCAGGGGGTGGTGGCTCCCAGGTGACATCCAGCTGGGTGGCCGTGGCTGCCTGCACTGCCACCTTCTGTGGGGCACCAGTGGGCACTGTGCCAAGGGAGGGGACAGTGTCACAGCCCAGCTGGGACCGGGGAGGGGAAATCCCCCTTGATGCAGGGGATGCACTGTCCTGTCTCAGATCCCCTCCCCACAGCTCCCAGCTCTGGGCACCCCCCCCTCAAGGCAGGGCCATGCCCTGGACTCACCTGCTTCACCCACAAAGACCTCCTGGGGGGGGCTGGGGGGCCCCTCACCCACAGCATTGTACACGCTCATGCGGATCTCGTAGCGCCGGTGCTTGCTCAGGTCTGGGAGGGGGGGAGAAAGGGTGAGAGGTGCCACCAGCCCTGGGGAACCTGGCAGAGGACCCCCCTGGATGGGGAGCAACAAGAGCAGCAGACAGAGGTGTCCCCAGGGTCACTCCACGGCGCAGGCAGAGTGGAGGGGAGGGACACAGAGGGGGGTGGCAGCAGGGACATGCTGGGGGGGCCAGGGGAGCAGTGACTTACTGTCCAGCTCGTACTGGGTGAGGGTGACCTCGCTGAGGTTCTGCACGGTGTAGATAGCTGGAGGCAGGGACAGGGAGAGCAGGCAGCGGGTTATTCCCCAGCACAGCACGGGGAGGCTCCCAGCACCCACCAGCAGTGGGACAGTGACCTCTGCTAAGGCCTTGTCACCCCCCCCAGGTGACAGCAGGGCTGTCACAACACCCAGGAGCCTTCCAGCCCCAACCCACAAATGGCATGAGCCAGGCCACAGCTGAGAGCTGTGGACGGGGCAAGGTACAGTCTTGAGCTCTTTGTCACTTATGTCCCTGCTGTCCCCAGAGCGGATGTGTGACCCTTGTTCCCTTTAGGGTCTGAGGATGGCAGGACACCTGGATGTCACACAGACACCCACACCTCAGGGACACGGGCTGAGCACAGTGGGACTGAGCCAGCAACAGCACCGCAAAGAACAGCAGAGCTGGTGGCATGAGGGGACTGGTGACAGCTCCACGGGACACAGCCTGACCCTGACAGCCCAGCCTGACACCCGGGAGATCCCACGGAGTGCTGTATGCTGCTCCCTCCTCCACCCACCACCCCTGGGCCACCCCCCTGGCCACAAGGCTGGGTGGGGGCCACCAGCACTCACGGGTGAGCTGTGCCCAGGTGGCCCCGGGGTGGGCGATGCCGCGCAGACCCTCGTGCGGCAGCTGCCGGTAACGGAGGCGGAAACCCAGCAGGATCCCGTTGATCTTGTCCTCAGCTGGGGGCTGCGGGGGAGAAAAGTGAGGGGTTACCCTGACCCCAGCACCCCGATATGGCCGTCCCCAGTGCCACCTCCCCAGGGGATGGTACCTGCCAGCGGATGAGCACCGAGGTGGTGGTGTGCGGGGTGACGGAGAGGACGGTGGGGGCTTCCTCGGGGGCTGTGGGGGAGAAGGGGGCAGTGAGGCTCTGCGGGTGGCCCGGGCGTGGGGAGGGATGTCCAGGATCGGGGGCAGCCCCTCTCCCTGCCCCAGCCTGTGCTGACCTGCCTGCAGGGTGGTGAGTGACTCCGACTCCTCACTGTACTCGCTGTCCCCGATGTCGTTTGTCGCCTTCACGCGGAACTTGTAGGAGGTGAAGGGCTTCAGCCTGGGTGGGAGCAGAGCAGGGTGGGGATGGTGGAGCCACGGGGTGACCCCACGAGCCACCCTCCCTCCCACCGCGGTTGTTGCAAGCCCTTCTCGTGGGCTGGGGAAACTGAGGCACAGGGCAAAGCCGAGCCCATCGCCTCCCCAGCCCAGCTCTGGGCCGGCCCAGCCCTCACCTCTCCACCACAAAAGCGGTGGCGTTGCGGCTGATGGAGGCGGAATGCAGCGCCCACTCCCCGTCAGGCAGCTGCCGGCTCTGCACCGTGTAGTACCGGACCGGGGAGAGCCCATCGCTGCCCGGCTCCCAGGAGAGCAACACGCTGCGGGCCCGCACCTCCTCCTGCTGGGCCAGCGGCTTCCCAGGGGGCTGCGGGCGGTCTGGGAGAGGAGAAGGAGAGGGGAGAAGGGAGAAGAGAGAGAAGGGAGAAGGGAGGAGAAGGGAGAAGGGAGAAGGGAGAAGGGAGAAGGGAGAAGGGAGAAGGGAGAAGGGAGAAAGGAGAAAGGAGAAAGGAGAAAGGAGAAAGGAGAGAGGAGCTGGGACCACCACGGGCCCACGCTGGGCACCCCCAGCCCCAACCCCGGCCACCACCTGGGCCCCCTCCCCGTTACCTCTCTTCTCCGTGGTCACCACCAGGGCTTCAGCCGCCTCCCCCCAGCCCTTGCGGGTCTGAGCCGCGATGCGGAAGAGGTAAATGGCCTCGGGCTGCAGACCCGTGGCCGTGTACTGCCTGGTGCTGGGCTCCAGCACCTCCGTGGTGGCCGCCGTGGCTGCAGTGGTGTTGAGGCAGTGGGTGACCTGGTATGCTGTGGGAAAGGGACGGTGGGGCTGATGGAGGGGACACCATCCTGGTCCTGCTCTGCTCATCTCCCTCCTCCATCCCTGCCGAAGCATGGGGCTACCAGCGAGGGGGGTTTGGCTCATGGCACAACTAAGGAGGCAGCCCTGGGGGCAACAGGCTCCGAGATGCTCAGGGGACTTCGGGGTGCTGGTCCCAGAACTGATCCATGCTCCCACGGGACCCCTGCAGAGCATCCCAGCACGGCACGAGGGGGATGGTTCCCCACCTACCCAAGATGATGCCGTTGGGTGCTGCAGGTGGCTGCCAGATGAGCCGCACCGAGGTGGTCCTGACTTCAGGGAAGAGAATCCCCACGGGGGGACCGGGCACTGGAGGGGGAGAAGAGGGTGTTCACCAAGGGGATGCAAAGAAACAGTTCCCCTAAATGGGAACCCTAATCAGGGGGAAGGAGGAATGCCCCAGGGAACAGGGATGGGATTGGGCACCCAGGGGAGCCCCCCTAGCCCACTGGGGTCTCTCTGCCCACCCAGGTGCTGTTACACACCATCATCCAGTGTCCGCTGGAGGACGGGGGGCTGGCTGGGCACACCATCACCCATCCTGGTGAAGGCCAGCACACGGAGCTCATACAGGGTGTATTTGCCCAGCCCGCTCAGCTGGGTGCTGCGGGAGGCATTGCCCTCTGCCAGCCAGAACTGGGCACGAGCCTCTGAGTCCTTCTCCTTGTACATCACCTGCAACAGAGCCCGGTGACACAGCCCGGATGGAGCAGCATGGCAGGCACAGACACCAACTCCTGGAGGTGGCACCTGGCTGTCTGCAGGGTGATTTTTCCTCCAGGGAAAGCCACGAGCAGGAGCTCACCTTGTAGCCCAGGATGAGGCCGTTGCAGTCTGCCTCGGGGATGCCGTTCCACTGGACCAGCATGCTGCTGGAGCTGGTGGCCACTGCTGAGACGTTGCTGGGGCCAGAGGAGGGCACTGGGAGGAGGATGAGGAGGGATGTCAGAGGGGGGGGGTCCAACAAGGGGGGGTGCCCAGTGCCTCAGGGTGGGCAGGGGTACCTGATTCCCGGGTGCGTCCCACCACCGAGTGGCTCCAGGGCCCCAGGCCGATGGCATTGAAGGCTTGGACCTGCACCCTGTACTCGGTCCACTCCTCCAGGTCCTCAATGGTGAACTCCCTCTCCACACGGCTGGGGACAACGTGCACGGCCGCCTGTCCTCGCCCATCCGAGCGCGCGTACCGGATCTTGTAGCCCACCGAGTCGGGGTTCCCGTTGTACTCCTGCTCCAGGAGGGGCTGACCCCGGCCCACAGAGNGGTGAGGGCGGTGAGGCCGGTGACGCGGTACTCCAGGGTGACGTTGGGCAGGTAATGGGTGACCCGCGTGTTGGTGCGGTTGTATTCCTCCCAGGAGATCCGGTAGCCTGAAACGTACCCCCTGCCATCAGCCCCACCATCACCCACCCCCAGGAGCTGAGTGGGGCTGGGGGGAAAAGCTGCGGGGTGGGAAGAGGACCAGGGGAAAGGTGGTGGGGTGGGACGGGGACCGAGTGGAGCTGCAGTTGGGTGGGAAGGGGAACAGAGGGAGAGGTGGCGGGGTGGGAGATGCTGCAGGGGGGGCAGGGGGCTGGTGCAGGAGCCACTGGTGCTCCCTTACCTGTCAGGATGCCATTCTTCTCCAGCGGCTCCTGCCAGCTGACCTTCAGGGAGGTGTCCAAGATGTCACTGAAGCTGAGATGTCCCACGGGGCCAGGCACTGCTCAAAGACCCCCAAGGCTCAGCACGCAGCCACGCACCCAAGGGTGGGAACCCTCAGCACCCCCCAAAACCCCCGCAAAGAGAGAGCGTGGCTGGGGCTCCCCACGGATGGTGCTTCCCAGGGCTCGGGTGGCACACCCCCAACCCCCCCTCCTTCCACATGCCCACCAGCAGCACCGGTGGGACCCAAACCCTTCTCCTCCCACCCCCCTCCCCAGCTTGCTGCGGGTGGGCAGGGTCCCCGTACCGTCCTCGTGGGTGCGCACCAGCTGGGGGGGGCTGCGTGGGCCGTCCCCCGGCGTGGTGAAGCACAGCACCGAGGTGAAGTACTCGGCGAATTTCCGCAGCCCCGCCACGTAGCCCACGTGGACGCTGTCCTGGAAATTGGGCCGAACCGTCACCACCGTCGCCTCCTCCTCCTGCTCCGGCTCCCAGGCGATGAGCTGCGGGGAAAGGAGGAGCTTGGGGATGACACCTCTGGGGAGCAGTGCCCTCACCGTGCATGTCAGTACCAGTGACACCACTGGGTTCATTTGGAGTTGATTAAAAATCAATTAAAGGGCGTGGGGAGCACCGGAGCCCTTGCCCGGTGTGTTTGCCCCTGTGAGCCGACCTGGACTCACACTTTGTGATGAACTGCTGCTGGTAACACCGAGTAATCACCAGCCTTTAGGAGGGATGTTTGGGCATTTAATTGGTATTGTGCAAGATAGCCTATAGCAACTTCATTAAATACTAATTAGGCCCTAAAAAATACTAATCAAAAATACTAAGTGGCATTAAATAAGAATGTTAAATATCCTGCTCGCTCCAGTTATCTCATTCAGCACCAGTAACGTTGCTGAACTTCTTTTGAGTGGATTAAGAAACAAGTTTAATGTTTTAGTTCAATTTAATTAATGGAAATTTGAATTAATTGCGATTCGGAATTAATTACAACGGGAGACTCTGAGCCCCTGCAAGTGTTAAATCTCAACAAATACTATTTTAACAGCCAGGCTGGAACCACTTAAAGAAGCCAGGGTCCTGCAGGGAGGACTCGAGGAGGTTTGTACAAGTCAGCCAAGGAGCTTCCCCTGCTCGGACTTTGGGGAGGCCCGTGGGAATCACCCCTCACCTTGTACCCCTGGTTGATGCCATTGATGAACTGGGGGCTGGGGGGGTTCCAGGTGAAGCGGATGGTGGTGGAGTTGGTGGCCTCAGCCTGCACGTTCCCCGGGGGGACAGTGGGGACTGCCGGGAGGAAGGGACAGCTTGCAGACACTCCAGCTCCACGGGGTCCCCTCCATCAGCTGGGGACCAGCCCCCCAGGAGCACGGAGAGGCGCAGCAGGGAAGGACCCCGAGCACCCACTGGGGTGCCCCAGCTCTGCCCTGGCTCTGCAGCCCTTGCTCACCCCTCCCCATCATGTCCCACGCCCCTTGGGACACCCACACCCATCCTCCTGCCACCCTTCCCCACCGCCCCCATGGCACAGCCTGTCACCAAGGCCCTGCCCCTCCCTGCCTACCTCCCTGCAGTGTCCACTCCGTCACCTTCATGCTGTACACCCCCAGGCCAGCACTGTTGTACGCTGCCACCTCGATCTCATAGTTGGTCCAGATGATGAGGTCCTCCAGGAGGAGGTTGTTGACCTCAGCGTTGGTGATGTTCTTGAACTGGTAGCCCACAGGTAGCCCAGCCAGGCAGTAGCTGAAGACAAGGGACTGTCAGAGATGCTGATGTCCCCACCGGCACCCTGAGATACCAGAGATGGGATACCTGTGCTCCACCCCCCCCACTGGCACCTACCGGATGATGTAGCCCTTGAGGACCCCGTTCTGGTGGCTCTCAGGGGGTGGCTGCCACTGGATCATGATGGATTGGTTGGTGCGGCCGCTGGCGATGACGTTCTGAGGAGGGGCAGAGGGGGGCTCCTCCGGCAGGGACACCCTGCAGGGAACAAGGCAGGGGGTGAGCACCCGTGGCCTGCCAGCCCCCCAGGGACCTCCCAGCCACATCTCACCTCTCCGTGTCCTTGCTGAACTGTCCCCTGCCCACGTCATTCACCGCACACAGGCGGAACTGGTAGGAGCGAGCGGGGACCAAGCCCCGCACCGTCACCGACGTCACCTCGGGGTCCACGCTGGCCAGCAGCACGGTCCAGGGGGCATCTGCTGGGGGGAAGAGAGGGATGGAGGACCCTTCCTGCAGGACACCGGAGGCCCTGGCCCAACTAATGAGTCCCAAGGTCCCCGGGTGGCACCAGAGCTCAGACTTTTCCCGGGTCCAGCGGTGCTGGGGGGAGGAGCAGCCCCTTAACTGTTCTCTGAGACCTCCACCACGTAGTGGAGCAGGGGGCTGTTGCCATCGAAGGGTTTGGCCCAGGTCAGGTTGATGGCCCGTTTCTCCAGAGGGCTCAAGGTGGCCACGGGGCTCTCCGGAGCGTGGGGGAGCTGCCTGGACAGGGGGGTCAGGGAGGGGGGAGTTAAAGAGGGGGCACAGCCCGGGGTGCAGGGTGCTGCTGGGGGNCCACACCCCCCCCGGCTGCTGGGGGGAGGGAGGAGGGTGCTCGGGGGGTACTCACATGCGGCTGTTGGGGGAGATTTTCCGTCCATCACGAAACCAGGTGACCTGGGGCTGGGGGAAACTGGCGATGCGGGGGGCAGGGATGACAGCTGCCTCCCCGTGGGACACGCTCTGCTGCGTCTCGCTGTCCTCGAAGCTGTCCTTGCTGCAGGAGGGGGGACAAGGTGAGTCCCCAGCACTGCCCGTAGGGGTGGCATCAGCAGGGGACAGCCCAGGTTTGCACCCATGCAAATCAACTAGCCACAGGCTGGTTTGGTTGTCCCCATCCTTGGTGTCCCCAGAGAGCTCCAACCTGCACCACACATGGTGGGAGGCAGCACCGTGGAGCTGGGCAGGGTCCATCCCACACCAAGAATGCAGACAGGGTGGGAGGGGAGGCAGGAGGGGAGGCAGGAGGGGAGGCAGGAGGGGAGGCAGCAGGCAGGGCCTGGCACCACTGGTGGGTCCCTTACCCCAGACAATCAGGTCGGCAGCTGCCTCGTCCACGCCACGGGAGTTGGTGGCCAGGCAGGTGTAGGTGCCAGCATCGTCGAGGTGTGCGGGGCTGAGGAGCAGACTGCCCGACTCCAGCAGGGTGAAGCGGGGGAGCTGCACTGAGCCACTGGCCAGGACACGCTCCCCTGGGTGACACGGGGACACCATTAGCTCCCTGGCCGAGCCCGGTGGCCACAGAGCTCAGCCAGGGGTGCTGCGGGTGAGGAGGGGGTGGCCTTGCCCACCCCCAGGCTCCCCCCCAGACCCTCCTTTTTACCTTTCTGCCAGGTGATGGCCGGGCGTGGGGCCCCCGAGGTCTCACAGCTGAGGATCACAGACATGCCATCGATCACCGTGCTGTCCTGCGGACCCCTGGTGATGTTGGGGGCGATGCCTGGGGGGCAGACAGACACACAGCCACCCCTGAAGCCTTTCCTGGTGCCCAGCCTGGAGCTGACCCGCTCCAGGAGGACTCCCATCCCAGAGTCTCCCGTGGAATCTGTGCACATCCCATCTGCTAGCCAAGCAGGGCACCCAAGGCTCAGGTGTTGGGGGGGGGGTTGGCACCTACTGGTGACAGCCAGGTACGTGGTGGTCTGCACCTCGCCGGCCGGGTTGCGTGCGAAGCACTGGAACATCCCAGTGTCATCGGGCACCAAGGCACTGATCTGCAGGCTGCCGTCAGCCAGGAGCTGGAAGCGAGACAGCTTCTCCAGGTGGATGAGGGCAGCGTCCTTGTACCAGGACATCTCAGGAGGGGGCACGCCTGCAAGGGTGTCACGTCAGGGATGGGGCGGTGGTGACATTGGGAAGGCAGCTGGGGAGATGCTGACCTCTGGCCTGGCAGGGGATGGCCACCACCTTCTCCATCTCAGCAGTGATGTGCCTCTCTGGCTCCTTGATGAACTGTGGTGGCTCTGCAAGGGGAAGCCCAGCAGTGGGCATCAGAGGGTCTCCAGACCCACCACCCGAACCCCCTCCCAGGGACTCTCTCCTGCCCTTTCCCCTCTCAGCGCTCAGGGCTGAGACCACCCCAACTCATTGCATGCGTGGTTTGGGCTGCCTCACCCAGGACAGACAGGAAGGCACCCTGGGCCACGGCGGGGACGCTGCTGCTGCGGAGCACGGCCTGACACTCGTAGAAGCCACTGTCACTCAGGGTGGGGTGGAGGATGGTGAGGCGGCGGCTGTAGTCGCTGATGCCACTGGAGAGGGGCACCCCATCCTTCCTCCAGACGATGTGCAGCTTCATCAGAGGCCTGGGAGGGGGGGCAGGAGAATGTCAAGAGCCAGCCCCAACCCCCTGCACCCTGCCAAATCCCCACCTCCCTCCAAACCACAGGGCCCAGAGGTTGGTCCTGGTGGGAAGGGACCTGGTGGCACCCTGTGGTAGGGCAGGGGGTGCCAGTGGGGAGACCCCCATCCCCATCCCCATCCCCATCCCCATCCCCATCCCATCTGCTCTGNGCCCCATCAGCCTCACTGGGGTGCTGATGGCTGTCCTTCTGGCCTCCTTCTCCCCAGATGTGGGTGGCCCGGCTGATCCCATCTGCTCTGATCTGACACCACTCACCGGGCATTGGCCACGCACTCCATGGTCACCTCCGAGGTCCCGGCCACCACGCTGGTGTTCCTGGGTGGGACAATGATGGTGGGTGCGATGGGATCAGCCGGGCCACCCACATCTGGGGAGAAGGAGGCCAGAAGGACAGCCATCAGCACCCCAGTGAGGCTGATGGGGCACCCAAAGCCTCTGCTCTGCCTGGCATGGAGGTGACAAAGGTGGCAGGGACCAAAGGGCCACGGGCTCTGCTCTCCTGCAGGAAGGATGGGCAGGTCCAGCCCATCACCCTGGCATCGGGGTGCCTTCACCCCACGGCACAGCTCGGCTCCAGCCTTCCCAGCAGGAAGGAGGGGAGTACATAAAGTGAAATTATTGCAACAATAAAAAACCCTGGTATAGGAGCTGTAAAAACACGAACATCTTGAAAGCTGCTGATAGAGCTGCAGCCCTGAGCGGGGGCTCCTGGTGGCTCATTGTGCACCAGGACTCCCAGGAATGGAAAAACAGATTAAGGGGGCCGAAGGGGAAGGGGGACAGGCAGAGCACCCCAGGAAAGGATAAATCCCACCATAGAGAGCAGGAGGGGAGATGGGATGAAGGCACCAGCAGGACTGATGCCACTCTGGGGCATCTTCCCCAGGATGGGCTGTCACCAACAGGGGCTGGGGGACCTTCAGCTGAGTCCTGCAGGCTCCAAGAGGACCAGAGGGATGGGGACAGGCAGGAAAGGGCCGACTGACAAGAGGAACAAGGGAAGGAGTCAGGCAAGGTGTTCTGCAGCAAAGCTGCTCCACTTGGGGCTCCATAGCACATCCCATCCTGCAGCCCAGCCCCAGGACACGGCTGGGTCCAGCCCGGGGGCAGGGGGGGAGCAGGGGACAAGGGGCTGTGCCCGGGACCCGACAAGCGCCTGAAGCACCGGAATAAACTTTGAGGCGTCTGAAGTGTTGAGTCAGCAAAGGCCGGAGCCTCCGAAGAGATTTACTGCAAATTAAACTTGGGGGGGAGCCAGCAGAGCGGGGGGAGGGAGGCNCCCCCCCAGCCTCCCTCCCCCCGCACTCACTGGCCACCGTCAGGGTGATGGGCTGGCTCGTCTTGTTGTCCCCGTTCTTGTCATTCACCGCCTGCACGTAGTAACGTCCCGCGTCCGGGGCCACCGTGGAGAGGATGACGAGGGTGTTCTCCAGCGTGATGGCTCTGCAGGGACCAGCAGGCAGCAGGAGATGGGGATGAGAACCCACATGGGGTGTGGGGAACACTGCTCTGCCAGCCAGCACCCACACCAGCCCTGGGGCACCCAGGGGGATGGACCCCCCCTCCCTGACTTCCTCCCACCTGCCCCATGCCCTGGCACCCAGGCAGGGGCTCAGCTCAGACACTGTCCCCCAGGCAGGAGCTGGGATCGTGCCAGGACTGAGCCCTGAGCACAGATTAATAGGATTTCTTAATTTATTTTTTTTTTATATATGTACAGAACGATCTAATCTGCTGGAAACATAAAATGGTTTGGGGAAATAAATTTTTTTTAACCATTAAATATGAGATAAAGGAGTTTTATCTCCCCGGTCCTGCTTTGCAGACAGAAAGGACCAGTTCAATCCCTGCATAATGTGGGTTACAAATCCAATTCCCACACGCGGTGCCGGGGGCTGCCACAGCCCCGCGGGGACACTCGGCACAAACGCCTGTGCCATGCCTGCCCCTGTCACACTGCCTGTACCCCTTTTATCCGCTTTCCTCTCTTTTTTTGGTTGTTTTTTTTTTCTTCTTCTTCTTCTCCTTAATTCATTTCCCCCCTGACAAACAGAGCCGGGAGGCCCCAGCCTGTCTCCTGGCACGATGTGCTCAAGATGTCTGTTCAACATCCTGATTGCGGGGACAACAGCAGCCAAGGGACATGGAGACCCCCACACCCCCCCCGGCTGCTGGGGGGAGGGAGGAGGGTGCTCGGGGGGTACTCACATGCGGCTGTTGGGGGAGATTTTCCGTCCATCACGAAACCAGGTGACCTGGGGCTGGGGGAAACTGGCGATGCGGGGGGCAGGGATGACAGCTGCCTCCCCGTGGGACACGCTCTGCTGCGTCTCGCTGTCCTCGAAGCTCCCCATGTCTGCAGAAGTGGGGGGACAAGCTTGGCAGGGGCTCCCCCATCCCTGGGGGATGCAGGGGGGGATGCCCTGGGGTCTGCTCCCTGCCTCCCCCCCCCCAGTCCTCAGCTGGCACAGGGATAAGGGTGCAGGGATGCATTCCGGGGACCCCTGCCCATGTGTTGCCCCCACCAAGAGTGGGGTGCAGCTGCAGCAGGAGGGCTCAGCCCCCAGGGTCCCCAGCATGTGTCCCTGTCCCTCTCCATGGCTCAGAGCATCCTGGCAGGACTGTGGCTCCATGGACACCCGCTGCCTCCCTTCTGCCCAGCAGTTTCCCAGCTGTGAGCTCACAGCAGCTGAGGGAAGCCGAGGGAAGCAGGGTGCAGGGAGAAGGGGGGAGCAAGGGGGGGGTTTTATTGACTTCCCTTAATTGCTGTAATTAAAAACATGTAAAGAATCTTTTTTTAACGACTTTGCCATTATCATTAGTTGTTAGTGCAGCAGCCTTATTAATTTCTCATTAGCTTCCTGATTTGTCACAGCTCCTCAGGAAGGGGTTTGAGGGGACAGGACTGGGGGCATCCCAGAGGGGACGAGGTGACAGAAAGGGGGAGCCAAGGCAGCAATAGCCACATCCCTGCCAGGGATACTCTGGCCTTGTGTGTGCTGGACATGAGCTTGCCCCAAAACCATCCACTGGGCACCTCAGCCCTCCCACAGCACCCCGGGGCTGGGTGTCCCCAGGGTGTCCCCTCCAGGGCTGTCACTTACAGGCCACCTGCACCTCTGTCTGGCGCTGGAGCAGTGCTCCCAGGCGGTTGCGGACGATGCAGCGGTAGAAACCGGCGTGTGTGCGGTCCAGAGAGGTGATCATGTACCTGCGGGGGAGAGGAACCACCTCAGGGGTGGGGGGGGACATGAGTGACCCTCACAGCCCCTGGGAGAGGCCACAGGTCCCACACACCCCCCTGGCTGGCGGGCAGCTTGCCGGGTCCCAGCCCTTTCTCCAAGAAGGAGGGGGGGGTGGGGGGGTTGTGCCCCTCTGCGTGTGTCTGTGCAGAGGTGTGAGTGTGCACACACCTGTGTGTCCCCACAGAGGGACTGGTGACCACACACACGCCGTGCTCCCACCACCCCACGCGTGAGGTGTGAGCTGTGGCCACCAGCAGCAGCGGCGCGGGGGGTGGGTGGTGACTCAGGGCCACCAGCCAGAGCTGACAAGTGGCTCGGAGCTGTCAAAAGGAGGAGGTGGCTTCCAGGGACCTTGCCCCCCCTGTCCTGACCCCTGCGCAGGCAGAGGGTCGCCAGGGGCTGCTGGTGTCACCCCGCACGCAGCCCAGCCCAGCCCCGCTCCCATTACCCGGGGCTGAGCCCTCTTATCACACCCAGACGCTGCTCTTATCAGCCGCCAGCAGCCGATAGGCAGATAAAAGAAATAACCACGTCTCGATTCATCCACCACCCCCGGAACATCCCTGCGGTCCCCACGCCGGACCCCGCTGCCACCAGACCCGTCCCCACCCCCAGGAGGGATGCAGCTGCTCCCACTCCACCACACAGACACCCCCTTGGGCTGGACCTCCCCTCCAGCCTCACGGATGGGTGACCCTGGAAGGGCTGGGAGGTGGAGGTGAGGCAGCATCACCTTCCCCGATGGGGAGCGCTCCGAGATAAAGCAGGAAGAGAACAAATCAACCAGCTCAGCCCCCCTCGCCCAAAATCTCATCTCGCATTAAACCACGCCGCGGGGGGCTGCGGCAGAGCTTTGTTTGTTCCTCCGATAACTGAGTGTAAATTAAACTTTCATAAGACACGAGGAGCACGTCCCCACCTCATGCCCTCCCTCCCCAGTGTTTGGGACACAGGGCTGGGGACACGGGGGTCCCACCTCACCTGGTGGGCACAGAGGGGCTGGCACCAAACCCGGTGCTGACACCCACCCACCCCCCATGCCGGGGGTCACCCGTCCCTGCCAGAGATGGGAGGATGCCCTTTGGGAACGAGTCCTTGAGTGTCACGGCTGATATTTAAAAATGATCCCCAGAGGCTTTAAATAAGATATTTCAATTCCAGGGAGCTGTCAGGAAGTGATGCGGGCACCAGGAGTAATGGCCCTGCTCTCCTTGGGGTGTCCTGGTGAATAAATCACACGCACGCACGCACCAGGACTCCTAAACACACACCCACGGGTGGATGGACAGACAGACACTGATGCTGCTCACCTGCAGGCACGGTCCCCACACAGCACCCCCCCTGTGCACCCCCCCTGCCATGACCCCTTCAAGCCCCCACCCCAGTGCAAAGCCACCCAGTGGGACCCAAACACCCCCCACCCTTGGGACTCGCACACGAAGCCCCCACTGCTGCACAGCCCCGGGGACTGGGACACCTTGGGGGGCACAGGGAGCCCCCACCCCCTGCTGGGGACACCAATTACCAGGACCTGCTCCCCACACCACTGGAGCAGCTCTCCAGGAGCTGAGACCTTGCACACAAGTGAGCAGCTGAAAATAGCCTGCAGAAAGGAAATCAATTCCCAGGCACAGCCTGGCCCCACGAGCAGAGACTGTTCTCTGCTGCTCAGCTGCCACGGAGGCTTTTAACCAAGATTGCTTGGATTTTGATTTCCTCCCCTCTCCTCACACCTGGCTGCAAGGGGACAGTGACCCCCCTGTACCCTCTGGCCAGGGGATGTGCTGTGGGGCAGGAGGAGGGATGAAGCGTGCAGACCCCGAGTTTGAGCAGCCATGAGCCATGGCTACAGCCCCAGCTGCTCCTCCATGGCCAGGAGCTCCTGGGTTTCCAGCTCAGGGCTGATCCAGCAGGGTCACTTGGCTCACCCATCATCCCAGAGACATATTTTGCACTGTTCCAGCCAGGATGGAGATCTGGCTGCTGACTCTGCAGTTTTCGGGACTCATTTGGTTTGTTTGCTAAGACAAAGGGTTGACAGGGCACGGTCTGGGGGGAACTGCACTTCCAAAGTGAGCACTGACCCACGCTTCAAAAAAAACCAACCCAGCACTGCTGGAAATCAGGAGCTGTCTCCAGGCTGGGTCTGGAAGCAGCTGTGCCATGTTCAGACCTGGGGTCAGGAGCCCCATGCCAGGGGAGCAGTGGGTTTGCCAAAGGCTTTGGCACAGGGGAGCTTCTCATATGGATGGGGTGTGCATTGGGAACAACGTCCTCCTCCTCATCCATCCAATCCATCCATCCTCCCTCCCTTGCCCTGCAACCCTGGCAAGGCACTGGCACCCCCAGCTCACTGCTTTGTCACTGTAGGGTCAGCCAGGGTGCTGGGAGGCCAAGCCATGCCCCAGCCCTGGCTGACTCGCCCAGCTCTGTTATTGTAGGGTTGCTGAGAAGCCTGGGGCTGACGCTGCCAAATTATTATTAGATTGTGGGGGTGGAAAGGGGCTGGAAAAAAAGAAAGGAAAAAAAAAGAAAGGAAAAAAAAGAAAGGAAAAAAAAGAAAGGAAAAAAAGAAAGGAAAAAAGAAAGGAAAAAAGGAAAAAGGAAAAAGGAAAAAGGAAAAAGGAAAAAGGAAAAAGGAAAAAGGAAAAAGGAAAGAGGAAAAAAGAAAAAAAGGGAAAAAAAAAGGAAAAAAACAACAAGAAAAACAAAACATCAGCCAAGGGATTTGCTCCATCAGACCGAAAAGCAGACGAGTGCAAAAAATCTGTGTGGTTCTTCCAGTGCCGCCCAGTAGCAGCAACAGCTGGATGGGATTTTGGCTATAAGCACATTGGCACAGTCCCATGTGATTAATATCCTGTGTAACGATTAATTAATTCTAGAGGGGACGTGGATTTGAATAGTTACCGCGTGATAATGAAATGTCAAGTGAGCATTAGAACACACTCAGCAGAGGTTTAACGACTCCCAGCGCCCGAGCCACGCGTCCCCGCCCCTCCCGCGGCGCTGGGATCCCGCTCAATATGTTTTTAAATCCCCCCCCCCGGTATTTCCCCAGCCCCTGGTAACTGTATTATCGGATCTCAATTAGCTCCTGATCGGAGGCAAAGGGCCGGAGCTGCCACCTCCCTGCCTGCCAGGAGCGTTTTCCTCCCCCCAGGGGGATCCGGCGGGTGCTGGCAGCCCCGTGAATCACCAGCTCCAGCGGCCACACCAGAACCATGACCCGGTTCCCAATTAATACCCACCTATTAACCCACCCCCTTCTCACCAAGCAGGGAGGGGAGAGCAAGAGCACAAGCTCCAGCCCGTGTCGCAGCATCAGGAAGGCTCCGGCACGGCCCTCACCCAGAGTTTGGCCACCCCTCGGCATCTTCAAGCCTGAGGAGCCTCATCCATCTCCTCCTCAGTACCAGCTTTGAGTCTGAGCACCCTTACCCACCTTATTCCAAGGTCCCAGCCAGGAGATCCCCCCATCCCTTTCCCCCTGCGTGCCTCCTGCCCTGCTCCCAGCCAGCGTTGCCACTTGCTCACACCAAACCCCCCCCCGTGCTCCCCTCTCCAAGCCCAACAAGGCACAGCGAGAGGCAGGAGCCCTCGGAGCCTTCACAACCTGAGCACAGCCAGCAACCCCCACCCCGTGCTGCCCTGGGGCAAAGCCAAACAGAAAGTCAGCCAGGCTGGAGCCACCAGCCCCAAAAACTCTCTGCAACCCCCCTGATACTCATCACCTCTTGTTAATGATATTATTGAAGGGCAATCAGCTGCCAGGGTGGGGAGCAGGGATGGGCTGGCAAGGTTGGGGTCCCAGCAGGGAGCTGATAGGAACCCAGCCCGCATTTGCCCCCAGGTCTGTGTTTTTGAGAAAGTCCTGGCTCCATACTTACATAATTTGGGGAACAAAGTACAGGCACTGAGCATCTTGGGCCCTCAAAAGGCCTTGGAGGCTCTGTGGGGTCCCACGTGTGCAGCATCCTTGGGGTACACTCACACCCTCGGTGAGGGGGGGGGATCAAAGCAGCACCAAATTTGCCCCTCCTGCCTCCCCACAGGTGGAAACAGCTGGGGAGGGGAGGAAGTCTCCACGTGCTGGCAAACCAACCACAGGGCTGGGGGCTGGGGGCTGCTCCTTGTGGGATGCTCGGAGATGCAGACCCTGTTGTGCTGGGGGGAGGAGCAGGGAGCAAAGCCAGCCGGTGCTGGAGATGTAATTACACTTTCCCACGTTCCCAGCTCCCAGGAAATGGGATTTGGGCTCTTGGGAAGAGGCGAGGGATCCTTTAGTAGCTGCTGGGCTCCCACACCAGCTGTGGAGGGATGTGGGGAGAGGAAAAAGGGCTGATTTAGTAGACACAAGATGCATCTCAATGGATGGGAGTCTGTCCAGAGGTAATCTATGTGTAAGGTAATTTCCGAAGGCAGCGGGACTCGCTGAAACCCTTAATAGGACAATCTCATGTGATAAATTACCAGCCCCAACTAATCTGCATGTTAAATTTCTTGTACGAGAAATAAATATCCTCAATTCACCAGAGAAGCGCTTTTCCTTCAGAGGATTTCATTAAAGACATCAAGCTGCCTGATTTGCATGTTATGATTCCTCGTACCAGAAGTCAGGCCCTGGAGAGCCCGGCACCAGCCAGATTATTCCCAGGAAAACAGAGCTGGCCCGGGAGAGGGCAGCGCCGGCGTGCCGGGGCACAGGGGCAGAGCACGCCTGCAAACTGCCACCAAATGCATCGCTGTCACCTCAACCGAGGTCACAAGAGGCATCGGGGGGGGATGGGGACTTGGTGAGGGACTCCAGGTGTGGGAGGCAGGGGGGAGTTCCATGGGAGAGCTGTCTGCGTGCTGCTTCCCGTGCCAGCAGGAGGGGGAAGCTGGGATGAGCACTGATCCCCCCCTGCTCCCCAGGGATGGTCTCAGGTGGCTCCATCTGCACTCCCAGAGCCAGGCTGGTCCCCAACCCTAGTGGGATGGTCCCCAGGGATGGTCCCACTGGGCTGTGGCTCTGTGTGCGCCCCCAGAGCCACGCTGGTCCCCGATTCCCTAGGGATGCTCCCAAGGGAGGTGACCAGGCTGGTCCCTAAGGACACCCCTGAGGGGGGGCAGCTCCACATCCACACGGAGCCGAGCTGATCCCTGCTTCCCCCGCCGTCTCCAGGGATGCTTCCGAGGCTTCGGCTCCACCTGCTCGCAGCGGGACCACCTTGGCTCTGGCTGGCCCGTAGCCGAGGCCCCGCCGAGCCCCTTCCCCACCCGCCTTTCCCCGCTCGCTGGCAAGCTGGAGGCTGGAGCGCTGCGGGAAGGAAAGGGCGGTCGCCATGGAAACCCGCTGCCAAACTGGGAGAGCAGCTCCTTCCTTCCCTTAAACCCGGCGTGAACTCCTCTGACCATCAGGAGAGAGTGATCCAGGGGAGGCTCCTGGGGAGAGCAGGGCCGAGGGGTGGGAGCCCCAGCCTGCAGCCCCCCAGAAAGGGGCAGATGCACAGGGGGGAGAGCAGCCGGCAGTGGCGGCTTTGGGGAGAGATTTGGGGAGGAGGAGGGAGGATGCCGAGGACAAAACCGTGTCCATGGCTGGGAACCATCAGCCCATGTCTACCTGGGTCCCCCAGGCAAAGGGCTCCCCGCAGCCCACGGCACTGTGCATCCTGTCATGGGCACAGCCAGACCCCAGAGAAGGTCCCCGCCATCTCCAGACTGGGGACATACTGGGGGGCACATGCCAGCCCCAAGATGGGGGGGTCTGGCTGCACCCTGCATCTCCCAGCCCCCCTGCCCATACACCCACAGCCATTCCCAGCCCCTGCCCCGACAGGAGCATCCCGGGGCCTCCCCGACCATCAGCCCCAGTCCTCCCCTCTCCAAGGATTACCCTCTTTCTAAACTCGTTAACTTTTAATTACTACCTTCCCACTGCCTGAGCAGGCTGGCTCCCTGCCACCGACATCTCTATTAAAATTCAATTTCTGCCCATCATAACTAATTTTGGTGCTTTTCCTTCCTCACCACCAGCAGCTTTCCATGCCAGGCAAAGGCGGCCGAACCCTCATCTTGACACACAAAATCCCCCGTGGGTGACCCGGGCACGGGCAGCAGGAGCCACACTGGTGCTGGCAGGATGTGTCCCTGCTGCCACGAGGGCAGGTGACAGCCAGGCACGGGTTTGCAGAGAGGCTTTTGGCTTTGTTAGCTGTGTGAGGCTTGTTTGGGGCTTCCCCACGTGTTTGTTTGTTGGTTTTGGTTTTTTGCTTCCTTCTTTAATCCTTCCTGGCTAGAAGCTGGAGATGGAGGTAGGGAAGCCGAGGGGGAAGGGCAGAGGGAGTCACTTTGGCATGAGGACACAGGGACATGGGGCTCCAGGCCTGCTGGGCACCCCAGAGCAGAGACACAAGTGCTGGCCCCTTCCCTACTGAAGGGTAAACTGAGACATGGAGCAAACCCATGGAAGGAAGCCAGAAAGCCCTGGTCTGGATCTAGAGGTGCCCACCAGGCACCCCAAGCCACCCTGAGGATGGGGCAGAGCCCAGGACAGTGTCCTGAGGTTTTTCTCCTGCTCAGTGGCTGCCCCAGAGGAGCCCCTGCACTGGCTCTGCATCCCCCCACCCTGCTGTCACCACTGTCCCCTCAGTCCCACCTAAGAGCTGACGTTTTGCAGCTAATGTGGCTCCCAACATGCAGGAGCTGCAGCATTCAACAGGTCTTTGAGCTTTAACACCAGGGCAAGGGACAAGAATGCCATCCCATGGGTACCTGGCACTGGTGCAGACACTGGGGACAGTGGGGACATCACTGAGCTGCAGCTTGGTGGGGGACAGCACCCATTGTCCCCAGGGATGGTCACTGCTCCAGCATGGCACACGGTAATGGGGAGGGGACCCAGCACAGCACACAGTGACAGGGAGGGGACCCAGCACCCATCAGCCAGGGAGGGGACATCACCCAACCACATTGTCTGCGTTCCTGGCATCCCAGAGCAGCCCCGCGTTGCTACAGCAACACGAAGCCTTTGGATTCAATGCCTTTAAACGGGGGCCAGATCGTCTCGGGCTGAATTATTGATTAAAACAGAGCGGGGGACACACACACACACACAGGAGCAGACAGGGAGAGGTGCTGGGCTTGGTTTAAAGCTGAGCTCCCAGGCGGGCAGTGAGGTGGGGCTGGGTGCCCAGGGTGGGATGCCCGGACTTGGGGCCATCCCTCCCACCGCCCTTTTCTCTCTCCTTCCCATGGTGGAGCCGTTCTCAGGGAGGCAGGAGCCTGCCGTGAGCTGCAGCCGGTGTTCATCCCTCTTGTGCAAACACCCTCTCCCCGGTGCTGAGCTGCTTAAACCCAAGGTTTGCTCTGCAAACAGCGCGGCAGCTCCCGGAGCCCCCGCTGTGCTGGGAGGGGGGGGATTCACCCCTGACACCCGGTGGTNCGATAGGCTTGTGAAATGGCTCAAACAGGGGGGGCAAAGGCCACCGGAGGGGTCTGAAGGTCCTGGCTGCGACAGGGGGGCTGGGGGGGGACTCACCGGTATTCCAGGGAGAACTTGGTGAGCTCCCGGCTGTTGTGCAGCCACTTGAACTCCAGGGGCCAGCTGCCCTCTGCCATGCAGGTCAGGACCAGGCGGTTCCCCTCCAGGTGGACCTGGCTCCGCACCGGCTCCGTCTTAAAGTACGGGGAGACGTCGTCTGCAGGGAGAGAGGAGGGAAAGGGGGTGAGGGACGTGCCCGGCCCCACAGCCTGCCCCCCCGGACCACTCCACCACCAGCAGCACACGGGCAGGGGGATGCCGGTGGTCACCTCCCCATCCCCCCTGTCCCAGCCAGGACCTTCAGACCCCTCCGGTGGCCTTTGCCCCCCCTGTTTGAGCCATTTCACAAGCCTATCGACAAGGCTTAGCCCATCGTGGGCTCCTCTAAGCTGCTTGCTTTGCTTTATTCCCTCCTGCCTTTGTAGTGTTTCAGAAGCACCGAGCTTTTAACTCGGGGGGTGAAAGGGGCGGAGGGGCTGGGAGCAGAGCGAGGCATAAACACTTACTCCTCTCCTGTTTTATTTGCTAAGTAAAACTATAAATCGAAACACACAGCTCCATTTTCTGCTTAACAAATGGAAGCCCTTTTACTTCAAAGACACATTCATATTCCCCAGCAGCTTTCAAGTGCGCTTTCAATCACGGCTTTGGGGTTTTTTTCTTTGGGGTAGGGCTCTGCTTGCTTGTGTGCATGAGCTGAATTCCTCGCCGTGGCTCTCCACACCACAGCAGTGCCCACACCCCTGGGCTCAGCCTGCCCCATAGCCCTTGGGGGGGGACTGTCAGGAGTTTGCAAGAGCTCAGGGGCACCCGGACACCACCAGCCCCACGCGGGGTGTCCCCTCTATTCACTCCACCCAGCAGTGCCCAGCTCCTGCACGCCTGGAGGGTGCAAACTTGCTGCACCCATGTGGAAATGTCACAAATGTCACTCTGATTGACACCCTGTCCCCGGGGCCAGGCAGGAGCAGCTCTCAGCTCCTCCATTTAATCCTCCTCTCTGACCTTCAGCACCTTATCCTGCTGCACCTGCCCCAAGTCCAGGCTGGATCTGGGTGGGCATCAGGACACCCCACAAAACTCCAGGGCTGAACCCCACTGCAGACCTGCTCCCCAGCAAGCCCCTGTGGCCCAGGTTGCCCGAAGAAGCTGTGGCTGCCCCATCCCTGGAAATGTTCCAGGCCAGGTGGGAGGGGGCTTGGAGCAGCCTGGGCTGGTGGGAGGGGAGGATGGGGGATGAGAGGATCGTCTTTAAGGTCCCTCCAACCCAAACCAGTCTGTGACTCTGTCCCCACCACGGTAGAGCAGGACCCTGGGGGCTTCACCCAAGCCTGGCTGTACACCTGTGGGATTCCTGCGGCCCCCGGGGGCTGCACCAGCACAAACCAGTCCACGAGCCACGGACGTGTGAGGAGCCACCACCAAAGGGGCTGATCCCCAGCCCGGGGGCTGGTGCCACACACACGGGCCCTCTAGGGAAGTGTGTTTGGTGCCTCCCCCCAGGCTGGGCCCGGTGCTCAGGAGGAGTTTGGGAGGTGTGCGGGGTGCCCCAGGCCCGCCTGCGGTTTGCACACATCCTAATTTGATTTTAAGCAGCTAAGGCTCATCTCGCTTTGAAGCGCCCGAGCCATCTGTTCTGCATTAAGGGGTGAAAAACGGCGCAGGGGAGGAGAGGCGGCTCCTAATGCCACTATTGATCGCGCCGTCGTTATCCACCCGCCAAGGTCACGGCAGCCGCCCCGCACCCAGCGGTTCCCCGGTCCGTTTGTCCCCCCCGGTCCCTTTGTCCCCCCCGCACCGGCTCCTCTGCTCCCCTGGGAGCACCGAAACCCCCCCAGGGGGGCAGCGGGGCTGAGGGGTCCTGGCACCCAGCTCTGGCTTCCCACCGCGATGGGGAGAAGGTTGGGGGGGGTCCTGCTGCTGAGCAGTGCTTCACCTACCCCCAAGCCCTCCCTGACTCAGTTTCCCTCCCTGGCATCTCAGTTCTGCTCCCGGCAGACCAAGGGGAGCTCCTCTCTCCCACCACCCTGTGGCAGGACAGGCCCCAGCTCCCCCCAACCCCGGGGGTGACCCCCACCTCAGCCCCCACCACGGAGCCAGCACCAACGGGGGCTGCAACTCCCCGGCTCCTGGACCCAGAGAGAGGATTCCCGGTGCGTGACAGCCCCCCCCAAACGAGGGGTCATTACTGCTAATTCCGCCTCTCCCCCATCTGTTGTGACTGTTTACCCTCCACTTGCTAATTAGAGTCTAATTAGTTGCTGCAGAAATTCATCACTTCCCGAACCCAGGCGGCAGTGAGAGGCGTCCCAAGGAACATCTGCACATCTGGCAGCGGTGGGGGCCGTGCTGAGTCCCCCACAGCCACCAGCCAGGCCACGCCAGCCCTCTGTTGTCCCTTCCATGTAGAAAAGTGCCACCAAACCATGCCACCGACCCCTGCCGGCAGTGCTGGATGGGATAAATGGGATGCCAAGTGCCAGCAACACGGGAAGGGGATGGGAAGGGGGACAAGCCCACCTCTCTCCCTCTGTCGCTGATGACATTTAATGCCAGGGCCTCCCACGGCACTAATCCTGCCTAATGGGATCAAAATCTTTGCCCCTGCATTTTATTTACATCAGGGCTGCCAGGAGCTGGGGCTGAGCCCGGTGCATTAGTGTGGGGGGAGTGTTTGGATGTAGGGCAGGAGGCCCAGGCTCTCCGAAAGAGCAGTAATGGATCCTAATTCCTGGGTGTAATGGGTGAGCTGGGAATTAAGCTCCCCTCTCTCCAGCTTTAAATCCCTCTTGATGGGAAGGGATGGGGAGTTTTAAGCCCAGAGGAATCCCCAAATGCCTGCCAGGGGCAGGGCTCTGCTGGGCAGCTGCTGATGTGGGGAGGGGAAGTGTGGATGAGGGTGTGATCCCCCCCTCCTCATGCCCAGCAAACCCCAGCAAGTGGGGACAAGATGGAGGAAAGAGGCTCATGGGTCCCCCCAGAAAGAACCAGCAGGTGGTGGGACACCAGGGTCCTTCTCCCATCTCTGCTTCTCCCAGGATCCTACGTCCTGTCCTGCTTGCCACAGTGACACCAGGGACAAGCCAGTCCCCCTGCCCCCCAGCTCATTCAGCTCAGGGTCACCCCCCTGGGGACACAGGTGACATCCCACCCTCCCCAGCTCTCTCATGGCAAGCTGAGCAGCCCGGTGGCACAGTCACCTGGCACTGCCACCAAGCAGCCCCCCAGCCCCACTCCAGCCCCCCCGGCTGTCCCCCAGCACGGAGCTAAATCTCTTCTGCATCAGACTATCACTGGTGCTCCACAGCACGAAGAGATTAAAAAACAATAAAGAGAAAGCAAAACCCTCTGCTATAATTACCAGCCTTTAGCTGCCAGCAGAGGCAGGGAGGGAGGGAGGGAAGGGAAAAAGAAAGAGAGAAGAAGGAATCCACTAAAATTTTAATAGGAACCACTGCATTTAATTTAACGACACATTTTTTCAATTACCAGAATAATTGTTTTATTCATAAAATGAGCTTCAATAAAGAGGGTAATTTTCCTTTGTTTTTGTTATTCATTTGGTAACATATTCGTGGTGCAGCTCCCCGGTGCCACAGCAGGGGACAAGGAGGCCTGTACTGGCCTGGCAGGGGTTAACATCCCTCCCCAGGAAGCCCCATGGCCCCCAGACACAGCACCCATGGGTGACACATCCCCCTGCACCCCGCTGGGGTCACAGCTCTGGTTGGGTGCAACGCCAGATCGCCCCAGGGCACCCATCCTGGCCCCGGCACAGTGTCCCCAGGCACAACCCAGCTGGGTGGCCCCGTCCTGAGGGACACGTCTGGGGACAGGTGAAGCCCCCGAGATGCCATCCCTTGGCTACGTTACATTTCCTGCTTGTCACACAGCAGCGTGGCAGGTGGGAGGCATCAATTTTTCAGTGGCCGATGGTAAAATCATCCGGGTGATCAGATGGCACACGGCCCCGTGGGCAGCGGGGACACGGCCGGGACGCGGGGACAGGAGCCAGTGGCCCTGGGGGAGTGGCAGGGCAGGTTGGGGCGGGNCGGTGTCACGTTTCATCCGTCTCTGCCGCAGCCGCTTCCCGGCCCCGGGGCAGGTTGGGGCGGGGGTGGGGATGAGCAGTGCTCCGACAGCCAGAGCCATTAGTATTCCTGAGACAAAGCTTCATCCCCTTCGGAAAAAAAAACCCAAACACGGAACTGAAATGCGGAATGGTCCTGGCACCTGGGCAGCCCAGACCCGGGCACCCGGAGGGGACAGCCCCAGGGGGTGTCAAGGATGAAGCCAAGCATGGGGTCACCTGGTGGGCATCCTCACCGAGTCCCATTTGCCCTCCCAACACCTCAGCAGGCACCAAAGCGTTTGCACCACAACCCCCTAAGCACAGAACCCCCCAGATAAAAACCTCTGGGGGTGCCCATCTGCTCCACAGGAGCAGTCACAGGGGACATCCCCGCTGTCCCATGTTTCCCCAGGCTGGGCTGGTGGCCACGGGGTGCCACAGGCTGGCCCCACCCTGCTGGCAGTGCCAAAGGCACCTGGTACAGTCCTGCCCAGCACACCCCTCCTATGGGTTGAGTTTTACTATTTTTCTTTTTTTTTTTTTAATTTGCTTTCACTCACAAAAATACTTATAATTGCAGATGCATCTATCAATCCTTGCAACTTACTTTGTTCCCTTCCTTCCCCACTTTTCCCCTCCCTCTGCTTCTCCCCCTACTGAGACCAAGAGCTTTAAAACTCTCCTTCTGGCTATTAATTAAAACCAACCTCTCTGCTATCGTGAGTGTACTTGCCATAAATTAAGAGCGGCCTCCTTAATCAAATCTTATCTCCTCTCTGAGCACCCGGCGCTGGGGTTGGTATCCCAATCCACTCGGCCATGAAATGCAATTTCCAATGCTCCGATGGACTCGGCAGCTCCACTCCGTCTCCTCTCCTCCCTGCCCGGACCTGGGCCGGCCCGGCAGCACCGCCCCGGCCCGCAGCCCAGCACAGTAACCGCGGAGGTGGCTCCCAAAAGACACGCTCCATTTCTCAGCCATTTACCGCATTTATCCGCAGCCCCCGCGGACGGTATTCGTCGTCTTGAATTATTTAGAGGGCACAGCCCGAACCGGGGCGGGAGGGGGGGGAAGGTTCGGTGCTTGGAGGCTGCATGAAGCTGCGAGAACAACCGTGGGAAATCCTTCTGCTGGGGGAGGCGGTGTAGCTTCTCGGGGGAGGGAGGGGAGTTGGCCAAGAGCGATGCTCTTGGATCTACAAGCTGGAGAGCATCATCCCTCCCGTTCCCCCATCCCTGTCCCCCCAGGTCTCCCTTCTCTCACTGCTCCATTACAGCCTGGCTCAGAAACCTGGCTGTGATTTTCCTGTGATTTCTCCCCGATGGTCTGAGGCAGGCAAGGGGGGGGATTCAGCTCGGGACCCCCCCCCACAAAGCACCACAGCCCAAGCCAAGCCCTGAGCATCAGGTAGATGATGGAGATGCATCCAGAAGCCCCAAAGAAAATCACCTGCATCATGCAGAGATTGCTCCAGCAGCCCCCAGGGGATGCACCGTGCCCCCCAGCCATGCACGAAGCCCACAGCAACCTTCCTGCCAAAAAAAAAAAATCACCCATCTTTGCTCTCAGGCTTCCCACTGAAGCCATCGGAGTGCTCAGAGCACAGGAACTGACACAGCAGAGGGCATGTTGCCCCTTTTATGTTGCTCCTGCCCCCACACCGGGGAGACAGAAGTGGAGCTGAACCCCTTTCCACCCCCATCGGCCCCTCCACGTGTTTGTGCCACCGCTTTAGCAGAGGAAAAAAGTTTTCTGGGTGGTGGGGGAGCTCTGAGGACAGAGGGCCCGGGCTGGAAGGTGTGTGTGTGTGTGTGCACCTCACTCGAGGGGTCTAGCAAAGCAGAGTGGCCCGAACCAGTACCACCGGGCTGGGCCCGATGGAGCACACAGCACTGGCCCCGCAGGCCCGTTCCCCTGTGTCCCCCCCCCTCCCCCGGAGGAGATTTGGGGTTTCTTACACGCCGTAAGCCGGCTGCAGAGGTGTGGAAACTGGATTAGGTGAGAGGCTGAGAGCGCTGCGGACCTGGCAGAGCGGCTCTGCCCGGGTGAGGCTGGCAGGATTTGCAGAGCCAGCTTTCCAACTGATTTTCTTCCTTTTAAGCCTTCGGAAAGGTGGAGCTGAGGGAGGGAGGGGGGCTCTACCTTCTCCTCTCTCCCTCTCCCTCCCCCTTGCAAAATACCTGCAGGGCACCCCAGCAGCAGCAGAGTCACATCCCCACGTCGGACACCCCTGCCCAGGGTGACACGGCACCGCCTCGGGGGGCAGCACGGTGACCCCGAGCCCCGCGGCGATAATCCCCGCGGGCAGCAGGCACCGGCTCCGGGTGACAGCCCAGCGCTTAATGCAAGGTGACCACTGCAGGGCACGGCCCGGGGGGGGGGAAGGGGAGCACGGCCTCAGCATCCCCTCCCCAGCTAGGGAGCTACCCAAATCCCCCAGCCCAGCGCAAAGGGGACACGGATGGGGACGGCAGCAATCCCAGCCTCCGGGGATGCGGGGAGTGGTGCGGTACAGACGCCCCCCACCTCTTCCCACTGTTCCCAGCACAGCACCGGTGCCACCTGCGAACTGCACAGCCCTTTTGCCGGTGTCACGTTTCATCCGTCTCTGCCGCAGCCGCTTCCCGGCCCCGGGGCAAGGGGCGGGGGGGCTTGAGGCACCGGGAGATGTTTCCAGCAGGAGCACCGAACCCGATCAGGGTAGTCCCGCCGTGGTACGTGGCCAGATCTGCTGTGACACGGACAGCACGAAGGAGGACCCAGCCCCTTGTATCCGAGAAGGGTTGGCACTGCCCACCCGGGCCATAGGACCCCCCAGGACAGACAGATGGACTGACGGACACCCTCCCCCCTCACCAGCCTGCCGGGACACTCAGACCGCACTGCCATCTCCTCTTTCTCCTCCCGCATCTGTCTCCAGGCCTATCCTTATTTATTTATTTGTTAATTAACTGCTGTTTCCATAACAAACGCTCCAGCTTCTCCCAGCCTCCAACAGCCCTGGGGCTGGATTGTTAACTAGGATTTTAATTTGTTAATTAAAAGCAGGATGGCTCCATAACAAGCTCCTTTTCCGCAGCCGGGCTCTCGGAGGGCTCAGCGGGCCATCGGCTGAGCCAGCAGCCTTGCCACGCCTGGCTGAGCCCCCCCAGGACAAGGGGGGGTTTGCAAAAAGGGACACGGAGCTCGGCAGCACCGCGGCGCCTGCTCCGGCCTCCTCCCAGCAGCGATGCTGGAGATGAATCCACCTCATCCCGGCAATCCCGTCCCCAAACACGCGTCCTCGACCATCCGAGGGTCCCAAACGTCGAGGCTGACCCCCGACCTCTGCCCATTGATCCTCCCTTCTCAGCTCCAGTACTTTTGCCCAGGGAGCCCACCTCCAGCCCCGGCGGCACCAGGAACCCAGCCCGGTGCCGACGAGCCAGGTAAGGCTGGAGCTGCTCCCAGAGCCAAGGGAGAGACGCCAGCCCTGGCCGGGGAACAGCGTCTCATTCAGCCCCGAGGCGCGGGGAACAGAGCGGGGCTGTGTGCCGGCCCGTCCCTGCCTGCCCCGCACACCCATCCCCGCTGCTGGAAAAAAAACCATTTCCCTTTGCTGGAACCCCGCAGCCACGGCAGCGGTGTGTGTGTTCCCAGCCCGAGGGGGCCCGACAAGCAGAGCTTTGTGTTGCCAAGCATCCTGCAGCCCCTACGGACCCCTCCATCCCTGGTTCCGAGCACACAGACCACAGCTCCAAACGTGTCCCCACGCCCACAGATCCCAGCACGGGGGGGAGTCGGGGGGGGTTAAACACACGGAGCTGCGGGACCCCCAGCAAAGGGGCCACGCGATGGTCCCGGGGAGGGAACAGGAGCACTGGGGTGCTCACGTCCCCACCACAGCCAGACATCACAGTGACCCTGTCCCCACACCAAGCGTGTCCCCACGCGGGACACAGCCTCGTCCCCAGGCGGGGATGTTTCATGAGCTCCAGGCTCTGGCTGAAACTCCCTCCCGGTGATGCCACGAATCCTCCCGACCCCGCAGCTCTGCCGAATCTGGGTCAGTGCTGTGAGTCACCCCCAGCCACCCCCACACACCACCCCCC
>JAAWXA010000030.1:1080333-1101345 GCA_038090715.1 Florisuga fusca | reverse complement strand
CCCCCCCCCGGCCCCGAAGAGTGACTCAATGCCACCAGGGCTCTGCCAGAGAGGGGCTGGATCCTGACGCCAGTTTCCCCAGGAAAGACTCCAAAACTGTGAGGAGGGGAAGGGCAGACATCACCTCCAGACCCTGCACAGCCACCAGCAGGACTCTCTCCAAGAAGCAGAACACACGTTCCCCTCCCCACAGCCTCAGAGGGGTGTGGGGGACCCTTCCCAGCCCCTGCCCCAAAGGCTTAGCAACCAGGATTGGATATTCTCCTTGAGGAACCAGTTCCACACCCCACTGCAGAGCAAGGTGGGGATCCAGACAGCCCTGGCCCCCCACACTCAGGGTGGTCCCACACTGGGTGGGATGGATGGCACATGAGACCAGCTCCAGGCTGGATTTGGCCCTGGGGGAGGCGCGTTTCAAGTGTATCCATCAGATATTCCTGGATGGCAACCACAGCCAAGGAGGTCTGGGAAAACAAAGCCACCAGCAGAGCCCTGAGAGCACCTGGGACGTCACTGCTGCAAGGGGCATCCATCTCCCAGCCTCAATGTCCCCAGGCTCCTGCCACCCCCTGCATCCCCCAGCCCCCCAGGATGCTGAGCATGGCCCTCAGCCTGCAACCACCCTTCCAGACAGACAGACAGACTGACAGCTGCTTTCCAGGCTGGCTGCAAGAATCTCAACCAGGCGGCACATCCCAACTGAAAAAATACGGCGGGGAAAGAAAAACAGCAGAGAGAAACCACAAGAAAAACCCCACTCAGCCTTTCCCATGGCGCTGACGCAATTAAGTCGCCAGCCCGGAGGGATGGAAAACACTTCCTCAGCTCCCTGCCCCCCCTGCCTTGCGGGACAAAAGTGCTGGTGGCCACAGTCCCCCTCCCCATTACACAGCCCTGAGCCTTGCCAGTTTAGTGGGGTGTTGCCCAGACATCCTTTTTCCAGAGTATTAATTAGTCACTGCATTGCTGACTTGAGACACAAATAGCTGTAGCATGACAGCAAACAGGAGTTTTCCTAGGGGAAAACAAACAAACAAAAAAGCACCATTTCCAAAGCATCTCCTTCCCAGACACCCCTGTTTGCAGATGGGGAACAGGAATAACTCCCAGCCTGGCAATCACCCCCTCACCCCATCCATCCATCCATCCATCCACCACAGCCCTGAATTTCCAGGCTAGGAAAGCAAACTCCGGTCATTGCACTTCTTCACACACTTGTGGCTTTCTCAGCCAGAGGGGCTTTTCCAGCCAACCCTGTGATGCCGGGCCAGCGATTCCAGTGGGGAAGGCAGCACTGCTGCCCATCCTGACGTGAAGCTTCTGGGGAGAAGCCAAGCGAGCAAAGCTCCAGCATCGCCCCAGGTGAAGGGCGCCGGTAGCTCGCTGGCCCCGCTCCTGCCTTGTTTCCACCCTCCTCTGCACAGCTCCACTGCCCTCCCAGCCCTTCTTTCCACCGTGCAGGCGAGGAAAATGAAGAAAACGGGGAGATGGAGGCACCCATCACCTCCCTCCCCTGGCACCCCCTGCGTGCAGGCAGGGGCCGGGTGCTCAGCCGGAGGAGAGGGCTTCTCCAGAGCTCTGAATTAAACACACCACCCTAATGAGCTGATTTTATTAGTTTGCGAATGCATCGAGAACTCATTATCAAAATAAACATCAATTCACTCCACCGAGCACACACGCACACCCCCCGCCAGCACCGCAGCTGGGGCCACACACGGCTCCTGCCCCGAGACACACCATGGGACCCCCCTGCGCCCCCTCCCCAGCACCCACAGGGGGCTGAGAGGCAAAGCCCCTCACCCCATGAAGCTTTGCTTCCCCATTTCACCTGTGCCAGGGACCCCCTCGGTGCTACTGTAGGGCAAGAAGCCCCCACCCTGCCCCAAGGTCTTCAGCCCTCTGAAGCCTGTCCTGCACCCAGGGCTGGAGCACTGGGGGCTTGGCAGACCCCCCAGGGACAGCCAGGGCAGGAGGGACCCCGTCTGGCCCTGGGGAGCTGGCACTGAGCCCCTCTCCACACACCCAGGCGTGAGGCAGGGGCACAGCGGGGGCATTGTCCGGGCTGGACGTGCTCCCTTTGGAAGCAGCAGCTAATCCCATTTCATCCCCTTCACGGCCATCAGCTGTTTTTCAGGCATGCAGGAGGCGGGCTGCTGAAACCGGAGCTATTGTGTCCCCTGTGCCCCAGCCCCCTCCATCCATCCATCCATCCATCCGTGTCACTGGGCCAGGCACCAGCAGCATATCCCCACCCCAGCCCCATTCCCAGCCAGATCCTGGTGAACTGCCCAGAGATGGGGATGCCAGAGCTACACAGGACCCACTCCCCTCCACCTGCCCCCAAGCTCCCACTCAGACCCCGTGGAGGAGGGGAAGCACCGAGCATCCCACTGTGCTGAGATCCATGGGATCCAGCAGGGCCCCAGGGACAGCCCAGCACTCGGTGGGCACTCCCAGAAGAAGGGCAATGAGTAAAGAACATCAATGACCCCATAAAACTCAAGTTAATGTCCAGCCCTGGCCTAGTTTCAAGCTGGTTCCCTCACCCAGCAGCTGCAGATGAGTCTGGATCTGGCCCCAAGGAGCACAGCAGGGACATTCCGGGGCAGGATGGGGACAGAGGGACAGGCTCATCCAACCATCCTGGTAAACACACCCCAGGCCTGTGGACAGGCGAGCAAACAGGTTCCCAGCCCTGCTTTCCCAGGGGAAATGGGCCTCTAGGACAAGCAATCCACACCCCCAGGAGCAGGCACACGTCCTGATCCCCGAAGGGATCCTACAAACAACGTTTCCCTTTACCAGCTTCTTGTGAGCCACAAACACAACCCCACTGCTGAGGGCTGGGGGGCTTCTCCCATGGGCTGGGGTCACCTGCTGGCCTCAGGGGACAGCCAGTCACCCCCCATGCCACACGTCTCCAAGACAAAAAAAGGGACACTCCTTGCAAGGCAGAGGGGTGCAGGCACCCCAACACCCCCCAGCTTCAGGCACAGCCCCCAGTATCCTGGAGAAACCCCTCCAGAGACCACCGGGTCCCTGTCCCACCCCTCAGCCCGGGGCTGGAGGTCACACCCGGAGCTCGCAGGTTGTCATCTCACCCAGCTCTGCAGAAACCAATTAGCTAAAATTAGCTCAGCGGTTTCTTCCTGCTAATGGTCAAACTCATCAAGGCTTCCCTCCACCGGGGGCCTCGGCACCTCCCTGTGGGATGCAGGAGATGGATGAGAGATGACGGAGCTGCTGGGCACCAGGACACCAGCCAGCACCACGTCCCCACCCCCTCCGCACCTCTGCTCAGTGCCTCAGTTTCCCCCCAGCTGCCTCGGGGCTCCCGGCAGGCTCAGGACAGGGGGAGCTGCCCTGCCCCGAGGTGGATGAGTGCTGGTGGGGAGGGGAGGGAGGGTGGCTCCGGCATTCCTGAAATTGCCCCCGGGCTGTCCCTGCTGCCGGCCGGGATGCCCAGCTGCTGGCTGGTCCTGGTGCCCGTGGTGGCTGCTGGCCAGGAGGTGACATTGATACAGGCGGGGAGGTGACAATCCGGAGCAGCTGCCGGTCCCGGCGTCCCCAGGGCTGCTCTGGAGCCCCCCGCACCCCCACTCTCCATTCCTGGGGGGAGTGGGGGGGGTCAGGGCGGGGGGGCGCAGCCTCCCCAGCAGAGCAGGGAGACAAAGGGGGCCGGGGGACCAGCTGCAGGCCGGGAATGTCCCCTGCCCCCGGCCCCGCTCCCAGGGATCAGGTTACCCAGTTCCCAGGCAACCCGAGCCCGGCACGGCTCTCCAGGCAGAGGCATTCCTGCACCCCGCGGGGCTGGGGGCAATGGGAAGGGGCTTCCGAGAGGGCCCCCGGCCCCCACACCGAGCTCAGGCGGGGGGTCGGCGACAGGCAGGGGGGAAGGAGGAAGGTGAAACATCGCTAAGAGCGGGATGGACCCCCAGAGCATCTCTGGGAGCAGGACACGTGCTGCCAACCGGTCCCAGCCCCCCAGAGGACACCCCGGGCTGTGCCCAAACCCACGGCATCACCAGCCTGGACAGGGTGTGTGGGATGCCAAGGCAGGGAGCTGCTGCCTGCACATTCCTGCCGGCTGGCAGGGGAAAAGAGCAGCAGGAATGCACCTCCTCAGGTCCGGATCTCATCCATCTATCCATCCCCCTGGATGGCTCTAGGGATGCAGAGGGTGGGAACCCCAAATCAGAGCAGCAGCAGGGGTGAGGGAGGTCCTGGCATCACCACCACATCTCCATTCCCCCTGAGTGACCCTGGCACCCTGTCCCCTCCAGCAGCTCCATGCTGTGCTCTCCTGCACAGAAGAGTGACATCCCAGCCCTCAGGAGCTCCCAGGACATTCCCTTTGCCCCCAGCACCCACCACCCTGAGCCAGCCCAGCCACATGAGGCTGCTGGAGCCCTCTGGGTGCTTTGGAAGACCCAGGTCTGGTGTCACACACAGAAGCAGCGTGGCACCAGCAGAGCAGCACAGCCACCAGCACCTCTGCATCACCCTGTGCCCACACACCAGCCCCAGCAAGACCCCGGGCACTGTGGGGGCTGTGATCACCCTTCATTAGCACGATCACATCACCACTGACAGCAGCATATTTATTACTGGCCCGGCACTGACCATTTCTCACCCAGCAACACGCAGCTTGCTAACAAGCTGAGGGAGGTAATGAGGATTTAGAGGCCACAGCACACACCCCAGCTGGGACCCAGCACCCCAGCCTGAGCAGGGCCTGATTTACCCCAGGCAAGAACCTGCAATTGTGCCAGAAAAATACAAACACTGCACCCCCAGACAGTTTGTGTAGGGCCTACAGTAATGTGTGTGGTGGCTGGAGCACATCCTGAGGCAGGAACAAGCCACATTGGGGTATCCAGGCAAGGGGCTGGGGTCAAGGACACGTAAAGACCTGCAAAGGCAGATGCAGGGTCACTCCTCATCACACACCACCCCCAGGGCCAGCCAGCTGCCCTCCTCACAGGTTTAATTATCAGCATCTTCCCAGGTTCACAAGCAACCTGCATCCTCCCTCCTTCCCTCTCTCCTCCAGCTCCTTCATTTGCTCCCGCTGAGCAGAAATGTCACTGCAGCCTGTTTCCCAGTGCTAAAGGATGAGCAGCACTTGATGCTGCCACCCTGGATAGGCCTGCTGGGCAGAAGCCACCTGGTTGCCCCCAGCTCACTGACACCTGCCCAGAAGTGCTGGGGACAACCCAGCAGCCCTCCCTGTCCTGCTTGTCCTCCCCCTGGGAGCTGGTTCCCACGGGCACTATCACAACGTGCCCTGCTGTGGCTTCAGCAAGGAGTGCTGCCAACCCCAGACCTTTGGGGACCAGCCAGGGCACCCAGCACAGCACTGGGGTAGAGGGACAAGGGCTGCTGGGCCTCAGGACGCATCCCCCAACCCCCTTATGGTTATCAGGTCATCAGAATTTCACCGCTTTGCCTGGTCACTAATGGCTTCACAAGAAACATCAAATTTTAATCTTCCTCTACCCTAAAAGCCACTTTTCCTTCCTGAGCTGGAGCTTTGCACGAGGCCACTGGCCAGCATGCCAGCCATGCTCACAGGGAAGGGGGAGCTGGGGCAGGGGACACCCACACTCAGCCACCCCTTCCCCACTGCCACCAGCAGCACCCTGCAGAGGAGTCCTGGCCTGAGGCTGGCAGCAGCACCACACCCCAGCAAGAAGCAGGGGCTCAGCCCCCCTGCTCAGCCCCACGCATGTGGACGTGCCCAGGCACCAGGCGTGGGTGCCAGAAGGTGCTGGCACCCCCCCTGCTCCAGCCCCTAATAAGCCTCTTTGGTGGAAGCTGCCCATCTCAGGCCCCTGCCCCAAATCCCGTCTGGAACCTTAAGCCTCCCAAATCCCTCCTGGGACTGCCCACAGCCTCCTCAATCCCATTAGAGGTGCTGGGCCAGCACGGTGGGTCCCGGGCTGTGCCCCCAACTCTGGATGGGGGAAACCACATCCCTGGGGGTCCCAACTGGCAAAAAGTGAAGAGGAGCAGCTTGGACTCCCCCCTCAGAAACCTCAGTCCGTCCGTCCCCAGCTCCTGGGGAGCTTTTTATTGTCTTAAGAAGCTAAAGGCACCTTTAGGCGTGGGCTGCCCGTGTCCCCCCAGCTGGGGCACAGCCCCCCCGATGTGGCACCGGCACAGGTCGCACTGCGACACGGCTCCTGCCCGGGCGGTGCTGACGGATTATCCTCCCACCCAGCACCGCATTCGGCTCCGGGTAATTAGCGCAAGGCCCCTAATCAATAAGTTGGTTTTTTTTTGCCGTGGGTAATTAATAATTACACAGCCCAGCCGGACTGTAATTAAACTTCCAGCCCCCCTTCTCCCCCGGCAGGGCCTTTTGTTTTCCCCCCTGCAGGTATTAAAGTGTTTCAGCCTGAGCCCGGGGAGCCCCCCGCCCCGGAGGTCTCGCACCGTCCCCTCCTCCTCCTCTTCCCTTTCTCTATCGATCCCGTATTCTTTGGCTCCCGGAATCAATAGCAGCGGAACAAAGCAGAGTGGCCCGAAGTGGCAGCAGGCAGGGAGGTGACCCTGCTGCTCTGTGTCCCCTGTGCTGGCCAAGGCAGAGGACATGGGCACACGCCAAGCTTTAGCAATGCCTCCCCTCCCATACCGTGGGCAGCCACGCTTGCCCGTGGCTACTGCCTGCCACGCAGCGCCAGGGCCAGCCCCGAGCAATGTCACAGCCACCCGTGAGGACGTGACACGGGCTCCAGGGAGCTGAAGCGGCAAAGCTCTGCTCCTGTACCAGGAGAGGGGAGCAAAGCCCCTTCTCCACCCTTCGGGGGAGGCTGAGGCACAGCCAGCCCCACATCTCCCACCCCACGGCGAGGGCCCCGGAGTCCCACGGACAACTGGAAGGAAGAGTGGGTTCCACCGGGAGCCCGTCCCGCGGGTGGGGAACAAACGGACCACGGGGGACCCGCCGGGTGGAGACGCCAGCCTGGAGAAGAGAAACTCGGCAAGGGAGTGAATCAATCAAAGAGACCTTCACAGCTCCCCACACAGGGCCTGCCCGGATAATATACTGCCGCTTTAGATGTTATGTTCTGAACTTAATTACGGAGAAATTATAGCAGCGCTGGGGGAGGCTCAGGGGGAGCAGGAGGACGGGAGCGCACAGAGACTTCTGGCTCCGCTTGCTGCCGCAAACAAGGGCAAGAAATGTCACGGGTGAGGACCCCGGCGCTGCGTGTGTGCTGCCCCCTCCCCATTTCACAGCCTGGATCCGCTCGGTCCAAGCTGCGGGGACGGAGGCGGCTGCGCTGCAGCTCTGCCAGGCAGGAGCCTCCTCTGCAGCCCTGCCTGGAGCCTCGCTGCTGGGGAGGGACCCCAGGGCCCCCCCTGGCACCTCTGAACCCCCCCGCACCCCCAGGGGCCACAAACTATTTCTACATCCTTCTGGGGCAGAGGAGCAGCTAAAACCAAACCGTATGGTACCAGAGGCGCGGAGGAGAGGAGCAGGGAGGGCCCGCTGGGTGCACAGGGAGCCCCGGGCACCCATGGGGACTCAGGGCTGCAGACCCCCTCCAGCCCCAGCATCCTGCCCGGTCTGACCCACCACCTGGAGGGCGATGGGGGAGACCCCAGGGCAAAAGCTGTTCCCTGGGAGCTCCTCAAACTTGCGCCCCAGGTCTTGTGGTGCAGGGGGACCCGCCCGGAGGGGGTGAAATGGGTGCCTTCACTCCCTGCCAGTTCCAGGGAATGCTCAGCCTCCCCAGAGTGGTTCAGGGCAGTCTCCATCCCATGCTCAGGCCAATATTTCCCCCCCACCCCCAGCCCCAGGGCAGTTGTGGGGCATGGAGAAGAAGGCAGAGCTAAGATGTGCTGCTCGTCCCCGCCGAACCCTCCAGGACACCCCCTGCCTGCGGCACAGGGTGACCCAGGACCCCAGGTCCGGAGCGGCTTGACTACCATCCGTGCTGTTTGTGTCCCCCCTGTTGGCAGGGGCTTCGGGGACGCCTCGGTACCCGACCGCCCAGCTAGCATAAAGCTTCCCCGTCCCGGGAGGGTGGGGGTTCAGCTCAAAGGACCCCCCTCCCCCTCCATCTCCAGCATCAAAGTCGGAGCTGGAGGGTGTGCCCCCCCCTCCCCATCCCCTTACCTTGGGCACCGGCTCCCGGGGGGCCGGGCAGGGCGAGCACCGCGAAGAACAGCAGCCCCCAGCTCCCGACCCGAGCCATGGCACCACCGAGACGAGGAGGAGAGGGGCAACTTCCCCGACTTTATAATCCGGGCGGATGCGGCGAGAGTCCCCGCTGGCGTCCTACGGGATCCGACGCAGGGACCCCCGCGGCAGCGTTGCTCGGAGGGAGGCAAAGACGATGGGGTGGAAGGCTTGTCGCGGGGTAAGGGGGGTCCTCAGGCAGGTCCCCACCATGTGCAACTTCCTAAAGGACGTGTGGAGCCGGAACCCCCCAAATCCGGAGCGGGGCCAGCAGCCGAGCCCCTCCCCAAGCGTTGCGCCCCGCGTCAGGGAAGGGGACGGGAAGGGCAGGGCTGAGCCCCCCCGGCCCCTCCTGCCCGCCCGGGCATCATGGGGNCTTGGCCGCCCCCGGTTCGTGCGGGTCCGTCCCCCGCTCCCCCGGCTGTGGGAGCAGCGGGTCCCCTCTTGCAGCTTTCACTTCTCCAAGAGGCCGGGGTCGCCCCCCAATCCCACGCTGCTCCCAGCCCCTCCGGCAGCAGTCAGAGCACCGGGGCTCTGTCGCCGGAAAGGGGACACAGCGTGTCCCTGAGGCAGCTCGAAAGCAGAGCTCAACTCACTGCCGCAAGGTTATCAAAGCACGTATTTTGGGGCTCTCAAAAAATGAAAGCCCCAGCCTCAGACGGGAGCCAACGGCACCTCCCAGGTAATGATTCCACTCCTTCAGGCCCGATCCTGCAATTCCTCAAGGCCAGATCTCCCAGCGGGATCAGGCTGTTAACCCACGTCCTTCAGAGATGTCTGTGTTTCGTGCCATACAGAGCCTTGCGTCTGGTGAGGGGAACAGCTCAGTCACGGCTGCTACCGAGCATTAGCACCCGAGGACCTGCACCATCTGCACGGGAGGAAATGTCCAGCCTGAATGCTGGATCAGACTCCTGAGCACACACACACCCTGCCTCTGAGCCAAGGAACCTACAAGGACCCGGGTGAAATGAAAGCGTGAGCAGATTATCCTGAAGCCAGGCCCAGCACCACCAGGTCAAACCAGGGCAGGGACAGAGGGATCATTCTCCACGAGCCTCAGTACAACCGTGTGCATCAACGCCCTGGCACCGGTGTGCATTTCCACTACATTATGTGTGTAAATCATGCAGAGCCCTCGGGGGGACGATGCCTGCGTGCACACCGCCTCTTTGAAGAGCTACTGCCAAATTTCCCATCGACCTCTTGAAGAGAGACTGAACAATAACCCAGCACTTGCCCACCCCAGCATTAATCAGCTCCGTGGCTGGCATTCTCAACCGAGATGACGGGGATCGATGCTGTGGGAGGCTGCAAGCCTGGCTCGCTCCTCAAGGAGGTGTTTCCCAGTACGGGCTGGAACAAGCAGAGGCAGAGAGGTTGCTCTGCCAGGGGGTGAGCTCAGCCCATGAGGTGGGCTTGGGCCCTGCTCCCCAGGTGCTGACACGCTGGCTCCAGCGGGGAGCAGCCGTGAGAATGCTCAGCACACTCCCAAGCCCCAGCGGGATCACAGCTTTGATCCATAAAGAACAGGAATTCCTGTCTTCAGGGCCATACATTCAGTGCCTGCCCCTGGTGCCTCTGCTGGTTTACAGTTATCACAATTAATCGTGCCGAGGTGTGAGCCGTTTATTACCCACTTGTGCAGGTACCTGGTTCCCCACAGTCACCCGGGCAGCCTGGTTGAGTTCTGATCCCAGAGCAATGCTCCCACCAGAACAGGTCCTCCCTCCCAGCTCCACTCATTCCATAACCACCTCTCCCCTGCCCAAATCCATCCAGGCAGGAACGAGTTCCAGCATGCAACAACAGGTACATGTGGAAAAACCAAGAGATGTCCTGCACAATGTTGGCACAGCCCAGGGCTCAGAGGAGGCAGCAGGCTCTGGTGGCCCCCTGCCATGTCCTCAGGGTCACCAGGTGATGCCCAGCTGGGAGGCTGTGGGCCCCATGTGCTATTGGGTCAGCCCTGCCCCATGTCTCCATCTCCCATGAGTTTTGGCCCCATCCTCCAGCAGCATCACCTGGTTTATGGTGAACGCCTGCTCCGAGTTATGGTTTGGGGCAGCATCACTGGTAATTACACCAAGAATCACAACGACACACACAGACCAGCTGCAAGCTGTGCTGCCTGACTCTCACCTCTCCCAGACTCTTCTGGAAGCTTTGAGGATGCTGCAGGTCTCCAAGTGCACATCGGGGTTGAGGCTTTTGAGCTCTTCTCTGCCCCCCAGCACGGGGGTCTCAGACCCCAAAACAGCAGCAGCTCATCCACTGGCTGCTGCTGGAGACCTCAGCTAATGAGGGGTTGGCCTTGCAGAGCTGCCAGCCAGGCCCCGTGGGCAGCAGAAATCCACTTCAGGCCTATTTGTAGATGTGGAAGCTGTTATTTTGCCTCTTGCTTGAAGAGGGCGCATCAAAGTCAAACCCAAAAATACGTCGCTGGGCTCGAATTAAAAACTCTTGTCTGAAACCAAGGCAAGCTCCAAAAAAAGATCAAGGCTGTATTTGAAATGTAGAAGTCTCTGCTGGGATGTCAGGGACTGAGCTGTCCCAAGGCTGCAGGACAACAGCCAAGAGCTTCCTTCAGCCATCCCCAGCATCCCTCATCTTCCTTCTGAGGCTCTGGCCCTTTCCCAGCAGCAACCCTGGTCCCTGGGCACAGGAGCAGCATCCCATGGGGAGCACACCCTGCCCCCTCTGAGCTCCCTGGTCTGGGAAGTGGAAGGAGAGACAAGGCTGGAAGTGGTGCCCAGAGGCTCCAGGAGCTCACTCATTTTCTGCTGTGGAAGGGGAGAGGAGGCAGATGTAACCACAGCCTGTCAGCACCAGCATGGAGCAGAAAGAACTGGGATGAGGGAGGCTCTGCAGCCTTGCAGAGGTATAACAGCCAGAAGCTGCAGCCAGACCTACCCAGACTGACAATAAGGGACACAGTGGGGATCATGACCTGGGTGCAGCAAGGCTCCCCAATAATTCTTTTAATTATATATAATTAAGATTGGAAGGGGCATTTTAATTTCTCCAGAAGGAGCTGATGCAAGGTAGTGGTGGAGGCCACGAGCAGCCCCTATGATCTATTAACTCCTCTCCTTAAACCCAGGGTTAGGCCAGATCCCTTCTCCTCAGGAGAACTGTGGGATGGGGTGCAGGCACCGGACACCCCTGGGCTGGTTCATCTACCACAGTCACAAAGCTGAGTTTGGCTTTTTCTGCTGGTTGGAAAGAGCCAAGAGGAGCCCTGGGGGTGGGCCAGAGGGAAAGCTGGCTCTGCCCTGCTCTGCAGGGGAACAGGGCACCCAGCAGCTTCGTGGCAAGGCGCTCAGTGCTGACCCCAGACCCCCAGGACCACCAGCACAGGAACAGCCACTCAGCAGCAGCTGTCCCAACAGCCCAGCCCGCCAGGCTGATTTTTTTTTTTTTTCATCAGAAGATTAGAAATTTAAACTAAGGCTCTGGCTCGTTTTAACATGATTTCTTAACATTGAAAGGCCAAAGTCCTGAGCACTTCCCCAGAACAGCAGCTGGGGACCAGCCGGGTTTGCAAGGCACCGGGTCCAAGACTCTCACTTCATCAAACTTCCAGGAGTTGAGGTTTTCATGGGTTGGACACCCCCCCAAGAGGCCAGGGATGAGATAGGGGCAGCAGGAGCCCCCCAGATCTGCTCCCCTTGCCCAGAGCACTCACACTGAGCCCAGGGCTGACCCCCAGCCCCCCACAGTATTTGCTGCTCAGAGAAGGGGGTTTGCTGGACACCCCGGACCCAAAAGGCAAGGGCTTGGGAGGACAACAGCTCAGTTTGGGGAGCACACACCCCCCAGCCCCCTCCTCCTTCACAGTTACTGCACTGAAACACACACACACAGCCACCCATGGCAGCCCTCAGCACCCACACCCCATGGCTCAGGGTCCCCACAAAACCAGCAGAGCCCAAATCCCCCCTTACCTGTCCCTGTCCCCAGCAGACATTGCTCCTGCCTCCTCCCTCATGGAAAGGGGCAGCTCCAGCACCTCCTTGCCCGGGCACCCCCAAACTCTCCAGGATCTCAGAGAAGACACAAAAAAATCCCAGCTGTCCCAGCTCAGGCTTATTTAACCCCTCTTCATTAAGCCAGTGGATTTAATCCACCTTCAAGTTAAACCCCTCCAGGTGTGGGGGGGAGTGACTGCAGCCCCCCAGCTTCCCAGCTGTCAGGAGGGAAGGGGCAGCCCCATCTCAGAGCAGGGCAGGATCTGCAGCACACATTGGTCCCTGGTGGGACATCATTAGGAAGCTGCAGGGAAAGCCCCAGAGTCACAGCTGCTCCCCTGGGCCCCCAGGAGGGGGGCAGGAGGTGACCCCCATGTCCTCACCCCACACACCCCAACCTCTCCATACCCACTTGGGGGTCTCCATCATCCCTTGGGCAGTGTTCCAGCACTGGGGGGGCTTCAGGTGCTGTGCTGATTTCCAGCACGACAGGACGGGGTGATAAATAATGGATAATAATAGGGGAAATAGTAAATAATATATTTACAGATGTGCATAATGAATAGCAGTGAGGTGGGGCTGCTCAGGGCTCTGCAGAGCTGACTGCTGCAGTACTGAGCCAGCAAGGGGGGAGTGGGTGCAAGTGGGGACCCAGGGAAGGGGTTGAGGGGTTCTGTGGGGCTCCTGTACCCGTCCCCACACACACACCAGCCACTCACTCCCCCACTTGAGTTCCCACAAAGCTCCAGGGACGTTTTAGGGAGGTGCAGTCACCAGCCCCTCAACCAACTTTGGGAGCAGCAAAACCTCCCTGGGAGGCAAAAATTAGTGTTGGGGTTGGCATGGAGGGACGGGGGTCACAGCACCCTGGGGGTCACAGCACCCCAAGCATCCCTGCACCCCCAGCATCTCCACACATTAGCCTGGGGGAGGCTGAGGAGTGTGCAGACGCTGGGGAAATGGATTCTGTGTGGTTCCTGCTGAGCAATCCCAGTCAATAAGGAGCTGGGGATGGGACTGACTCCCCAGCATCACCCCATGGGGCAGCGTGGGAGCTGCTGCCTCGTGGAAAACCAGGGGCTGCTGCTGGGGAGCAGGACAGGGCAGCTCTTCCCCCCTCATGGAACACAACGGGACATCCCCAGCCCAGCCTCGCAGGCAAAGCACCCCCTGTGCCTCAGTTTCCCCAGGGCTGGCAGCCCTCAGCTGGGTGATGTCCAGCACGGTGTCACCAGTTGTCACCGGAGCTGGGGACTGGTGTGGGATCACGTGGAGCCCTTGACAAGTGGTTTGTGCCACCACCACGCTGGCCGGGAGCGAAGTGGGGACAGATCCATCTTCTGCCTGCCAGATAAACCCGCTACATTTCAGATAATTCCAGACAGTAAATTTTTCGAGTCCCTATAAGCTAAAATCAATATTGGCACAACTGTGCGTCATTAAAAACTAAATGAACATGACAAAGCCAAACTGCTGCCTATTAAACAAATGAGTTTTCTATCCACACAGGCACAGCAGGTTATTAAATTCTTTATTACAGGAGCTTTGCTTTTTATAAAAAAGGGGGTGGGGACACGTCACCCCACGAGGTGCACTGCCGGGTGGAGCTGGCCCGTGCCTGCCCTTCCCGTGACACTGGGGACACACTGGGCTGGGAGAGGAGCAGGATGTGGGGCAGCCCTGGGCTCCCCCAGCTCGCTGCACAGATCCTCCCCAAAGAAGGAAAAGCCTTGGTGGCCTTCAGGCCTTGGGGAAAGGCTGAGGGGGAAGCAGTGTGGTCCCAGGGCAGGGGGTGACCTCCCTCCTTTGCTCTTGGAAGCCAGAGGCGTGGTGGAAGGTGGTATCGTGGCTTTTCAGCCCAAATCTCAGAAGTCCTGAGAATGCCCTGTGTCCCATGCAGAGGAGCAGACTCTGCTGGTCACCTTCATCAGCCCCAGTCACTGCCTGGTGTCACAGGTACTCCCACCAGACACTCTCTGCCAGCCCCCCCTGCCCGTCCCTGCGTGATAATTTCAGCGTCCTGATTGTGTCCAAGTCCTCAGCACACACCGGGATGTATAAATATTAATAACTGGAGGATGAGTGCTGGGGAGGGGAGCAGCGTGGGGAGAAGGGGCTGGGCCTCCCCCCCCTTAACTTCCCACCCCTGTTGAAGCCGGGAGCTGGGCTTGGAAGTGCTGGGAAAGGTCAGTGGGCTCAGGCAGGGACAGGAGAGCCCAGGGGCAGCTGCTGGCTGAGCAGCTCTGACAAGGGCCAGTGGCTCCAGGGATGCTGGGGAAGGTTTTCCCATCACCTTCCTCCAGGACAGACTCACACCACCCCCATCCCCACTCACAGACAAGGGGCCAGCACCCACTGCACGATCCCCGTGGGCTGTGCCCAGGCTGTGCCCACGGGTGATGCTCCTGCACAGCCCCTGGCTGTCCCCTCCCCCGGGACAGGCACTACAAGGACATTGAAGGTCTGGATCGTGTCCAGAGAAGGACAGCAGAGCTGGGGAAAGGTCTGGAGCACAGGGAGAAGGGTCTGGAGAACATGCAGGAGGGTTTGGAGAATTTCTGAGGAGCTGCTGAGGGAGCTGGGGGTGTTGGTCCTGGAGCAGAGGAGTCTGAGAGGAGACCTGGAGGAGGAGAGGAGGTTGGAGCCAGGAGGGGTTTGGTCTCTGCTCCCAGGGAACAACTGATAGGATGAGAGGAAATGGCCTCAGGTTGCCCAGGGGAGGTTTAGATTGGAGATTAGAAAAAACTTCTTCACTGACAGGGTTATCCAAAGCCACATCCCATTCCTGGAGCATCTCAGGGGGGGAACCTGGAGAGAAGCTCCAGCCCCAGGGGTGCTGGGTACAGCAGAGGAGTGGATCCCATCCCTGCCGAGCAGAGGAGTTGATCCCATCCCTCCTGAGCAGAGGAGTGGATCCCATCCCTCCTGAGCAGAGGAGTGGATCCCATCCCTGCCGAGCAGGGGCAGAGCCGGCCAGGAGGGGTGGGAGCTGCTGCAGGAAGTTTTATGGGGCCTGAATCAATCAGTGGGAATCCCGTAAAAGTCGGTGGGTATAAATGGTCTCCACGGAGAGGTTTTGACATCCAATTGTCTTTTCCATTTCTGTTGTCATAAAGCTACACACACCCATACATACTGCCAGAGGGAATGTGCACACCGAGAGCAGCAAAGCTCAACACTCGTGTGCAGGGACATGCAGGGGCTCTGGACACCCGTGTTACACACAGAAGAGACCCTATTCCTTCCAAGGAACCAGGGAGCTATTTACCTGATGGCCCATTTCAGGGGTTGGGTGACAGGGGATGGATTTGTGAGGCTGTTTTATAGATATCAACCCTCACGTAAAGAAAAGAAAATTAAATACCTGCAAGGCTCTCCCCCTCCTCCTCAGCCAGCTCTGCTCGTGGCAATCTCAGCTACAGGATTAGCTGCAAATTCAGATCAGCAAATGGGTTGTACATCATCTGGGCAGGAATTGTTTGCCGGGCTCAGATACGTGAGCTCCTGGGGATGGGAGGTGGAGGGGGATCACTGGTCCCAGCTCCAGGGCAGGGGGCTGGAGACAGGGACGGGGGGCAGGAGCAGGGGCAGGTGTTTCTCCTGCATCACAGAATTGCTTCTGGATAAACAATTAGGGATAATTTCCCTCTGCCCATCTGGTGCATGGGAAGAGGTGTGCAGGAACGAGAACACCTGGTTCCAGTGCTCTGCCTTCCATCTTGGGCTGCAGCCCATTGGGAAATGAGAGATAAAGCAGAGCCTGGGGCAAGGAGAGGGGGCTGCATGGTGCAGCTGCAAGGGGACACAGCATGGGACAGAGGGGACCAGGTCCCCTCCCCTGGACATCTCAGCTGCCACCATCCTCTCCATCAGGGTCCATGCTGGAGAGACAGCATCCCCGGGGCCCCACACCAGAGACACGGCCTCCCTGGGGTCCCACACTAGAGAAGTGACATCTCTGGGGTCCTACACTGGAGATGCAGCTTCCCTGGGGCCCCACGTCAGAGACTTGGCACCCCTGGGGTCTCACACTGGAGAAGTGACATCCCTGGGGTCCCAAACCAGAGACGTGAGGGCTCCCCAGGCAGTAACTGGCAGCCAAGCTGCTGCCTTCCTGCAGAAGCCATCTCATCTGAGCTCACAGCCGTGGCGAGGGGGGATTTATCACTTCCCTGGGTGCCAGATCCCCTCTGCAGATAGGGTGGTTTATGCAAACAGATGCCAGGCTCTGTCACTCGCTTATTTCTCTCTCCTCGACTCGCAGCTCATCATCAGTTACAGCAGTGACCAGTCACCTAAATCACCCAGCTTTGCTCTTGCTCTGGTTCCTGCTTCCATTTTTTCTCCTCTCCAAGCAGCCACTCACTGGCTGCTGCTCTGTGGGGACAGTCGGGGGGGGGATTTGGGATCGAGGGGCTCCAAGGTAGCACCTAATCCATGGGGCACTTTGGCCCTGCAAAGGGGCCCCTAAAAAACCCACCCCCTGGCACTAATCCTTGCACCAGAAAGCACCAGCTTCACACTCTGCAGACATCTGTATCTGCAGTCCTGGCTGCTCCTGTGAAGAAGAGCCCTGAGGATTAGCAGGGGCTCGTCCATCACCGTGGCTCCCCGGCTTGGCACGGGCTGTGGCACAGCTGCCCACTGCCAGGAGCTGCATCTCCAGCAAACAGCCTTCAGGCTGCCAGCAGGGCCCGGGCCTTGGGCTGGCTGAGAGCCACCAGGGCAGTGGCACTGGGAGCTCCACGGCCACCAACAACCATCTGCTTTGGCACCAGAGCCCTGAATAAAGTCACATCGGGGTCCTGTGATGTGCTGGGACAGGCAGGGGCACTGCCTGGGGTGGGATGCTCTGCTGGGCTCCCGGTGCCACTCCAGATGTCCACACCACACTGGGGTTTGCTTTCTTGAGTGGTTGTTCCAGCTCAGGACGCTGCTGTCCCCCGGCTCCCCCGCACCAGGGAGCTGGAGGAGAAGGGAGGGACAGAGGGACCACGGGCTGTGCAGGACACGAGCATCCTGGCTCCAGCCAAGGCTCTGTTGGGCTGGCAGCCAGGGGAGGCTGGAGGGAACAAACGTGTCACCTCACAGCATATGCCAGCTCGGAGCCTGCACTCCCCCGGCAGCACGGAGAGCAGCCGGGCGTGCACCGAGAGCTGGCTGCCACCCCTGTCACCTCTGCCAGCCCTGCCAGCCCCTGCCAGCCCTGCCAGCCCTGCCAGCCCTGCCTGCCTTCACATGCTCTCGTCCCCTGCCAGGTTTCATCACTGCCGGCTGCCTGTGACGAGGGATGAGCGCTGCTCCGCGGCGCTGGGCTCAGCTCTGGCCTTCTGCAGCCAAGGACGTGGCACAGCCCTGCGACCCCCGGGGGAGGCAGCACCCAGATTTGGGTCTCCGTAGCCACTGTGATCCCTAAAGGGAGGAACAGACCCATCCGAGCCCCCAGCCGGCTGCTGCCGGCAGATGAGGAGCCAGCAGAGGCAGCGAGGAGAGGCAGCCAGTGCCCCTTGTCCCCTGTGCCACGCAGATGGGGACACACATCTCTGGGGAGTGGGGACCGTGAGACTGACTTAAATCCATTTTAAACACCCATTGCCCTCCTTCAGCTCTTCTCGGGACTCGAGCGACATCAACCACTGGCAGAGCCAGGGCTGGCTCAGCCATCCAGCTGAGCAGGATCAGGCCCCGTGCTGCGTTCAGCAATTCCACCGAGCACCGGGGGCTGGCAGAGCTGCAAACCCCCACCGAGTCCATTTGCACCTCCCGAGCCGGGCGCTTCCAGCCCAGCCGAGGTGTGAATGAACCCTCCAGCTCCCCAGCTCTGCCCCAGCGCTGCCCGTCCTCACCCCCCCATCAACCCCCACCCTGCCTGTCCCCCTTCCCCATNACAGCCCCAGGACACCCCTCGGCACCCCCCGCTGGAGCTCGGGGCTGTTGCTGGCACAGGCTCCCCGGCGGGCACCAGGAACGAGTTGCTGCTAAATAATTGAATTCCTCAAATCGTTCCCAATTTTCCCTCTGGTTTCGGTGCACGTTTGTCACCGTGCCATCAGGCAGACGCTTTGCTCGCACTTCATTTATTCATAGGCTCAGGCAGCGGCGGTGACAGAGGGGCCGAGCGCTGTCCCCCTGGCACGGGACACGGCTGTCCCCAGCCCTCCCGGCTCCGATGGTGGCACCGGGACAGTGCCAGCAGCGGGGTGAGTGTCCATCTCCGTCTCATCGCACGCTCCCCCGTCTTGGGGGACAGATGGGGACACATCGCTGCACCCTGGGGTCCCCAAGGGCAGTTTTGGGTTCCGGCAGGGTCCATCCGGACCGCGCTTGGTGCCACCACCGCGGTTGGAGGGGACGTGGCTGGCCGTGCACAGGCCAGCAGGCACTTGGGGCAGTGCTGCTCAGTTAATTGCGGTAATTAGCCCATAATGATGCCGTTATTTGAGGACGCGGTGCCACATGTTCCTGCAGGGGAGGAGAAGGGGGGGACACAACCTGCAGGATGGAGGGGGGCAGGGGCAGGGGCGGTGTGCTGAGCCGGGGGAGCGGAGGGGATGGAGACCTCTCTGNCCCCGCGGGGCCGGATCCCCGTCCTGGGGGCGAGGGGAGCCCCGGGAACCCCAGCGCATCCCGGGTGGTCCTGGGGAAGGTGTCCCCCAGCACAGCCCCTGCTGTCACCGCGGGGACACGGGGTGCACAGCCGGTGACCGGGACGCGGTGGCATCTCAAGGTGTCTGGCAAAGGCAAGGAAAGAGAAACCTGGTGGTTGCCATGGTTACCACCCAGCATCCACCAGCACTGGCTCCAAGGACACGCAAGGGCCGGGTTGGACTGGAGGAGGGAAGGAAGGGCTGGAAGCTCCCGGCTGCCCCGAGCACAGCACTCTCTGGCCTTGGGGAAACTGAGGCACAGCCCCGCCCCTCTGTTCCCCCTGTCAGCATCAGCGGGAGAGCAGCACCCTCCTCTGCACAGCTGGGCACTAACCCAGCCCCCCCCTCCTTTTGAGGGTGATCTGGATCCCCCAGATTCACTCTGTGAGCTCAGCCTGCTGGGCACAATTTGGGGGTGAAGGGATCCAGCCCGGTGAGCCCTCAGCCCAGGCCAGGCTGGGGGGGCTTCTGTGCACATCACCCCCATCCCCACGGCTGCTCAGCCATCCAGGGGGGTGTGGAGCCCTCGCCCATCAGAAATCTGGACTCAGCTCCAGCTGCTGAGGGCTGGAGCCTGGCTGAGAGCCGGGGGCTGATCCCAGCTCTCCCTCAGCCTTCCCCATAAACCAAGAGGAAAAGCAGCTCAGGGTGGAACAGAGTCAAATGAAAGACGTAGCAGATGTTCCTCCTCTTCCCCACTTTGCTACGTGGGGCACAGCACTGGTGGGTTCCCCTCCTCGCTGCCACCCGTGTCACCCACAGGCTGGGGATGACAGTCACCCTGGTGGCACTTGCCAGCTGTCCCCAGCCCCTGCGGAGCCATCAGCATCTCCACCACGCCAGGCAAGAGAAGTCCATTCGTTGGCTGCTGCCAGATGTTCCTCTGCAGAAGAATCTGATGGAAAAACCAGGAAAGGGGTGTGAGTTTTGCCAGCAACATCTTGCTTTAATAAAAAAAAAAAAAAAAAAAAAAAAAAAAAAAAAGAAACAGGAAATCGTGTTGGAAGAAGGAAAGATGTGCCCAAAGTTTATCTCCCCCTGAGCAGAAATGTGCTCCCTTTGGGGAGGGTCAGCCCTGTGCCAACCTCTCCTTCCCCCATCCCATCCCATAGAACGTGGGTTGGTTGTAATTTCTGCCACCACTGAACAGCACCAAGCAGGGCCCAGGAGGTTGGGCTGGACCAGGACCAGGACACAGGCACCAAAAGGCCTCAGGGTCCCCAAGGAGACAAAAAATGCCTCAGGAGAGCAGGTAGAAGGAGAAGAAAAGGGAACTAGTAGGGAAAAAAGAGTTCAATCAGATTTGTAAAGGGCACAATTTACAAAATCCATCACATATTTTACTTGGTTGGGATTTAGGGATTAGCCTGTAATACTTAGGTGGCTTTTTGTAATAAAATCCTGAGCTGCAGCAGCACTGGGAAAGCAAGAAGGTGCAAAAAGTCTCCTCTACATCCCATGCTCATTTTCCCAGCATTTCCTTCCTTTTTTTTTTTTTTTTTTTTTTTAGCAGCCCCATTAATCTGGGCTTTATCTGCCTATGGAGAAGGCCTGAGCTCTTTATTGGATTTTTGTCTAGAATAAATGATTTAGTTTGGGATCTTGTGGAAAGGGTTTCTGTGGCATTCCACCAGCTCATAAAGGAAGCAGCAGGGACCAATTCCTGCCCTGCTGGGTGGGCTGCTGCTGGGGGAGTGCAGGGGTGGTGGGCACAGAGCAGGAATGATGATTACAGCACAGGTTTGCTGGTTCTGGTGCAGGTGATGTTCACCCCAAGCCATCAACACCCCCAGTGACATCCCCTGCGTCACCACTGAGCCATGCTGGCACCAGTGTCACTCACCCAGGGCCACCCAACCCTGGCCCCATGGTCAAACCCAACCAAGGAAGGGGCAAAACCCCCCCAGAGGTGCTGGGGAGGACGATCAGCACGAAGCCACCAAGGAGGGAGAGGGCAGGGGCTGGGGAGCAGAGGCTCCTTTCCCTTTCAGGCAGGATTAGAAATCCTAATGAAGTCCTTAATCGTCTTAGCCCAGACCTCATTAGGGCAGTGAAATTAAGGGGCTGGGAGGTGTCCCTGTCATCCCTGGGCTCAGTCAGGGGGGGAGGAGGGTCCCTGCACTGCGGGATGGGGTCTGTGTCCCCTCCTCACCACGGTGCCACCGCAGCCCTGGTGCCAGGTCCCCCCAGAGGGTGGGTG
>JAAWXA010000030.1:1042043-1060683 GCA_038090715.1 Florisuga fusca | reverse complement strand
TCCGCACAAAGCGCCCTTCAGTCCCCTCCCGCCCTGCCGGAGCCCCCCACCCCTTTGGGGGTCACCCCTCGCCTTGGCACTCGGCTCCTGCAGCCCCCCGGCATCCCTCACCACGGGACCCTCAAACAAAGGGGGGTGCAAAGGGTGCTTACCGGGCTCCTGCCCCCCCCCTGCAGCCCCCCACAGCCCGGGGCATGGACTGCCGTGACCCCTAAATGGGGAGGGGGCTTCTCTGCGACCCACAGCTCGATGGCCCTGCGTGGGGACAGGGCTGAGGACGCTTCCTCTTTCCCCCCTCACCGTGTGATGGTCCCGTGGATGGGGCCGCATCCTGCTCACCCCCAGCACGTGATGGCCGCAGCTCCAGACTGTCCCCTCTCTCCTTCCCAGTCGCTGCTTTTCCTGGGCTTGGTGGCCGCCGTCTGCCTCGGCCTCAACCTCCTCTTCCTCACCCTTTACCTGATCTGTTTGTGCTGCTGCAAGAGGGACCAGGACCCCGAGGTCAAGCGGCCCCACTCCTGCTGTGTCACCTGGATGGCCGTCACCGCCGGGCTCGTCTGCTGGTGAGAATGGGGACAGGGACACGGTGCTGTCCCACTGTCACCAGGGGGGTCTCTACGCTCTCACCAGGAGTCGCTTTAATTAGATCCGTGCAATTAAATATAGTGCATCCCTGCCTCCTCCTGCACACCCCCCGCTGCCGGGGCAGCCCCGGGACAGGCATGGGGACAGCCCTGTCCCTGTCCCCACCGTGCCCATGCCGCCTTTCCCAGCTAATCCCGGGTGGGATCGGGGCCGGGTTGCTAATCCCAGCCCGGAGCAGATGGCGGGTGGCAGTGTGACCCAGCTGGCAGGTCCCACATGTGCCCAGCTTTAATTGTGACCAGAGCAATTAACCGAGGGGACACTTCTCCGGGCAGTGCTCTGGTGGCTTCCCAAACCGACCTCAGGTCTTGGCAGCCCGGGGCTGGGAGGTCCCCCTGCCAGCCAGCCCACGTGCCCCCCACGCACAGCGGGGACAGGATGGGACAGGGGACCCTATGCTGCCTGGCCACGACCTTCTTGCCAGACAAAGGATTTGGTTTTGCCAGGGCGGAGCGGGATGCCTGCCTGCTGGCATTGCACAGAGCTGGGAAATGGCACTGATGAGCTTGGCATGAGCCCCCCCAGGGACCCCCACACCCTCAGCCTCAGGGCACCCAGCAGCAGGAACCGTTCTGCAGCTCCCTGGGTGCTTTGAGCCCCCCCAACAGCCCCACTGAGCCTGCCCGACACCCTTAAAGCCCAAACCACAGGGTTAGGATGAGGCTGGATTTGATGGTCTTGAAGGTCCTCTCCAGGCTGAGCTGTTCTAGGATTCTGTGTCCCAGGAACAGGACGGTGTCTGTCGGTGTTATCAGCACCTGCCACAGGGATGGAGGGAGCTTGGGGTCTGGCAGGAGGGAGCTTCAAACCTGCCAGGTCTGACCCCTGGACCAGCTCCATCCTGGGGTGTCCCCCAGCCCCGTGGGCACAGCAGGGAGCAGTCCTGTCCCTGTCCTGGCTGCTTTGGCTGGAACCAGGATGCTCCTCAGTGTCCCCTCATCCTCCCTGGCCCCAGGGCAAGGCAGCCATGTCAGGAGGGGGCATTTCCCTCCCCTCTAATGGGGGGGGTCTCCTCTCTGCCCACAGTGTGGCCGTCGGGATTGGCTTCTATGGGAACAGCGAGACCAACGATGGGGTCTACCAACTGCTCTATGCCCTGGACCATGCCAACCACACCCTGACTGGCATCGACTCACTGGTAGGGCCTTGGGGCAGGGTCCCTTCACCCAAACCCCCCCACATCCCCCAGGGTTGCAGCAATCCCCCTTCTTGGGTTGAGTTTTCGGTTCCAGCCCTGGGGGGAGGCAGCCAGCTGGAGGGCCACAGGCACCCTGTGCTGCTGGCCGAGCCCCAGGGCAGCCATGCCACACTGAGCATGGGAGGGTGACCTCACCCTGCAGAATGGGGCCTTTGTGGCCAGGAATGGCCCGGGGGGGCCCATGGCAGGGCGATTCCGGGGGATGGATCTGGCTGAAGCATGGGGAGGGGGGGTTTGATGTGGGGCTGCTCTCCCAGGGTATCATTAAATCCCTGAATCCCAGACTGGTTTGGGTGGGAAGGGATCTTAAAGACCATCTTGTCCACCCCTCTGCCATGGGCAGGGACACCTCCCACCAGCCCAGGGTGCTCCAAGCCTCATCCAACCTTCAACACTGCCAGGGATGGGGCAGCCACAGCTTCTGGGGGCAACCTGGGCAACCAGGGGCTCAGCACCCTCGTGGCAAAGAATTTCTCCCCACAATCTAACCTAAAACTCCCCTCTTCAGTTTAAAGCCATTCCCCCTCATCCCATCCCTCCAGGCCCTTGTCCCCAGTCCCTCCCCAGCTTTCCTGGAGCCCCTTCAGGCACTGGAAGGTGCTCTAAGGTCTCCCCATTGCAGCCTTCTCTTCTCCAGGCTGAACACCCCCAACACTCTCAGCCTGGCTCCAGAGCAGAGCTGCTCCAGCCCTCCCAGCATCTGCTCCTCTGGAGCCTCTCCAACAGCATGGGAGCATCATCTCCGTGGCTTTCTCTGGGTCCAAGGGTTCTGCTGGGTGTGGGTCTGACAGTGGGGAAGCCCCCAGTGCCATCCCAGCAGGACTGAGCATCCCCGTGTCCCCAGGTGGCCGGCACCACTCTGCAGATGCAGGTGGGCTTGGAGCAGCACCTGGGGCGGCTGAACGAGCTCCTGGCTGCCCGGGGGGATTACCTGCAGACCCTCAAGTTCATGCAGCAGTTGGCAGGCAGCATTGTCCTGCAGCTCTCGGGGCTGCCGGTCTGGCAGGGGACCAGCACCGACCTCACCGCGCTGGCCAACTGCGTGGCCTACGTCGAGCATTACCGGTGAGCGGGGCCAGGGGCGCCGGAGCAGCGGGGCCAGGGGCGCCGGAGCAGCCCCGCGGAGGGGAGGGGGCCACGGGGGTGACGGAGCCTTCCTCTGCACCCAGGTGGTTGGCTTATCTCCTCTTCTTCCTCCTCGTCCTCACCGTTTGCCTCCTGGCCTGCCTGGGGCTGGCCAAGCGCTCCCGCTGCCTCCTCACCACGTGAGTACCCCCTGACCGGGCTCGGCGGTGCCGGCGCTGCCGGAGCGGGTGCCGTGCTGACCCCTCTCCCCTCAGGATGCTGTGCTGCGGGCTGCTGACCCTCATCCTCAGCTGGGCCTCCATGGCCGTGGACACGGCGGCAGCAGTGGTGAGCTGGGGGGGCACCGGGGCAGAGCTGGGGGCTGCGGGACCCCCTCCCACNGCCCAGGGTGCTCCAAGCCCCATCCAACCTGGGCTGGAACACTGCCAGGGATGGGGCAGCCACAGCTTCTCTGGGCACCCTGGGACAGGGGCTCAGCACCCTCACAACAAAGAATTGCTTCCCTAAATCTTCCCTTTTTCAGTGTGAACCCTTCCCCCTCATCCCATCCCTCCAGGCCCTTGTCCCCAGTCCCTCCCCAGCTTTCCTGGAGCCCCTTCAGGCACTGGGAGGTGCTCTAAGGTCTCCCCATTGCAGCCTTCTCTCCCCAGGCTGAACACCCCCAACTCTCCCAGCCCCCCAGAGCTGCTCCAGCATCTCCACAGCCACCTCTGGAGTCTCTCCAACAGCTCCCACATCCTTCTGGGGGTGGGGAGCCTAGAGCTGGACCCAGCACTGCAGGAGGGGGGTGGTTGGGGTCACCCCAGAGGGAAAATCCCCTCCCTTGACCACCCTTGTCCCCGGCAGGGACCGGGACTATGACGATATGGATGAGGAAGATCCCTTCAACCCCCAGGCCCGTCGCATCGCCATCCACCACCCAGCCCGGGGGCAGCTCCGCAGCTTCTGCAGATACAGCAGCAGCCTGGGCAGCCAGAGCAGCCTGCACCCCCCTGCCCAGACCATCTCCAATGCCCCCGTCTCCGAGTACATGTGAGACACCCCCACCCCCCNTCCCCCCAGGTTCACCTCCGGGGTGGAGTGTCCCCTCCCTGTCGGGGACAGAGGGTGAGGGTGGGGGTCCCCCTGTGCTCCCCCCCAGGAACCAAGCAGTGCTCTTCGGTGGGAACCCCCGTTACGAGAACGTCCCCCTGATCGGCAGAGCCTCTCCCCCCCCCACGGTACGGTGGACAGCTGAGGACAAATCCTTCTTGTGACACCCTGGGAGGAGGGGGGATTGCTGGTTTGGGGGGGTGAGGGTCCCCTCTGTTCACCAGGAAGATGTTTGCCCCAGGGACCAGCAAGGTCTGATGGGGGGACACAGGGAGGGGGGAGCTTGGCCCCGTCCTGATGCCCTCGCAGAGGATGTGCCCCATCTGGGAGAGCATCCTCCTGCCCCTCTCACTAACCCAGTTCCTGGATGGCTGCAGGGAGAGAGGGCACCAGACACGTGCTTGGAGGAGACCAAAATAGTCCCTTCAGCTGCTCTTCTCTGCTTTATTTCTTATTTATTCTGACTGTCAAAGGGTGCTTGTCCCAGCCACCCGGCCATGTTTACATTTCCCTGCTGTTTGTTTAACCCACCCTGTCTGTTAATGCCTGCTTTGGGTTTTTTATTTCATTATTATTATTATTATTTTTAATATTTTTTTTTTTCTTGCATCAATTATTTTGGAGCTAAGTTGCCCATGAAGAGTAAGTTCAGCCTCTTCCTTCTCCCTCCTCATCCTGGGGCAGCATCTGGGTTCCCATCCTCAGCCTCCTCCTCCCCCTTGCCTCCCTCCATCCCCTCTCCCTTGGGGCTGATTTGCTTTCAGGGAGGGCTCAGGGGGGGCAAGATCATTTTTTCCCCTCAGTGTGGACAAAGTACAAGAGGATTTGCAGCTCCCATGCTTTGGGAGTGGGAATACTCCCTGTCTCCTTTCTGCACAGTCTCCCCCATCCCCTCTCTGGCAGCATTTAAGCAGCTTTGGTGCCTCCATCCCGAGCAGCAGTGCCCCCCTGGGTTTGCCCCTCGGGGTGGTGGCACCGTGGGGTCCAGGGGCATGGCAGGGACACTGTCCTCACCTCTTCCCAGGAAGATTTTTGCCATCAGGTGAAAGCGTGGAGCCAGAGGAAGCTGTAATCCGATTGTGCAGACCCAGCAGCTGGCAAGGCTCTTCCTTGGGATGGGGGGGGTGCAATGAGGGGGATTAATGTGAGCATTTCTCCTGGCCCTGAATGGTCTAATTTAACCGTGATTCAGATCCCTGAGGAAGGACTTCCACGGTCCACAGTAACAAACTGGGAATAATCTTCCTTAATGCCCGGGCTGGGGTGCCCCCACCCTTCCTGCAAACTGCTGGAGAAATTGAACTCTGCAGGGCTGGAGAGGGGGGCTGGGGGCTTTGGGCTCTGCCACGGGCTTCCTGCTACCCCGTTCCCTTGGGATGTGTCCTCATGGGAGCCCCTCAGGATGAGTCCCTTGAGGTTGAATTCATCCAGACTGTGCTGGGGCTGAACCTGCAGGCAGGGTGGGCTGGGGAGGGCAGGGATGAAGCCGTCCAGCACCTGGGAAGGGGCAAAGGGGAATCATCTTGGTTTGGGGAGGGGGCTCTTCCAGCCCCCTAAGAGGTCGGGGAGACCCAGCAGTGGGGGGTCTGTCCCCCTGAGCCCTGGCAGGCTGGTGGGGGGTCACACAGACGGGAAGCAATCTTCCTTCTCCAGCCTCAGGTTCTCNTGCCTTATGGCTGACAGCCACTCCGGACCCCGATCCCACCCGGACCCCGATCCCACCCGGACCCCGATCCCACCCGGCAGCACCAGGACCAGAGATGCTCCATGTCCCCTTCCACGGCTTCTCCTCTGCCCACCCGCCCCACCTGGGGGTGTTGGACACCGGGGAGAGGAACCTCCTCCAGATCCCTCTGCCCCACGCTGCCCCCAGCCCCGTGGGGAGGGGTCCGTGGCTGCCGTAGCAATGCAGAACCAAGCCCCGGTGACCCCAGACCCTTCCGCTGGCTTTGTCACCCCCTGAGGGGGACAGCAGAGCTCCCCTTGCCCCCCTCGCTGCCCCCACTTCAGGGGCTGTAGGGTCAGGGAGGTTTTGGCCGTTTTCCCTTTGCTTCCCTCCCGGGTTTTAGGAGTTCTCCGCGGTTCGGTTCTGTCCCAGCCCGGTGCAGGTTTAGGGATGAGTTTTGGGTTCGTTTTGGTGATTGATCTCTCCGGGCTGGCACCCCCCATCCTGCAGGACAGCCCTGGGGGGGACACGGATCCCTGGGGAGGGGCTCAGGGCTGCCCGGGTGTCCCTGGAGCTGGGCAAAGCCTTTTCCTCCCTGATTGCAATTAGCAGACATCTCCTGTCCGGTTGGGGGGTTCCCCATCCCTCCCTCCCCACTTTGGATAACCAGACCTGGGGGGGGGACACCCCTGCAGCCATCCGGGGGGTCTGTAATGATAATGATAATGATATAATGATAATGATAACCCCTGCAGACCCCCGGGCCCCTAACGCCCTCAGTCCCAGCATTTGTTGTTGGAAACGTCAGGGGATTTTTATATTATTTTTTTTTTTCTTTCTTTTTTGGGTTTTTTTTTTTGGCTTTTAACGTTTGGATGTAACAGTACTGGTAGAAGAGCTGGTTTGAGCCACGTGTGAACTAACCTCAGGGCTCTGTCTGGGAGCTGGGGTCCAGCCGGATTTGTACGGACCCTTTGGGGGAAAAGACAATAAAACACTTTACTACTAAATTTAGTACTAAATTTACTTCTCCAGGCTGCCCTGCATCCGCCACCCTGTTCCCTGCTGCCCCAGCCCAGCCTGGGGGATCAGGACGGTCATGGGGAGAACAAAGGCCTCGCTGCCAGCCCGCTCCCGCCATGGCGCTGCAATTAACACACTTTTAATTGGGCTTCCAGCCCCCTGGGGTCCCCGTGGCAGTGGCTGAGTACTGCCGGGACGGGGCACAACTCGGCCTCCACCAACCCCCACAGAGTCGGGGCGTGGGGCAGGCATTCACCCCCCCATTGCACTAATTAACCCTCCCTGCGCTAATTAACCCCCCCCCTTCATTAGCCGCGTTCTGCCCTCCCAACATGGCGGCGGGCAGCGGCCGTCACGTGACATCGCCCTCCCCAAGATGGCGGCGCCCTCCCGGCCGTTGCCTGGCAACGGTAACGCGGCCGCGGCCCCGCCGGACTCCCAGGCCCTTGGAACAGGGGGTTCCCCCTGAGCTTCCCCGATCGCTTCCTGGGTCTCCCCGCAAGGTCTGGGGGCTGTGGGGGTGTCCGGGCCCCCCTGTCAGAGCAGCCATGGAGATCACCTACGAGTACATGCGGAAGCGCAGCGAGTTCGGGCGGCCGTGCAATTTCTCCGACTGGCCGGCCAAGGTCACCCTGGACATCCCCCCCGACCCCAGCCTGGCCAGTGACTTCATCCTGAGGAGCCCCGTGGACAGCAGCGTCCAACACACCAGCGAGATGGCGGCACACGAGGTGGGGGCTCGGGGTCCCCTCCGTGCCAGGGGGTGAAGGGGAGGTTGGCACCCCCAGGGCTCAGGTTCCTGCACCGTTTATTCTGTGTCACCCTCCAGGTCAACACAGAGAGGACGGAGGTGGAATCCCGCGGTGTCAACCACGTCGAGGGTGGCTGGCCCAAGGACATCAACCCCCAGGAGAAGGAACACACCGCACGTTTCCGGAAAAAAGTGGAGAAAGAGGAAAACTATGTCAACACCATTGAGCACCTCAGCACTGTAAGGTCCTGCCTGTCCCCCCTCCTGATCCCAGAGCCCTCCTACCCTCCCCTCTGCAGCTCCCTGGCCTCTGCCTCTGCTTTCCCTGCAGCTGATGGAGCACTATGTCAGGCAGAACAACACCATCAACATCTACGAAGAGTATTTTGAAGAGGAAGAGATGGTGGAGCTGGAGGATGAGTCCCCCTGTGCAAAAACCATCAACATCCTCAGGTAGCACAAGCAGCCGGGCTCACCAGGACCAGAGCAGGCTGCTGAGTGTTTGGAGGCAAAGGAGGAGGAAACCGGGTGGATTTAAAGGAGTGCTGGGCTGTTTCATGGGGACAGAGACCCTCTGCAGCCCCCCTGCTCCATACCTCCACCCCTTCTGTCCCTTCTTGCCCAGGCCCTTTGGAGAGGGGCACCCCAGTCCCAGGGCAGCTGCAGCTCTGAGCATCTCCCAGCAGTGCTCTAGACAGGATTTATTCTTTTTGGTGCCTCAAAGGTTATTTCCAAATGTCAGGGGCTGTAAGGTCGTTTCTAGAAGTCAGATCCAGGAGCTTAATTGGATTCTTAGAAACATATAACTGGAAAGGCTTTATTAAATCACCAACTCTTCTCCCCCCTGCCAAGCCCCCAAGAGAATCACTTCCTGCACTCGATGCTCCAGGGCTGCAGCTTATTTTAATTGTGATGCCCACAGTTTCCTCTGGGAGACAGCCCGGGGCATGCCAGAGCTGTTAGCAAACCAACATCTTCCTTTGGTGTTCATTTTTCTAAAAGGGATCCAAATGTAGTCAGGAGGATGGCCACACACATCTCCTGGAACCCCAACATATCCGAGAAACTGGCCGTGGCGTATTCCAACCTCCAATTCCAGCACAGCACAAAGAACATGAGCTTTGACTCCTACATCTGGGATCTTGGTGAGGGGAAGGGAAAACCCAGCAGTGGGTAATGCTGCTGCTGAGGAAGCTCTTTGCATCTTCAAAGTGTGTAATGAAGCCTCACAGCTCTCCAGGGGGGGTGAACAGGAGCTCAGGTTCTGCTTTGCCCACAGATCGATGCAGAAAAGGGGAGAAATGGGACTTTAGTTACACTTTGCTCTTTTTCATCCCTTCTTGGCAGAAAATCCCGACAACCCAGAGCTGGCTCTCACGCCCTCATCCCCTCTTGTGTGCCTGGAATACAACCCCAAGGACACCAACGTCCTGGTGGGAGGATGCTACAACGGGCAGATAAGTAAGGAGGGGGGTTAGGTGTGAGGTTGTGCTAAGGAGGCTTCATTTTAATGCAGCAGGAGCCTGGCTCCAGCACCCCTGCACTGACAAAGGTTGAAATGGCATTAGTGTCACAGCTAGGAACACCCCCAGCAGGGTCTGAAGCCCTGCAGAGGAGACAGGGAGGTGCTCACCTTGCCCGGGTCCCCAGGAGGAGGGAGGAGGACACAGTGCCTGGCAGCCCCTGGCAGGGATCTCTGGACCAGGCAGCTGAGCAGCAACACATGCCCTGCTCCCACCTCGTGTCACTGCGTGGCAGAAGCCCAGAGGTGTTGCCATCACTTCATGCTCCACATTGTCCCTGTGCTTGGAAGAGGGCCCCTCTTCCCCAGCTTCATTGCCAGCTCTGCTATTGACTCAGCCAGCCCAGCCTTTGGGTTTAATTGCTCTCAGTTCAGTGCTTTCCTGGCTGTTTGCAGCAGCAATGGGCTCTGATGGGGCTGGCACTGCGGGTGATGGAGAGCAGGGACCTCCCTCTGTCCTTTGTGGCATGGTCCCAGCTGAGCATCCCTGGTGTCCAGCTGCCTGGTTACCCCTGAGGGCAGCAGGACAGCAGGACAGCACCTCTTGGCAAGCAAAGGAGCTGAGCAAAGGGAACTGGTGCAGATCTTGACACCTCCTTTTCCTTCCCAGCTTGCTGGGACATCAGGAGAGGAGAGCTGCCCGTGGACGTGTCCACTGTGGAGGTCAGCCACAGGGACCCCGTGTATGGAGCCATCTGGTTGCAGTCCAAAACAGGCACTGACTGCTTCTCAGCCTCCACTGACGGGCAGGTAAGGGGCAGGGAACGGGAGACCGTGGGCTGGCACGGGGCACTCCACCCCCCCTGCACCTCTGCAGCCCCCTCCCACTGCTTGTCCCCCCAGGTCCTGTGGTGGGACATCCGCAAGCTGTCAGAGCCCACTGAGAGGATGATCTTGGATGTCAGTGGGAGTGAGGTCCTGAAGGATGCTCTGGGTGCTGTCACCCTGGAGTTCGAGCCCACCCTGGTGAGCATCCCTGCCCTGCCCTCGGCACCACCCTGCCTGCACCCAACCAGCACCCTCCCCCGGGTGCTTTGCTGCCCTCCTGCACCAGGGGGTCCTCAGCCTCCTGTAGCTGCTCTCTCCTGCTCCCACCCTCAGCCCACCAAGTTCATGGTGGGCACAGAGCAGGGCGTCGTCATCACCTGCAACCGTAAGGCCAAGACACCCCAGGAAAAAATCACCGGCACCTACACGGGCCACATCGGGCCCATCTACGCCTTGACCAGGAACCCTTTCTACCCCAAAATCTTCCTGACTGTTGGCGGCTGGGCTGCTCGGATCTGGTCAGAGGATATTAAGGAATCACCAATTATGTGCACCAAGTAAGCGTTGGTGTGTGTCTGCCCTGCCAAAATCCTTCCTGGCAGGGTGTGTTTGGGACAGACAACCAGCAGGGACTGCTCTGCTCTGCGCAGGGGGTGGGACAGTCACCAAAGCAGCATGACCAAGTGTGCCCAGGCCTGGGCTGGTGGCTGTAGGTGCTGCTTAGGCAGGAGCTGTGGTGGATGGAGGCCACCAGCCCACCCCCACTGCCTCGTGTCTGCTGGCAGGAACCATCTCTCCTACCTGATGGATGGATGCTGGAGCACCATGAAGCCAGCTGTCTTCTTCACTGCCAAGTCAGACGGGACTCTGGATGTCTGGGACTTTCTCTTCAAGCAGAAGGAGCCATGCCTAAGTGTGAAGGTTGGGTCCCTTGCCTGGGGAGGGGAGCTGGGGGCTTGGCGTGGAGCAAGCAGGGATCAAGCCCCACCCTGGGATAAGCTCCATCAAGCAGCATTGTTCCCTCAGCCCAGAGCTGTACCTGGAGTCCAAATGCCCCAAAACATCCACGTAGTCTCCTGTCAGTCTCCACGTGGCTTTGCCTCTGTGCCCACCCCATCCTCCCTCCCCAGGTCTGCAACGAGTCCCTCTACAGCCTGTGCCTGCAGGACACGGGCAGTGTCATGGCCTGTGGCTCTGAGCTGGGCACCATCACCCTGCTGCAGATCTCCTCCGGGCTCTGCACCCTCCAGAGGAACGAGAAGAACTCGGCCAACGCCGTACGTGTCCTTCCAGCCACCCAGCACCGTGCCAGCTCAGGGCAGAGCCCTCGGCACTGCCGGCGTGGGGTCCCCCCAGAGCCCCCTGCTCCTCAGCACCCCTCACCCCTCCTGCTCTAGATGTTTGAGAGGGAAACCAGGCGGGAGAAGGTCCTGGAGGCCCGGTACCGAGAGAGGCGGCTGAAGGAGCGGGTCCAGTCCGTGGTCCTGGATGTGGATGAGGAGGGGCAGAAGGAGGAGACCCCCCAGGAGTTGTTTGCCCGGACCCGCAGTGAGTACTTGGAGACCATCCATGCAGAGATGAAGAAGATGGGGATAGAGATCCCACTCCCACAGGACAAGGTACAGGGCATGGGACATGGGGACATGGGGCAGGGAATTGCTGCCACAGGCATGGGACAGGGGGGCAGCTCTGTCTTCCAGGTTCAACAAGGCGAGGGAACGAAGGATGAGAAGGAGAAGAAGAAGAAGGATGAAGATAAGAAGAAGAAGAAGAAGGAAGAAGAGGAGAAGAGGAAGAAGGAAGAAGAGGAGAAGAGGAAGAAGGAAGAAGAGGAGAAGAGGAAGAAGGAAGAAGAGGAGAAGAGGAAGAAGGAAGAAGAGGAGAAGAAGGAGGAGGAGGAAGAGGAGAAGAAGGAGGAGGAGAAAGGAGGAAAAGGATGAAGAGAAGAAGGAGGAGAAGGATGAAGAGGAGGACACTGCCAAGGTCAGCACTCTCCAGCCAGGGCCACTGCCCCGTGGCTCTCCTGGGGCTGAGGCTGCTGGCCCTGAGGGGTCTCTGCCTCAGTGGGGTGGGAAGCAGAGGGTCCCACAGCTCCCTGACCCCACACCTTCTCCCTCCCCAGGAGTCGTAGCCAAGATGGGACGTGTGGCTGATACAGGAGCCCTGGTGTTGCTCACAGATGCTCCCTGGCCCTTTGCCCTCCTGGTTTATGTTGGGTTTTGTTGGTCTTTTTTTTCTCAGGGTTGAATAAACAGGAGCATTTCCACGTCAGGCTTCCTGTTTTGTCACTGCAGGGTCGAGCAGAGGGTGGGAAAGTCACGTCCTCTCACTTTTGGTCTCCTCAGTTCTGGCCAGGCCAAGGATCAAAGCCAGCTGCTGACTGTGGCAGGGTGCCCGTGGCATTGGGGTGTCCCTTGGGGTGTCCCCAGCCCAGGCCCAGGGTTATCAGTGCTGGGTAAACACAGCCTGGCTGCTATCTCCCACATGCTCACCCCCCTGCTAATCATTAACGAGCCCCAGGGCACCGCTGCCAGCCAAGGGACACGGCAGGGGTGGCATCCCCTGTGCTGGGGCTGGGGTCCTGTTCCTCCCCCTCCAGCTCCCCCCGTCCCCAGGAAGGGTCAGCACCCACTGATGGGCAGTGTCACTGTCACCGGGAAGGGTGCCAGGGCCCCCGGCAAGGACAGATGGAGTCACCAGTGCTGAGCTCAGTGCCCTGCCAGACCCTGTGCTGCGGGCTGAGCACCCATCCTGCCAGCCCAGCACCCCCCCTGCACCAACCCCAGTGTCAACCATGGCCAGGGCACAGCTGGGGGTGGGAGGTCGACCCTCCCTGTCCCAAACACACCCCAAGGCATGGACCCAAGTCCCCGGGGAGGGACACAATGAGCCCAGCCAGAGCCATGCAGCTGCTCCAGGGAGGGTCCCCAAGGGTGCTCAGCACCCAGGGAATGCTGCTGGATACCCAGCACTGCTGGGCACCGACGGGGACACCCAGGTGTCAGGGTGGGGTTTTGTTGTTCTGAGGGGTTACATTAAAAGCAGACATGCTGAGAGGTGTGGGTGCTGTGCACTGCCCCTCCCCAGGGACCGGGACCCCCCCCAAAGGCCCCCCCAGCACCCCCCGTGATCGTTTTCTGCTTTTATTAGACAGGGGGTGGGGTTGCCCAGGCAGGGATGGGACAGACCCAGATGAGACTGGGGGGACAGTGCCCCCCAAAACCTCCTCTGCCAGGGGAGGCAGCCAGAGCACCCACCCCAGGGCTGCTGCTGGGTACCGGGGCCAGCAGCTGGACAGAGGGGGCCACGGGTGGCATCACAGGAGGGCCAGGCTGTCCCTGTCCCACTCCCTTGTCCCACAGGGGATTGCAAGCCCAGAGTGTGCCCATGGCAGTGGGCTGCATCTTTACACCTCCTGCACCACCTCTGTGGGGCTGGGAGCTCCTGGTGTCCCCTGTCCCCACCTCCCCACAAGCACCCAGGGACAGCCATGGGGATGGGATGTGACAAGGGGACAATCAGCGAGGGGTGGGCGGCAGAGAGCAACCCCAGGGTCCTCCAGACATGGGAATCTCCAACTACCTACGAGCAGGAGGAGGACCAAGGGTGAGCCCTGCCCATCCGGACCCAGCTCTGCCTCGTTACTTCTTCACCCTGATGAGGGAGTGGTAGACGGGTTTGATGATGATGTGGAGGTGCAGGGAGTTGTCGATGAGGTACTCGGAGGTGCGTTTCTGCAGGTCAGCCTGGGCCAGGAAGTCGGCGGCTTCATCCGAGCTCTGGTGGAAGCCGTAGACGTGTTTCACCAGGACACGGCCCTGCTGCCTCACACCCACCAGCACCGTCTTCTGGAAGCTGACGCCGGCAAAGTCGGGGCTGCTCGTGGCCGGGGTGATGACGAGCCGGGGGCGACCGTCCTCGATCCGGGCCGGCTGGACGGCGCCCGAGACCGCGTCCGAGTAGACGGGGCGGAGGCTGACGGGGAGCCAGCGCGGGGAGAAGAGGACGTTCCAGGTCACCCGCTTCCCGGCGTCGTGGCTGCTGGGCCCCAGCTGGGTCTGGAAGCTGGTGCTGCGGTCATCCCGCGCCGGGTTGTTGATGACCCACTGGGAGCCCCAGCTGGGTGCGAGGTAGTTGCGGGGCAGGAACATGCTGCAGTTGACGTCGAAATACTTGGCGAAATGGAGAGGGGAAGCGGCGTGGAACTGGAAGGCCTGGAAGAGCAGGTCCTGCACCGCGCCGTAGTGCCGCGCCAGCACCGCCGACTGCGCCTGCAGCCTGAAGAGCTGGCTGGGGGCGATCATGGGGTAGCGGATGGCACGCAGCACCCGTTCGGCCACCGGACCCTCAGGCTGCCGGCGGCCCAGCCAGCTTTCCACGGCCGTGTAGAGCTCCAGCTCGCTGTGCAGCACCAGGTCGGAGCGCTCCAGCAGCAGCAGCAGCAGCTCCGTGCTCACCGAGCCCCACTCGGCACTGCCCAGCACCGCCGAGAGGTTCCAGGCCAGGAACTGGAGGCAGCTCTCCTGCAGCGCCGCGTCCCCGATGCGCACGGCGTAGTGGTACCAGCCCACCACGTGGCCCTGGCTCGACTCGCTGGCCAGGTGGCTCCTCATGTATTCGGCCACCCCGCGCTGCAGCCCCCACACCCGGTACTTGCTGGCCAGCTGGTGCAGGGGGATGGCTTGGTGCAGCAGGATGGAGACCCCCCCGCAGTACAGGTACCTGGGGCAGGATACAGGGAGGTGACACTGGTGTCCCCTGGTCTGCTTCTCAGTCTGCCACTCAGCCCCGAGCTCTGGCAGCGCTGTCCCCAGAGGAGCATCCTCCCTCCTTGGCTGCATCCCTCCGGATATCCCATTCCATGGGGTGCCTGAGGTGCCCAAGGGAGCATCCCCCTTCTTTAGCTTCATCCCTCCCAGCATCCCTATCCCATGGCTTCCCTGTGGTCTCCCGAGAACCTCCAGATTTTCCAGGGAAACATCTCCTCTCCTTGGCTGCATCCCTCCAGGCCTACCATCCCATGGGGTCCCTGTGGTCTCCCATGGAGCTGCATCCCTCCTGCTGTCCCCATCCCACGGGGTCCCCACCTACTTGATAAACTTCTCGAAGAGCGCAGCGGTCTCGGGTGGCTCATACAGGGTGAGGATGCTCTGGTTCTGCAGGAGGCTCTCAAAGACCTCGCTCTGGAGGCTGAGGAGCAGCTGGTGGGTGTGGAAGACCTTGGCCTCCTCGGAGGCGGCCGTGCGGACCCGCAGGACGGAGTCGCTGCCGTTGCCGTTCTGCAGCAGCTCCTGCAGCCGCTGCAGCAGTGTCACCGAGTGGTTGATGGTGGCCACAGTGGTGTCACCGCTCGGGTCAGCTTTCTGGGCTGCAGAGAGATGGGACTGTCCCAGTGCTGCACCCCGAGAATGAGGGTGCCCAGCCGTGGGGTGACGTGAGGCTGAGGGGTGCTGGGGACGCCTGGCTCTGTGCACATCCTCCCCTAGAACACTCCTAGAGCGGTTGGCTGGGGCCAAGGGGATGTGCAGAGGATGAGGGGACATGGGGACATTTGTTTTTCTGCAGCAGAAGGGTTGAGACCACCATGTCCCAGGCTGGGACGTGCTGGGAAATGGCCCTGTGCCGGGCAGCGCTGGCTCACAGCCCAGACTGCCAGCCCCAGTCCCAGCCCCACTGTTGGCAGAGCCAGCCCTGAGCATTGCCCCTGACCCCCCACATCCCAACTGACCCGAGGGGTGTGGGGAGCCAGGCACCCCCTGTTCCTGCACCCAGATACAGAGTCCCCCAAGTCCAAGCAGCCCGGGTGACCGCCCGGGCTGTGTGCCTGTCCCTGCCCCCTGTGTGGGGGTCTGCTCCTTCATGGGGAGCCTTCCTCCTTCTCCTCCTCCCCCTCATGCCTGGCACAACTCCCACCCTCTCCCCAGAGCATCCTTCCCCCGGGGGGAATTTGGCCCCAGTCTCTCTCAAATCCCATCTTGCTGGATTACCCTTCCCAGCGCCGGTTTAATCCCAGCTGAGCAGAGATGGGGAAGGGGATTTGGAGCCCCTCTCCCCACGGTGCTGCACATCACTGCCAGCAGCACCGAGCTCTCACCCGTGGGGCACGGCACGTCCAGGAGCCACATCCATCCCCCCCAGGAGCTGCATCCACCCCTCCCCAGGAGCCCCGACGGCTGCTGCAGAGCCGTGCTCAGCATCCCCTGGGAATCACCGGGCACCCTGGTGCCCAGCAGGGGCTGTGGGACCCGCAGCCCCCAGACCCCTCCACGCCTCCCCCCCTGCCCGGTCACCCTTACCGGCGTGCACAGTGAGGAGGAGGAGGAAGGCAGAGGTGAGGCAGGCGGCCAGGGGCCGGGGCCCCGCCAGCCTGGCCATGGCTTCAAGCGCATCTGGCGGGTGCCGGCGCGGGCGCGGTGGCCTCCTGGCCCTTATGTAGGCCACGAGCCCTCCCAGCCCTCCCAGCCCGCACCGCCACATCGATTGGTGGAAACTGGGACCGGCCGTTACCAAGGGAACCGCTTCCAGCCCCCAGACATCCCATCCTGACCCCAGGACCCCAGCCCTGCGTCCCCGGGGTGGTGTGACGGGATGCTCCGGTGAGCCCCGGTGTGACACGGGGACATCTCCATCTGCCACCTGCCCGATGCGGTGCCACGCGGTGTCACAGCCCCACGCGTGGTCGCAGCCCTTTGTGCCGGCAGGACCGGGGTCTTTGCATTCAAGGCACAGCTCGGTGGGGCCTCCCCGGCTCATGGGTATTCATGGCGGCAGCAGCCCATCACCATGGCATCGGGGCTGCCGGCAGGAACCGCCTGCCCTTTTCCCAGCCTTTGCAGCCAGGAGCGGTGCCAGTGCCCTGTGCCTGCCACCCCCCACACCCCCCCGGCATCTTGCCCACCCTGACAGCCTATTGAGGGGCTTCACAATGGGGTCTGGTTGATGTTTGCCCCCTCCCTCCCACTCCGCAGCTCCAGGGTCAGTGCACCCCGGCCATGGGGCTGGGGGTGGCACTGGGTGCCCCCCACCCCTCTGTGCGGGAGCGTTTGGGGGCAGAGCCTGAGCAGGTGGGGAGGAGCAGGGGGTGTCTGCACCCCGCTTCTTGGCATCATGGGGTGATGGACCAGGACATCCAGCTGAGAGGCAAGCTGGAGGGGAGGGATGGGGGAAGTGAGGGACTTGGGCTTAGACACCTCCAGATGTTGAGCGTGGGCAGATGTTGCCACAGCTCCCATGAGGGTGTTTGGGGATCACCCATCTGGCCCTGACCCACGGGTGGAGGGGCTGGGGACAAGCCACCTGCCCTGTCCCTGTGCCGTGCTGTAGCCCCGTGGGGCAGGGGAGCCCTGAGGGCACGGTGCAGTGTCCCAGGCTGGTGTCCCTCCAGGGCAGCACGGTGGGGGAACAAAGGGCCCCCGGCTCGGCAGGGTGGGTTAATGGCTCACCACATCCACCGCCGCCTCATTTAACCACCCGCCGGCAAAACAACAGCTTGACGGGAGCGTGCGCCCGGTGACACCGGCACGGTGCCAGCACAGCCTGTGACCAACAGCCCTGGGACCCCCCTGGCCCCTGGAGGGGCAGCAGCTGGCCACCGGGCAAGGGTGGCAGGGGTCATTGGGCTATGAGGGGACATGGAGGACCACGGTGCTGGTGCCGGGGGGGGGACAGGGCACCCCCCGGTGAGATGTGCAGGAGGGTTGGGTCACCAGAGAGACCCATGTGGGCTGAGGGGCAGTGGGGTGTGGGTGGCCCCAGGGACAATCGGGGGACATTCGTCTTCCCACCCCTACATGTGCTGCTGGGGAAACTGAGGCAAGGGCAGGTTTGGGCCACCCTCATGTCCCCCAGCACCCAGGCCACTGCCCCTGTCACTCTGGGATGGGGATAAGCTCTGTCATGGTGACTTGGGGCTGGCACCGAGTCCCAGGTGACACCATCCCTCGTCCCTGGGGACCTCCTCCAGCATCACTAGTCCAGCCCGTGGCTCTGCCCACACCGCCCTCCCTCCGCCCCACGGCCCCCGGGGCTGCGCCATGCTCTGGGTGCCAGAGGGGACACGGCCACCGGCGGGGACACGGCCACCAGAGAAGACACAGCCACAGGGGGACAGCCACCCGTGGGGACACGGCCACCGACGGGAACACAGCCACTGGTGGGGACACATCAACTGGTGGCTCTCTGGGTCCAGAAAAGGTGACACCACAAGCCCGGTGGGTGACACAAGGGCCACCGAGGTGAGAGCCCGTCACCTGCAGGATTTGGGGAGCGGGACTGCGGGTCGGGGCTGGGGGCAGAGAGGGGCCGGAGCGGAGCCGATCCCCGCTGCAGAACAAATGGGGGCCGGGCTGGGAAAGGGTTAACGCGGTCCCGCTGCTGCGATCGACGTCCCTGTACCCTGAGGGGCACGAAGGGCCTGGCCCAGTCCCCCCTGATTAACCAGATCGTATTTGCTGCTAATTGGCATCCCCCTGCGCATGTGTGTGTGTGTGTCCCTCACAGCCCCAGCCCGGGGCTCTGCTCAGCATCCTGCATCCATCCGGCAGAGCCCAGAGCCCCCCGGGCTGCCAGGGACCCCCACCGCGGGCACTGCTGGGGGCACAGATGTGGCCGGGTGGGAGGGGGCGGCGGGACCCCTCACACCTCCATCCTCGGAGCTGTCAGGGGTCTGCGATAACCGGGACTGGGCCACGCAGGGGTCCCTGGGGTCCAGGGTCGGATTTGGACTGGACTGGTGCTCAGTGCCCCCCAACCCCGGGCTGAGGACCTCCCCCTGCAATCCACTGCCTCTCCTCGGGCTGAAGACCCCCTCCGCACCCCCACCGGGGCTCAGGACCCTGCCCTGCGCGCCCCTCCTGCCCCCAGGCTGAGGACATCCACGGCACCCGGGGA
>JAAWXA010000030.1:1024846-1037258 GCA_038090715.1 Florisuga fusca | reverse complement strand
GTTCTGGGGGGTACTGGGAACCGGAACGGAAACGGGTCGGGAGCCGGAGCCGTCCGCCCCCGCGGACGGAGGGTTGGGGACGGCTCCGGGAGCGACGGAGAACCGGGTCAGTACCGGCTGGGAGAGGCAGGGGGAACCGGCTTATGGTGCAGGGAGACCGGGTCGCTACCGGTCGGGTGTGCGGAGGAACCGTCCGGGGGTTCGGGGAGAGGGGGCGCGGTGGAGCCGGGACGAGAGGCGGGCGGGGGGCTCGGTCCCAGCGCGGTGCTGGGGGTCCCCGTACGCATCCCGGAGCAGAGCCGCGGGCTGCAGGAGAGCGAGGGGTCCCAGGCGCTCCAACCCGGGGTCACCTTGCTGAGTGTCCCTTGCTGGGTGTGTGTGTCCCCCAGTAGAGGGGCTGCAGCTTCCCCACTGCCTCTTTTCCCTTGTGCCCATCCTACGCTCCCCGGGGCTGCAGAGTGGGGACAGGGACCCCCGTGCCAGGCTGCGGCTGGCAGTGCCGGACACGGGACCTGCGCTGGGTCAGTGCCCGGAGCCACGGGAGGGAAGTGGGACAGGAGAAGTGGAAAGGGGAACGCGCTGGCACGCAGGGACAAGCCGAGGGGACAATCCAGCCCTGCTTGTGCTCGGTGTTCCGGGGGAAGCCAGTGGGCACGGTGCTGCCCCTGGCACCGGGGGAAGGGATCACTCGGAGCTCCTAGAAATCCCATGGCAGGAGGGGGGTGAGGGGTGCAGAGGGGCTGAGCCCCCCCGCCTGCCTGGCAAGGAACTGATGGGGGATGTGTGTCCACCTGCTCCCATCCAGGGCTGCTTTGGGCTGGGCTGAGCTGGCACAGATGGGGCTCCCCAGGACCCCACTGCTCACTGTGGCATGGTGGGAGCAATGCTGAGCTGGAGACCATGGGCAGCGATGCCCTGAATCCTGGTGACAGATCCTCCTCACCTCCCCTCTGTCCCACAGGGTCCCTGGATGCCCTGCTCAGCACCTGCCCCGTGGTGCAGGATGGGTGCTGCAGCACTGCTACCAGTGGCCACCTGCCTGCTGCTGTTGGCCCTGCTCCCCACAGCTGGTGGCCAGGGCACCCCTCCCTCGGGCTGTGGCAAGGACCTCTCCTCCCTCTACTACAACCTCTGCGACCTCTCAGCAGCATGGGGCATCGTGCTGGAGGCCGTGGCCAGCCTCGGTGTGGTGACCAGCTTCGTGCTCACCATCGTCCTGGTGGCCAGCCTGCCCTTTGTGCACGACCCCCAGAAGAAAAGCCTGGTGGCTACGCAGGTCGTCTTCCTTCTGGGCACCTTCGGGCTCTTCTGCCTGACATTTGACTTCATCGTGGGGCCGGATTTCTCCACCTGCACCTCCCGCCGCTTCCTCTTCGGTGTCCTCTTTGGCATCTGCTTCTCCTGCCTGCTGGCTCACGCCGTGGCCCTCAACTTCTTGGCACGGAGGAACCGGGGCCCGCGGGGTTGGGTGACGCTGGTGGTGGCCCTGCTCCTCGCCTTGGTGGAGGTCATCATCAACGCCGAGTGGCTCATCATCACGGTGGCACGGCGGGAGGGCAGCCCCCCGGACCCTTGCCAGCTGGAGGATGCCGACTTCGTCATGGCACTCATCTATGTCATGTTCCTGCTGGTGGCCACCTTCAGCACCGCCTGGCCGGTCCTCTGCGGCCGCTACGGCCGCTGGCGCAAGCACGGCGCCTTCATCCTGGCCACCACCGGCCTCTCCATGGCCATCTGGGTGGCGTGGATGGCCATGTACCTCTATGGCAACCAGCAGGTGGGTGAGAAGCCCGGCTGGGATGACCCCACACTGGCCATCGCGCTGGTCTCCAACGCCTGCACCTTCCTCCTCCTCTACGTCATCCCCGAGGTGACGCACGTGACGCGGCGGAGCCCCGAGCAGGCCTTCGAGGACGATATCTACCCCACCCGGGGGGTGGGCTACGAGACCATCCTCAAGGAGCAGAAGTCCCAGAGCATGTTCGTGGAGAACAAGGCCTTCTCCATGGATGAGCCCTCCTTCGGTAAGCACCGGGGCTGCCGGGTGGGCACTGGGGCTCAGCAGGGCAGGTGGCGAGACGTCTGCCCACGACCCGCCCGGGATCGACGCCTGACGTTGTTGTGGCTCCCAAAAAAAAAACAAACTTGCTGGTCTGGGTCTACCAGTTGGGGTTGAGCTGGGCAGCCGCGGGGGTGCTCCCTCCCCAGCACGGGGTGCTGGCAGCTCCCAGCTGCCACCCCAGGCAGCTGCTCTGCACCCGAGACCCTGCAATAAGGTGGGGTGGTGTGAGCTGCCCCGGTGGCACCGGGTGCCTGCAGCCCCCTGGGGCAGGGTGAGTGCTCCCGAGAGACCCTACAATAACCAACCCGGGCTGTGCCAGGAGCCGGGTGACACAAAGCTTGGGGACAGCCCTCCCGTCCCCCAGGAAAGGTGCAGAGCTACCAGGTGCTGAGTCACGCTCATTAAACCTGCTAATGAGGAGCAGCTCCCTGGTGGGGTGGGGCTGTGAGGTCCCCCTGCCCCATTTTCTCTGTCCCCTGTGTCTGCAGCCAAGAAGCCAGTGTCCCCATACAGTGGCTACAATGGGCAACTGCTGACCAGTGTCTACCAGCCCACCGAGATGGCTCTGATGCAGAAGGTGAGGGTGATGCCAGCACTAGCCACATCCTGTGTGATGGATGATGGGTTTGTAACTGGAGCTGCTGGGATGGGGGGTTTGGGGAGGGCTCCCCTCGTCCCAGTGTCCCAAAGGATGCTGCAGTCCTGGGGGGGGTCACCCCTCACCTTTCTAGAATCATAGAATCAGACTGGTTTGGGTTGGAGGAACCTTAAAGCTCATCCAGTGCCCCCCCTGCCATGGGCAGGGACACCTCCCACAGCCCAGGGTGCTCCCAGCCCCATCCAACCTTCAACACTGCCAGGGATGGGGCAGCCACAGCTTCTGGGGGCAACCAGGGGCTCAGCACCCTGATGGCAAAGAATTTCTCCCCAAGATTTAACCTCAATCTCCCCTCTTCAGTTTAAAGCCATTCCCCCTCATCCCATCCCTCCAGGCCCTTGTCCCAGGTCCCTCCCCAGCTTCCCTGCAGCCCCTTCAGGCACTGGAAGGTGCTCTGAGGTCTCTCCTGGGATGCTTCAGGGCTGGGGGTGCTCCCGGTGCTGCTCCAGCCCCCACCCCATGTCTTCCCCACAGACTGAAGGTCCCTACGACGTGATCCTGCCCCGTGCCTCCACCGGCAGCCCGGCAGCCGGCAGCACCAGCTCCACGCTGCGAGCTGAGGACGCCTTCACGGCACAGGCCCGGCACGCCGGCACCCCGCGGGACAGCCGGGGCTGCCAGGTGGGTTAATGTGCAACAGGGGGGGGCAAAGTCTGTCCCCACCACAGCATCTCCCACAGGAGGACGGGCACAGGGATGGCTCTGCCCGGCTCCGTGGGGGTGAGCGTGGCTGCTCGTGCCGGTGACAGAGCCGGGTCTGCCAGCCTGTGCCACCGCTGTGCCACCACTGTGCCACCCCAGCACTGTCCTGCTCTGCCCACAGGTGCAGTCCCCGTATGGCAGGAACCGGTGGTGAAGCCCCTGGGCACAGCCGTAGCCCCACCGTCCCGCTCCAGAGGTCTCTCCAAGCCTCATCCCACCCCACCAAGGTCCATCCCAGCCCATCCGGCAGCCAGAGCCGGTTCCTGCACAGGGGACACCCGATGTGACCCCAGAGCCATTGTCCCGTCCTGCCTGGTCATGGCACCCACAAGCTGCTGGCTCTGCCCGGACCCTGTGTCCCTGCTGCTGCCCCTGCCACCAGGACCAGCTCCCACGGGGCCACCCTGAGTTGTCCCCTCGCTGCTGTTGTGACACACGGAGACCCCGTCCCCTCTGGGGGAGGGACCACCCACCACCAAGAAGCCGAGGAGCAGGGGGACTCCTGCCCAGGGCTCCCCCGGCACCGAGCCCCCATTCCACGCTGACCCTCACCAGCCCTGGGGACACTGCAGGTCCCAAACCGAGCTGGCACTGTCCTGCCACAGGGCTCAAGGTGACACAAAGCTCTCCCCAGCCCTGGCTCCTGCTGTGCCTCAGTTTCCCCGCTGGGGGGAAACGAGGGCTGCTCAGGGTCCTGGGGGATCAGTGCCTTGCTGGGGCTGGGGGCCTGGCCCCCCACAGCTCCAGCTGCATTCTCGGTGCCTTCCCCCTCTTTGGGGCTCGGGGGTCCCTGCAGGGAGCGGGGAGGGAGCTGGACCCCCTGCCCTCCTCGTGGCTTTCCCCATCGTTCTTCCTCTTCCCCCTTTTTTTTCAGGTCAGACCCAATAAAAGTGGTTCTTTTCCAATGCTGTGGGCAGCCCGTGATGGGGAGGGGGCTCCCAGCTCTGCCACCAGCTGCTCCCTCAGCCCTGGCCCCACCGCAGCCAAGAGCTTCTGCCACGGTGCCAGCGGGCTCAGCCCCACATCCCCCTCCTGGGAAGCATCAGGGAGAAAGGGGGGGCTCAGGGCAGGACCCTCAGCATCCCTCAGCCCCGTGCCCCTCCTGGGCTAGGTGTGCCAGGGCCAGGCACACAGATGGGACCGGCAGCCCTGGCAGTGCCAGCAGTGTGACCGGCAGCCCGTGGGCAGATGGGCTGCCTGGCAGGACGTGGCACAGAGGACGTGCCAAGGTCGGAGGTGGTTTCTCCTGCTCCTGCTGCCACGATGATTCCTCCTGTGGGCAGGAAGCCTGCGGCCGGCAGCGCCCTGAATTATTCAGGGCCTGAAATGGCTCCGTGGGGACAGAAGGGTGACCCTGTCTCCTTGAGCCCAGCTGACAGCCATGGTGTCCAGGCGAGGGATGCACAAGCCATGTCCTGGCCAGGCACGTGCCACGCTCCTGCCTGCGGGGACACGGGGACAGCCGGGGGAGCTGGCTGGTGGCAGCAGGACCCCGCCGTGTCCCCCGGGGGCTGTGCTGCATCACCCGTGTTTACCCGGTGCCACGGGCAGCGAGGACGTCTCCAGGCAGCACCAGGTACCCGAGGTCCCTGGGGACGCTGTCACCGCAGGGCACAGGCTGGCAGGGGCTGCTTTGGGCTTGGTGTCCCCGAGCCGTGACGCTCTGCCCTCTCCGTGTGCGAGGAAGGAGGTGGCGGCCCTGGGGGTGGCCAAGTCACCCACAAAAACAACCTGCAAAGACTGTGCCCTCCCGGCTCTGGCAGGGGACACTGGAGCCACTCTGCTCCCCGCAGCTGGCCCCAGCCCCTCCGGGAGGCGGGGATCCCACCGGCAGCCGCAGCGCCGCTCCGGCCCGGCTCCAACAGGCAGAGCTTTGTGCTGCGGGGCCACCGAACAGCGCGGCCTTTGTCCGGCACAGGTGAAGCTGCCACGCCGGCCCCACCGGAGGTGCCGAGCCGGCAGCAGCCCCCGGGCCCCTCCCGGGGAGGGACGGATGTTGCGGAGTGAGTGCGGGTGCTGTGATGGGGCTGTGGTACCATCCCTGGTGGCACTGTGACCCCAGGGACGTGGGCACCACCTGGCCAGGCTGGTGGTGACACTGAGGGTGAGGATCCTGCAGTGTGCCCCAGCAGTGAGGACAGCAACAGGACAGCGTGAAGGTGAGGCTCAGGGGATGCTCCCGTGTCCCCAGGGATGCTCCGTGTCCCCAGGGCTTGTCTCACTTGCCTTTAACCAGGTTGGAAGCCAAAGGAGACACACCCAGGCCCTGGCATTTCCCTCCAGGACCCTGTCCCCAGCCAGAGCCCTGCCAAGGCCAGCACTCAGCAACTGACAGTGACAAGGTGCCCGCTGCAGGCTGGGACTGCCATCTGCTGGCATGCCACCCGGCACAGCAGGGTCCCTGCCCGGCACCGTGCAGCTCGGGGAGGTACAGACCTGCTCATGCCATCAGCACTCAGAGCCACTTTTACTCCAAGCAGGTCCGTGACACCACGGGGGTCTCAGTCTGTGACACCACGGGGGTCTCAGTCTCGGGCTCCATGGGGGTCTCAGTCCATGGCTCCACGGGGGACATGGTTCTGGTGCCAAGCCCACAGTTTGTGGCACTGTGGGGGTCCCAGCTCTGGCACAGAGGCCACGGGGTGCCCCAAGCTCAGCAACAAGAAGTGGGGCCAGGCCAAGCATCCCCCTCAAGTCCTGGGTCCCACATGCTGCCCGGGGCTCAGCGGGGAACCCTGCGTCCAGCCCGGCCCCTGTCCTGTGCCAGCTCCCGCTGGTGCTGTTTGTGCCTCTGGATGTCCCTGTAGGCCTGGATGACACGGGCTCTCTCCTCCTCCAGGATGCGCTGTCGGGCCATGGACACCGGTGCTGCTGGGGACACTGGGGACACCGGGCTGTGGCCCAGGTGAGATGTCAGGAGGAGCTGCTTCCGTCCAGCCTGTGGGCAGACAGGACAGGTCCAGGGGGTGGGAAAAGCCAGGACAGGGCTGTGACAAGATGTCACCAGGAGGACGAGGCCTGGGTTCAGCCCTGACCTGCAGGTACCCAAGGCCACAAAGGAGGGGCAGGTGAATCACCCCCCAAAGCTCACCTGCTCAGCAGGACCCCGTCCCCGTGGCCGGGAGGTGATGGTGGGGGGCTGTGTCACCACTTCCCCAAACGCCACCGTGTCTACGGGAGAGAAGGAGGTACCAGCACTGGGCAGGAGGCCCAGGGACACACCAGGGCAGGGTGCCCTGCCCGCTGTGCCAGACCCACCTTGGAGCAGTCTCTTCTCCAGCATGTCCTCTTCCTTCTCCTCCTTCTTCCTCCGAGCTTTCTCCAGCTTTTTACTCTGAAACCTGAAGCACAGCGTTGTGGCCAAGGCTCAGGACCAGACAGGCACTGGGTAACCAAGTTCCTACCCCAAAACTCCTGCCCTCCCCCAGCTCCAGCCCAGCAGGACCATGTCTCCAGTCCCAGAGATGTGTGGAGAGGAGCCCCCCAGCCCTCCACCCCCATCCCCGTTGCTGCTGGACCCACTCTGTGGCACTGGCAAAAAACCACCCACCCCATGCCCAGAACCAGACCGGGACACAGGCTGAGCCGGTGCCACCACAGGGGCCTTGCTCTCACTCTTTTTTTCTCTTGGACTTCTCTGGTGCCATCTCCTCCTTCTCAGGCTCCCTCTGGAGCTGGTTCTTGGTGAGGAACAGGACCCGCTGCACCTCCTGCTCCATGCGGTAGACGTAGGAGCGCTCCGACTCCCCCTTCCCCCTCCTGAACTTGGGCACGGGGATGTCTCCCTGCGCCTTGGGGACCCGGGACTTGGGCTGCTGCTTCTTCTCTAGGAGAGACAGGTGAGGTTACTGCAGCAGTGACAACCTGGGACATCCCCGGGGGAGCAGGATCCCACCTGCCACCTCCTTCTTCCCGGGGCCGGGACGCTTCAGGGCCTCGCGGCTCTGGATGAGCTCCCGCAGGCGGAAGGGGATCTCCTGCTCCTCGGGGTGCTTGGGCTTCATGTTCTCCAGCTTCTGTCTCCTGGGGAGGAACCAACACGGGGTGAGGAGCAGCGGGACCCGGGCACGGCGCGACACCGGGACACAGCGACCCGGGGACCGGGATACGGGCATGAAGGGACTGAGGGACCTGGTGTGAGGGGACCTGGGGAACCCTTGATGCCCAGTGAGCTCAGACCCCAGACCGGGAGCGAGTCACGGACGGTACCGACCGCATCTCCCGGGCACTGACCTGCCGCGGCGCAGGGCGGCCGCTCCCCGCCCCGGTACCGGTGCCTGTCCCGATCCCTGTCCCGATCCCTGTCCCTGCCGTTGCCTCTGTCCCTGTCCCGGTTTCTGTCCCGGTTTCTGTCCCGGTCCCTTTCCCCGGCCCGGTCCCGGTCCCGTTCTCAGCCCCCGTCCCATTCCCGGTTCCCGTCCCACGGATCCGCCGCTCCCCACGTGCCCGCCACTTCCGGTTTCCCTCCTCTGACCCCGCCCCTCACTCCNGGTCACAGGGACCCTGCCCTTGGGGTCAGCCCTGAATTTCCCAGCAGCCAGACTCTCCTCCCTCAGGATGGAAAAGCCCCCCCAGCCCTAACCCCCCCCTCACACACACACACACACAGTGCTCTTGCATCGTCCTTGTGTTCCCCAGCTTGGATTTTAAGCGTCCTGGCTGTGACCGGATGGCTGGGGACCCCCCTCCCTCCCCCCCAGCATCATAAGCCTCTTAGGAGCTTCTCAGGTGGGGGGGGGCTCGGGGGGCTGCTGGCCCCTGCCCTGGGCAGGAGGTGTGGGCAGCGTGCCACACAGAGCACGTGGGGCTTGGCAAGGACATTGTCACCAGGGTCACAGCCTGCCCAGGGCATCGTCACGGGGCCTTTTCCTTTTCCCTCACCTTTGCCTCCATCCTACAACCCCATAAATTTGGCCCAGGGGGTCCTCCCCTCCATCCCACCCGGCTCTGGGCCATCAGGACCCTTCCAGACCCTGTTGTGGGGTCCTTGAGCAGAACTGGCCAACAAACCCCGAGCTGCAGTCAGCAATGAACCCCCCAGGGCCCTGCTCTTTGCTGGAAGCAGCCAGTTCTGCTGGTTGTGGGAGAAAACACTCCCAGATCCCCATAATCCTATTTATTGGAGTCCAACTAATTGCAATTAGTGGCAGGGGCTGGCGCTCAATTAAAGTGTACCCAGATTATTCCTTTTTTGTAATTGCTTTAGTGTTGGGATTAAGGGAAGCTTTGGAGTGATACCCCCCTCCTAGGGGCTGCCCAAACCCTCTTCACCCGAATTTTGCCCCAAGACACCCTCAGCCACACTGAGTCCCCCACCACAGGTGATTCCATGTCCCCCCTGACCCCATCAGTGCCAGCAGCACTAATCCAACCCCCCCGCCCCCCACCATGGGGGGGGAAGGACAGCAGATGACCCCTTCCAGAAGAAGGGACACCAGTAATCCTATTAACCCTGTGCAGGATAAATCTGCTCTGCCCTAAAAGCCACCCAGAGAGTCTCCGGGACGGGGGCCAGCGGGACAGAGGGGTCTCCTGTGGAGCAGCACTGACCCTTGGGGACCACAGCAGCTGTGTAAGTTGTTGGGGGGAGGGGGTTCTGCTCCATCTGTGGGATGGGACCTGGTCCTGGTGGTCCCAGGGCTTGGCATTGGTGTGGGCAGGAGCCTGCTGTCCCCCCAAACTGGGGGGATCCGTGCTGGGGTGCAGAGGGAGGTTGCAGGGGGAGGCACAGGCAGCTCAGCCGTGGCAGGGGACTCCTGGGGGGGTGACATCAGCACTGGGGTGAGGGCCAAGGGATGGAAGAACAGCCCCCCAGGGTACCCCTCCTGGTTTTGGGGTTTTGGGGGTGAGGGGATTAGTGGGCTCTGAGCTGTGCTGGGCTCAGCGCNTCCCGTGGCAGAGCTGCAGGGTTTGGCTGCCATCCCCGGCACAGCCATGAGCCTGGAGCCCCACTCCAAGCTGGAGATCAAATCAGCCACCAGGGTGACCGGGGGACCCGCCACCCCTCGGAAAGGACCCCCCAAATTCAAGCAGAGGCAGACGAGGCAGTTCAAAAGCAAACCCCCCAAAAAGGGGGTGCAGGGGTGAGTAGGGGAGAGCCCCAGGACCCATGGCAGGGCTCTGGGGGTGGGACGGGGCGGTAGGTGCCAGCCTGGGGGGGTGGGTGGCTGCTGGCTGGGGTCAGACAGTTTCTCTCCTTGCAGATTTGGTGATGACATCCCAGGCATGGAAGGGCTGGGAACAGGTAGGGGGGTCCGGGGTCCCCCTTGCTGCGGGTGGGCAGCAGGGCTGGGGGGGGTGAGGCTGACACAGCTTCTCTGCTCTCCCCAGACATCACCGTCATCTGTCCCTGGGAAGCCTTCAGCCACCTGGAGCTGCACGAGCTGGCTCAGTACGGCATCATCTAGGGACAGCAGAGCCACCAGCAGCCACCCGCCCCCCAGTGCCCTGGAGCTGGGGTCTGTCCCCACCACACAGAGGGGCTCAGCCTGGAAAAATGTTCATTAAAACCCTGAAGGAGCACGGGAGGCTGATGGTGTGGTCTGGGGTGGGACACGGGTGGAAAGCATCTCCCCAGGAGGGACAGGACCAGGGTGGGGTTCAGGCTCCAGGTGAAGTTTATTTGGGGCTGGATCCCAGATGTCCCCATTGGCCAAGGTGTCCCTGCCCCGGGTGACAGCCACCACACACTCAATCCCACACCCCGACGGGTGTGATGTCCCCCAACACCTTCAGTGCCATCAGCGTGCCCGTGGCCTCCACCAGCACCAGGACAGCCGCGGCGGTGGCGATGCCCCCGCTCTGGAGACGCAGCCACCCCCCCAACGGGGCCAGGCAGCCCCCCAGGTGCACCATGCTGCTGGCAGCCACGTCCCCCAGCCGCAGGACACCGAAGCCACACTGGGAGTTGGTGATGGTCCCGTTCTGCAGGGGGTCCAGGCAGCAGGAGGCCGGGACACCACACGCCTGCACCCCCGGGGAGCTGCAGTTGAAGTACCTGGAGGGACAGACAAAGTGTCAGCTCCAGGCACCATCCTGCCCTGGGGACAGGGATGCATCCCAGGGGGACATGTTGGGGTGAGGCCAGAGGTGGCCGTGGAGATGCTGGAGCAGATCTGGGGGGCTGGGAGAGTTGGGGGTGTTCAGTCTGGGGATGAGAAGGCTGCAATGGGGAGACCTTAGAGCACCTTCCAGTGCCTGAAGGGGCTCCAGGAAAGCTGGGGAGGGACTGGGGACAAGGGCCTGGAGGGATGGGAGCCTGGAGGGGGAATGGCTTTAAACTGAAGAGGGGAGATTTAGGTTAGATTGGGGGGAGAAATTCTTTGCCATGAGGGTGCTGAGCCCCTGGTTGGGGCTGTGGAGATGGGGGGTGATGGTGGGAAATGGGCTCTGGGGGTGTCCTCTGGCCGGGGGGTGGATTGGGGGCGTGTGTTCCCCTTTCTCCCCCCAGGCCCACTTCAGCACAGGGTCCCGGTTCTCAGGACCCCCTGGACGGTGTCAGCATCCCCGGGGGGGTGTGTGTCCCCCACATCCCCACCCCACCACCATCTCCATCCTTCGGGAACGTTCCAACACCCCGGGAAAGGCCGGCGGCACCTTCTGCCCCCACCACACAGAGGGGCTGCCCAGGTCACCCCCAGGAGCTGTGGCTGCCCCATCCCTGGCAGTGCTGAAGGTTTGGATGGGGCTGGGAGCACCCTGGGATGTGGGAGGTGTCCCTGGGGACACAGGGGTGGCACTGGGGGAGCTTTAAGGTCCTGTCCCAGCCAAACCAGTCTGATCCCCAGTGCCCCTGACTCACGGGTTGATCTCCCAGTCGCGGTAGGAGCCGAGGCCGCAGCAGCTCAGCCCCCGCTGCACCTCATCCACCATGAAGCGGAGGTCGGGCTCCTCCTGGTAGCGCAGGAGGCAGAGGAGGAGGAAGGTGTCCCTCAGGCCATCCCGCAGCCACCGCCGGGACACCAGCAGCAGCAGGAGCCCCCCCAGCACCTCCACCCCAACAAAGGCCCCCATGGCCCCCAGGAAGAAGCGGAGGAGGCAGGGGCTGGGCCGCAGGGCCCCCAGGCAGCCGGCCATGGAGACGGTGCTGGTGGCCAGCCCCAGCAGCAGGAGGAGCAGCATGGGGTCAGAGAGCAGGGGGACCAGGCTGTCCCCATGCGGCCAGCCCTTGGCCACCAAGCCCCACAGCCCTATAGCCAGGAACAGCATTCCCAGCAGGAGGAAAAGGAGATTCCAGAGGGAGGCCAGGTAGCGGATGCACTGGCTGAAGGTCCCCATTTTAAGGGGGCTGGAGCTCCACTCCTTGGGGACCTGCTTGGCCAGGGTGTCCCCAGCCCAGGAGCCACCTCCACCACCACCATCATCATCATCATCAGAGTAGGGCAGCTCCAGCAGCCTGGGTGCCTGCAAGGACAGATTTGGGGGTGGCAGCCGGTGGGGCAGCCCCCCCAGAACTGCCCCCCTCATCCTGAGGTTGCCCCAGGAGCCATGAGCCCCCCTCCTTTGCAAGACCCCCACCCCCCACTCACCCTGCCCATCATGGGGGGAGATGGGGGCTCTCCCAGAGCCCCTGCCCTGCCCAGGACCCCCGGAATCAACCCCCCCGGGGATGGGGGGGTGGGGGCTGCATGGTGCCAGGACCCTGGCAGAGGTCGGGGTGCCGAGGGGGGGGTCCCGGGGTTACCTGGGGCAGCAGGCGGGTGGTCTCCCCGTGGCGGAGCTGTGCTGGGCTCAGCGCCATCCTGCTGCCGGTCACACTGCCATCATGTGAGGGGGCTGTGCCTGCCGCTTAAATAAGGCTGCAGCTCCCAGCCCCCCCCCAGTCTGGGCCCGATCCTGCCCAGCCCCACTGCAGCCCCCCCACGCCCCCCACCCTATTAGCAGAATCAGCCAGGAGGGTTCAATGGAGGGGGGGGGGCTCGGGGGGGACCCAGGCCCCGGCGGACCCCTCCTCCCGCACAGCCCCGCGCAGGGAAGGGACCCCCCCCCCC
>JAAWXA010000030.1:998824-1024772 GCA_038090715.1 Florisuga fusca | reverse complement strand
GCAGCTCGGGGGGGCCGCACCGGGGCCTCTGGGGACGGGGGGAGTCCCGGCGGGAGCCGTCTGGGCGCTCAGCACCCGCTGTCCCATCCCCGTCGGAGCGGAGCCTTGGACCGATTCTCCCTGTTTTCACCCCAGAAAAGTTGTCCCCTCGGAGCGGGAGGGGGTTTGGGAGCGTGGCCCAGGGGTCCCTCTCCTCCCTGGGCGGGGATGACCCGGGGGAAGGTGCCGAGGGGACCTGGAGAAGGTTCTTTCGGTACCGTAGAGCTCTCCCCTCCCGTCGGACCGGGACCGTTCCCGTGGTGAAGGTTGGGAGACTGTAAATGGGCTCCTGAGAGGCAGCCCCAGGACGGCAGCAGCCTCCCGTGTCCCTCTCTTTTCCCCCGTGTCCCTCCGTGTCCTCCCGTGCCCCTCCTGCACGAGGCCCTCCCAGACCTGGCTCTGCCCTGGGTGCCCGCGGGTGACCCCGTTCTCCTGAGCCCCCCGAGTCACTTTTCCAGTCCCCAGCAGCCCCACAACTCCAACATTTCTCTTTGTCACTTCCCAACCACCCCGTGAAGAACTTCCCCCCTCTCCCCCCCCCGAGCTGCCTCTTCTCCCCATCCCTGACTCCAGGCTGCAGCACAACTGCTCCTCAGGGTTTCCCAGGAGGAGTCCCAGCCCCCGGGCTCTTCCCCTGCCCCTTTGGATGGCAGCTGCACCCCAGGGGGGGGGCAGGGGGTGGGGATGGCACAGGTGCCCCCTGTGCTGGTGTTGTTGTGCAGGCACCGAGTACATCACTGCTGTGGAAGCTCTGATTCACCCTCCTGAGCGTTTTAATTCAGTGTCTGAGGTCAGAGCTCTGGCACACAAAGTGGCATTGGGGTTTTTTTTGGTTGTTTGGGGGTTTTTTTCCCCTGTCTCTTTGGTGCCAGCTGCACACCTGGGCTGAGGAATGGCTGAAGGTGAAGAGCAGCGTGGGGAGGAGCAGTGGGGGTGAAGCCTCCCCCTGGTGCCAGCACAGGGGGGGTTCTGCCCCCCAGCACTGAGCAGGGCTGTCCCCTCCCCACACAGATCATCCGTGTCCAGTCACCAGAAGGGGTGAAGAGGATCACGGCCACCAAGAGGGAAACGGTGGCAACGTTCCTGAAGAAGGTACCTGGGACCTCTCTGCCTTCCCTGCTCACCCCTGGGGTGTGGCAGAGCTCTGGGGGGACACAGCAGAGCTCTGGGGGAGGGGGTGAGGAGCCCTGGGGGCAGCTGCCTGCTCATTGCTGAAGCCAAAACTGCTTTTCTGGGGGGAAATAACAAAATCTAAGAAGGCAACTCACTGCTCTCCATTAGGCTGGGAGCTTCCCTGGGGGAGGGCACAGGATTTTAGGGTTCTCCCAAAGGAGCAGGGAAGCTTGGGGCAGCCAGATGCTGCTGGGAGGGTCTGGCCCCTCCAGGTGGAGCTCAGCTGGTGGGTTTGTGCTTTGGGTGTCATGGGATTGTGGTTTGTGTGCTGCTGGGTCCAGTGGGGCTTTGGAGAGAGCAAGGAAGGAATTAAGGAGAAATCTTCAGGTGCTGTGGAATCCCCCCAGGGTCTCCTGGGAAAGATTTCCACCCCGGGATGCAGGGAACAGACTGAGGGTGGGAGCTGTTGGTTTGGAGCTGGATGGAGCTGACCCTTGCTCAGTGGTTACAGTTTGCTGGTTAGGAGTGAGCAGATCTCTGTTTCCTTCCCCCCTGGGGCTCTGCTGTAACCTGGAGCCCTCAGATCAGGTGTCCCAGTGCCTGGAGGGCTGCTCTGTGAGCCAGCAGGAGTTCCTTTCCCCTTTCCAGGGGACCCCAAACCCCCTTCTGCTCTGTATGAGCCACTTGCTTTGTCTGCAGCTTGGGCCCAGCAATCCCCACCTGACCAAGCAAAAATCCTGATGGATTTCAGGTCACAGACACCTGGTGCACTCTCCAAACAGTCTGACCCAAGGGAAAAAACCCACATCATTGCTTTCAGAATCTCTGGAACCTGAGCAAAAGAGGCTGCTGGGTTCCAAGGGTTCATGTTACCTGTGGAAGAAACAAAAGCATCAGCACTCACTGGAGCTGCCTGGGGAAAATGATCTCCTCTTGCTGAGCTGGATGCCAGGAGGGTTTGGTTTGGGGTTTTTTTTTCCTGGCACAGGGGTTGCATGAAAGAGAAAAATGGCAAATTTTGCCTTGTAAGATCTGTGCACGTGCACAGCTGTGGATTTTACTGCTGCAACATTCATCCAGGGGGTGGATCCCATGGACAGCTGTCACTAGAGAGGCATCAGATTGCTGCTGCTTTCCTCACAGTCAGCTTGGATCTCCTCCTTGGTGACTCCAGAGTGGCTGCCAGGGAGGTGTACTTAATAAAAACAAAGACTAGTAACAGTTTAGGAAGAAACTTGTCATCTGGAGAAACTTTTAGCACCACTTTCAAACTGAAGGGTTGGGGTTTTTTTTTTCAGTTGTCCAAATATGAACATTTCTGTTGCTGTGAAGGGGGGTGTGGTTGAGGAAGAGTAAAGTGGCCTCAACCTGAGCTGGTGGGAGGATGTCTGGGGGAAAAACCTGCCTGGGGCCTGAGGGGTGGTTGCTGTGAGGTACCTCAATCCCTGTCATTCTTCTCTCTCTCTCTCAGGTGGCAAAAGAGTTTGGTTTCAGGAATAATGGCTTTTCTGTCTACACCAATAGAAACAGGACAGGAGAGATCACAGCAGCACAAAACAAATCCCTCAACTTGCTGAAAATCAAGTGAGTCCTGACAGGGGGTGTTGGGGGGTGGCTCCTGGCACTTTGTTCTCCATCACTGTCCCTCAGTCTGCTCTCAGGATTAAAGATGTGCATTTGTTGTGCAAAGCAGCAGAGAGGTGGCTGATGGAAGGGCTCTGGGCTGCCCCTCTGCTGCTCTGGGGGCAGCTGGTGATAAATGAGACATTCCTGGGTGGTTTGGGGGGTTTGCTCCCCAGAAACAAGGCTGGTAACATCCTGTGTTGTGTCTCCTCACCCACAGGCATGGAGATATGCTGTTTCTCTACCCCTCCAGCCCAGCTGGCTCCTCCTCAGAGACCATGGACACCTCTGTCTCCCAGGGCTTGAGGCCTCTGGGTGCCCCCCAGGTGGTGGAGGATGAGATTGACCAATATCTGATCAAACAGGATGGGAAGATTTACAGAAACCGAGACCAGCAGCTGTGAGTAGGGGCTGACTTGGTTTCTGCTGACACATCTGGGCCTCACCAGGGTTTGTAAGGTCTTCATCTGAAGCCAGCAGCCAGGATGTGTGCTATGGGAACTGCCCTCTGAGCTGCTGCCCTGTCCCTTTGCAGTGTTCACGAGGGAAAACAGCTCTGCCCATTGTCCTGGGAGGTTAAATGGAGCTCTGGTGAGCTGAGGAAGGAAGCTGATCCCAAAATCCCAGGGTCTTTGCCAGGAAGGACTCATTCAGAGCATCTATTGTTCTGATCAAGGTGGCCCCTTGCTTTGGGACTTGTGAGTGTGTATTTTGTGCCCCTAAAACATTTGCAGCTCTCTAGATTAGAATGAATCCTGTGAATTCTTCCCTGGGGTGCCGTGGCAGCTGCTGCTGTGTGGGAATCCTGGTTGTTGCCAGGGCCTGAGGAGCTTCTCTTCCACGTGGCCTCAGGATGGAGCTCCCCAGTGTTTGGGTCCTGGGCTGGCAGGGCCAGGTCTCACCTGAGAAGAGGTGTGGACAGGGAAAGGCACCCAGCTGGCACCAAGCTCAGGTTTGGTTTCTGAATCCCAAGTGGCTTCCCTGTTGGAGCAGAGACCAGAGCTCCAGCACCATTCCTGGCTGATCTGTGGCCTCTTCCAGCTGGGGCAGAGTCTGCAGTTGGACTCAATCATCATGAATGGTCCTTTCCAACCTACAGGAGTCTGTGATGCAGCCCTGCCTCACTGTCATCACTTGGGGTGTCCCAAACACTTCTGCATCTTCAGATCCATCCACTCATAAAGGAAAAACAGGGAGGGGAATGAGTGGGAGTGTCCAACAGCAGAGAGGTGGAACTTGGGTCTCTGCCCACTTGGTTTTTGGCTTCCTTTCCATCAGGTGCTTTTCTGACCCTCCTGGGAAACCCAGGAGTCCCCTTTGCTGACAGAAACCCAACCAGGCCCAGCTCTGCCACCCCCTGGGCTGCTGCAGGCAGCTTGGGTACCCAGAGCAGGCTGGGAGGAACACACAATGCTGAATTACCACCACCCTAAATCTGCACCAGTGCTGCAAAAATCTCCCCTCTCTGTCTGGGTGGGTTTTTATTGCTCGTGGTTAATGATGTCCCAGTTGGCTCCTGGCCTGCTCTCTGGCCTGGCTGTTGTTTTGGGGCTGCACAGTCACTTCTGAAAGGCCTTGAGTGAAAATTTTAAAGGCGAGCAGGAATTCTTCCTGAAACAGAACAGCTCACCAGGTGGGTTCTCTGCCATCTGGGTTATCTTTAGTGCTGGAGCAGCCAGGAAGTTCGGAGGGACATGGTCTTTAGGTGGAAAAATCCTGTCTGACCTTTTCAGGCTGATGATAAATGAGGGAAGTGTCACCTTATTGAAACAGGCAAGGCAAACCCCACTGCTCCACAGCAGAAACATTGTCTTTAACTCAACTGCATTTTTCATGACAATAAATGAAGGTATTGTCCTTAGCAGGGAGCCAAAGCACAGTGGTGGGTATTTATGAGGGAAAAAAATGTGTGTCTGGGCTGGTTCCTGTGTTGGTGAGTGCAGATCGATCAGCACACGAGGGGCTGGCTGCATTAGCCCTGAGTGCTCCTTTCCCTGCATTATCTGCCACAATGCTCCCTTAAAAGCCATGCTGCAACTGGATCCCATCCATTTTGCCTTCACAAGAGCCAGCACAGCCTTGCTCCTCACTCAGGGCCTGCCTTTGAAAACTCTCCCTGACCTTGATCTGGGGAGGCTGCTTGGGGGATTATTTTATTTTTTTTGTTGTTCCTTTTATCCAAGCAATCTCCTCACAAGGAGATGTTTCCCCCTCTCTTGTAACTTCACCCAGCAGGTTTTTTATCTGCCTGATAAACACGTGCTCCCCTGTTTGCTCCAGACCATCCTCCAGTGCCTGATAAAGGGTGAATGTTTTCCCTGTCTCTCTGTTCCAGCCAGGCAGGCCAGCCCTCTGACGTAGGATTAAAATTCTTTGAATTGAAACACAACCCCAGTGTGGGGCTGTAAAACTTGAGAAGCCGTGACCTGACGTGGGTTCACGTGGCTGCCTGGGGAGTGGGGCTGCTTGCCAGCCACAGGGGTGAGGATTATTTAGGGGAGGGTTCATTTTGAGCTGGGAGGACTGCCCGATCAAACCCAAAGCTGCTGCTGCCTCGCGACGTGAAATTATCTTGTGGTGACTCCTCTGTAAGATTCCCTGGTGGGTGGGGAGTCACTCAGAGCCTTGTGATTGTGTGGATCTTCCACAGCCACAGATGTCAGTCTAGAGCAACTTTTACAGTCTGACTTTTCCCTCTCTAAATCCCAACACAACTTCTCCTCCTCTTTGTGCAGGTGTCGCCACGGCCCCCTGGGTAAATGTGTGCACTGTGTACCACTGGAGGTAAGAGCAGGTGCTCCAGAAAGTCCCACCTCCTGGGTTTGGTTCCTTCCAGTCAGAACACTGCAGGGCTGGCAGCTCTGAGTCCTGCTGTGCCCTGTCAGAGCTGCCAGCTCACACCCAGGCTCACCAAAGCCTTTGTGCTGCTCGGGTTTTCTCCAGTGATGACTTGAACAGAAAGCGCTCTAGAAATAAACTCCCAACTTCCCTCCCTCTTCCCTGGATCTCCTTGACTCATCCCCTCTCGTGGATCCCAGCACTCCCCAGTTTAACCACGTATTATTCAGGCTGAAGGCAGCTCTGGTGCCTGCTGGGCTCTGGGATTTCTGGCAGGAGGCAGAGCTCCCTCCAGTCCCTGCCAGCCGGGATGCTTGTTCCCCACTTCCCTGCCTGGGAAGCTCTTTGGCCTTGTTTGAGCAGCTGGGCTTGTTGTTTGTCCTTTGATATTGAAAGGAAAAAGCACTTTGCCTTGGAGGCTCCTCCTGATTTGTGGAGCCAGTGTGTGATAGGAGCAGAAGGTGATAATGAAGCGGGGCTGCTGGAGAGCCCTGCTGCTCTGTCACAGCAGCAACTGCCTCCAAAATGAGCGGAAATTTTCTTGATTGCTTCCACCTTGAGAGCGAGTGGGGCTGGCTCTAGAACATCCATTTGTGCAGTGAGATGATCAGACAGGTGTCTGACCAGCCCTGCCTTTGTCTGTGGTGTTTTTTTGGCAGCCTTTTGATGAGGATTATTTAAACCATCTGGAACCTCCCGTGAAGCACATGTCCTTCCATGCCTACATCAGGAAGCTGACCGGAGGGGCAGACAAGTAAGAACATCTCTGTCTTTCAGGGAATCTGGTTGGAGCTTCTGTTTTTTAAAATACAAATGAAAGGACAGGCCATTTGGATACAACTGGTGGATGGCACACCTAGGAGAAAACAGCACACTGAGAAAAATAAAAGAAGGAAAAAAAATATAAAAAGGGAAAAGTCCAAATGGAAGGAAGGAAGGAGATTCCCTGATTACACCCAGCTCCAAGCCTGGATCTCAAACCTCCTGGAGAGGCACTGGGACTGTGGTGCACCTGGGGAGTTTCTATTTACCAACAGTTGTAATTCCCTTCAGACATGAACAGGACAGAAAGAGGAGCCTGACATTGCTTAGGCCCAATTCCACACTGTCCCACACTCCTTGTGCTCCCAGTGAAACCCGTTCTTGTTGTTGTGCTGTTGTTTCACCCCCCCATCTGGAAAATCAGTTGTCCTGCCCTGTGATGGGGCTGCCCTGGGGACACAGCACGGAGCAGAGGGAGCAGTGACAGAAGGATTTATGTCTTTGTGCCCTAGGGTGGTGCTGGGGAGCCCACTGTGCTCTGAAATGCAGTTGTGCAGAGGTGGAACCTTCTCCCTCTTGTTCCTAAATGCCCATTGGGATTTTTTTAATGTCTTTTGTGAGATGCAGCTCAAGGCTGCAGTACTTTTGATTTGGAGAGAACTTCCCTTTGCAGGAAGCCTTCTGCACATGAAAAGAGCTCTAATTTGCCCTAGCAGGATAATCTATCACTTCCCACGTGCTGCATAAATTATGTAAGCAGCATCCTGTGTGTTTTCTGTTTCTGCTCTGGCTCTAATGTCTGCTCAGGAGCTGGGCTGAGGAGCACATCAGCCTCCTGACCTCCCTGGCTAAGTGGGCAGCAGAGGTTGCCTGGGGAGCAGAGGAGTGGAGCATCCTCCCCTGTGGGACTTCCCTTTGAGATCCTCTGAAGATGCCACCATGTCTCCTTAGCTCTGCTTCCTCTGTATTTCTAGCTACTTGCTCTTTTTTTCTTTTTTTTTTTTTTTTTTTGAGAAGCTTTTACAGTGCTCAGAGCACCCTTCTGTTTTCCTTCTTGCAGGGGGAAGTTTGTTGCCCTGGAAAACATCAGCTGCAAGATCAAATCAGGCTGTGAAGGGCACCCCCCTTGGCCAGAAGGCATCTGCACCAAGTGCCAGCCAAGTGCCATCACTCTCAACAGACAGGTGAGACCCAGCTCACAGGGGCCCTGGTGCTCAGACCCCAGAAGGGACTTGACTGGTGTTTCTGGAGAGATGACTTCAAAAGCAGCCAACTGGGAGCACAGAGCTTTGCATACTGGCAGTTATCAGGGCAATGGGTGTTCAGGTCCTCGGGAGCAAAAGGCTCCAAGTTGTGTCTGGTTCAGCAGTTTCCCCTTAACGTGGAGGACACCTGAGCTGGCACTGCTAGCACCAGCCTCCCCTCTTTTTCTTCCTGAGACCCAGGAGGCCACCCACTCTTTTTGTTTCCTCTGAAATTTCACCATCTTTTTTTTCAGTTGCAAAGGCTCTCGGGGCAAGGGCCAAGCTAGTGGGGTGCTGGGAGTGCTGAGCACTTCCCCAGGGTCGAGTTCTGCTTGCTGGGGAGGGGAATGAAGGCAGCAAGGAGGGGGAGGGAAGGAGCCAGCTGGCTGTCCCCATCCCTGCTCCAGCAGCATCCGACTGGCAGGGGGTGGTGTGTGTCCCAGGGAGTCTGGGGAAGGAACTGGCGATGGGCAGAGTCATCAGAGTGAGCGGAGGATGGGCTGACACTTGAACTTTGTCAAACAGAAATACAGGCATGTTGACAACATCATGTTTGAGAACCACACAATTGCAGATCGCTTCCTCGACTTCTGGCGGAAGACGGGAAACCAGCACTTCGGGTACCTCTACGGGCGGTACACAGAGCACAAAGACATCCCCCTGGGCATCCGGGCTGAGGTGGCTGCCATCTATGAACCCCCACAGGTAACAGCTGGCTGCTGCCACCTCTGGGTCAGCTTGCAGGGATGATGGAGGAAGACACAAACGCGTGTTTCTGTGGGAAACCTCACGCGGTGTTTCCTCCTCGTGTTTCCTCCTCCGTGAGGCAAACAGCGCCCTGAAAAAATGTGTTCTGCTTCATGTGCTTAATGTCACTGTCAGTTGTGGCCACCAAAGGTGTTAATTTTACACTCGTGTATTGCTCTGTTCAAATGATTTAAAGCTAGGGTGACTTCTAAAACACTTTTCCCATTTCCTTGATTTCCGAGGTTACAGTACGGAAAACAAACGCTGTACCAAGAGAAAAAAAAAAAAGAAAAAGTTGAAGTCCTTGCTTCAGTTTTTTATCAGGTGTCTGGGAATATTTAAGCAGCTTAATTAGATGAGAATGAAGTGTGCTGCCTTGCTGGAGAGGCCGAGGCTGAGGCTTGAGCCTGGGAGCAGCTGGGAGTCCCCCCGCTAGATGGGGCACGGCACCGCGCAGCACCGCACGCCCAGCCCGGCCTCCCGGGGCTGAATTGGGTTTCAGAGAGCTGAAAATGGAGACAGAAAGGCCACTGCCCACAGCACAAGGCTCGGCTTGAAGCTGAGTTTGCCTCCTGGCTTCTGCACCGCTGATCAAAGTGGCTTCTCTGAGTGCAGACACGATGTATACAGACGTCCCGTGGTGGGTCAGGGGTTTCCTCCCTCCTGATGGTTTCTGTGGGGTTGCTAGAGTGAAACACAACAGGTATGTCAGAGGGAAAAGAACAAATGGACCTTTGGGAGTGTGTGTGTGCCTGTGTGAGAGGAGAACTGCACACCTTTCAGAAGTTCTCCCCTTTCTTCCCAATATGAGCAGAGCAGCGCCTGCTGTTGTTTCAGTATCAGTGCTGAGCCCCTGCTCTGGAGGTTCATATGCTTCCACTTGTGTGTGGTTAAAGCCAGGAAGCTTTTGCTCTCCTGGCAGGCAGTCTCTGCTGTGCTTCTTGACACGGCACCTCCCCACACGAGGAAGCTCAGCTCTGAAATGCACCAGATGAAGTTGTGTTTTCCGGAGCGTGGGGGGAAGGCCTGGGTGTGGGCTCTTGGCTTCTTCCCTGGATTTCTGCCTCTCTGATGCTCAAAAGATTCAAACAAACAACAGGGCGGTACAGAGCTGGCAGGTTGAACCCAGGGCTTTGGAAAAATGAGATCATCCCTTGTATGTTCTGAAGTGCTGGGAAATGGCAGTGGCCTCTTTGTCTTCCATTCATAAACCCCAAGGTAATTTGTAAACTTTGCTGGTGAGCTCCAGCAGGATGGGGCTGGGAGGAGAAGAGGTCTCTGGGGTGAAACTGCTCTGTGGTAATGCTGGAGGGGAAACCCAGACCTCTGCTGCCATCCCCAGCCTCCCTGAGTGTTCCGTGGTGTTCCCTCTTCTGTCTCACTAGTGACTTGGGTTTTTTTTTTTTTCCTTTGCTGCAGATTGGGACACAGAACAGCCTGGAGATCCTGGAAGATCCAAAAGCTGAGGTGGTGGATGAGATTGCTGCAAAGCTGGGACTGAGAAAGGTTAGGATGTCTCTGTGCAGCTGTGTAGGAAGTCATGGGCAGTTTGGGCATACATAAATCTTGCTTAAGTATCACTAGCTCTTGTGCTTTTAGGTGTAAAAAACAAAATGGGAGTGTTTTCTGAGCACAGGCATCTAGCAGGGCTGTGCTGCTGGAGTCAGCAGTCCTCTGTCATGAATGACATCAAAGGGAGTAGCAAAGAAGCAGAAACACGATTTACCCTTTATTTCTCCTCAGATAGGAGCATCTCCCTGGGGAGTGCTAATTTGGCACAGATGTAGCTGGAGCTGCCTTCCAAGTTTGTTCTTCCTTTTGACAGAACTGGTGCTCCACGTCAAGGAGCAGAGGCTCCTGCTTGTTTGTTTTTGTTGTGGGATTTTAAATTTTTTTTATTTTTATTTTTGTTTCATCCTCCTCTGTGAGCTCCTGTCCCCTGGTGCTGCTCAGGCAGGCTGCAGCAGGGTGGTCTCTACGTGGGTTTAGAGGTGCAGGACCCCCAGCTGAGTCCTCCCTTCCCCTCATGCCTGCCCAGGCATCCCATCAGGAGGGATGGGATCCACTGGTTTGCTGACATCTCTCAAACCTGTGCAGATTATTTTCTGGTTTGGGGAAATCTCCTGGTATCATGTGAATGCCAGGAATGAGATGTACACAAACAAGATTTGACTTGCTAAAGAAAACACAAATCAGAAGAGGCTCAGCACAGTAGACTGTAAACATCTGTGGTGAGGTCTTTTGTTCTCTGAAGATAAGATCTTCAGCCTTTTCCTGGTGTCTGAGGCAAAGCTTCTGTGTGTGTTATTTATTCCCCTGCTTTTCCTCTGCTTCTCACACCACGGATTTTTTAGTCAATACAACTTAACACACATCACTTAATGCTGGCTGCAGAGTTTTGCCTGCCTGGGCTCTGCTGGGAATCTGAGTCAGCAGTTGCTGCTCTGAAGGGTGAAGGCTGTGGGAGTGCATCCAGCACGTGTGGCACAGGGGGTGTGTGGACACATCCAGCCTCCCGTGTGCACACCAGGCAGAAAGCAGGAATGTGGTTTTTTGGATGGGAGCAGGCTCTGATTTGGAATGAATCATACTCCAGTGGGAACGTATGAGCTTTATCTTAACTAGTGACTGTGAGCATCAAAATGAGATCATGTGAGCTGCTTTGTCATCTGCTGGCACTCCCAGTGCTGCTCTGAATGCTCCGTAGGAAATGCTTTTTGCTGTGGGTGGGAGGAGGTAGTGGCTGAGAGGCCTCTTGCAGCCTCCAGATCTTTCCATGAAAAAAATATTCCATAGTGAAACATAAAGCTGCAGGTGCCCCTGGCTGGCCAGCTGGCAAGCTGCTCCTGGAAATGGGATTCAAATGAGCCCAGCACAGCTGGGAGAGCCATTTCCTTCAGGCAGCGTTCAGCAGGGCTGTGCGAGCAGCCAAGAACATCTTGTCCTGCTAGGAGAAAATGTATAAGCTCTCCTCTAGTTTAGGTTTTTGTTGCTTTCTGGGTGTTTTATTTTTTTCTTAAAGCAACTTTCTCCACAATACTTCCTCCTAGGTTGGCTGGATATTTACTGATCTGGTGTCTGAAGACACACGGAAAGGGACTGTCCGGTACAGCAGAAACAAGGTTTGTGTAACCACCCACCAGAGCACTGAGCCAGGGCACTGCAGGGCTGGAGGTGACACTGGGACTGGAATTCTTGTGAAAAGGGGTTTTTCAGAAGCCTCTGAAGGAAAAGGAGCTGGAAGAGCAGTGCTGAGGTCTGGAGCAGTCTGGGTAGCATGCAGAGCTGCCTGCAGTCTGCACTGCTCTGCCTGAAGGAAACAGTGCTTGTGGTTTAAGGAAATTTAGTGGAGGGGAGGAAGTGGGGTGGTGTGAGGTGCAAAGTGAGTGAGCAAAAGTGACTCAGAGGATGTTCCTGTGGGCTGGGCTTTTAGACATGGCCTGAGTCCTCAAACTTTGACCTTCTCAGCTTCCCGTCAGTCTGAACTCAGTGATGTCCCTATTTGGAAACTGAAACTCTGTTAAAAAAAAAAAAAAAAAAAACAACAAACAAAGGTGTGTAAAGTTGGGTGGAACCAGAAGTGGGACAGTGCTGCCAAGAGCCAGGCCCGGGGCTGGACAGCTGACATGTCACATTCTTTTCCCAGCCTCAGCAGCAGCTTTCCACGAAAGCATGAACCATGAAAGCATGTTTCACCAGGGTGCTGGGAGTTTCCTTTGGCTGCAGACCAGGGAAATGGGTCCGGGCTACGTCGCCTTGTCCTTTCTGTTGACATTGCTGCTCTTCCCTCAGGACACGTATTATCTAAGTGCAGAAGAGTGCATCACAGCTGGGAACTTCCAGAACCAGCAGCCCAACATCTGTCGCCTTTCTCCAGATGGTCATTTTGGATCCAAGTTTGTCACAGTTGTGGCTACAGGTATAAACTGGCCTCAGCTTGCCCTGGCTCTCCTGGGTACACATGAATTATCTCTTGTTAATAAAAGATGAATATGCAGCTCTGCCAGAGTCAGATGTTCTGGTCCCCATCTGTCCTAGGGGGGCTTGCCTTGCTCTAGTGAGTAGAACACCTTCTCATTCTTTCTCCTCTATATTTATTTACCCCATCCCCTTGCAGGTGATTTCATGGAGGCTCAGACCCGGAGCATCCACCTTCTCAAACCCACAAAGCATCTTTTGCCCACAGCCAGGGGAATAACTCTTGCTTGATTTTTCTGTTTTGCAATCTTGAAGCTCCAGATTCTCTTGCCTGAAAGTGGCAGTGCAGAACCACAGCAAATCCACAGCCTCAAAGTTACTCTGGCTGGTTCAGCATAAAGGAGGGACCTTTATTTCCCTTGTGCTGCTGTCAGGGGAACCCTTATGTAGGAGGCTGTGCTCTTCCATGTGTGGAAACATTGTTGTGTTTGGTTTTGGGGTGTTTTTTTGGTCGTTTTTGTTTGCCCACAAAACAGAGAAGCCAGCAAAATGCTTTGTCACCTCTGTTTTTAACCATTTTCACAGCAAGTCTCTGGAGGCCCCCCGGGATGGGCTGTGCTGCTTGGCATGTGCTGGGAGAGTTGTGGCATTAGGAGTTCAAGCTGCTGTTCTCCACGGGGCGACACGTGTCTTCATTTAAAATTTCCCTGGAGCAGTTCTGGGTCTGTTTAACACAATGGAAATAGCCCACGACTTCCAAACAGCACCCAGTGTGAAAACTGCAAGTGTGGTATTGTGTTGTCTCTGCTGAGCTCCAGTTTTGTAAACGTTCCTGGAGCCTTTTGCAGTGAAAATGCTCTCATTTCATTACCAGACCCGTGCAAGCAGACAGCTGCCTCTGCATTCCAGGCTGCTAAACATCTTTCCTTAAAGATAGATGTGTCTCTCTCTCACTTTTTAATGTATTTCTGCCTTTTTTGTTTCTTTTTTTTTTTTTAAACAAGGTGTTTTGCTGAGAACACGGTGGCCAGCTTTGTTCAGCCCTTCCCCATGTCTTGGTCTGTGTTTACTTTCTAGGAGTGTTTGTTCTGGAGCAGTGAGTGATTGAGGCTGGAGATCAAAGGGTAGAAAACGAATATTTCCTCTTTTCTGTTCCAGATAATTTCATTCTCTTCTGTTAAATTAGCCCATCAGGTTTCTATTTAAACACTTGATTCCTTCCTTTTGTGCCATATAAATATATTTGGATAGTTTGCAGCAACTTTGCCTTTAAATCCTCTACATGGATTAATTCCTATCCCCTCCTGAATTCCTGGGCTTGGAAATAGTAACGTTTTCCTACCATCTGTCTGTATCTTCTCTTTCCAGTTGTATCCTAATGACATATGACCTGATGTTGCTTACATTATCCAAATTAAAGCGCCAAGCATGTGATCTATCACTGAGCCAGGGTCTTAATTTCCACTTTCCATGTCAGATTTCCACCAAACCATCCATTACAGGCTGAGAAAACACTACTTTCTTTCCTTCTTATGCCTCTCGTTAGGATGTGACCAGCTCTGAATCTGCAGCTCCTGGTTCCTTGGAAATGAAACAGGCTCTGGGGAGCTGTGTGCCTGGTTTTTGTTTTGAGAGAGAGAAGATACCTGGGGGGGTGATGGGGGATGATGCTATCAGGAGCTTTCTGAAAGGGTGGCTTGGCCTCCTTCTCATCTCCTGGCAAAGGAACTGTCACTCCAGGGGTCTGTCCTGTTAGGCTGGCTGTGAAAACGTGTGGTGCTAAGGACATGGAGAGTGTGGAGGGGGGATTCTTGCTAACAAGCACTTCCCACAAGTTTATTCTTGGCTGTTAGCAAGTCCCTTGTTTTTAACCTCCCTCTCAGAGTCGTGCCTCTCAGCATCACGCTGGGAAAATCACTCCCACGGGGAGGTTTTCACCAGCCTCTTCTCTTCCAGGTGGTCCCGACAACCAGGTCCACTTTGAGGGCTACCAGGTGTCCAACCAGTGCATGGCTCTGGTGCGGGATGAGTGCCTGCTGCCCTGCCGCGACGCGCCGGAGCTGGGCTACGCCAAGGAGTCCAGCAGTGAGCAGTATGTGCCTGATGTCTTCTATAAGGTAAGGGCTGCCTGCCTGGGGGTGGGGGGAGCTGCAGGAACAGCTGGAAGTCAGCCTGGCCAGCTCAGAAGAGGATGTCTTTGAGGTCTGAACTATTCTCAGTAGTTCACCACGTGTCTCTGAAGCGTGAGCTCTGTTTCCCCCTGGGAAACGTGCCCTGAGGGTTCCCAGTGCAGCAGTAGCCACTGGCTACCCAGCTCAGCAGTCATGCTCTGGGAGCCTGTGGCAAGTGCTTCAAATTCACCTCCTCTCCCCTGCTCACTGGCAGCATTTTCCGTGCTCCTCTGTTGATTCTGGTCTCTGGCTGAGTTCAGATTCCTCCACTCAGCAGCCATATGATGTCTGCTAGCACAAACAGAGGAAGCAGCAGGTTCCTCACAGAGTGCCAGGGATTGGCTGGGCTGTGACACGCTTACAGGCACCAACCAGGCAGCAGATGTGACAAAAGACAGTGTAGCTCATGCAGCAGGAGCAGAGGCAGCCCTGCAAATGCTTTTTTGCAAGGCAAGGAAGGTGTGAAGGTGTTCAGAGCAAGGGCAGGACCTGGGGGGGTGTGAGCTCTGCTGGTAACCTGCCTGCTGCCATTCTCAGCAGTTCATCAGTGATGAATTTACTGGTGTTATTCCCCTGACAGTTGGTTCTGGAGATCTTCAAACCCCCCCCAGATCTGCAGAGCCCAGTTTGAAACTTGGGGAGAGGCTCTCTGCAGAGGCTGATGGCACTGCTTCTCACACGGGTGTGCCTTGGTGCCCCATCAGCAAGGACAGGGGAATTAATTAATTAATGGTGCCTCTTGCCAACTAATTAGCCATCCATCACCCAAACGAGTTATCTCCTTCTTGTGTCTGCTTTTCACTGCCCACCCAGCCTGCAGTGCCCTATTAAAGCTGTTCATTAAACACTGGGGATAAGCAGAGCTGCCTTAATTTTGGGACAGTGGGAATGACACTCCTGTGCAGCAGCACCCAACATGGAGCTGGTAACACACCCCTGTGTGCCCTGAGCTGGGAGATGCTGTCCCAGCCCAATGACACTCTCATTCCCCCCCTTGGTGATGCTGCCTGAAGATGAAGAACCCTTCTTGGCTAAATTCAGGGCTTGAGAGGAAAGGTGTAGAGGGAATCCATGCCTGGGATCCCTGCCTTTTCCCTTCATGCACAGCTGGAGCTCTGGGGAGCTGATAAGCCAGGGTTGGTTCCGAGAGAGCTGAGTTGTGCAAGGCTTGGCCCTGCCTGTGGGGATGAGCTCATCTCCTGGCGTGCCGTGGTCCCGAGGAGCCCATGCTGTGCCACAGCCGGGGTGCAGCCTTGCAGGAGGTCCCCTTGGTCTGTGTCCCACATGTGGGCCACCCCGGGTGTCTGGGGGAGCAGGAAAGGCAGTGGGTGTTCCCATAAGATCTTCGCTCCCACCCGGAATCTGAAGCAGGGAGATAAACAAAATGGGAACTGGTGGCTCCAGCCTCTCTGTGGAAATTTCCATCAGCCCCTGATTCACTGTGTCGGGCTGCAGCTTATTTCACATGTTTTATAACTTCTAATTGCCTTTTTCATGATGTGCTCGAGGACTGCTCTGGCGGGTGGGATTGTCCTTCATCCTTAAACGTGTTTGGCCATAGGATCTCTTCATTTTTTTTTTGAATGTTCTTAAATGGATGGAAAGCTTAGTCACCCCTGGCTTCAAAACTCTTTGGGGTCTCATTAAATGTGCGAGGCCTGAGGTCAGAGACACTACCTCATGGTTACTGGGATGGTGACAACAATGGTTTCAAAACCTTGGTTAAAAGTGGGGTGAGGAGCAGGGCCTCCTGGGGGACAGCAGGTTCCTGCTCCCCTGGTCTCTGCTGCAGCTGCAGGAGCTGGGCAGTGTCATCCCCAATCCTTGACATAGGGCTTCCCCACTCTGCTGTCCCCCTTGGTAGTTTTGGGCAGAAAGCTGCACTTTTCAGTTGTCATTGCTTTTTTTTCTCGAAATGAGAAGTTGGTAGAGAGGAAAGTGTCCATGTGTCTGTTTCTGTGGAACATGCAAGTGCACATTTGAAAAGCCCTGGAGGATGAAAGGAGCCATACAGATTTATCCTAATTGGATGAGAACCAGAAGGCCAACGTTGGTGCCGTGCAGGAGGTATTTATGGAACAACTCTGCATCCAGCTGGGAGGCAGAACCGATGGGACTCTCCTGTTGGGCTGCAGCAGGGACAGGCAGAGGGTTCACCCTGGGCTTGGCGAGCAGGAGGAGGGGCTCCTGCTGACACCTCCCACGACCAGGAGCTGCACCTCAGCCCCCTGGTTGGATGCCCCTGACACTGTTACTCCGTGGCAGCAGCCTGGGGAGACAAGATGTTTTTCCCGGGCCTTGTGATTTCTGTATTTCTTTACCATTCTCTTTACGTTGGCCACTAGCCCTGTGGCTTGGAGGAACCACCCCCATGGATTTGGCAGCAGCACTCTCCTGGCTCCTGAAGGCTGGAGCTCTGCACTGGCGTGACAGCCGAGGGCTTTGGGGACCATGACTACAAGTTACTTTGCTCTGAGTTGCCTTTCCAGGTGAGATTAGCCAGAAGAAAGAAAAGAACCCCCAGCCCCCAGCCCTTGGCCTCCTGGGCTGTCTGTGCAGTGTCCCAGCACAGCACTGGTTCCAGTCCCAAGGCTGCACAACCCACACACAGTTCTTGGCGTGTTCAGTGCAAGGAAATGGATGAAGGAGTTGCTCTTGTCAGACACACAGGTCAGGGGAAGAGCTCTCTGCAATAACAACCAGAGTCTTGCAGTGGCCACTTGATCCTGGTTCTCTGCTGGGTGGGGAAGAGCCCAGCTGAACCCTCATCACCTTTCTTGTCTTCTCTGCCCTTGAGCCTCCTCCTTTGTCCATCTGGTTCTAGAAAATCACCCTATTGCTTTGGATTTCACTAAAGAGGTACCTTCCAACCCGTGGGTTTGTTATTCAGAGCTGAAGTTACTCACAGCTGGTGGTCAGTGGCCTGGCCAAAGGGGATCTCTGCCATGGGGCTGCCTGCACCCCCATCCTGCTGTCCCCCTGCACCCACTCCCAGCTCCCTGCAGTCACTTTACCATTGCCTGACTCCTCCGTGCTCTGCTCCACCCTGGGCTTCACAAGCATCTGGACCTCCCACTGGACAGGAGAAGAGATTGCTGTGTTTTACAGACCCTTGGAAACACAAAATAATTGGATTTTGGGCCTGTCTGGCTTTGTCTCTTATCACAGGTGTTTGTGTCAGCTTAGTGCAAACACGGAGGTGTCATCCTTGCAGTGAATTGCATGTCACAGCTGCCTTTGTATTCCCCCCTGAGTCTTTTTGGGGATGGTGCAAGATGAAAGGCCTCGGTGGTGGCACAGCTGTTGGGAAAGAACCCTTTGCCCTTGTGAAGAAACACACCCAGGACCCTGCAGCAGCACTGCCTCAGCCTTGGCTCCTCTGACCTGTGGTCCCAGCACCACCCAGAGCCAGGACACTGCTCGGGTGGGAGCCAAGGGGACTGCTGAGCTGCACTGCTTCCACCCATTCCCTTCAAAAATCCTTGTCCTGGGGAAAACACAACCAGCAGGCTGTGGGGAGGCTTCTCCCAGGAGCCTTCCCCTGGCTGGCCTCCTGCCAACGGGCCACATTGGGCTGGAAAAGCCACCTTAGCCTTGAGTGTCCCAGCTGCTGCGGGGAGGAGGAGGAGGAGGAGGAGGAATCAGCTCACCAGGAGTCTCCTGAGCACAGTTTCAACTCTCCCTGACCTGTGGCTTGCTCTTGGAAGAGTCAGTGTGTTCCTGTGGGTCTGCTGCTCACTGAGCCAGGGGCAGGGCTGCCCGGTGCAGCTCTTGGAAAGCAGCAGAGGGAACAGCCAAGGGTGAACTTTATGAAGAGACAGAAAAGACAGACAGCTGCTCAGCTCCAGGGTGAGCCCCTGGGGATGCCACGAATCCCCCTCTGACCTCCCCCATGTGCTGCTCCTGCCTCCAGACTCTGAGCACAGCACCTGATGCAAGCTCCAGTTTGCTCCTGTCTTCATGATGATTCATTGTCCAAATCCTCCAGGCCTTGCTGCTTCATTTTTGTCCAGGAGCCAAATATTTGTGCCTCCCTTAACCCCTTCCTGGCCTCCCCATGGAGCTGTTGCCGCAGCACGGGGGTGTTGGTGGCTCTGGGGGGGCCCTGGGGCTGCAGCAATAATGTGCCAAGAGGCCCCAGCCACTGCTGAGCTGGGGATGAAGATGTCTTTCTCCCAGCTTGACGGCTGTTCAGGCCTTTAAAATATAATTGCCTAATAAAATGGTGTGTGGGGGCTGGAGAAGAGTGCTGGCACTGGAGTGGGGGGCTTTGCTCTCTGGGGAGGGGCAGCGTCTGGATGTGGCCTTGGCTCAGGGGGTTCCAGTTGGGTAGTAACAGTCTAGTGTGTCTTGAAGCCTGACATTAAAGAAAAAAAAGGCATTTAACATGGAAATCCCCAGAGGCGGGGATTAAAGTGAACAGGTGCTGGAAAAATGTTTCTGCATATTAGAACTTAATTAGATTTGAAAATGAATTCCAGATGGGCTAATTACGTGTGAGTTGTTGCAGGTTCCTTCTTGCAGGGGCAGGATTATGTTTGGGAAGCTGATTCAGTCTGATTGGATTTGATTCCTGCCTCTTGCAGTATCACTGAGATCTAGGAGCAGGTTAGCTTGGGTGTCCTGTGATCTCCCCGAAAAGGCTCCACGTCTCCTCCCGCTCCTGTCAGAGCCAGAGAGATCTGAGGCCACGAGCCACCAGGCTTGTTGCTGAAATAACCACAGGGCCAACAACCTGTCATGTTCAAGGAGAGCAGATCCTTATCGGGATTGCTTTTCAAAGGAGCTTCAAAGACTGGAAGGTAGATTATGTGTTTTTATTTTTTAAAAAGAAAAAAAAAAAAAAAGGGAACAGTTCTTTGGGACAGAGGATGCTTGGGGAGGGGGCTCGGGAAAGGGGGGGCTGTTGCCTGGAGGGGAGCAGCGTGCTGGAGCCTGCTGGGGTGATGTCCCTCGGGGCGTGAGAGCGGGGCGCTGGCTGCCACGCCGCATACCTGTGCTGGGTAAACACCAGCCTGGCCCAGAAACACTGACAGGGGGGGAGTGGTGTGCTCAGGAAAAGCAGGCTGGCAGCCCGAGGAATGCTGCTCAACACCCCGCGGGGGTCATGGCCTCTCTCTGGCTGAGGTTCCCCCCCAAAAGCCACCAAGGGGTCGGGGTGGCGGTTCTGCGGCTCCGGGTCTGGGTCCCGGTCCAGGTCCAGCCACTGGGGGTGCTGAGAGCTTGGTGAATGTAAACCTGGGTGCAAGGTCCCTGACTGGAAATTATGGGTGGATGATTTATGTGGGGCTCCATGAATGATTTATAACATGTTAAGTGATGATTTAGGTAGAAAATACAACCCCCTCTTACAGAATCTTTAATGAAAAGTGTCAGTTCTCATGAATTTATTTCTGAAGCTGTGTTTGAACTCGGCGTGTTTGACATAAATCACGTCTAATTGTCATTTCATGATTAATGAACATATGCTGGCCGTTTTTCTCCATAATTAAACTTTATGTTCAATTCGTCTGGCAAAGCACAACAAGTTTATGCGTGGTGATACGCCGTCTCTTCAGGTCAGGGTATGAGAAAGGGCCTGGATCCCCAATTCCCAAGAAGGAGTTGGATGAGAGGACTGGGTTTTGCAGAAAGTCAGGTTTGCCTTGGCAGAGGAACCAGATACGGCGTGTCCCTCCCTTTGCAGGCAGTCCCTGCTCCTGAAATTCCCTCTACACTTCTCAGGTGATGCCAGGCTCCTCTCTGGTGGTGGTGGTGACCGAGGGGGTTTGTGACCACACAATATCTTGGCTCACGAGGGAACTGAGGGCCTGGAGTATAAAATTACAGAAATCTCCAGCCCTAAGGAGCTGCGGGGGGGAACCAGGCAGCACTGCAGCAGCTTTTTTTCCACACCCTTAGAGATCTGCCAGCACCGGGAATCTCCGGGGTGGCTCCTGCAGGGGTGTCTCCAGGGCAGGATCTCTGAGGAATAATAAGATTCTCCTTCTTTCAGGACATAGACAAGTTTGGCAATGAGATCACGCAGCTGGCTCGCCCGCTCCCGGTCGAGTACCTGATCATAGATGTAAGTAACCCCTGGCTCTTGTCTCTGGGCAGAGGGAGGTGGTCAGGGCGGGGTGAATTCTCAACCCACCTCTAAAATGTGCACTGGAGGTGATTCATCCAACAGTTTCTCTTCCTTTCTCCTTTCCCCTCAGCTGCCAGGCATTTCTGGTGTGCTCTGGGGTAACCGCAGCTTCCCGGGGTTGGTGTGGAGCCAAGGAACACGCGTGGGGCCCGGGAAGGTGCTGCCTGGTGTCTGTCCCAGCTCCCAGCTGGTGCTCAGCTCCAGCCCCAGGGATACCAGTGTGGGGCAGCACCTCCTGGGGAGCTAATTACCGAGTTCCACTTGCCTGTCTCTTAGCAGCAATTAAGAACCCTTCTTTTAGTGACTCAGCAGCCCAGGTTGTACAGAAATGCCTTTTCTAGGGGGAGGGAGCTGAGGCTCCTGCGTAGCTTGGCTGGAGCAGGGCTGCTGCCTGCCTGTCAGTGAGCACTGCCAGGCACCGGGGCACGGCTCTGCCCTTTGGCAGGAAACTTATTACAGTGTGGAAGGCAGGAGAGCAAATAATTTGGATGACAGATGATATTGCTGGAGTTAGAGGTGGTGCCAACAGCCATTAAATCCACCCGGAGCAACTGGTCTGGTCCAGCTGCCCCTGGCACAGGCTGTGTCCCGCAGGCACGGGGAAGCTGGCAGCCAGGAGGCTTCCCCTGGCTTCTCCCTCCTCCCCCCTCACTATCTGCTGTGCGTGTCACTTATCAGATCCAGGGGCTGGCACTGGGATGTGTGACAGAGCAATGTCATGGCCGGAACAAGGGGCCCATTGTGCAGGGCCCCTGGATGCCCCGTGCCAGTCAGCAGTGTGTTTGTTACTCAGGGAGTACAGGCATCTGCCTCTGGGCTACCTGGGGTGTGATGAAGAGGAAAACAGATTGATGGAACAGGCATTTAGGAACAGCCTGGAAAGCTGTGTTTCTGAAGCATCTTCTTTTGTCCTTTTTTTTTTTAATAAATGCATTATTCCCATCCATACTGACAGGTATTTCTGTATCTCTCCTTACAAAGGGCCTTGCAAACAGGGCCCAGCAGTCAGTCCCTGGCACCAGAGATGAATTGGGACTGGTGTAAATGCCAGTAGCTGGCCCAGGCACTGCCTTCTGACCCCCACAGCGTGGGTGCAGTGTTGTGTCACCCCAATCCCATCCCTCTGGCTCTGGGTGCAGGGAGGAGGCAGCACTAGTGCACCCAGAGCACAGGGTGACTGTGCCATGAAGGACACAAGGTGGTTTCTTGGCAGCCGAGCAGTTCCCTGGGTACCCTGTGGCCAGGAGGGGGATGCTGTGCCCCTGCCAGGGCCAAGCTCAGCACATCTCCCTCCAGCACAGAAGCAATTGCCAGGAGCTGAGGGCTGTGCTGGTGGGAATGTCACTGTCACCAGCCATCAGCCCCCACTGTAATCCTCTCCCTCCCCTCCTGGATGAGCTCTAACCTGGGGTATTGGAGCCTTCCTTCCCCTTCCCCACTCACTTCTCCTGCTCTCAGCCCTCTGATCAGCCTTTCCTGGATTTTTAGATTACTACGACTTTCCCCAAGGATCCAGTCTACACCTTTTCTATTTCTCAAAATCCATTCCCCATCGAGAACCGTGACGTGTTGGGAGAAACTCAGGTAAGGAGTGATTGGTACCACAGCTGCGTGTCTCCATCAGCTCCAGGTGCCTCCAGACAGCACCAAAACTTGGGGGGCTCCAGCCAGGAGGGGGATGCGGGGCTGTTGCTCCAGCTTGGAGAGCACCAGCTTCTCATCCTGGATTGTTTTGGTTTTTTTTTAAACTGAGATGTCCCCATCTCCCTCTTCCCCTTCAGAACTGGTCTTTGAGCTGGGCCAACTGGCCTCAGCTCAGCACCTCCACGTGTGAGGGTGTCCTGAGGGTGTGCAGGTGTTTGGAGCTGGTGTGGGCCCAAAGATCCTTTTTTCTGGAAGTTGTTGGCCACAAGGTGGTCAGCTGGCCAGGGGTCTGGGGGGTTTTGGGAGGGTCTCCACGTGCCCAAAGGAGACAGAAATGTTACAGGGTCTGTTGGTGGGTCTGAACAGGAAAACAAATACATCACTTAGGGGAAAATGACTTCTCTTTTCCTCCTCTCCCTTCTCTGCAGGATTTCCACAGCTTGGCCACGTACCTGTCCCAAAGTACTTCCTCTGTTTTCCTAGACATCATTTCTGATTTCCATCTGCTCCTCTTCCTGGTCACAAACGAGGTCATGCCCCTCCGGGTACGTACCGGGGAGGGCAGGGTCGTGTCAGTGTCACCATGAGGGGCTGGAGGTGACAGTCCCTCAGCAGGATGGGCTGTGCAGCTGGCCCAAAACCTCTCCTTCCAGGCTGAGCTGTTGGTTGAAGGTTTAAAAAGTGAAACCCAAGCCCCCAGCTGAACCAAGAGCTCCCAAGGCACGCTCAGAGCAGCGAGGGGGTGGTGGTCAGAGGCAGCCAACTTGGCTGCTGCTCCGAGAGCTGGAAACATTTTGCAGAGTATCTGAGAATCAGAAATTCCTGTCGTAATGATAACAGGATCAGAGCCCCCAGATCTCAGCAAGGCCAACCCTTTCCTGGCCGTGCAGCTCTGCTGCTCTTGGCCGGGCACTGGTGGGGTCTTGGCAGCTGCTGGGTCACATCTGCACTGCTGGACCTGCCTGGGAAGGGGCTGTGTGTTTGCCAGAGGCTTCCAGGGTGTGGAGGAATGTGCAGGGCAGCTGGGCTGGCCCTGGGCAGCTGGAGATCAGGCTGGGGCTGCCTGTGGGGCCAGGGCTGGACACTGGTGTGCTCCAGCATGGTGGGTTTGCACCCCTAGGATCCAGGCTGAGCCTGCAGCACCAGGCATAGCCTGGTAGGGGATAACCTCTGCACAGAGGGAGGGATCTGGGGGAGCAAAGGGGGTAAACTGCATCTTGCTCCCTGCCTGGGAAGCTCCCTGGGGGAAATCAGAGGGGCAGTGGCTGGGACTCGTGGCTCTGTCTTGCTGTGGGTGGTGGAGGAGGGCAGGGAGACAACTCTCTGGGCACTGGGAGTGTCCAGCACTGATTTTTCTCTTCTGGCTTCCAGGACAGCATCAGCTTGTTGCTGGAAGCTGTGAGGACCAAGAATGAGGAGCTAGCACAGACCTGGAAAAAATCAGAGCAGTGGGCCACCATCGAGCAGCTCTGCAGTAAGAGAGGGGGTTCCTTTGCAGGGGGGGGGTTTCTCCCTGGTCCTTTGGGCCAGGTGGCTGGTGGCCACAGATTGCTGCTCTCAAGCCACCTCAGAGGCTTCTGGAGATTTGGGTGGGAGAAAAGTTTTTCCTCAGTCCCGAGCAGTCCCTGCTGCACCAACTGGGGAGTTGGGCTGGGAGGCTGCAGTGGGGGTCCCGGCGTGTCCCCCCTGGCTCTGAGCAGACTCTTTTTCTCTCAGGCACAGTCGGTGTCCAGATCTCAGGACTCCAGGAGTACGGTGCCATGGGCGGCTCGACGCACGCGGTGTCCGCGGCCATGTGGGCCTGCCAGCACTGCACCTTCATGAACCAGCCAGGCACAGACCACTGCGAGATGTGCAGCCTGCCCCGGACCTAGCCCCGCCGACAGACTGCAATACAGAGCAAGCCCTGGAGCAGCAGGAGTGGTGCTTGTCCCTTCCCCCTCCTCCCTTCAGCTTCCCACCATCGGGCCCCCACCCCTGGCGGTGGAGCCGGGCAGGGGGGGCTCCAGCTCTCCCCAGTTCCTCCTTGCTTCCTTTTGGGGCATCCCTGTAGTTGCACCAGGAGCCGGGCACCCTGGCTTTATCCTGATAGTGGCCCCCGGCCCAGGAAACAAAGGCTTAACCTCAGTGGGGCTGGGGGCAGCCAGGACCCCCCTCTCCTTGCCCAAAGCAGCCTCTTGGCACCGTGGAAGTGATGGGGAGGCTGTGGCACCTCCCTGCCCGCAGCTTTGCTCACCTTTCTCTCCCAGCCTGGGGTGCAGGCAGCTGGGACCAGGTGGCAGCTCCTCTGCCAGGCTGGGCCCTGGGTGCTGGCAGCGCTCCCGGGGTAGAACGGGCCCCCCCTTGGCACCGGCGAGGGGTGGGCATGTGCCAGCTCTCAGCTTGGCACCCAGCCCTGCTCACTGCCTCCTGTGTGGCAGAGCTGCTCCAGCACCCGGCTGTGTGTGCTGAGGGGGGGGTCAGACCTTCCCCCATGCCCCCCTGACCACATCCTGCCTGGGGCTGGGGGTCTGGCTGTGCTCTTACTGCTCACTCTCCCCTTTAGACCCCAGCTGGGGGCTGCCCCATGCCAGGCCGGTGCTTGCAGTGCCACCAGGGCTCTGCCCCATCCTGGAGCCCCCCTGCCCCGGTGCTGCGGGTTCCAACCTCAAGTTAAATCCCTGGAACATCGATTCCAGCCTTAGTTAAGCCCCTGGAGCACGGTTGCCAGCACCTGGCCGGGCTCTGCCAAAGGCTTTGTCCCACCAGCGTTACCAGAGCAGCCGCCTGGCCCTGCCACGGGGTCCCCGGCCTGCAGTTTGCTTTTCCCTTGGGTTTGCGGGTGTCTGGGGTGGTGGCGGTGTGTGCGGTGCCTGGGACTGGCCTGACCCTGGCGCAGGGTCCGCGAGTAACGTTGAATAAAAGCACCCAAAACCGAGAGCCAGCGCCGTGCCTCCTGCGCTCCTCACCCGCCGTGCCGGGATGCTCTCCCGGGGGGGGATCCCGGTGCCCGCCGAGGGGTGCGGGGTCTGTTCGCAATCAGAGCCGCCTGCGGCCGGGCCCCGCGCCAGGACAGCGTCTTGAAAAGCCAAAGCAGGAACCGCGGCGGAGCCAGAGCCGGGGAAGCCGAGCCCGGCGAGCGGCCGCCTCGAAGGCACCGGAGCGAGGTAGGGGACAGAGGCAGCTCCGATGGCACCGGGGGACGCGACACCCCTTGGTGGGGACACGACGCCCTGAAGCCCCCTGGCCTTGGGGTCCCCGTCTCGGGGTTGTGGTGCTTCTGGCCGGGAGCTGGGGGGGGCCGGGACCCCTGACACCAGGCTCCCCCCGGCAGCGCCATGTCGCGGCTTCTCCCCCTCCTGCTCCTGGTGGCTCTGGGCTGCGCGGCCGAGCACAAGCGGCGGTCATGGGACGGCGGAGCAGGCGGTAACCCCCCGCCGCCCGGGACCCCCGGTACGGGCAGGGACGGAGCTTCCCTGTGTCCAGACGCGGGGCTGGGGAGAGGGCAGCGTCCCCCCGGGGGTGCCCAGCCAGCCCCTGCCCCCCGCTCCCCGCAGCCGGCAGGACGAAGGGCTGCGCCAACCTGACGCTGGTTCTGGACAACTGGAAATTCGCCATCACCTCCCAGCTGAGGAACCTCCTGCTCTTTGACCACCAGACCGTGCTGCCCGACTACGGGAGGTGAGGACCGGGGGGCGATGGGAGATGGCGGGACCCCCAGTCCCGGGGGGGGGGGGGGG
>JAAWXA010000030.1:985671-998804 GCA_038090715.1 Florisuga fusca | reverse complement strand
CCACCCCCATCCTGGTCCCCGCACCCCCCAGGCTGGCACCGTGCCCCTCCTGGCACCATGGCACACGTGGGCCACAGAGTGGACTACCTGGCCGGCTTCTGCTGCCCGGTGGGGGGGCTGGTGGCGGGCAAGCCCCGGGTGCTGTGCCACGAGAACGAGATCTACCTCTCCAACGGCAGCGAGTTCGTCTATGTCTACGACCAGGAGGGAAAAGTGCTGAAGGTGAGGGGCCTGGCAGGGTGGGGGGCTTCATCCTGTGTCCCCCACCCCGGGGGGGGACTCTGGGGATGGTGTCCTGGACACCACTTGGGTCTCTCCCCGTGTTGGTCACCCAGCCTGGGGACAGGGTCCTCCCTGGGGTCCCTCCATCAGGGTCTCCCAGCCCCAAACAAGCTTCTCCAGCAGCTCAGATCCCTATACCCAGCTCCAAGGCCCTTTCTGGGGAGGGGGGAGGAGGGGGGTGCTGCCTCCTGGCTCTTCTCCTCAACTCCTGAGACGTTTAATTAAACTAGAAGTGTGGGGGGGTTAATTTCCTCCCTGGGCAAAGTGACGTCTCTGGTCTCTCCCCTCCGAGGGGCCTCACCATTGTCTCAGCTGTGACTAACAGCACTCCTCGTGTTGCCTCATACACGGCTTTTTTTTGCTTTTTTTTAAAATTGCTCCCATTATCAATCCTAAGAAAGGCACCACTCTAATATCAGGCCTCGCCTCCCACGCCACGCTCCTCCCCGGGAAGGCAGATCCCAGACCAGCTCCCTCTGCCTGCTGCTCCCTCCCCTCAGGAGCCTCGCAGAGCCCCCTCCCCACAGCCCCTCTCCTGATCCAGGGCAGAGCCCAGTGGGGTCTGGGACCTGCTGGATTCACTCCTGGAAACCCTCAGAGGGAATCAGCCCCTCACACCTGCAGCAGGCAGCCCTGTCCTTGGGAAGGGGACATTCACCACAAGATGGTGAATTTTTTTGTTGTTTTTTTCCCCGTTTCTCCCCCTTCCAGGCTGTGTACAGGTGCCCTGACCAGGTGTGGCACGTGGAGCTGCTGCCCCAGCCCCGCCAGCTCTACATCCTCTGCGCCCACAGTGGCATTTACTGCGTCTCCCTGGAGCAGCAGAGCAGGTGAGCCTGCTGTCCCCCACCCCACAGGACAGGAGCCAGCCCCGTGCCACCAGCCCTGAGCTCCTGGGGACACTGCTCAGGGCTGGGGGGCTGCGTTTGGCCTTTGTCAGCCCCTGGCTTCCACCTGCACCACCCGGTTTGGTGCTCCAGCTCTTGCAGCAGACACTAAAAGCTGCTCTGCAGGGAGCTCGTTTCCGAGGGCCGGGGCAGGAGGCGGCCAAGGGAAGTGCTGGCTTCACCCCAGGCCTTGGCTCAGAGCTTCCCCTCCTCTCCCAAAGGTTAATGGAGCAGACGGATGGCGACGGCCAAGAAAGCAATTGCCCTTCCGGCGCCTTCCCCGTGGACTCGGATGCCTGCATCTTCCCAGACTCCAGCCTCTGCATGTTCACTCTGCTTCACAGCTTTGTCATCACTTTGTCCCAGGCTCATGGAAAATGGTGGATGAAGCTGCACGAGCTGCCCCGCCCCGAGCAGGAGAGTCCCTCGTACCGGCAGATCAGTGAGGTGGGCTTCTGCCCCGGCCCCCAGCCCGGGGAGGAGGGCGAGGGTCCCCCCTCCTGCTTCCTGCCTGTCCTGTGCTGCGCGTCCTCCCCCGGCACCCTGGGCTCTGGGGAGGGGCTGTGGTGCTCGGGGGGCTTCGTGCTGGAAGAGCCCCTCTTCAGCCTGCTCTTCGGGATCGACGCTGCCATGCTGGAGTCTCCGATGATCCTCTGCGGCTTCCCGGACGGACAGCTCTGCTCTGTGCCACTCAAGGCCCTCAGCTCTTCCCCGGACGTCGACGGCTGCCACGACGTTTCCAACCAAGACCCCCCCGTGAAGATCCTCCATCACCTGGAGGAGCCCATTGTCTTCATCGGGGCCTTGAGAACGGAGCGGCGGGCGGCGGAGGAGGAGGAGGCCGAGGACGAGCAGCTCTTCGGTGAGGCGGGCTGTGACTGCGTGGTGGCCGTGGGCCACTACGGGAAGATGGTGGCCATGAAGGCTGACCAGAGGGAGGAGGCGACGGTGCCGGAGCTCAGGGAGTACTACCTGCGCGGGCCCATCCTCTGCGCCGCCTGCGGCAGCGGCAGCCGCATGTACTACAGCACCCACTCGGACATCTCCGCCGTCGACCTGGACTGGGTCGGCGATTCCTCCGACCCCGAGGAGGCGGAGAGCTGCGCCGGCGTCCTGCCCCCCGTGCTCTCCCCGGCCAGTTTAAGTATCTGTAGCGTTGTGGCCCTTTCCTTGTCTTCTCGGGCGTCAGAAGGTACTGCTGGCAGCGGGGCGTGCTGGGGCGCGGGGCGGAGCGGGGCAGGAGGATAGCTGCCTGTCCCACCCCTCCGGACGGTCCCGATTGGACTCTGTCCTCATCCCTTCTTGTTGACTCCCCTCGTTGTTGTAAGTCGTTTCTGTCGAGCATGGTGGGGACTCGGGCCCAACGTGGGGCGTGCTGCCAGCTCCAGCTCTTCCTGTCCCGCTCGCTCTTCCCCCCCCTCAGCCTCACCAGAGGTGGCTGCTCCCTGCGGGTTCTAGCACCAACCCGGGAGCCCTGAGCTGGCTGGGATGAGGCTCATTCCAAAAGGGGGGTCCAGGCACGCTGCTGCCTGGACTGTCTGGCATGCTCTGCACTCCCCAGCCCCACAGGTCGGGTGGTCTCTGTCCCCCCAGAGCTAGGGCAGCGTGCAGGGACAGCCTGGCTGTGGTGCTCGCCCATGGAAAGGAGCAGAGGGCTGAGATGGGGATAAAGCACCTCACATCTGAGCCCTGTGCCTGGGGCAGCACCAGGGGCAGGCAGGAGAGGCAGGGCAGGCAGGAGGAGGGCAGGCAGCCAGCCCTGCCTGTGCCCAGCCCTGCTCCCTGCCCCCCAAGCTGCATGCCTGGCTGCTGGGAGCCCTGCATGGCCTCGCTGGCTCCTGGGATGCTGCAGCCCCCCCTGGTTCCTCCCCCAGCTGCTGCTGGCCTTGGCTTGGGGATGGCCAGCTCTGGGAAGCATGGCTGGGGACAGGACAGGCAGGAGGTGGGGGGACAGGGTCTTTTCCTTCCTGGGGGGCTGCATTCTGTCGTGGTTGTGTCCTGTCTGTCCCACCCCTCTGTGGATGGAGGCAATCCCTCCAGCTCCCACTGTCCTGGGGCAGGCAGTGCCATCCTGTGCTCCCCCTGTCCTCCTGCATCCACTCCCCCAGCCCTCCGGGCAGCCCTGCCCACCCCCTGCCACCCCTCCCTGCTTCACCTGCCCCCATCTCTGCCCTGCAGGTGAATCAGAGCTGCTGGCCCTCTCTGCCAAAGGCCGCCTGATGTCCTGTGGCTTGTGCAGCCCTGAGGACCCCGAGGTGGAGCTGACGCCTGCGGAGATTGGACGGAGGATTAAGGAGCTGCTCTCTGGGATTGGGAACACCTCAGAGAGGTATGGGGCTGCCCGTCCGGGGTGGGCAGTGTGGGTTATCCACCCGTTGTGAGGGCTCTGACAGGAACCACTCCAAACTTCCCAGGCTGGGAAGTTCCCCTCCCAGAATACCAATGGAATTAAAATAGTGTTTAAGGGCTGGTGTTGACAGCATGTGGCAGAAGGGGGGGGAGGCACCCCACCAAGCTTGCCAAGCCCACAGGGACAGCCAGGGCAGGCACCAGCCCCCACGGCCATCTGCACCCACGGAGGGGACATGGAGAAGTATCCCCTCTCCCTTCACAGGAGAATTCCTGCTGTGTGGCTGGCCAGAGCCACTCCACAGAACCCACTCAGCTGGTGGGGGCTCACGGTGAAAGTGGCATCATGGATCTGGGTGTGTTGGGCAGGGGGATGGGGAGGTTCTGGGGAGGCTCAGGGTGGCAGGGGCTGCTCAGCAGGCAGCCTGTGGCCACTGCCATGCTCCTGTTGTTGACCTGGCTGCTGCCCCTCCTGCTATTTCAGCACCAGCAATTTGTCTTTGCAGAGTTTCCTTCCTGAAGAAGGCAGTGGACCAGAAGAACCGGGCCCTGGCCAGCCTGAACCAGGTGATGAATGTGAGCGCGGCGTTGCTCTCCAGCCAGGAGGGCCAGAAGCCCATCGCTTGCACTGTCACTGCCAACTGGAGCTGCCTCCTGCTCCAAGACACTGTCACCATCTCCTGTCTGCTGGAGAACTGCAGCGAGTACAGCCTGGAGGAGGGCTGGACCCTCTGCGTGCAGCTCCTGGCCAGCCCCTGTGCCTTAGAGGAGGAGTCATCCGTGGATTCAGCCACCACCTTCACCTTCCCCATCGACCAACTCCTTCCTGGCAACAAGAGGGAGCTGACGCTGCCCCTCGGCTCAGCTGCTGACACCAAGCTGGACCTGCCTCTGACCATCTCCTGTGCCCTCTACTACAGTTTAAGGGATATTTTGGGCAGTGGCTCCGACTCCTCCGAGGCTCTGGATGATCTCTTGCCCGATGACTCCCCCATCCTCTCCCCAGACAGGGAGGGGATCTGCCTGCCCCTCAGCGAATGCACCATTGACATGCTCCAGTGCCTCCGTTTCGAGAGCAATCCCCCTGGGCCAGACACCTCTCCTCCAGCACCTGCCCCCCCAGACCCTGTGGAGACCTTCCTCAAGGTATCCCAGGAGCAGACTGAACCTGAGGGGGGCAAAGACGCTGAGCTGCCACATGTCCCCGCAGAGGGAAACCTTCCCCCCTCAGCAGCCTCCATCAGGGTGTCCTCAGAGCTGCTGAAAAACGCCCTGAAAACCTCCAGCTCAGGTGGGTGCCTGTTGAGGAGCATGCTGAGGTGTCTCCTTGGGGACAGGTGGTTGTGGCTGTCCCCTGTGCATGCTGGTTGGGGTGGCCACTAGCCCTGTCCTTGGGTTGCACCACCTCAGCACACTCTGTCACCAAGCTCAGCGTGTCCCGTTGGGGGTGGGCTCCAGCCTCAGCCTCAGCCTCTGGGGCCACCCCAGGCACACCCACTCCATCCCATGTCACCTGGGGGCTGCTGAGCCATGGGGTCAGTACTGGCCGTTGTGACCAGTCTGGCTTTCTCTCCTTGCCTCCCCAGAGGTCCCTCTGAGCTGTGCCACGCTGCGCTGGCTGCTGGCCGAGAACGCCGGGGCCGCGGTGCTGAGCGGCGGGGAGGTGGCATCGGTGCACGGCACGGCGCCGGATGGAGGGGAGGTGCAGCTGCTTGTCCGAGAGGCAAGGAAGGGGTTGGAACTGCAGAGAAAACCCCCTGTGCCCCTCCTGGCCCAGCATGGGCTTGTCCTGCAGACCCCAGGCTGTGGGTCCGGACAGCCAGAAGCTGCTATGGGGCTGGAGGGGTGGGAACACAGGGCTGAATTGGGGGTGTTAATGGGCTGGGGGTGTTAATGGGGTCTGCTGCAGCTCTGTTCTCCTTGAATGTGAAAATTTCCTCTGAGTGCAAAGGAAAAGCAGGATTTGCTGCCCAGCTCTCCCGCTGGGGGCTGGTGGTGGCCTGGCTCGGGTTGATCCACGCTCGAGCACAATTGTCACCAATGTGATTAGTGACAGTGTTAAATCTGTGCAGGCTAAGATGGCTGGATTAGATCTGCTGGGGTGGCAGCCTGGGAACAGGCATCCCCACACCCCCAGCTCAGCACTGGTTGGGGCTGGAGGAGTGGGCAAAGGATTGGCTGGAACCTGGTGGCCTGCAGGGGCAAATGCCCCTTGGAGGGTCTGGGCAGGGGGGTCTGGTGTGCCCAGCTGGACTGGCAGCAGCTCTGCTGCCTTTACCTGCCCCAGGCTAGAGAGCAAATGGGTTGGGAAGTGGAGGGAGGGGGGAAGAGAGCCTCTCGGGGAGCCCCATGCCTATGGGGAGGGGTCCTGGGCCGCCCTGTCCCCCTCCCCTGCAGTGAGGATGTGCTGGCTGTCCCAGGTGGCCATGAACGACCTCAGCCCCGCGGGTCCCATCCAGGCAGTGGAGATCCTGATGGAGAGCCCATCCCTGGCCCACATGTGCAGGACACACCACGCCGTCATCCGCCGCATCCAGGTACGCCCGGCCACCCGCCTGGGGGGGCCCAGAAACAGCCCCAGACCAAAGCCTGGGGGTGGGTTTCTCCACTACCACCATGTTACAAACAGCCCAGCAGGGCAGGGGAGTGGAACCATCGTGCACTTCACTCCCTTCTCAAGCCCTGGCCTTGGATTCGGGCATTTGGGACATGGAGCCCCCCTCCATGATGTGCCCAGCAGGAGCCCCACAGCACATGGGGCTGGCAGCATTCCCAGAGCTGCTTTGGCACCGTGAGGGTGGTGCCAGGTCTTGGGGAGAGCAGGACAGCGTGGCTGCCTCCTGCCTGGAGCCATGGCTGGGGCTCCCCGTGCTGGGTGCTGCCAGGACTCTCAGCACCCATCCCATCTCCCAGCACCCATCCTATTCCAAGCTCTCCACTCCCACAGGCGCTGGTGCTGGAGCAGGCAGCCCAGGGCTCGGGCCCCCCCGACCTCCGGATGCAGTACCTGCGCCAGATCCAGGCCAACCACGAGGTGAGCCGTGTGCCAGGGGCGATGGGCACCCACCGTGGCCCCCCATCCCTTCCCCACGGGGCTTCCAACCTCCCTCCCCACCACACAGATGCTGCTGAAGGAGGCGCAGACCCTGCGGGACCACCCACCCCTCGGCCAGGAGGAGTCGGCGACGGCCGAGAAGCTCCTGCACATCTACCAGCAGCTGCGTAACCCCAGCCTGGTTCTGCTGTGAGCCGGGGGCACCCAGCGCTGTCTCTNTTTTCCTTCACCTTTGTCCTGTGTTTAGCTCTTACTTTATTTACCCATAGTCAGATACCACAGTGTCTCACCTCATCCCCCGAGCCCAGCAGCCCCCCCCGGGGTTGTGCTGTCTTGTGGATTGTTTTAGCCGTGGTAGTTCTGGCACTCCCCACCGCGCCATGCCGGCGGTGGGCTGTGCCCCCCGTGCCGCCTTGCCTTTCAGGATCAGGACAAACAGGGTGCTGTGCCAGGGTGCCCAGCGGGCGCCCACCCTGGGGGAGCCCCGTTTTCTGCTGGGCAGGGGAGGGGGTTTGCTGCTCCCCCCTTTGTTTCTATCAATGATCTTGTATTTCTGTGGCGGTGCTGCGTGGTTTGTTCCCCGCACCACTCCACTGTCTGTGAATCTGTTGTCTGCCATGAAAACCATCGTCGTGCCGCTCAGCCAGTGCCTCTCTCTTTTCTTTTCCATCTCCCCACAGGGTCCTGACAGCTCCCTGGGGGGCTGTCCCCCATCCCTGCAGTCCCCAGCCTGTCCAAGGGGCCCTGCCTGCAGCAGGTTGGCTTGGCTGAGCCCCCTGCAGCAGCCTGTGGGGCCCAGCAGCCCAGAGCAGGGATGCTCCAGTAGGATCAGCCCTTTTCCCAGGGTTGGGGGGCTCCATCCGGGGTTACAAGGGAGGAGGAGGATAGGGTGGTGATCCCTGGGGCTTCACCACAGCAGCCCTCAGGGTGTGAAGGAAGACGAGGTGTGATCCAGACTGACTTTAATGCCATGAAGGGTGGCAGGTCAGGGACAGGGCTGCCATGGGTGGTGCCACCACTAGCTCCACCACCATCCGGGGGATGAGCTGGTCCCCTCTGTGGCCTGTACACACACACCCCCCTCCCCCCCGGGGGACACTGCAGCTGCTCAATACTCCCAGAGCGTGGCCCGTAGCACGGACTCGCTGTCAGCCCGCAGGGTGCCGGCTGGGTCCCCCCGCAGGTACCGCCCGTTCTTGGCTTTGATGGCGACGCGGCCCCGCTCCCGGAACTCGAAGAAGAAATCCTCGGAGAGGTCCCCGTCACTGCACACCGACCCGCTGCTCGCCACGTACCAGAACTTCCCCCCCTGGCCTGCAGAGAGTCCCCAGGAGCCATCAGTGGAGTCTGAGCGGCACCCTGGCAGCCCCCCCACCCCACCCTGGTAGCCCCTTGCCCACCTCGGATCTGGTAGGCGCCGTCGCTGAAGCTGATGTGGAAAACGTCGTAGACGGAGCGGTTGGAGTCGAGCAGGTTGGAGCCGCGGTGGTAGCAGACGAAGCCGTGCTCGCCCCGCAGCACCAGCATCGGGCGGTTGATCAGCTTCAGGGTGAACTCCTCGTCCTCCCCTGCGCGGTGAGCGCAGCCCTCAGCACCCTGGGGCGAGGGTCCCACCGCTGGCACCCCCTGCCCAGCCCAGCACTTACCCACAGCGTCGCTGACCGCCGCCAGCTGCCCGTTCCTCTTGGTGCAGACGTAGCGGCCGTTGCTGGCACGCAGGGCCACCCGCCGCCCACGCCACTCGATGTCAAACATGGTGTTGGCAGCGCTGGTGACAAAGGAACAGTGTCAGCAGGGACCATCTGTGTGTGTGTCCCCAGACCCCCACACTCACACTTCAGTGGCCACAGCCTGGATGCCCCCATGGGCCACCAGGGTCCAGTAGCTGCCGGTGTTGGTGTGGAGGCTGCACTTGTTGGTGTCACGGTCGATCTGGAGCTGGAAGGTCTCGTGGTTCAGCTCCTCGTCCTGGTTCGCCGAAACGTTGACACCTGCGGGCAGGAGCGGCCATGGGCACCAGCCCCACTGCAGCCATGTGCTCCCACCAGCCCTGGCCCCTCCCCAGCGGTGGCAAATCCTTCAGCAAAAAGTCATGCTAATTGGGCTGATTAATCTGATTGCAACTGTGTCCATCTGGTTCTTGCCATGGTGCACAAACCCCCTATTTATAGCCCGTCCCCCACCCTCACCCAGCCCTAAGCTGCTTGGCACTGGGGCAGGCACCTTCCCAGTGCCCGCGAGCACAGCACAGCCACGGGGGTCCCCTGGGCAGGGGGCTGTGTGTGGACACTCAGGTGTGCCCCCACACTGTGCTCAGCCCTGTGTGGATGTGCAGGCATGCAGCACCGTGCTCGTGCATACAGGTATGTACACAGCAGGCTGGAGAGAGCCCTGCATCTGTGCACATGTGTGTGTGCTGCACAGAGCTGTGCACACGTGTGTGCATGCCCAGCATCTCCCGTGCACAAACGTGTATGGACTGCAGGCAATGCATGGAGCCCTGCACTCACACGTGTGTATGTACACCTGTGTGTACACACGTGCACACACCCATGGAGCTCTGCATGCAAGTACACACAGCTATATACCCACAGGCCCCTATATACACCCCCCAGGCCCCTATATTCACCCCTGGGAAACTGCACACCCCACCGCTGCCCCTCTCCTTACTGTGGGGTCTCCTCCCCAGCATGGAAAGGTCCCAGGTGTGCTCCCACAGAGTCCCAGTTGGCTGTGGGTGCATTCAGCTGAGCTGATCCCCAGGGATCTCCGAGGCAATGGGGGGCAGGGAGGGGGCAGGCAACAGGGTGTGGGCAGCCCTTACCCTGCCGGATGGAGACGTATCTGCCGTTGGCAGCAATGAAGACCACCTGGGGGTGACTCTCCTCCAGGTCGAAGAGTTCATCTTTTCCAGGCTTGGAGCTGCGGCCGGATTTGAGGGTGCCGGTGGGTCCAGTGGGCGCCAGGTACTTCCCATCGCAGTCCTTGAAAGCCAGCTTGCCGGCCTTGAACTCGAGGGTGTATCCGGTGCCGACGCCGGGCTCGGGCACCAGGGCTCCATCGCAGCGCAGGTAGCGCTCGTCGGCAGTGCGCAGGCTGTACTTCTTGTCCTGGAAGCAGAGGGTGATGAGAGCGTCCACGCCCCAGGGCAGGTTGCTGTCGGTGGCAATTTCATCCTCCTGGGCGCTGAGGTGGGCGTAGCGGCGGCGGCTGACGCTCAGCAGGTTGGCCTGGGGGTGCATGGCCAAGTGGACGGTCCAGAGCTCCCCTTCCGTCACGCTGGTGGCAAAGCAGGAGAGCTGATCCTGCCGCCCCCCGAAGAACCGCCGGTGCGGGGCCGACTGCAGCGCCCAGCGCCCGTCCGACTGCGTGATGATGCTGAAACGTTCGTCCCGGCCCGGCTGCTCAGCCTCGCATCGCACCTTCCCGTCCTTGTCGGCACCCAGGTACCGGCCCAGGTGGCTCTTGAGGAAGACGACGGAGCTGTCGGCTTCATCCTGCTCCAGCGTCCAGATCTGTTTGCGCTTCAGGCTGGGCGCCGAGGCGTTCACCTTGTAGCCGAAACTCTCTGCCGTCAGGTACCGGTTCTCGCAGTTGATCAACCCAAACTGGATCTTCAGGACCTGGTGGATCCCATTCGTTGGCATCTTCTGCCAGCACAGGGCAGCCCCCGGGGAGACAGCGGGGGCTCCCCGGCCCTGTCGAGCCCGGGCGTCGCGGCAGGGACGTCTGCGCTGCCCCGGTGCCGCTGCCGCACTGGCCACGCGGCTGAGGATGGCGTGGCACAACAAGGGGGGGGCACCGGGGGTGGGCTGGGGACCACAGCCCGTTTAATTAGCTGCAGGTAGGATTACAAAATCCGTCCAGATTGTGGTGGCTGTAACCCACAGTGGGGCATTCACCGAGACCACCAGGCGAGGGGGCACCGTGGCAGCCCCCCGGCCACGCCACTGTCCAGCACCACGGTCCCGGCTCTCGCCCGTCCCACCACGGAGCTGCAGGTGGAAAACTTGGGTGGGAACCCGATCCGGGCGCAGGCCGGTGTATCCGTTCCCCACGGGCTAAGGTTACCGGCCCCTCTGATTCAGCAGCAGGTCACCTCCAGCTGCACCGCCTCCCGGCCTGCCCCTAAGCGCCTTACCAATTAGCCAGGCATTTTGATTAGTTTAAACCTTTTATCCTGCTTTGGGGCCCTTGGCGTCCATCTGTCCTGTGGTCCCAAATCCCTCCTGCAGCTGTGGATCAGGGTCACATCACCTCGGGTCCTCACTTCCACCAGGCTGACACTGCCCCAAAGTCAGTGGTGTAGTGGGTGTGCTGCCTGGAGAGGGGCAGGGATGCAGGGGACAGTCCTCATTCCTGACCTGCAGCCACCTTCTCCCCAGCCCAGTCACAGCACTCACCCCAGCCTCTGCCACCACAGGGACCTGGGGACAGGCAGGGATAAGTGCTGGCACTGAGCCCTGCCACCACCTGCACCCAAATGGCTCAGACGGCTCCGACACCCTGTGCCAGATTCAGCCAGGGACTGGCCACACGCTGGTGATGCCACCGTGCCGCAGCGCAGCCCTGGGCACTGCCACCATCCCCTCAGCCCCGCAGCTCCGGTGTCAGCGCAGCGCCAGGTTATTGTTCCCGAAAATAGGTACCAGGGTCTGGTTGCTTCATGACTTTTTCATGGCTGGGCTCTCTCTTACCGCTCTGGGGGGGGTCCCACAACCCCCTAAGCCGCTGCGTTACCCGAGCCGCGGCCACGCTGCCCGGTGTGGTGTAACTGACCCCCACCGAAACGGATAGGGGTCAGCTTTCGGGCTGGGGGGGTGCGGGTGGGTGGGCAGTAAGTGGGTCAGGGTCCTGCAGGGAGTTGGAGGGTGGTGGGCTCCCTGGGGCCCGGCAGTGCCAGCTCTCGGCAGGCGTACCCCAGCACCTGCTTGGCAGAGCAGCCGGGAGCTGCATTTATATGTGCCGGGGGCCCCCTCTGCCCCCCCGGCGGGGGTCGGGTTGCCACCGTGGTCGTCCCGCCCCACAGCCAGTCCCTGCATCCCCCCGGCCCTCACCGTTCCCTCTGACAGCCCCGGCTGAGACCTGACGTGCTCGTGACTGGCACGGCAGGGGGCTGGGTGGGTGCCCCCCTGCCCGCATCCCATTCAATGACCCCTGGGGGTGCTGGGCTGGGGGCGGGGGGCTGCTGGATGGAGGAGGGCTCAGCCGCGGGGGTCTGTGCAGCAGGTCGNCATCACCTGTGCTGTCACCTCTGCAGCTCCCCTCGACCCCCCCGCCCCCGGCCACCAGCCCCAACCCTTCGTGTGCCTCCTGGGCCAGCAGGGGCACCCTGAGCTGGCACTGGGGTGTCAGACCCCTCAGGGTGGGGTGACATGTGGGACCCCCCGTCCCTCTGCCAGCCCCACCACCTTCCCTGCACCCCGACCCCCCCAGTCTGCTGCCACCCATCTGATCCCACCGGTGGCACCAGGAAGGTACCGGGTACCGGGAAGGCCTGAGCATGCCAGAGGGTGCTGGGGACCCCACGGGGGACATCAGGCACAGACGTGGGTGATGGCAGGGCTGGCAGCTGCCCCCACCCCACGACCACCTGCGGTGGGGGTCTGGGGGCACAGTGGGCTGCTGGTGTGGGCCATGGGGCTCTGACGTGTGTGGCTACCTGGCCTGGCATTTGGCTACCTGACTCAGCACAGGGGGCTCTGTCACGGTGTGTGGGTGTGAGCCCATGTCCCCAAGGAGGGCACCAGGCTGGGGGGTGCCAGGGACGTGGGGCTCTCCCTGGGGGGATGCTCAGGGGGACCACCCATGAGGAGTCAGAACCATTTGGGGAGCTCAGCACTGTTGGGGTGCCCTGTGCTGTGGGGGGCCTGGTGCTGCTGGTGGGGTGCAGGTGCTGCCTGAGGGGGTGCCAGGTGTTACACGGGGGTGCTGGGTGCTGTAGGTGGGGTGCCCATGCCATCAGTGGGGTGCACCAGCATCATCCTCATGAGGTGCTCCATCACCGTCATGGGGTGCATGGCCGCGCTGGGGCTGAGGCAGAGATTTTTTTGGGGTGCTCAGTGCTGCCTGCAGGGTGCACCATGCTGCACTGGAGGCCTGGCCTGCTGAGGGTGCTGGGTTTGGGGGTGCCTATAGCCACGGGGTGCATGCACATGGGTGTAGCCTATGGGACACGTGCTGTTACCTATGGGGGTGCGGGGGGGGTCTCCTGGGGAGGCAGATGCCAGAGTCTGGGGGTGCAGCCAGGGATGAGGTGGGGTCCCCAGCAGTGCCTGAGGGGCTGGGCGGTGCTGCCAGTGGGGTGGTGGGCACCCAGAGGTGGGTCAGGACCAGAGGTGCCGGTGTGGTGGGTGGTGCTGGCGGTGGGGGTCCCCGGTGCTGCATGGGGGTGCTGGGTGCTGTCGGTGGGGTGCACATGGGAGGATGGGCTGCAGGTGCTGCCCGGGGGGTGCCGGGCGCTGCGGCTGGGGTGCATATACCATCAGTGGGGTACACACGGGTGGGTGGGGTGCACGTGCTGCCTGTGGGGTGCTGGGGGGGGCCGCGGTGCACCCCAC
>JAAWXA010000030.1:911164-960892 GCA_038090715.1 Florisuga fusca | reverse complement strand
CCCCCGCCGGTCTCACCCCGGGAGGTCCTGCCCGTGTCCACGCCGCGCTGGGGCTGGGGGAGGCTCCGGGAGGGTCTGCTGCCGGTTCCCCCCCGCAGCTGAGAGTCCCGAGGGGTCCTTAGGGCCGTGTCAGCCCCGGAACCCGTCAGCCGGGCCCTGGGGGGGTGCAGAGGGGCAGGAGGAGTGACTGGCAGAGGATGGTCCCTCGGGATGCAGATGGGGCATCTCTGGTCCCAGAGGACGTGTTTCCCCTTTGCTGAGCTCCTCAGTTGTGACTTTTGCCTTTCTTGGGAGTAGAAGGAGAGAAATAAATATTGAGGGATTTCTCCACGTGCTGGACAGGCTGGCTTGGACGTCAGGCTGCTGCCATGCCCCTGCTCACCCTCCCCACCCCGGCCACACTGGAGTGACAAACAGGAGGAGAAAGGGCACTTTTGGCTCAGATCTGTTGTCACTTGTGCCTGTGTCATGTCACCTGCTTGAACAGCCTCCAGCGTTTCACATCCCCTACTGCAGACACAGCAGGGCTGCTCCTTCCCTGGGTTAAAGCTGGGGCAGTGGGGAGCAGTGGGGAGCAGTGGGGAGCAGGCAGCTGCTCCACCTCCTCCTTGGGCCGTGGGGAGGTGAAACAGAGCTCGGGCAGCCCCTTCCTCCTGCTGCTGGGAAAGGGGAAGCTCCCTGGGCAGGCAAAGCGTGGCTGGGGCTGCAGGGGGGGTGCTGTGGGGTGGCAGCAGAGCCCTGCAGAGCAGCTGCCCTTCATCTCCTGCTTGTCCCTTCTCCCCTCCCAGTGTGGCATTGTCCTGGGAGCTCTGCTCCTCATTTTCTGCTCCTGGATGACTCATCAGTCCTGCATGTTCCTGGTGAAATCCGCCAATCTCAGCAAGCGCAGGACCTACCCCGGCCTCGGTGAGAATCCCAGCTCCAGGGCTTGGGTGGTGGTTTTTTTGTTTGTTTTTTTAACTGTGGTTTTACTCTGACCTCTTAATTTACAACTTTTCTACCAATACTGTTGGAATGGCAGAAGGAGTTCTTGATGCAGTTTGCAGTCTGCACCGTTTGCCCTTTCCCCGTGTCCCCAGGGGCATGTGAAGGGTTTAATTCTGCTCCTGACAGCAAAGCTAAATGGGAGCAGAATTGTTTTGACTCTGCAGGGCAGGGGATGCAATGCTGACTGATCAAAATCCAACTTTTTGGGAGCTGCTGGCAGGTGCCTGGTGGAAATTATCGGTCTGGGGACACAAGCCACCAACTCTCCCCCACCCAGTGTGCTGCAGAGGACATCGGGTTCTGCCTGTGGTGAGCCTGGCACAGATCTGGGGCTGCAGGGACACAGCAGAGCAGGGAGGGAGCAGCCTGCCAGGTTCCCAGTGGCCAAGAAAACAAAAACATCTGCATGGTTCCCGTGCAGGGCGTTGGCAGAGCCAGCCTTGTCCCCTTTGCGCTGATCCCGACTGACCTGGGGGGCAGCAGGAGGTTGTTGGGATCTAGTCCTTGCCCTTGGCACGTGGAACGGCAGGAAAAGTTGTCTTTCACTCGTTTTTTTCCTCGTTCCTCACCGGGAGGAGGGAGCTGTCTGGCAGTGGCCTCGGTGAGGCAGCCCCAGCTGGCTGCCAGGACGTGGTGCTGAGTTGCCTCCACCCGCAGAGCTCCTGAACTGCTTCTGCCAAGTTCTGTCTGCTGGAGATGGAAAAGATGGTGAAATTCTGTGGTCTGGGAGGGAAGGGGGAGCCCCCAGGTAGCACTCACCTGGTCCCTGCTGCCCCCAGCCTGGCTCCTGCCTCCCTGACAGCACAGCGCCGTGTGCCGCTTCCCCGGGGCACAGAGACCCCTCTGCACGGGAACCTCTCCTTGGGATCCTCCCAGAGGGGCTGCAGCACACAGAGGGCCAGTGATGCTGCTGGACCCTCCTGGCAGGCAGAAGCTGGTGCTGAAAGGAAGGTCCCTGCCCTGGGAGAGGTGCCACCGGGAGGGGACAGCTCCGGGAGGGAAGGCAGCGCTCCTCGGGCGCATCCGAATGGGAATGGATCAAGGTCGAGCAGCTCCACACAGGCAGCCTTTGTCACTGTGGGCTTCTGCCTGGGTACAATCTGCGAAGAGGGATCCTGGCAGCCCCTGCAGCTGATTCTGTGGGAGGCTTTGGCAGGGCTGAAAGACGTCAGAAAGTTTTGCAAATGAACTCGAGGCAGGCAGTGCCTTCCGGAGCAGCGCTGGGAACCATCCAGGGAGCTGGAGGGGGGGGACACCTAGCCCTGGTGTCTGTGCTCAGCACCACTCTGTGCCCCAAAGGATTAGATAGTTACAATATTTTGCTCTTCCCTATGCTGCCTGGAAGAGGAGGTGAGTGTGTGGAGAAAAAGGGAACAGGGAGGCAGGTCCCAGATGGATGTTAACTGGGAGATGAGTTCATGGATTCTGCTGCCACTGGGGGCCTGGGTCTTTGCAGGGTGCTGGGGACCAGCCCTGGGAGCAGCTTGGCTCTGCTCCCTGCAGAAAAAAGCCCTGGAGATGGGCTGTCCCTCCTGGTAACCACACCTGCTTTGATTCATGGGCAGATTCAGCTCTGCCCAGCTCGTTGGGTATCTGGAGATCCCACTCTGAAGATGCTTGGCTGCTTGATTTATTTTAGTCATCCTCCCCTTTCTTCTTGAGAAGATACAGGGTCCCATTTCCCTGGTATCTGCAGATGGGGACACTGAATGCTTGTTCTCAAAACCTCACTTCAGGACAGCCAAGGAGACCGACTGCTCCTCAGCACCCACAGCTGTCACCCGAGGCATCTGCCGTGGTGTGAGGGGAGCTCCAGGAGCCCTGCAGCAGCCCCACTCCTGGAGGTTGGCTCTGGAGCAACCTGGTTTTCAGGAGGGACGTTTTCCTCTCTCCTTTTTCTCTCCTTTTCATCTTCTTGAGTTCCCAGGCGAGGTGAGGGCTGGAGCAGGGCAGGCACTCTGTGCCCCGGGCAGTGCGCCCGGTGCCGGCTGTTCCCCCAGCTCTCTCACTCAGCCATCCTCTATTTTCAGTGCTACCCCACATCCCAGCTCTGGTTTATTTTCCTGACATGCTTTTTTTGTTATATCCCCCCCGCCCCCCCTCGTTCTGTGGGAGAACATCTTGTTTCCTTAATTTTTAGCTCAAGCCGAGGCCAAAGGAATCCAAGTTTGTAAGTTAATATTTAAAATAGCAGAAGATGCTTCCAGAAGTGAGGGAAGTTTGCTTTCTGGTGGCCTGCAGGAATGTGTGCTGTACCTTGAGAGGAGCCAGAGGGGAACCCAGGGCGGTGGTTTCCCTGTTGTGCTGATGGGATGGGACAGTGTGGTCTGCACTTGGAACCAGAGGGCTCAATTCCCATTCTGCCCAGTCAGAGCTAAAAATACAAGCAGAGTTTTCTTGGCTTTTTAAGAAAAAACACAATGATTTAAAGACTCTTGATCGTTTTCTAGCTACAACCCAAGTATGGGAGGGGAAAAAAAGGAAAAAGAGTCTGTTGGCAGCTGCCCTTTGGTGTGGGTTGTGAGTGTTGGGTATTCTGGGTAGGGGATTAAACGTTCTGGGCACTGTCTCAGCTCTCCCATCCAGCAGCGTCAGGCGGTTCAGTTAGAGTGGGAAGATAAAAATAAAAACGAGAGTTTGACTGAAATTTTGCACTGCAGTAACTTTTTGCCACACAGCATCTCCTACAGGCATATTTTCTCTTCCGTGCTGACTTTCCTATAATGGTTGCCATGTGTGACTGCTACTTCACACCACTTTTTTTTTTTTTTTCCTAAATAGAGGGAGGAAAAAAACAAACTAACAACAAACCAAAAGAAAAAAAAAAATCCACCCCTTCTTTCTATCTCTCCCTCATCTTTGTTCCTGTCTCATGTGGTTTTCAGTTTGTGCAGGGCATGTCTGAAAAAGAAAGTGGGAGGGTGAGCAAGGGAAACGGCCCCAGAGCACCCGGGTGGGTTCCTGCTGCACTGCCCTTTGTCACTTCTGGTGCTTAATGTGGAAGGGATGTTTGTGCCACGTTCTGGACCTTTCTTTGACTAACTACAACTTTTTTTCTTTTTTTTCTCTTACTCCAGCATTTCACGCCTATGGAAAAGCAGGGAAAATGTTGGTGGAAACAAGGTAATCTGCTGCTTATTTAAAGCTGGAATAGTTTTGTTTTCTGTAACGAGGAACCCTGCTCTGCAGACCTTGCTGCCTTCTCCTTTCCTACCCTCCCGCCTTTCCTGCTCCCAGAAGTCTTCCTTGCCACCTAGAATTTGCACAAAGTGTAAGTGAGATCCCCTTCAGCATGTCTCTCCTGTTCCCCAGCACAGACAGGAGTGCTTCCCAGACAGCAGGAGCTCAGGAGTCGAGGAGTGAACTCATCTCCTGCTCGGCTGTGAAATCCCGGGCATGTCGCTGGTGGCTGTTTTCCAGGGGAGAAATCTCTGCCAGGATTGCTCTGAGTTAGTGGGAGGGAGAACATTCAGCACCTCAGATCCACCCTTTAGCTGCTCTGGTCCTGCCTGCTGGCAGCCAGGGGAGGTTGAGGTTGGGTATTAGAAGAAACTTCTTTGGTGAAAAGGTCGTTAAACTCTGGCCCAGGCTTCCTGGGGAAGGGGCTGAATCCCCATCCCTGGAGGGGTTTAGAAGCTGTGTAGGTGTGGTGCTGAGGGACAGGTTTAGCACTGGACTCAGTGGAGTTGGGTTAATGCTTGAACTGGTTGATCTCAAAGGTCTTTTCCAACCAGAGCAGTTCTGTGATCCTGTTGTGGCTTTTCCCAATGGAGAGACTTTGTTGGAGGTGGCTCAAGCCCAGGCCAGCCAGTGGTGCTGGTCCCTCCTCTCTTTCCAGCTGCAGACTGCTGCAGAACACTACAAATACACAGAATATTGCTCAGATGTTACTTATCCATGCAAGTGATTACTGTAATTGCCACAGGGATGCTGTGTAACTGGAACTGGGAGGGAAAGTGGTCTGTGCAGTCAGGAAGGGGAGCAGAGGCAGCACGTAAGATGATCTTCTCATTGAAGTTTTCTCCATTTTGAGGAGAGAAGTTTGAGAGCTGATGTGGTATCAAGACTCTCACACCAAGCCCCTTCTGTCGGGCATGGGGCTGTGAGAGCCTCTTGCTGCTGCTGCTGCTTTTTAATGTTTTTCCCAGGAGTGTGTGAATTGAGCAGAATCTGGGGCTCGTCTCCACTGTGGCAGAGCAGACTGGCCTGTCAGGGGCTGGGTTTGAGCTGAAGTGACTCTGAACATGAGGGAGGCACTGTGCAAGATTTGAAGTTGTTTAAAATCTCCCATTTTAGCTGTTTCTGTGTCACCCTCGTGGCTGTTCCTCCAGGAGAGCAGCAGGATCCTAGCTGACCTCCAGCTGCTGTGGCTGTGCATGGGGTGTAGCCCTCAGGACCTGCTGGTGCCAAACCTTTGTCTCAGTCCTCCAGCAGTGTTTGCAGTAGGTGTAGGATGTCTCTTGCTCCCAGCAGATGAATCCTAGTGGTGTTCTCACCGTCCATGTCTCATGGGGGGGTTTCCAGTGCTGCAGGCTCCCTCCCAGCAGGAACAAAGCTTTGTCCTCTCCAGTCCTCTGGGAACGTGGCTGCTGTCACACCTACCCAGGAGCTCTCACCTCCTGACCTGCCCTTTGTGTTGATTTTTGCAGCATGATTGGGCTGATGCTGGGAACTTGCATTGCTTTCTACGTTGTCATTGGTGACTTGGGGTCCAACTTCTTTGCCCGGCTGCTTGGATTTCAGGTAAATCAATCCCCACTGGATCACATCCACAAGGCAGACCCTAGGCCCTCATTCTGCCTGCACTGTGTGTGCCTGGGATCCAGCAAAGTTCATCCCAGCCCGGTCACACAGGGTGGGGTGACCTTGTGGTGAGGTTTGATGGCACCCCGTGCACACGAGCTCTGGGAAACCCTGGAAGCCCAGACATGTGGTGAGCAGTCAGATGCACTTCCAGCAAAGGAATTCTTTTAAACTCGGGCTCTGTTAATGCTGGAGCAGATTCCTGGAGGAGATGCTGCTTCCTGTCTTAATTCCTGCCCCACGTGGGTTGTGACAGGCAGTTCCTCTGCCCAAGCTCTCACCCTCTTTGCAGCCCTCTAGTTCAAGCGGAATTTTTGTCCCGTCCCTTGCTGGTGGCCAAAGTTACTCCATGCCTGCCTCCTCTTTAAGGTACAATAAAGCCATGAGATGAGCTTTGGATTGGCCCAAGACCTGCTCCTTGTGGGCTGGAGGCTCTTGCTGCTCCTCCTGGAAAGCTGTGAGCAAAATAGACACGTGGGAGGATTTTTGGCGGGACTGTTATCTGCTCCTCCTGATGCTGCTAAGCTCTGATTAAGGGACTGTGAAGTTAAAAAGATGCACTGTGGCTGCAGCCAAATTAGGTATTAAATATTTCCAAGCATTTCGGAGTGTTCTGCTATAATAAATACCAGTGTGAGGTTTTGATTAATTTTCTGGATCAGAATTTTCAAGACTTCAATCTCTTGTCTCCCAAGTAAATTCAGTTTTTATTTAATTGCATGAAAAATACCTAAATAGCTTGTGCTGGATTAGCATTCAAACATCCCCCCCCCCAATAATTCCTCTTCAGGAGGGACCTGTCATGCACTGTGCAGAGCAACAGTGGCACCCAGTGACTGCAGGAGCTAATCACAGACCCAGCCAGAGAGGTGACACGCTTTCAGCATTCAGTCTTTAAAACCATATAGAAGCAGAATTTCATGTTTGAAACCTGCCCTAGCTTTGCCTTGTTTCTCACTCTGGAAAATGGAGCACATCAGGGAGTTACTTTGCTTTGCTTTCAGTCTCCCTGCTCTAGCCCTTTATGCAGGTCCCTTTTCCAGGTGTCGGGCAGTTTCAGGATCGTCCTGCTCTTTGCTGTCTCCCTGTGCATCGTCCTTCCCTTGAGCCTCCAGAGGAACATGATGGCCTCCATACAGTCCTTCAGTGCCATGGCTCTCATCTTTTACACCATCTTCATGTTTGTGGTGAGTATCAGCACGATTGGCAATGCTCTTTCCTGGTTGTTGGCAGAGTTTTCCTGCTGGTTTAAGCTCAAGTTTGAATTGCCCTTCCTGATAACTAGTGCTGGGCTTCAGTGACCTGGGTGCCTGGGCTCCAGGGCTGGTGGAGCTGGGAGGTTCAGGGTGTAGGCCTGAAGGTCTGAGCTGTCACACATCGAATCATGGAATTGTTTTGCTTGGAAAAGACCTTTAAGATCATCCACTCCAACCATTCCCCCAGCACTGCCAAGGCCACCACTAACCCATGTCCCTCGGCACCACATCTCCACGGCTCTGAAACCCCTCCAGGGATGGTGACATGCTAGGGACCATATTGGCACAAATAATAAACCACAAATCACCATGTGGTTTATTCTGCTTGTCGGTGTCTTCTAATTGAGGGCTCTGGACTTTGCATCAAGGGATGGAAGATGTTGGGAAGAGTGCCTGGAAGCAGAAGGACTTTCATCATGCGTTAGCGTTTTGCTTCGCAAACCTCAATGCCTCTAATCCATGGGGGGAAGGCAGCTCTTGGTAGGAACTGGAGCGTGTGCTCTGCATGCTTTGCTGCAGCTGATGCTTGATGTCTTTCAGGCTGAGAGTGGTTTTGTTTGTTAGGCACCAGCACTTCTGTTTCTTGAGCATCTGAAAGCTTTGAAAAGTCTTCAGCCTGGTACGTGGTGTATACTTGTCCTCAGATATTTCCAGAGAAGTTTTTCTTCACTGGGGTGAATGGATTCCTGAGCAGTTAGATGAAGTAGGGCAAGCAGAGGGTGACCCCAGGCTGGCCCTGTTTGCCTTGGCCAAACCCCACTGACTGAGAGACTTTCACTTGCTCTTTAATGACTCTGGGTTTCACCTTGTGGATGCTCATGTGATTTGCTCCAGTCTCTCCTAAATTTCAGGGCTGGAAGAGCTGAAACAAAAGGAAGAAAAAGGGAGGTGTGGAAATGCTTTCCACTTTTTTTTTTTTTTTTTTTATTAGTAGGTTGTGCTGGGTCATGCTTTGGGCTTGCCTCTGAGGGGGCTGGAACTGTAACTGAGTGTTTTACAAACCTGCCCTGTTCCAGGAGCTGTGCCTTTAAGAAAACCACAACATTTCATGAGAGTTGGCTGCTCTAAAACATAATCTCTGGGGATTAGCAAACCCCCATTCAGGCGATATTATAAACAGGCATTCAGACATATTTACCTTCTGTTTCCTGTGCAACCCAATGCCTGCCCGTTTCCCTGGCAGTGGCAGCAGAGCTCCCCTGCTCTTGGCTGGCTGCTTCACTCCCCCTCTTTTCATCAAGTTTATCTTTGTCTTGGGTGAACCCGTGTTGTTAAATGGCTCTGGAGCAGCAGTGTGCAGGTGGACTCCTGCTTTAGGAACCTTTCTCTCTCTGTTGAACAGGATTCTGCAAGGCAAATGTTGCTTCCTGCTTGGATTTAAAGAAAAAAAAAAAAAAAGTGTAAAATTGCTGGGCACAGTAATTCTCCCAGTTAAGTGTGTTGGTGGAAACTGTTCCACCCTGGTGCATGCCAGGTGTCTGATGGCATCAAGCAAGGGGGGGAATGTCAGAGATCTTTCTAAATGCACGCCAGGATCCTTGGTGGCAAAGGGCCTTTGGAGGTTGCTGGGAGCTTTAATAAAGTGTGTGGGTGGGGAGGGGAGCTGGGGAATTTGACTGATGGGGACGGGGCTGCGGTAGGTAAGCCATTCCTCACAGAGCTGCCACGCACTGCCTTTTGCCCCAGCACCAGCATTACTACTGCCCTGCAGTTGTTTGGGGCTGGATCTTAACCCCTTCTCTTTCTCCTGGCCACAGATCGTGCTGTCGTCCTTCAAGCACGGGCTCTTCAGTGGGCAGTGGCTGCAGCGAGTGAGTTACACCCGCTGGGAGGGCATTTTCCGCTGCATCCCCATCTTTGGCATGTCCTTTGCATGTCAGTCGTAAGTACCTTCCCTCCCCTCCCTGGCAGCTGTGGTGTGCAGGGAGTTTTTCTGAGGGCAGGGGGTCAGGAGGATCCGCGAGGGATAGATACCATCTGGTTTCCTATTTTATTTTAATCAAAATATTTTACAGCCCACTGAAGTACAGCATCTCGTTCAGTTGTGACCCTTTTGTGACGGGGGTGGGGGGAGGGAGTTGTGTTTCACTGAGGAGTTATTGTGCTTGAGCAACACGAGATCGTTTGGGCCGAACGGATCCTCCGGGTAGCGCGAGTTGCTTCTGGTACAGCTGCAGCAGTGATGAACTTCCCCCGTTTCTGGAAGGGAATGATTTAATGGTTTAATGCCAGGAAAGGCAGCGGGGCTGCCACAGGGCCCCCGCAGGGCAGTGTGCACTCCTGGCTGCTTTCTGCTTCCCCAAATCTCTTTGAGGACACTCAGCTGATCGCACAGTCATTGACTTTGGGGTGTCTTCCACGTGTTAGCAGTTACCTGCTTCCAGTGGGGGTTTCAATCAGCACGCAGAGTGGGGTGAGAGCCACCCAGGCTCCCTGCACGTTGGTAGCAGCCTTACCTTCTGCACCAACACCAAGAGGCAAGTGAGCAACACGTGCCTGGCCAGGAGAGGAGCAGACGTGGAAGAGCAGCGTAAATCCAAACGTGGACGTGGAAAAGACCATCCTCATTTGGAGGCTGGCAGAGTTGGGCTTTCCCCCCCTGTAGCTCTAGCAAACAGGGTAGTGTGCCAACAGCAAATGAATGTGACAGATAAAATTTGTTCAGACTGCTGTGTTTACACCCACACGCAAGATCCAAATCATCATTTTCCACTTATCGGCTCTCTTGGCAGCTCGGTTCCTACCCGGACACGCTCCAGTCTTGCTGTTTAATGTCTCCATTACAACTGGCAAAGGGAATTGTATTCTTTTACAGCTCTACCTTGTTAACATTTTAGAGTTTTTAAATTCCAGTTTTGGTTGGGGTTTTGTTTTGTTTTGTTTTTCCTCATGGTAGCCACACAGTGCAGTTTTTCTGGGAGTTTGGAAGTGCAGGGAAGTCTCTGGGCTGGGGCAGCACGTGTGTCCCTAAACACAGGCCCCATGGCAGCACTTTTGTGACAAGCTGAACCTACAGCTATGTGTTTTTTCCAAGCTTGAGGGCAATAGGCTGTCCCCAGCTGATCTTTATAATGAGCACGTTACTCTCAGCAAGGGAGGTTTAATTTTGCTAACTGCTGAATCACTTCTGAAAAAAAAAAAAAGGAAATAATTCTAACGTGGAGCAGAAATCCTTTTGCTTCAGCAGGTGGATGCAGCGTACAGTAAGGGCAAATAAATGTGCTGGTTTTCTGGCTTCAAAACTTCACCCTGCTTTGCTTGTGAGCTCCTTTGAAGGTTCTCCCCTTGTTGCCCAAGTTGCAAAGTAGGTCAGTGCTCTGCAGTTACGTAGTGTGGAAGTTTTGCTGTGGAGCTGGGAGCAGGAGGGCTCCGGGATGCCTGACCTGGTCACGTCACTGAACCCTCTTGATTAACGAGGAGTCAGTGGAGCTTTCCAGGAGAAAAATTCTCTCATTTCTGGAGATGTCTGAGGGCTGCTCTTGGTGCCTGTGCTGACTCGCCTGCTCGGGAGGAGCCACGTGCTGGCTCCCTGTGCGAGGTGCAGTGTCACCCATCAGCTGGGGAAGGGTCCCTGATCCTCTGCTGCCCTTCGGCGCCCTCATTGTGCTTAAAAATAAATTCTGGTCAAGTCAGGACGTGCTGCCTCTGGCATGCTTTGTGTCCTCCTGCTCTGCTTGGAGAGGTGGCAATGGTCAGGAGGGCCCAGTGGTGTGGCTTGGGGGATTTGGGGATACAATGCTGCTCCCCCCCAAACCGGTGCCGTTGGGTGATGGCAGGAGGCTGTTGCTCCACTGTGCCACCCCACACCTCTCTGCTCCCCTCCTGCCTTTCCCTCCTGGGCCTGGATGTTTGGCTGTTCCCCTGATGGGGCTGAAGTCCAGGATGCAGCTGGATAATCCAGCAGAGGAGGAATCCAACAGGGAGAGCCCCCAGGGGAAGCTGATCTCGAAATGGCCGTCAGGGGGCTGCATGTTGGGGGGGTTCCTGCCAGCCCATGTGCTCAGCTTCCTTTGTGCAGGGATTAAGGGTTAAGGATTTTTCTGCTTGCCCTCAGCCTGACACACGTTCTGTTCATGGCTTTGTGCCCGACAGAGCTGGGGATACCCCCTTCCCATCCCACTGCATGCTCCCCCCCTTCTCCTGCCAGTTGCTTCAGTAACATGAAGCCGGGATGTAGCCGCTTGAATTAAAGTCACAAGAGGTTAATGAGTTGCTAAAATATGCACCTGATGTCAAACCCTACATTCCACACGCTTTCCAAGTCAGTAAATACCCCAAATCCCGTGGAATTGGCGCTCCCGGCTTTCTACCAACCCAGCCCGAGCAGCAGCACCCAGAGCTGACAGGCGTTTGGTTGTGTTTGTTTAACTTTCCTGTTAGACAGCACCATGCTCTAACCTCCTTCCTGCTTTTACTCCGTAAACACGGCGTTGCTTTAATTATCAGCCCAGAGAGCTCCAAGAACAATAATCCGCGATGCGCTGCCTGGCTGGGTGCCACTGGTGTTCCACTGGAACAAACGGTCATTCATTTTGCAACACTTTTGAACCAAAATGTTTACATCACACATTCAGCTCCACGTGGTGGGGTGGGGAGAGCAGGAATATTTTTGCAACACTTAAAGTTATGAGTGTTCTGAAATCTCTTGGCATTAGCAGTATAAATTGTGGAATAGCAGCGAGTGTTTACGCTCCGGAGGGGGAAGGTGTCAGGGATTCTTTGCTGCTGGGCTGGGGCAGGGAATGTGCTGGGGCTGGGTTTTTCTCTGTCTCTCTTTCTGCAGAAGATTTCCTTAACTAATTTCCCCTTTTCTACAGTCAGGTCTTGCCTACCTATGACAGCTTGGATGAGCCATCAGTTAAAATCATGAGCTCCATATTTGCTTCTTCCCTAAACGTGGTCACCACCTTTTACATTATGGTAAGAAACCTCTCCTTCTCCTTCCTTGCCAGAAGTCATGCACTGCAGGGGCAACAGGGGGAGGATTTATCTTCAGTTGGGGCTGGTTCCTGCTTATCTGTATTTATTCTGGAAGATAAGTAGTTTTGCTGAAAGCAGAATTAGTCGGGAGATGATGAACCCAGCAGCACAGGAGGCATTTGGAGAGTCCAGATTTTCAGCATGTCACCACGTTGGGTGGAGGCAGAGTGGAGACCTGGTTCATCCAGGCTGCTCTCTGCCTTCAGGGCCCAGGCTGAGCTGGAGATGCTGTCCAGAGTTTAGGAGAGCACCTCCCAGCCTGTTGCAATTGAAAAGATGTGAAGGAAGTTAGACTTCATAAAGCACCAGTTAATAAAACCAAGTTAATTTCTGAGGAGGCTGTTGCTGTGAATCCTTATAGCCTCTTCCTCAGAGTGGCTGGTCCATGGGCCTGGCAGCAAGCAGAGTGTCAGGGGCAGTGGCAGTGTCTACCTGGTGCAGTGTCCTCCATGAACCCCCCTGTGTTTGGTGAGAAACTCACCTCTGCTGTTGGGAAAGCCCCACTGTTCCTTAACCACCTGTCTCAGCTTTTGGGGTGCTGCTGGTGGATTGCTTTTGAGGAGGTGGCCCCACACTGCTCCTGTCTCACAGGGGGTCCCTGACCTCCAGCTTGTTGTAAAGAACAGGTAAGAGTGTGCTTTGGAGTCAAGCCCCTCTGCTCTCTCCTCCTGTTGGACAGGTGGGCTTCTTTGGCTACGTGAGTTACACAGAAGCCATTGCTGGGAATGTCCTGATGAACTTCCCCTCCAACCTCGTGACAGAGATGATTCGAGTGGGGTTCATGATGTCAGTAGCTGTGGGGTTTCCCATGATGATCCTCCCGTGCAGACAGGCACTGAACACCCTTCTCTTTGAGCAGCAGGTAAGATCCTCATGTCTGGCCAGGCTGCCTTGGTGTGCACCTCTGAAACCTGCTTTGTGAGGGGCTACTCTGATTCCTTGGTTTCTGCTGCTGGCTGCCAACCTGGGCTACAAAAGTGCCTTGGTCCTTGGAGATGCTGTTGACAACTCCATGTTTCCAGCCTGTGGTAGGTACACACTGTCCAGAGGGACAAACCCTCTGCAGTGAAATCATGAGTGGCCCTTCCTGCTCTGCAGAAGAGTTAATCTCTGGCACTTGGAGGTTCTTGTCCTCTCTGCAGACGGGTTTAGTGGGCAGAAGTGCTGGAGCTGTGATCCTACAGCCCTGGGTTGCTCTGCTCTCCCCCCAGTCCCTGGCTGCTCCTTCCCTGCTCCACTGGGGATTTCAGCTCTGGCAGAAGTGTGGCACAGTTCAGAGCTGAGACTGTTTTCCCCCCCCCTCAGAAAGAGGGAGAAATGTGCCTTTGGAAACAGAGGAGCCTCCTTACTTCCTGCTGCTCCAGCTGGCATCCTTTTGCTGGCCAACTCGATCTTGCTTTGCATTTAGCTCAAGCTTCTGTTCCTGGACTCAGAGCCCAGCCCAGCCTCATTTCTTCTTGCTTCTGTCTGTGCCTGCTCCTTTCTGCTCTTTTATTATTATTCTCATCCTTACACCTCTGTCAGTACCTCCCTGAGCAGCCTTCTCCCCTTGAGATTCAGCTGTCCCCTGCCTCCAGGGCCTGCCCTGGCTGTTGGCTGCTGGTCTGGCACAGAAGCGGGCGGTGGGACACAGCCCTGTCCCCCACGTTCACCTTTCCCAGGGTCAGATCTTCAGACAGCCTTTGTGACTGTAGTTGTTCTGTCTGACTTAGACTGTAAGTCCCTTGTGGCAGTAGCGTGTTCTCCTCTGTGTATTGTACAGCACTGAGCATGCTGCTGGTATTCAGTAAATAACAGTAAGAGATTGTGGGAATGTTCTGAGGCCTTTGTGTATCTGCATAAATAGAAACCTCTTAGGGCAGGAAATAAAACTTGAGCAATTTATAGCTCTAATCCTGCCACTTCTGCCTGTGAGAAGCCCCTGGCTCTTTTCTCACGTCGGGAGGGCCCGAGGATGGGGGAAGATGATGGGTGACAGCCGGCGGGTGCGGAGGAGTTAGCACTGGAGACACTTGGGAGGGGCTTGGATCCCCCCTGGGCTCTGCTCGTTGCTCTCTGGGCTCTGACCCTGTCTCTGCTTTCCTCTCCCATCTGTGCAGGCACCCACTGGCTCTCCAGAGCCTCTGGGTCTGCTGGGTCCTCAGCTTTCCACATCTCCTGCTTGGAGGCTGAGGATGGGGTGGGAAACCCCTCCATGGCCAGCACCTCCCCTGCAGCACCCATCCTGCTCTCTCTCATCAAGCTGGAGGAGCCAGTGCAAGTGTTGTGGCACGGTGGGAGCAGCCCTGCTCCTGCAGGCCTTGGGGACACCTTGCTATAGCAAAACCAGAGCTCTTCCCCTGTCACCCTCCTCTGTCTCAAGCCTTTGGTGCTGCTCACTGAGGCTGGGGGGCTGCAGCTCTGCCTGGGGGCTGGCATGCAGCTGCATCTCTGGGCAGGAGGCAAACAGCAGATTTGGCTCTGTGCCCCTGCTCACTCTTGTTTTGGGGGTTCTAATGCATATTAAAACTGCCCAGCCACATCTAACTCACCCCCCAGCATTCACCTCCGTGGCGTGGAGATGCTGAAGGTGCTAAGGTGAGGGAGCCTGCTGGGGTAACTGCTGAGGAGCTGTGGGGTTGTGATGCTGGAGCTCAACTCCTCCTCCTGCCCTTTCTCTTCCAGCAAAAAGATGGCACCTTTGCTGCAGGGGGCTACATGCCCCCGCTTCGCTTCAAAGCCCTGACACTGGCTGTGGTGTTTGGAACCATGGTAGGAGGCATCATGATCCCAAATGGTGAGTGAGGAGTTGGGGGCCAGGGCTGGTGGCTTGGCTGTGGTCTCTGGCCTCAGTTATTTGTTTTTCTGGGTGGGATGGCCAGGCTTGCACCCCAGGGGCTCAGCCAGCCACCACGTGCTGCTGCTCTGGCTCTCCTGGAATAGACCTTTGGTGATGTCTCCTCTTCTTCTTTACCAGTGGAAACAGTCCTGGGCCTGACTGGTGCTACCATGGGAAGCCTCATCTGCTTTATCTGCCCAGCTCTGATTTACAAGAAGATCCACAAGAATGCACTCTGTTCACAGGTCAGTGCTGATGCTGCTTGACATCTCCCTGTGCCCTCTGCAGAGCCTGGGAACAGAGTTAATTAGCCTGAAGCAGAGAAACTGCTCAGCACCTCCTCCAGCCTCCCTCTCCAGTCTGCCCAGTACAGGTGGGAGCCCTTCTGGTCGGGTGCTCTGAGCAGCATCACTTCTGGGCACAGAGGCAGAGGAGGTGCTGCCCTGTCCTGTGCTGGAACACTGTCTAGTTTTGTGTCTCCAGCAGCAAGCCAAGGATTCCTTTCCTGCATAAAATGCTTCTGGTGGGCTTCAGGTTCTGTATCTGCAGAGGGAGAAATCCAGGCAGGCTGTAAACCTCCCCAGGCCTTCCATCCCGACCCACCCAGGCTGGATAAAACAAACACGAGCTCTCAGCAATGCAGCTCTTGCTGCTGACCCTCAGCTTTCTGGTTTCAACCAAAATAATACTAAAAAAAGGAACACACACATAGAGGTGTTGCTGCAGGAATTGATTTCTAGAAGCTGGGGGTCGTCCGGGGGCTGTTAGAAGCTGAGCTTTTCCTTTTGCTCCTGTTTGAACTCAGCTCCTCAGGGACTGAAACACAGTGGCTCTTTGCTGGGCTGGGTCTGTGCTTCTGCAAATCCTCTGCTTTTGGGGGGCTGAAATTAACAGGTTTTGGTTTGTTCTAAGAATAACTTCACCCACTGCCTTTCAGCAGGCCTCTGCCCCAGCGTTGCCAGTCGTGACAGTGCTGGGCTGGGAAGGTTTTTGGCAAACTGCAGAGTCAGCAGGGGCAGAGCAGGACATTTTTGTGGGTCCTATGGAACTAATGGCTTTTTCTGTGTTTAATGACTTGTGGGTTTGCAAATGTACATGGAAGTTTTTAAGCTGGATGTATTTTTTTTTTCTTTCCCCACGCTTTCTCTGACACAAGGAAATAATCCAACTTTCCAGCTTTTGCTCTGAATTCTGACACTTTGCTCCTAACTTCTTTGAGTGAAACCCCAAGCAGCAGTCTGAATGCCAGCCTGGATTTTTTCAGGGAAACAAAGAGCACTTTCAAGAATTGCTTTCTGTTCCAGCCCAGCCAGAATGTTCCTCTGCAGTGCCTTGAAACTGCACTGAGGATGTGCTGAGCTCTCAGACTGCCTGCCCAGAGGCAACTGTCAGCTGCCCCGGGTGGAACACTGGGGCTCACACAATACTTGACCCCAAGCACTGGTCACAAGGCTGGTGGAGATGTTTTATCCTGCAGAAATCCCCACAAAGGAATAAGGGTTTATCTCCAGCATCAGCCCCCAGGTTACCCTGGCATTTCAAGAGGCTGGTAACAAGCTGTCCAGCCTTCTCTTGAGTGATCCATTGCCTGTCAGGGTTGCATACTTGCTTTGACTGATGCTCTGAAGTGCTGCAGTGAGGGCACACCTGCCTTCAGGAACACACTGGGCTGCAGAGCACCTCCCCAGTTCTGGCCCCCACCCTCTCCTTGTTCCTCCAGGTCTTCTGCAAAGTCTCATTTATTCTTTCCCTGAAGCTCTGTCTTTGGTCTCCTCCAGCATTCCTGCTTGCTTTGATCAGGGCTCTCCACTCCATTAAAACCTTCTGAGAAGTGGCAGTCAAGGAGAAGGAGCCAGCCCTGGGCATCCCCATCCCTGCTTTCCCCTGGCTGAACAACGTGCGTGTATGTTCTCCCTCCCTCCATCATCCTTAGCTTTCTTCTAAAGCCACAGACCTTCTCAGCACCTTATTCTTGCTGGAATTATCTCTGCTCTTGTGGTGCTGCTGCTGAGAACTTGGCTGCTTGTATTGCTGGACACCAGAGGTGGCCCAAAGTCCCATGTCAGGGCTGGTGAGATGGGAAGTTGAGATTTACCAGCAGGGGAGATGTTGTGAGCTGGGGCTATGAGCTGAAAGTGGTGCAGAGGGTTCCAGTGGGAGGGATATGGGCTGTCCCAGCTGCTTGCTGGCCAGCAAAGAGCAGCAGCAACTTCTGCCAGCGAGTTGTTCATTCTTGCAGCTGACCAGGGCTGGGGACCCGGCTCAGGCCAGGCTAGGGGGGGTGGCTGGGTTGAAAGACTTGTTGTGTTGGAGAGATGATTGAGTAGCAGAGCAGTTACAAAGCCTGAAGTCAGGCGTGCAGTGTTGAGGGACCCAGGGTGAGTGTTCCCTTCCTTGTGGTTAAACACAAGGTGTGTTCCTGTCGAGGTGCAGGTCCGTGTCCTGCTGCCCCCCAGAGCCAGGGGACGGAGCGAGGTTTGGCAGAGCGCTGCCGAAGGTCAGGCTGAGGTCTGTAAACAGAGTGTTTAACTTCTAACAGGAAGGTGTTGGCTTCCCAGTGTTGACACAAGCCTGTCCAAGAGGCCCCTCCTAGGGAGACCAGCCTTGCTGTTGTCCCAGTTGGGGAAGAGGAGCTGGAGAGGCTGCTCCAGGTCAGGAAATGACTCCTCAGTCTCACTCCTGTGCGGATGGAAAAGAGATTCCCCTTTGCCCTGCCCTGGCCACCACTCCAGCACACCTCCACTGCCAGCTCAGCCCTTCAAACACAGCCTCTCTGTCCCAGCCAGCAGAGCAGCCCCATGGTGACCATTCCGGGGGTGACCAGGGCCCTGCATTCCTTCACCATGACTCTGTCCCTCCGAGTGCTCCCTGTCCAGTGCAGCCTGGCCTGCAGGGTGGCGTCACTCCACACAAATGCAGTTGGTTGTTTTTTTGTGGTGGGGTTTTTTTTTAATTTTCTTTTTTCTTTTTTTCTTTTGCTCCCTGCTGATGGCCCAGGCGTGGTTAGAGGAGATGGTCTGAGCTAATGACACTTCTGTACAAAGTTCGAGTTATCTTCTGGGAGGAAGGAGGGCCGAGGGAAAGCGACCAAGCAGAGGAAATGGCCCCATAAACTTCCTCTCCTGAATTCCTGTCCATGCTCAGAGTGCTCCTCTCAGGAGACAGGCCCTTTGCTTTGCTGACCTGCCTGTTGGAGGGGTTTGCACATCCTCTGGCCACATCCACACCGAGAAGTGCTCCTGGGGCAGGGTGACAGCCCTCAGTGGGTTTGTTTCTCAGGCGTGGAGGGGATTCCTCCTGCAGGACCACACACTGGCTGAGAACAATCCCAGTTCTCAGCTCTTCAGGTGGATGTCTGGGGACAGGTGGCTCCCCTGCCTGTGTGTGGTTCCTTGAGCCTTGCCACCCCACGTTCCTCTTCTCTTGATTGCCAGATGAGCCTCGGTGGTCCCTTGAGCACAAGCTGCCTGGCTTGCCATGCCATGCCATCTCCAGGGAAGGAAGCAAAAGTTTGGACCTCTTCATTCTGGTTGTCAGTTGCTGAGGGGGGCAGGTGAGGAGGAGGTGGGCTGACTGGGAGGCTGAAGGTGAGGGACAGCTGCTGGTCCACAGGCAGCTCAGCCCTGCTGTGGCTGCTCTGGGAAGCTCTCAGATGAACTCCCAAACATGGAACCATCAAAGCAGTTTGAATCCGAGGCATTCAGGCCCTGTGCTTCCCACTAAGATAAGAAACAACAGAAATCCTTCTAAAACACTTCACATTTGCAGCCATTTCCCTTCTCTCCTGTGTTGCTCCTGGTTCCCGTGGCACCAGAATAGATTCCTCTTTGGGGAAAAGGGCTCTTCCTCTCCACTGTTGTTTCTGGAAGACTCCAGAGCATCCTTCCAGTTGCAAGGAGCCTTTTTGCTCCCCGTGCACCCACACGGGTGCACTTCTGTTTCCTTTGCAACGTCTCCAAGGTCTGGCCTCTGCTCCCTGGCCATGCTGCTCAGCCCTTGTCCAGAGCTGCTTCACATCCTGCCAACCTTTGCCTTCCCAAGGTGTCTGTCTGTCTGTCTGTGGGGCTGTGCTGAGAGCGGATCTCCTGGGCTTAAGGCTCTCACCCTCCTGCTCCTCTTTTCAGGGCAGTCTCCCTTGACATGGAGGAGAGGAAAGCATTATCCTCTCCTTTTTGCCCTCCTTTCAATTTTGCTGCTTCTCCCCTTTCTTTTCAGTTTTCTGCCTCCAGCAATGCTCCCCTGTACCTCTTCCTCTAGCATCCTTTTTTTTGTTCTGCTTTCTGTGAGTTGGGATGTAAATGCTGCAGGGTGAGGACTCTGGGGGAAGAGAACAAGCCTTGCAGGGTCTGAATCTCTCTGGAGCTGCTTTTATTCTCTTTGGTCCCAGCTTTCTGGAAATCCATGAGTTACTTCTTAGGAGGTTCTTTAGCACTGACCACCAGGAGCTGTGTGTGGACAGCTTGTTCTCAAAAACCAAGAATTTTGAAACAGCTCCTGGGAAACCTTTCTGGGCTGTAAAGGGGTCAGGCACCCCTCTTCTCAGCCAGACCTGATTTCATTGTGTTTTGCTGCTGGAAATACCAGGCAATGAGTCTTTGCAGCTGGACTTGTGTCTACCATATGGACTTTTCTACCCTTCCCTCCCATCCACTTCTCCACTTCTGGTACAGGAGCTGCCTTTGCAGTACCTTCCAGCACTGACACTCTCACTGGTATGTCTCTACATCCCAAATACAAACCTCAGCCAAAAAAACTGCTTTTTTTTTTTTTTCTTTTCACCTCCTAAATTTCTCTCATCTCCCTCTCGTTGACCTATGTAATTGCACTGAGCTTTGAGTGGTTTGGAGCCCCTGTTTGGGTGAGGAAGGGCTGTGCAGGGCAGTCCCATTGGTTTGGCTGTGCTAAGTGCAGCTCTGCCCCTTCTGCAGATCATACTGTGGATTGGACTGGGAATACTGGTTATCAGCACCTACACCACCTTGTTTGCAACAGAGGACCCACCAGGGAAGACAGAAGTGGTGGGCTTGGAACACCTGGACAGGGAGGAGAACAGGATTGACCAGGATTCACTCAAAATCCCAGGTATGTGTCTGCTCGAGTCGTGCTTCCCAGCTCCACCTCTTTAAAAAAAAATGGTTTGTTCTGGTTTTTTTTAGAAGTGTGGTGGAAGAAGGGTCATTTCCAGGCAGTTCCGTGCATCTTCACAGTATCCTGGGGACTCTTCCAAAAAAAAAAAAAAAAAAAAAAAGGCTTTGCCCTCTGCACAAGGCTGGTGGTAGCTTGTGGAAGTTGTTCTTTTGGAAAGGGAGAGGAGAGGTAGGGCACAGGGGCTGGGGTTCCCCAGGAGGACACAGCACAGCTCTCCCTCCTGGGGGTGATAAATGCAGCTCTGTGAGCACAGCTCAGTGCTGGCCACCTGTAGGAGGGTGTGAGTGGCCAAACAGGGCTGCTTTCACCACTCCTGCCAGCCCATTGTCCCCGCTCCCAAGAACGAGCCTTTCATTCCCGCTCCGAGGTATGGAAATTTATGGGCACTGACTTTTTTTTTTTGGTGGCGAGGATATAAATTTGGATTGGGTTTTAGCTCTGACAAAGCCCGTGATTATGCCTCAGCTTTGTTTACTGGCTCATGTTATTTATTATTTGTTTACTGTGGCCGCTGATGGAATTACGGCCGATCCCTCCCTGCCCCAGCTGCAGGCTCTCCCTGCAAGGCCATGCCTGGCAGGTGTCTCCTGACCCCGCTGCCCCTCATCTCTGCCTGTGTCCTGTTTCTTTATTTTATTTTTCCTTGCTTCTGCTCCTCGTGCCTTTCTTTTTTTTGTTGTTGTTGTTGTTGTTTGGCTTTGGGGAGGCCTTGAAATATCCTCCCTGAGGCTGAGAAACGGAAGCGAGCGAGGGGCTGTGTCTCTTCTGGAGATTATCCTCCCCCCTGCTCCTTGGCTGCCTTCCTGCTGAGCAGCTTGGAGTGTCTCTGAGACACTGGGGCTGCCACAGATAACGTTTGCTCCTGGCTTGCTCCATCCCTGGCAGCCAGGGGGGGGTTTTATGCCTTCACACTTGGGGTTCCCCCCGAGGTGCCTCCTCGGGATGTCCGGGAACCCTGAGCAGGGGGGAGAGATGAGATTGAATTCTTCCGTCTTGGTTAATTTTGGAGTTGTAATGGCCAAAGAACAGCTGCTGGGTTCAGGAGGAGCTGCTCGGGACACGTGTTCTTGGGACTGAGAAAATAAAAGGCCAGTCCCATAAAAGCTGGGGTCCTCTGGAGGCTGCTGAATCTCTTCTCCATGTGAGCCAGGGTCGGAGCATCCAACCCTGCTCAGTCACCCTGCTGGCTCCGTACTCAGCAGCATCGTCCCCTCTTGCTGCTGGATTTAATAATCCCAAGGAGGGGGAGGCGGGTTTAGTGCTCTCTGGTCATGAACCTCCCAGGGAGGAGCTCCCGGGGAGTGCTCAGCTGCCCAGTACCATCCCTCTGGTGGCGGGGGGCTGCTGGCTCTGCCCCGGGGAGCAGAGCCCAACCTGGGGGCTCCATCCCTGGGGACAAGGACCTCGCAGGGCAGCCAGGAGAGCTGCTGCTGTGAGCCTTGGATCTGTGCCTCCCTGTGCCTCTGCAGGATGTTGGCTTGACTAGCAATGAGAGGCAGTAAATGGTGCCCTTCTTCCTCCCCCCCCCCTCATCCTCACCCGGCTTGTTTTGCAGAGTCGGGAGCCTGGAAAACCCCAGAGCAGCTGCATCCTGCCACCCCAGGGGCTGCCCCGTGTCACCTGGGTGCTCTCCTGGTCCGTGTTCCTCACAGGGGGTGCTTTGGAAACCCACAGCTTCTCCCGGGGGGCTGGCAGTGGGTGCTCAGCCCCAGCCCCACTCCTGGAGCTCGGTTGGCTGAGGAGAAGCTGGGGGCTGCCCGGGGCCTTTTCCCACCCCTGCCTTCCCCTCCTGACTTGTGCCTGTCAGCATGTGAGAGGAGTTTTATTGGTCTCTTTGATGTTGCAGAGACCAGAACTGTACAGACTTTCATTAAAACCCTGCCCTGTGGGCCCGGGGATTATGAATATTAGAACATTGCCCTTTTATGTGAACACGTATTGACCAGCGAACTCTGAGCAGTGTTTTTACTAACGACACCCAAGTGCCCATTACAGCCCCTGCCTGGGCTGCTGGAGGTTTACTGTCAGCAGCTCTTTGGGAGAGGTATAAAACCCCTTTCAGAAGCGTTCTGCTTCTCCGTGCAGCGTGTGCGAGGATGTTAAAAGGTTGCTAAGCTGCCTGTGAAAGCTCAGGAAGGCAATTATCCATTTAAAAAAAAAAAAACGAAAAAAAAAAAAAAAAAAGCTAATTAGGCAATTTCTCTCTGAATTTGAAAGCACCCTAGAGGGTCTCATGGGGTGGATTAAGATTTTGTAATATTTTTCAGCTCCTTACTTGATCATTGCTGCTTCATTTTCTTTCTCTGGCGTTGTGCAATATCGGGTAACAAAGACCTGATTCACACTGCTTATGTAAGAGTGGCCTTTCCCCCACGCTCCAGAGACCTCTGTCCATCCCTCTGTCCATCCCTCCCTCCCTCCAGGACCTGGTGGGCTGTGGTACACAGACTTGGGCCAAACTCGGGTCTGCGTTTGGCCGCCCCGCCGGCTGCGGCGCGCTCAGGGCACGGTGCCCAGGGCTCCCTTCTGCCACCGCCCTGTCTGTGTCCCCAAAAAGGGACCTGCCCGGCCCCAGGCTGCATCCCCGCCGGCGTTCTTAGCCAGAGCAGCCCCGAACATGTGTGCAGTGTGGATTATACCCAGCTCCTAATAGCTGCAGGAACAGCTTGACGCTGCCGCAGCTCTCCCTGGTGCTTTGTGCGAGCGAGCTTTTAATAGCGCCTGTGACACAGAAAAGGAACTATCAGCCTCCTGTAATTTGGGTTCTTTTTTACTGCTGGTGCGTCAGGAGACAACTGTGAACTAATTTCAGTGATGCCATTCGATAACCTTGTGAAATCTGTAACCATTCCAGCGGGAGGGGGGGAGATCCTGGAGGGCTGCGCCGGGCTCCCCCGGGTGCCGCTCCCTGCCCTGCTCGGGGGCTGTGGGGCTGCTTGGAAGGTTTTGGTTTGCCCCTCAGTCCCCTGCCCTGCTTGTTCTTATTCATTCTCCTTCGCAGGGTGCATCTTGCAAAAGGGAGATGCTCCATCTCAGGGTGCTGAAGAGATTTAAGCAGGTCCTGGACCCCGTGTCCCTTGCCAGCCCCCAGCTGATGGTCCCTGCTCTGGTGCTCAGGGCATCACTCAGCCCCAGGGAGAGGGTGGGTGTCCCTGAACTGCTGCAGCTGTCCCTGGGGCTCCCCCAGTCCCTTTGCTGGATCCCTGGGGATCACAGTGAGGTTCCTCTCGTTGCCTGTGCTTGGAGCATGGTGTTTGGACACAGCTTTCAGCTACACTGGACGAGAGCAATAGGGGAAGGGTGTGAGGAGGGATTTAGTGCCTTTCTGGGACCATTGCTACTCTTCCCAACCAGGAGCTGGGGAGGGAGGTGGGGAAGGGAAGCTTTTAGGTTGCTAATCATGAAATTTTATTGCAGCCTAGAGAGGCTGTTGGCAAACCACAACACACACACACGCACACAGACACAAATCAGTTGCAGAGAGCCCCGGCTTCCCGCGAGCGGCTCCCGAGCCTCCTCGGCAGGACCCACCAGCAGCAGAGGCAAAGCCAACCCTCCCGGTGCTGCCCAACGCCCAGCTCTGCTTTGCTGGGAGCCAAAAAGCTTTTCCAGCCTCTCAGGCCTCTCCTGTAGAGCCCAACGCCACTCATAAAACATTCAGAGGCGCAGCATTACTGTAACACTCTCCAAAGAGACCTGGAGGGCGACGAGACAGTGAGAGCAATTATTACACATCCTGAGCAAAATTGTTCTCTGCAAAACCACATATAGCCCCTTATAGATTTCCATGCAGCATGAGAGGTCGTTAATTCACGCCCTGATGATGAACTTAATTTTGTTTCCTGCTGAGCAAATGACGGCTTAGAGGCAACTTTGTCTTATTATGGTGTGGAGGCTTCTTTTTCTTTTTTTTTTCTTTTTTTAAAAATTATTTTTTTCTTTTTCTTTTTTTGGTGTTTTGGTCTTGCATTGTTTGCAGAACACAGAACACGCGGCTGCCTCTTGATTTATGATGGATGCTGCTCCTCCTGGCAGCAGGGCCTCCTCCAGCCCCTCGGTCCCATCCGGGACCCCCGCAGGGGGTTTCACCTGCTGCAGGGTCCTCTGGCCAAACCCTGCCCTGCACCCTGGGGTTGTTCTGGTTTTAACTCCTCCATTTCCCACCTGCATTGAAAGTTTCCCCACCCCTTTTAATTTTTTTTCTTTTTTTTTTAATTCCCCCCTTGCCCACCCCCCGTGGGAACAGCTCTACCCACGGCACAGTTCTGCAGACCCTCTGGTTTCAGTCCTCTCCCAAGGAGCCATCTCCCGCCTTCATGAACCAATTAACAAAAAACTTTCCTCCAAGAGAGTAAATAATTTCTTGCTGCGAGGCCAGAATGTAGCTGGGAACATCCGCAGCCGTGCCGAGTGCTCCCTTCCCCGGCCTCAGCCTCCTGCTTCCCAGGGCCCCTGTCCAGGGCCGGGCACCGGTTCCTGCAGTCCCCATTTTTCCTGAAAGGAGGAGGAGGAGAAGGAGTGTCCTGCCCTGACTTGCTGAACCCTGGGAAGTCCCTCAATGGAGAGAGAGAGAGAGAGAGGGACCCCTTGGGTACCAGATTTCACGTTTCTCAGAAAATCCAAGTTCTTTTCCCCTCACACTGTCATTCCCAGACCAAAGGAACGTGGAGAGCCGGCCAGCCCCGGCCCTTCGGTGGGTGTGGAGCTCAGGGCGAGCGAGTCCAGTTTCTGGAGAGGCTCTGGATCCTTCTGGCATGGACCCCTCTGGGCCAGGATTTTGTTGTGTGGTGTTTTTTTTTTTTTTTCCCCAGCCGGGGTAAGGCCCACGCAGCTGAAGTTGTGGCAATCTCTTCTTTCCCATGAGTTCATCTTGTAATAAATCGCACCAGCCCTGCGGAGGGGGAGGAGAAATTTGAAAGATGTTTATAGAATTAGTTCCCCAAAGGAAATCTCATGGGGGAGGACGAATGGGGGGAAGAGTTGGGAATTATTATTATTTTTTTATTTTTTTTTTTTGAGTTTGCTAGATGGAAAAAAATCTGCGGAACAACTTTAGTGCTGGGAAACAATTAGATTTCCTCCTCTGCTGCTCTTCTAAGGAAGAGTCCACACCGTGTGGGTCGTCCTCTGCCACCCTGGGGTGCGGAGGGGCCATTCCCATCCCCTGGGACATGCCACAGATTCCACGTGGTTACTCCAGTGCTTGGTTTGTCTGGGATGCATCTTCCAGAACCACCAGCGAGTCCCCCGTCTCCCTCGGGAGTTTCTCCTGATGCTGTTTACTCATTTACTTCACGTTCCTCAAAACTCTGCCTTCTGCAGGGTACTCCCATCTCCCTTGTGGCATTCCAAGGGTAGGGGAAAAAATTAATACAAATAGGAAAGGTTTTGAGCCGCTTTGCAGCGTGCTGGGGTCTGCAGCCCCGTTCCCCTTGGGTTTTCCCCAGGGGTCCGGGGTGGGGGAGCCGGGAGGATGCTACCATCTGGTGGCACAGCTTGTGGCTGCAGCCCTGCTCCATCCCAGCCTTGCTGCTTGCCTTGGGCTTCCTTAAAAAAGCAGGGTATGGAGAACAAATAAGTGGACCCAGAACAAAAGCTCCCCCCTGCCCCCCCATCTCTGTATTAAGGCTGGAGGGGGAAAATCTGCTGGCTGGTTGTGATCCCCTGGGCTGCAGCCATGCCTGACCTCCTGCAATGAACTGTCCTGCAGAGCAGAACCCGGCTGTGGAGGAGGCAGAGGATGACAGGGATAAACCCAAGCTGCTGGAGGAGAAGGAGGAGATGGAGCAGCCACAAATCAAGGTGCCCATGGAGATACTCGAGAGGGAGGAGGAGAGAGGAAAGCTGGATGAGAAAGTGCAGCTCGACCGTCCCGATCCAGGTAACAAGGGAAGGGGCTGGTTTTGGAGCTGGGAGGGGTGTGCTGCAGGACTATTCCAGATAAAGGTCCTGATCTCATCTTGTTACCTCAAAGTGAGTCAGTATTTGGTGCTCTCAAGGCTCATTGGAATAATGGAATCATTGAAGTTGGAAAAGACCTTTAGGATCTCTCAGTGCTGATCCGTTTCCTCATCCTCAGGAATCCTCCTCCTGATGAGGAAGGGAAGGCAGGGCTGAAGGGGAGCAGTGGGTTGGGTGCCCACTGAACGTTTCTCCCCCCAGTCCCAAGCCCCCCTCACCCTGCCTGTCACCCCCCCTAGGGATTGCTCTGCCCGTGGGGGAAGCTCATCGCCACGAGCCGCCCGTCCCGCACGACGAGGTGGTGGTGGACATGGGGCGGGAGCAGGAGGAGTCCGACGAGAACAAGCTGGTGCCTGGAGGAGCCAAAAACCACCAGCTCAATCCAGAGCCACCAGGCCCCCTGAATCCCCAAAAAGAGGCACTTGGCCCAAAACAAGGGCAGGAAGTGATCGCTGAGAACCAACTGCGGGGAGGGACTGACGAGCCCGTGAAGAATCCAAAGAACGTCCTGGAGGTGGTGGTGGTGCAGCAGGATGGAAGGCTGCCACACAAGGAGCTGGGGCCAGACAAACAAGCAGTGGGAGCCAAGGCACAAGCTGCCGTGCTGGATGGTGAGAAGAAAGCTGAAGCTGCAGGTGACAGGGAGAAAGCAAAGCTGCAGCTCCCCAGGAAAGCAGGAGAGGCTGTGAACTCCGTGGAGAAGGAAGATGACCCTGGTAAGCTGCTCCCATGGCTGCTCATCCGAGCAAAGCCTCCTCTTGGCCCATAAACCCCTCCCGAGGATGGGCACTCGGGTTGTTCCTACCTGCATCCCAGCGTTGCCTTTTCATTCATGGGATTAGCACGTGAGCCCCTTCCCCAGCTGCTGGGGAGGAGGAGGAGGAATCTGGAGGCTCTGACAGGGAATGTAATAGCTGTCAGACAGTTGTTTGCTGCCCCACTCAATGTCAGGTGCTGTGCTGTTCCTGCACGGCTCCAACTCGCTGGGGACGCGGAGCGGGGAGATCTTGACAGGTAACACATTGCTAAGTGCCTGTCTAAAAGCTCGTTAGAACCCTCCTTGCATTTTAATTGGCTGAGGTAGTTAGGGCTGGCTGGCTGCTACCGGTCTGTAAGATTGTTAAATCTTTTTTAATTTTTTTTAAAATTTTTTATTACTTCCCTCACAGCCATCGGGTTGAATATAAACTGTGCTGGCTTAGGCAGGGAGGGACAACACAACCCTGAGTCATTTTAGAGAACATCTGCTCCTGGAGCATCCTTATTGACTGCTAAGGTCTGTCTGTCCACAGGTGAGAATCAGGAGCTGCTTCTCCTGGACAGAGCAGAGCAGCCAGAGCAGAGGGAGACCCAAAACACCAAGGAGAAGCCACAGGAGAACGTGGAGAGCAAGCTGGAGGGTGAGCACGTGTCCCGTGGGTGTGCAAGGAGGGCACAGTGCTGGGCAGAGACCTGAGTCCTTCTGTGGGGCCTGGGTGCTGGTCCTGTGCTCTCAGCTTCAGCCTCACCCCACCAGAGGAGCTGGAGCCCAAGCCCAGTGGGGTCCCGTGGCTCTTTGCCTTCCTGCTGGGCCAAGGTGGTGGGTGTTTGGTGTGATGGTAGCAGGAGGCTCTGCTCTCCTTTGTTTGGTGGCTGCATCTTAGTTATCTAATTGTTTTCTTTCTAATTATTTTCTCTCCATTCTACATTATGATGGGACTTCAAAAATAGAAGTCTCTAAACAAGGTGAGTCTGGGAGGATGCTGCTTGCTGGTGTGGGAGGCAAGTGGCACACAAGTTTGTACCCTTCAGGGTTGGAAGGGACCTTAAAGCTCACCCAGTGTCACCTCCTGCCACTGGCAGGGACAACTACCAGCTCTAAGCCCCATCCAACCTGACCTTCAGCACTGCCAGGGATGGGGCAGCCACAGGACTGAGAAGACTCATCTCAGTGTCTGTACCTCACTTGTTGGCTCTGTGTTTCCATGTAGGAAAGATGCCAAGAGGTGAGGAGTGAGGGGTTGGGTCATAGATTTATTTCTTCTCTTTTTCCTTCTTTTTTTCCCTTTCCTAGAAGCGGGGCAGGCGAAGCTGCTGGATCATGCTGTGCTGCTGCAGGTGATCAAGGAGCAGCAGGTACAGCAGAAGCAGCTCCTGGACCAGCAGGCAAAACTGCTGGCTGTCATTGAGGAGCAGCACAAGGAGATCCACCAGCAAAGGCAGGAGGAGGGGGGAGAGGAGAAGCCAAAGCAAGGTAAGGACATCACTGGAGAGCCTTAAAAATTGGGCTGGGAGAGATCCGAGTCCCTGGGACACGTGGCAGAGCCCGTCCCTGTGCCTGAGCCTGTGGTGCAGAGAGGGAATGCAGTAAGGAAAAGCTCTAATGTGTTGGGTTTTCTGTTCCCCAGCAGAAACACAGCCAGAGCCTGCAGCCCCCCTCCCCAGGAGCCGGGAGGATGAGGACCTGGGAGCAAAGCCCCTTGGCCAGGAGGGGCTGGAGCACCCTGGGCAGCCCCCAGACCCAGTGGAGCAGCACAGGGAGACTGCAGGAAAGGCCAAGGAGGCTGCGCACAGGCGTGAGATTCCTGGGGTTCCTCCCAAGGTGCTGCCACAGGAGAACAACAGAGCTGTTAAAAATCCCGTGGAGAACCGGGATCCCCTCCACAGGGATGCCCAACATGTTCCTGTGGCCAGGAACCACCTAGAAAAGAAGCCCTTGGCAGAGGATTTGGGAGGAGATCGTGAAGCCAAAGCTGAAAGAGACATCCACCAGAAGAAGAATTCCCTGAAAGCTGTGGAAGTAGCTACAGCTCCCATCCAAAGAGAACAGCTAGGGGCTGCCAAAGTTCAGGCAGTTGCAGGAAGGAGTCTGGAAAGAGACTCAGGACTGGACCTTAAAGCCAAAGGACTGAGTCAGGTGGAGCCCAAAGACCTGGCAGTGGCACTGGACTCCTCCAGTAAAAGGAACGTGGCAGAGAGTGAGCAGCACCTACGGGAGCATCGGAGAGGTGCAGGCACGGAGGGAGCTGAGGGTGCTGGCAGGCAGCAGCAGTCCTGGCAGAGGGAGAGAGGGGAGGTCAGGGAAGAAGCTCCTCAGGAGAAGGTGGTGGACGTGGGCCAAGACCCTCAGGGAGGTGTGCGGGGCAAGCAGAGGCAGGGGGGTGGAGGCCTCTCAAAGGATGCTGAGAAGAAACCAAGCCCTGAGGATGCTGCTGCCCAGACACCTGGGAAAGGAGCAGCTACCCAGGGGGAGCAGAACCCCGACCACGACATCAAACCCAACCGGGACCTGAAGCTGCAGGCGGAGCTGGACCTGCGGCGGAGGAGACGGGACCTGCTGCCTCCCGAGGAGGAGGAGGAGGAGGAGGAGGAGGCTGCCCGGGGGGCAGGGGTCTTCATTGGGCTGAACCCCCTCCCAGATGTGAAGGTGAACGACCTGCGGAGCGCTCTGGAGACGCGGCTGCAGCAGGGGGTGGCAGAGGGGGCTCAGCAGGTGGTTCACAGCCGGCAGATCAAGCAGGTGCCGGGGGGGGACTGAGCCGGGGTGGTCGTCTCGCTGGGTGGCTCTGGGTGTTGGCCACAGGCACCGGGCCCAGCAGCTCCCTGGGGAAGGGTCAAGGCATCCAGATGGGGGTTTTTTTGGCCGCTGTTGGCTCAGGCAGGGCTTGGGGCTGGGCCAGCGGCACGCAGCGCTCGGACCCCCCGGGATCCCTTTGGACCTGGGAGAACCACCCAGGGGACAGGGGGGGCTTCTCCTCCCTGCCTGTGGCTGCAGGTGGCTGGGAAGGTGGCAACCTTGAAAGGAACCTTCTCCTCTGGCTTTCAGAGGTTGCTGTCCTCCCCGATCCCCTGCCAGGCCAGTTTTCCAGAACCTTTTACACCATCTTGTTCATATCAAATTGCCTTCTCCATCCAGCTCTCCACTCCCTGAGGTGTTCCTCCCTGAGGTTCCTTCCTTGGGAAGGCTTCTCTGGTCCCAGCCTTAGGTCCCTTGGCCCAGGTCTCGTTGGGTGTCAGCAGGAGGGAAGGCCGGGGTCTCAGCTCTCAGGGAAGGCTTTATTCTGGAGGAGCATCAAGTCAGGAGCTGAGAACCAGCTTAGTCATTCCCTTTGGTGTTTCTCCTGGAATGGGAGCTGTTAGTCTTGCATGTTTTAGGAGATAGTTGTGGTTTAGGAACCTAATTTAGTAGAAATGCTGCCTTAAACGGGCACAACTGCTGCTGTTGTGCTGCCTCTGCTCCCAGGGGTGTCACGGGGTGACCACACACTAGCAATAACCCGGAGCTCTTCCCTCTCCACCCTCCCCGGGCACTCAGCTCCCATCTCTGCTTTCCAGCTCAACTTCTCCTCTCCAAAGTGCATTATGAAGCTCAACCCGGGGGGCTGCAGACCCCTCTCTTTCCCCAACCAGCTTGGTTTGTTTTTCTGCAAGAGATGACTCATTTGGGAACAAAAGAGGTGGCTTGACAGGGTGGGCACAGGGGCTTGGGCACACCTACCTCTTCTCTCTGCAAGGCAGCAGAGCCTGTTTGCTTTGTGTGTCCTTCCCAGCCCCCCTGTGCTGTGTAACATCCATGGATATCTGTACTCTGCCCCTGGAAATGCATTTTATGAGCGAGGAAGGAAAAAGCTTCCCTGAGAGGCCCTGGTGTGTTTCAGGTTCCCAGCCAGCAATTCATCCCTTTGGTTTTTATTTTTGTTTTTAACATCCTGACTTGAGAATGTAAGAAATCAAAAATCCCAAAGCTCTCACTTAGAACTGCTGAGATTTCCCAGCCCGGAGCCTACAGACCTCATCACTGTGGTGGGTTTTTATATCCCTATCTCAAAGTGTCTTTGGTAAACTCAGCCTGGTGGAGCAGGAGTCTGTCACTGTCACACCAGCTCTGCTCACTCACCACCTGCCTGGGAACCCGTTGCTCATCTTAATTTCTCATTAAAACAAGACAGAGCCACAGCCAGGACTGGGGTGAGCTTCAGGAGGACCCTCTGCCCCCCTTCCCCGTGACTCTCATGGCCTTAACCCCCCGGTACAACTCACCTTCCCCATCCGCTGTCGTGAAGCACAAGGAAGGTGCCCGGGAGCCCTGGGGCTGCTCCCTGCCTGTCAAACACCCCTCTGGCTGCAGCCCCGACCAGGGGAGCCGGGCTGGGACCTGCCCCTTCTGCCCTGCCCTGCCCGGGGCTGTGTTGGTGTTTTCTGGGTGAACACAAAAAGGACCAAAGATGCTGCGGACATTCCTCGGGGCACCCCAGGACCTTCATCACCTCCTCATCCCCGGGGTGGACAGCGCCGGAGGGGAGGCTGAGCTCATCAATAAAATAAGCTGAAGCATTTTGATCTGGGTTTTTTTTTATATATAATTATAAAAAAATAATAATTTTATATTATTATATTTTTATATTATATTATTATATTATATATTATATAATATATAATATTATTATATGATATATATTATATAATATATAATATATTATATTATATTTTATATTTATATTATTATATATTTTTTATATATATAAAAAAGCGCTGGGGCAGCTGTACCCACACACCGGGTTGTGGCTCCCTGGCACTCCGTGCTCCCCGGGGTTCGGTGTCGAAAGAAAAGGGACGTTTTTGGGTTGGTTTGAGATCTTTTCCACCCTGCTGCTGGGGAAGGAGGCTGAGGCTGCCCTCGGAGCCCGCTTTGGGGAGGAAAACCTCAAACCTGGCACTGGGGGTTGGAGCAGGAGCACCGAGGGGCCGGGCAGGGCCGGGGCTGCCTCCCCCAGCGCCCCCTCCCCTTTTGTTCAGTCATTTCAGAACCACCGCCTGGACTCTGAACGTTTTTATTTTCCGAAACGTCTCCAGGCCCAGGGCGGGTCAGGGGGTCCCGGTGCCGGTGTCACTTCGGCGTCGCCTTCGCCTGCAAAGAGTCGCGGGTCAGACCGGGCCGAGCTCCCGGGACCGGGACTTTCCTCGCCCCTTCCGACCGGGACCGGGACCGGGACCTACCGCCCGGGCGAAGCAATCCCGCAGTGCCCGGAACTCCTCCAGGCAGACGTCCCGCCGCAGCTCCGCCGGTCCGGGCACTGCGGGATTGCTTCGCCCGGGCGGTAGGTCCNGGAGGAGGAGGGGGGGGTTGGGAAGCGGAACCGGGAGGGGCTGCTGGGGACCCCTGACCCGGCCGGGGGCAGCAGGATCCCTAACCCCGGCCCCAGAGATCTCCCAGGAGTCTCCCGGCAGCAGCCAGTGCCTGCTGGAGTACCTGCTGACCCGGCTGCAGAGCTCCTCCTGCCGCGTCAAGCTGAAGGTGGGTGGGGGCGAGGGGCTCCCCCGCTTTTAGAGGAGCCCCGAGGCCGGGGGGACGGGCTGCAGCCCGCTGGCTGCCTCAGCCCCAGCCCTGGCCCTGCAGGTGCTGAAGATCCTGCTGCACACCTGCACCCAGGGCTCCCCCCAGTTTGTCCAGGACCTGAAGAGGAACGCTGGGTTCATCCGGGAGGCAGCGGGTAAGGGGCTGGGGGAGCTGGGATGGGGAGTGGGAGCTGCTGGGGAGCCCCGCCAGGCTGTGGGGAGAATCCAGGGAGGCTCCTGCCCATGGGGGCTGTTCCAGAGGTTGGGATTGGGGTCCTGCTCTGTTCCACGGGAGCTGAGCAGCCCCCCAGCCCTCGTGCCCTCCTGCCTTGCAGCCTTCTCCGGGCCCCCAGACCCCCTCCATGGAAACAGCTTGAACCAGAAGGTCCGGGTGGCTGCCCAGGTGAGTCCCAACCCCCTTCCTGCTGTTCCCAGGGGCAGCTCTGCAGTCCCCCAGCCCCACCTTGGGGCCAGCTGGGGTGCCTGGTGCTCCCCAGCTCTCTCCCCACGCCCCCTTCCCTCTCTCCTGGCAGGATTTGGCCAGTGTTCTCTTTTCGGAGGTGCCCCTGGCCCCCCCTGCCACGCTGCCAGCCCGGCCCCTGCCCCCCGCCGGTGAGTGCAGCCCCCCAGGAACCCAGCATCTCCCTGGGGGGCAGCAGGGGGTGTGGGGAGGGGCTGCAGAGCCCGGTGATGGGTGCCTGGCTGCGTCCCCTGCTCCCCGGGGATGTCCTGCAGCTCTGGGCACAGAGGGATGGGTGCCCTGGTCCCAGCTCCCCTCACCTGCCCCAGAGACTTGCAAAGGGGAGGGACAGTGGCAGGGGGGGGTCCCCAAACCCCTGTGCCCCCCCTGAGCACCCCCTGTGCCTCCTCCAGGCATGGGCTCCAGTCCCAGCCCGGGGGGCTCCTTGCAGGGATTTGGCTTCAGCAGTGAGAGGAGCAGCTCTGGTGAGTCCTGTCCCCCCCCAGCCCCGGGTCCTGNGCTGGGAGGCACCTGACCCGGTTCCTGTCTCTCTTGGGGTGTTTGCATCTCTCTGGGGGTGTCTCTGGGGGGTTCCCCACCCCCCTTGCTGGGTGCAGCTCTCTCTGGTGGGTGCAGGGGCTGGGGGGTCCCTGCTGGGTCCTTCCCTGCTGGCAGCTGTGACACGGCCCTGGGGGACCTGCTCGTGCCCCACCCCGGGTGTTCCTTGCCCAGCCCCACGTCCGGGCTGTCCCTGGAGCCCCTCCTGCAGATCTCTGCTGTCCCCTGGGGGTGGTGGGTGCCCCGGGGTGCCCCTGACACCCCATTCCCTGCCCAGGCTCCCCGGGGGAAGCTCTGCTCAGCACCATCCAGCGCGCAGCTGAAGCGGTGGCCCAGGCTGTGCTGCCCGGCCCGGGGGGACCCCGCCCGCTGCCTGGGGGGCTTCTCCAGGATTCCTACCAACCCGTCAGAGCCCCCTCTCCCACCAGGAGCCCCACGGGAGCCGGGAAGCCACCAGCAGCCACCACAGCCCACAGCACCCGAGGTTGGGTCCATTCCTGCTGCTGGCGGGGGATCCCCGGGAGGGTCTGGGGAGGGTTCTATGGGGTTTTTTTTTTGGGTGGGGGGCTTGGGGGGGGTCTGCCCTCACTGTTGATGTCCCTGCAGTCAGCCACCAGCCGGGGCTGGCAGGAGGTGGCTGGGAGGAGGCTGACAGTGGGCACAGCTCCCAAGACTCCTCCCAGGGGAACGGTGACTTGAGCAGAACCTCAGATTCCTGCAGCAAATCCGGCAGTGACAGCCACTCCGGGGCCAGCAGGGAGCTGAGCCAAGGGGCTGAGAGGTGAGAGTGGGGCTGGGGAGGGTCTCCCCTTCCCCCTGAACCCCCCCCCAAGACCCTTCCCTCCTCTCCAGGAACAGCACCCTGTTTTCCCACCCTGTTAATCCAAATTCCAGGATGTTTGGCTGCCCGGAGCAGCTTGAGGGGAGGGTTGGAGGGTGGTGGGGTCCCTGTCCCCATGAAGGGTCTCCTGGAGCAGGGGGGATGCTGACAGCCCTGGTGACTGCCACCGGGAGGTGAACCTGGTGTCGGTGCTGATCCGTGGCCCCAGAGTCTTCCTCACCAGGGAGGAAGCTCAGCACTTTGTCAAGGAGTAAGTGTCCCCCCCTTGGTGATTCCCCGGGGTGGTGGGAGCAATCGCTGGGGCCCTGACCCATCCCCAAACTCCTCACTCCCAGGTGTGGGCTCCTGAACTGTGAGGTGGTGCTGGAACTGCTGAACAGGGCTCTGGAGGACCCCAGTGACAGTGTCAGGATGGTGAGGATGCTCCTGGTGATCCTTCCTCCCCTGTCCCTCCACCAAAGGGTCCCCCTGGAGGGACAGGGGGGAACAGATCACCCCCGGGGGGGGGTTCCTTGGTGTCTCCCTGCAGAGATCCATGGGTGCCATCTCCTCCCTGGGCTGCTCCGACCTCCTCCCCCTCGACCAAATCTTTGCCAGCACCCGGTGGCACCTCCAGCAGCTCAGCAGAGGCAGCCCCGGCCCTGTCACCAACCGAGCCACCAAGGTGAGGCCTGGGATGTCCCCGTGTCCCCTCACCACGGGTGGGGGGGCTCCCTGGGACACACACACACGGGTTTGTGTGACCCAGAGGGGGTGGGAATTGCAGGGATCTCCTGGGACACCAGGGGGAGGTGACCCCTGTAACTCTGGGAAGGGTTTTTGTGGGGAAGCCCCCCTCCCCAGTCCCACTCTCACCCCCATCCCACTCTTTTCCACAGCTCCTGAGGCAGCTGGAGGCTCTCTGCAGTGGACGCCCCTCCCACCGGACCCCCCACCCGGACCCACACCTCANNNGGGGATGAGCTGCGGGGCTGTGAGCCTAAGGGGGGGTCCGGGTGTGCTGGGTCTGGGGAGGTCCTGAGCCTTGGGTTCTGGGGGTCCTGGGCCTTGGGAGCTGGAGGTCCCAGGAGGTTGGGGCTGGGTGTCCCGGGCCTGAGCCCTGGTGGTTTCCATCGAGAGGTTTTGTTTACCGGGGTTGTTGGAGCCCGGGGCATTGCCAGGGTGTGAGGTGGAGCCCGAGCTGGGAGGGGGGATGTGGGGGTCACAGGATGTCCAGAAACAGGGTACAGCAGGGGATGTGCCACCTCCCGGGCCGGGACTCAGCCCTCCCACAGCTGCACGGTGAGGAGACCACCAGGTCCTCTCCAGGCCTCGTGTCCCGGGTTGTTTGGCGCGTGGGAACACGCAGGAAGGTGTTTTGTCCCCTCTGGAACCGGTGCCAGCTCTGGTGTTTGTCGGAGGCAGCGGGGAGCAGAGCGTGCGGGTTGGTTGCGGGATGTGCTCCCCGTGCCCTCACTCCCCTCCTGCTGTGCTTCCAGGGCCTCTCCTCCCTGCTCCAGCATGAAGAGCAGCTGCAGCAGCTCCTCCGTCCCAGGTGCTGGTTCTGCCAGCACGGATCTGGTCCTGACGGGCCTCCCCATGCCGGTGTCCCGCCGCCCCGGCAGTGCCTCTCCCACCAAGCAGATGGCACGCTCCATCTCTGTCACTGCTGACAGCAAAGCCAAGAGGAATGCTCTGGTGAGTCCTGGGTGGGAGAGGTCCCGTGTCCCTTTGTCCCTCCTGCTGCTCGGGGCACAGCTCCAGCTTCTCCCTCCAAATCCAGTCGTTCTCAGCCATCAGCTGCTCCTCGGGTCTTCTCGACCCCGTAACACACACAGGAGGGCAGCAGGCAAGCAGCAGGCTTCATCCTTTGTCCTTCCTTGCCCTTCACCTCCCTGTGCCCGTTTCCTCCTGGAAAAAATCCCCAGTTCCTGGTATCTTCTGCCGGATCCCCTGGCACGTTCAGGCCCAGCCTGTGCCTGGCTGGGCACCCCCTGCTCCCAGCGGGGTCAGCGGGAGCGTTGTGCTCTCGGGGCCTCTTTTCTGAGATTCATTTCAGCAGAGTGAATGAGCCCCAGATACTTACAGGGCTCTTCTGAGATCCAGGGGCAGTCACTGCTGAGTAATCCCTGCTGCCCTGGCAGGCTCCCTGCCTGCTCCTTCCCAGGGCAGGTAACCAGCAAGCAGACAGACACATTGCAGCTGGCCCAGCAGCAGGAGCCCGAGAGCAAGCCAAGTGTCACCAGAAACTGTGTCAGGGCTGTCTGGAGGGCAGTGGGGCTGTTCAGAGTGCCTGACTCACGGGGGGAGCCCTCCTCCTCTGGGCATCCCCACTCCTCAGCATCCCTGCTGAGCTCAGCTCTCTCCTCTGCAGGAAGATGCAGGATCCCGGGCCATGAACAACCTGCGGAGGTCCAGCAGCACCACCCAGGTGCACCAGCGGGTCAGCAGCACCTGCAGGTACAGCTCCTCTCCCTCCCCCCCTGGGTGGGATGGTGTGGAGCCCCACTGACTGTCTGACATCATCCCTGGTTACCTGGGGGAACCAGGGCCTTTCAAAAACCACACGTGGAGCTCTGCCAGGGTGGGTTTTTTCCTGGCGTGGAGGTCACTTGATTGGGATTGGGGGAACAAGTGTGTTTTGGCAAAACCCACTCAGTGTAATTCCAAGGGACAGGACAGCCCCTTACAACAGCCCCTCCTGGACCCTCTGGACTGCACCTGGCTGTGTGAGGAGACCAACGTTCTCCTCCTGTCTCTGGTGACCTCCTGGGTCTCTCTCAGAACCGTTTCCTGTTCTCTTTTTGCCCCATGCCCATCCCTTTAACATGTTCCATCCCCACACATCACAAAGAGCTCCACAGCTCTGGGCAAAAACTGAACCATTGGTGGGGTCTGTGGCTGTGTGAGAATTCCCCAGCCCTCTCCTCCCCTGTCACACAGTAGCTGTGCCTCAGCTCTGAGTTCTCCATATTTCCAGTGTGTCTGGGTGCCAGCAGAGTAGGATCAGAGCCCTGCTATCACTGCTGTGTGATATTAACTCCAGAACACGTGTTCTCTCCTCCTCTTGGCCTTCCCTGGGTCCGGGCTAAAGCCCAGAGCAGAGCAGAGACTTCCTGAGCCTCTTTGAGAGCAGTTCTGGGGGAAGAAAGAAGCCAACGAGCCTGAGCAAAACTTCCCCAGAAAAGAAAACCACTTGGAACATCTTGGTGAGGCCGGGGACATCCAGGGGTGGGTGGGCTGTCAGCTCTGCTTGCTGGTGAGGAAGGAGGGTGGTGGTGGGGGAGGTGGATTTGGTGCTTCCCCATGTTTATCCCTGCTGGCTCTGTGGCAGGATGATCAGCCACGAGTGTTCCTGGGCCCCTCCAGCTCCTGTGGGGCTGAGCCACCAGCAGGAATGAGGAGGAAAGAAGGCACCGTGCTGCTGGCAGCCAACTTCACTGCCAACAACAGGTGGGAACTGGAGCTGGTCTGGTGCTGGGAGGAGCTACACCCAGAGAGAAATCCGGTCCAGTGGGCCCTAAGGCTTTGTTTTCTCTCCCCAAAAAGGAGCAACAAGGGCGCGATGGGCAACTGTGTCACCACCATGGTGCACAACAACTACTGCACTGCTGAGAAGGGCCCCGTGCCCAAGAGCTCCAACCAGGCCCCCAGCTCCCTCAAGTATGTCTGGGGAGCAGCTGGCCCAGGGGCTGTGCCCACCCTGCCTTCTCCTGCAGGTGTGTTGGGGTGGGGCAGGATGGTGCTGAGCAGCTTCATCTTTTCCCATAGCAACGTTGTCAAAGCCACCTCGAATGAGGAGGGTGAAAGCAGCAGCTTGGCCAAGTCCCAGAAGAACTTCTCCAGCAACAACATCATCACCCACAACAACAACAGCAGCAGCAGCAGCAGTGGTGGTGGTGGTGGTGGTGGCCTCCCCCGCAGGAAGGAGGTGACTGAGGAGGAGGCAGAGAGGTGAGATGGAGCTGGTGGGGAGAGGCAGGAGGATGGTGCTGGGGGGAGGGCTGAGCTCGGGGGGAGCTGGTCCAGCTCCTCTCAGGGCTGATTGACCCTCCCAGGCTCTTCCCTCTGCGCTTTGAGTTCCTCCCTCCCCAAAAACATCAGTTTGGGAGATTTCCTCCTTGAGTCAGGGTGTGAGGGGACAGATCCCGGTGCCGTGGGCTGGCGCTGACCCTCCCTGTCCCCTCAGGTTCATCCAGCAGGTGAACCTGGCTGCTGCCACCATCCAGCGCTGGTACCGCCGGCACTCGCAGCGGCGCAGGGCGGCAGCGGCGGCGCTGGGGAGGCTGTTGGCTTCCAAAAGAGAGGTGAGTCCTGTCCCTGCCTTGTGACACTCACCCTTCCCACACCCCTGTCCCCTCACCTTCCCCACGGGGGAATTCCAGTAGCTTCAACCCAGACCCAAGCTCTCGGAGATGAGAGGGTTTTGGCTTCACAGCCCCTCCAGAGAGCCAGGCGGGGTTCTGTGCCACCGGAGCTGTGCTGGTCAGGTAGGGGGGTGCCCAGGTTGGGTTCAGGGGGGGCTCAGGCTGGGAGCCCCTGGGCTCAGCACTGCAGAGCTCTGGTGCTCAGCTCCCTTCAGTGTGGGCAGGCAGATGCTCGGTAGCAGCAGCACAAACCCTGCAGAATTCTTACAGGAATTCTTACTGTCTGGGACAGGCTGGTGGCTGGAGGAGGGGTGTCCCAGCTCATCACAGTAAATCACTAATGAGCTGGCTCAGTAGAGTGAGGAGTCATCTGCAGCTATTTGTGTTACTTTGTGTTTAATTATTTATGCCAATAACGAAAAGCACCACGCTGCTCCTGCATGTGAGAGTCTATTTTTAAGCCTTGTCTCCTCGGTGGTTTCAGGCCCAGGTGACTGGCAGTTGCACCGAATATCTAGAGAAAATAAACTGCTCTGGAGGAGAGCTTTCCTCAGGGCTTTTACATCCCAGTGGGAAGGACTGGGGTGGGGGGGATCCTGGGTGTGGGGTGACCTCAGGTGCTATGTGCCCTTTCCTTCTGCTGTGGGTGGTGGGTGCTGGAGGGCTCTCCATAACACTTTGACCCTCCTCTCTGGAAGGAAAGGCAGCAGCAGATGCAGGAAGGGAATATCCTGGATCTGCACGAGAGGAAGGACGAGGAACGCAGGAAGATCCGAGAGGAGAAAGCCCGGCTGGCCCGGCACGCTGCCATCCAGGTGGGGAAGAGGCAAGACCAGTCTGTGGGCATCCTCTTGCAGCAATCAGACCTTTCCCTCTCCTCCTCCCCTCTCTGGGAGCTCTGCACAAAGCAGAGTTGGAGTTAGCCTTGGATATGAAGTGCTCCCCTGGGGAGGTGGAGGTGCCACAGAGCCATTTCCCACTGGGCTCCTGCCAAGCCTTGGCAGCTCGTTGGGAGCTTGGGGAGACAGTGCTGCTTTCCCTCCAGTGTAGGGGAAAAGGAGGAGCATGCTGGAATGGGCAGCTCCTTGGAGTGCCCCAGAAAGGGGGGATCCTCCTCGAGAGTGGGATCCCTCCAGGGTGGGCTGAGCCCCATGGAAGCACCTTGGTGTCCTTGCCCTGTTCCTGCAGCCCTGTGTGGAGCAGCAGAGGACACTGTGTGGGGACATGTGAACAGCCACCTGCTCCCAGCAGAGCTCTGGTCCCTGTGCTCCAGAACTGTCCTTGTTAACCCTTCAGCAGCAAGCAGGGGGGTTGCTGCAGTCTCTCACTGAAAGCAGTGCAGGATGTGTCACAGCACACCCCGTGCTGGGCAGGAGTCTGATGACTTGTCTGTTCCCACAGGAACTGCACCAGAAAAGGGCCCAAAAAGTCTCGGATGCAAAGCCCTTGGCAGAAGAGGAGGTTGGGCTGGGGAAGGAGAGCAGACGGGTAGCAAAGAAGAAGCCTGCCAAGCCTGGCCCTGCCAGCAGCCCTGGTCCTGCTGGCAGTGTCACCAAGGCCAATAATGCTGGTGAGTCCCTTGGGCAGCTCCTTGGTGCTTTTGGAGCAGTGTGTGCCATGGGGAAGGAGGAGAAGGACGTTGGGGTGGCTCTGGGGAGCTCCTTTCAAGGGGATGGTTGTTGCTGCTAGTGCCTGAGCCCAGTCTGGTTCCTGCAGAGGCCAATTTCCACTCGGTAGCTGTGGAGCCAGAAGAAAGCAGCCTGGCAGAGCTGAGCTCCCTGCCCTCACGGGACCCCAGGGCAGAGGATAAGCTGCAGGTGGGTCTGCTGGGGGTCCTGGCACCAGCCCTTTTGCCAGGGTGTCTGTGCAGCCTTGGGTGACGCCTGGGGAGATCCAGCAGACTGTTCTGCTGCAAGGAGCCGTTCTCTTCTCTTCCTTAGGATGTGAGCTCCAGGGAGATGGGTGGCGAGGAGCTGGAGCCGGTGGTGAGAGCTGCCAGCAGGGAGCAGTCCAAGGTGACGCTCAGCGAGCTGCTGGACACCCTGCGGCTGCTGGAGGAGGAGCCAGAGCTGCTGCCCCCCCCGAAACTCTTCAGAAAGGAAAGATACGCCTGGGCAGAGGGGGTGAGCAGAGGGCTGAGGCTGGTCACAGCCAGGGCTGCCCACAAAGAGGAGGTTCCTGCGTGGGCTGCCCTGGCCTGGCCCTTGCTGGGTGGTGGAGGAGGGCAGTGCAGTTGGTTCAGTGCTGCAAGAGGGAATTTGGTGCACTCAGGGCTTGAGTGTCCCCAGGGAGCAGCAAAACCACCCGGGGGGGTTGTGGTGGAAGAGCAGAGGGTGAGGCTGGTTCCTGGAGGGCTGGGATCCCGTGGTGGAGCAGGGCCAGCACCTCCTCTCCTGAGCCTTCTCCTGAGCTCATTCCCAGCTGTGTCTGCCCTGCAGGAGCCCAGCTCCAACTCCCTGACTGCTGATAACTTGGAGAAGTTTGGAAAGCTGAACCACTCCCCGGGGGTCCCAGAGGATGGAGCCCTGCTCTCCGAGGCCAAGCTCCAAAGCATCATCAGTTTTCTGGATGAGATGGAGAAGTCAGAACAGGAGAGGCCCAGGTCAGCGGCCTCGGCCACGCAGCGGGAGGTGAGAGCAGCCAGAGCCCAGCTCTGTCAGAGAGGGGGTGGAGACCCCCGGGAGAAGGGTCCCCCCTATCTCCTCGTCCTGGTTCTGGACTTTTTCCCTGAAGCCTTTTTCCCTGCCCTGGCAGGGTCTCCTCTCCGAGGAGGAGCTGGCACACTTGGAGCAAGCCTCGGCTGTTGCCACGGAGGTGACAAGCTCCATCGTGAGGCTGAAGCTGGAAGTGGAGGAGAAGAAGAGAGCCATCAGCCTGCTGCAGACTGCCCTGGTGAGGAGCACCACGTGCTTGAGGCCAAGAGCCCTCAGCAGATGGTTCCTTGGGGCAGCAGCTCCAAAAGCACAAGATCAGGGCTCTGGGAGGAGGAGTTCCCACCCGTGTCCCTGCAGAGCACTGCAGGGTGCCCAGAGCTTTGTGCTGAGGAGCTGGAGGGCTGGGGGCTGCCAGGCACTTCAGTCCCTGTCACTGTTAGCGTGGGAAAGATCTGCAAGGTCCTCCCAGTCTGGTGTGGGCTTGTCTCCAACTTTTCCATGCTGTCCTCCTGATGGAAAACCCTTCCTCAAACTCCCCTCCTTGGGAGGTGCCAGAAGCCCTCGATCAGGACCTGGGTGAACTCTTTTCTCATGTCCCATGGGGGTTTGAGTGTTCTTGCTGGCAGCAGGGCAGGAGGTGAGCCCCTGAGAGTCCCAGGGATGTTGCTGTAGCTCTGTTCCTCCTTGCTCTGGCCCAACAGTACCCTCCAGGTTTGGTAGTTACCTCTGGCACACGTGCTGGGGCTGCTGTCACTTCTCCCTCTGATGCCTGGTGGCTGTTTCTCCCCTGCACCCAAAAGGCTCAGCAGAGAGAACTGACAGACCGACATGTCAAACAGACTGAGAAGGAGCTCAGCCACCAGCTGAGGCTGCAGAGGGAGCAGTATGAGGCAGCCATCCAGAGGCATCTGACCTTCATTGACCAGGTGACCTCCCAGCCCCAGCCCGGGGTGCTGCTGAGGATCTGACCATGTGCCTGACACCTTTCCCTTGCCCTGCCCAGCTCATCGATGATAAGAAGGTGCTGAGTGAGAAGTGTGAGGCTGTGGTAGCTGAGCTGAAACAGGTGGACCAGAAGTACAGCAAGAAGATCACACAGATGCAGGAGCAGCACGAGCTGGTGAGGGGATGGGGGAAGTGGGAAAGGAGAGAGGCCGTGGCTGGAACTGGTTGGTTTTGCTCAAACAGGGCCTCTGCCTGGAGCAGTGGGGTCTGTCCCACCTCGGTGGGGCCTGTTCCTTCTGAGGGACATGGAGCATCTCAGTGCATGGAGCTTTGTCCTGGACCCCAAGGGGCTGCTGTCCTTTTCTGCCCCAAGCAGACTCTTCTTCTCTCCCCTGTGACTCTCCTCCCTGCCTCTCTCCCCTGTGACTCTGCTGTTCCCTTTCTCTCTCCATCCCCTCCTTTCTTTCTCCCCAGGTGTGGCGCACTTTGGGCCCCTTTTGTGAGGTAAATGTGATCTTTCCTCTGTTCTTTTTTGTGCCTTTCCCTTCTGCTATCACACCCAGACCTGGGCTCTGCAGCAGGGTCAGCCCTTTGTCCCAGCTGCTCTTCCAGGTTCTCTCTGTCTTCCCATGCTGATTTTCCTGCCCTTTTTTATTGTCCCCTAAGAGTGATTCCTGGGCTGTGCTATTCCCCACTCCTCTCCACACAGTGTTGGGTGTCCTGCCACCCCAGAGCTGTGACCTGTCCCATGTCCTGCACACAGTCCTCAGCTGCTGGTCCTAAACCAGAGTTGTTTCTGGCCAGGATGGGCTCTCCATTGTGGTAGAGGGCTTCACCTGGTTTTTGCCAATGGGGTGCTGAGGAAATGCTCCCGGGGCAACAGGGCAACAGGGCCTGGGTGTTCTGCAGCTTTTTTGCTGGAGAAGAGAGCTGAGGAGGTTGGTGTAGGCAGAAGAGGTGAGGGCAGTGGTGGTACCTGGGATGCATGGCCTTGAGGCCTTGCAGAGTTTCAAAGATTGCTTGGACTGTGGTGGTACCACGGTGTCAGGAGGTCTGTCTGTCTGTCTGTCTGTCCTCCTGCCAGAGGGTGTTTGAGGGCTGGCTTGGGCCCTTGGCAGCCCTCGTTCCTGTTCCCCTCTGCATGTCTCAGCCAGTGGATCCTTCCCAAGGGTTTTGCTCCATCCCATGAGGGAGGAGAAGGCCCTGGGGGAGCACGGGGCTGCTCCCTGTGCTGGGAGGACACTCCTGTCAGGGCTGGGGGATCCCTCTGCACAGCTCAGGCCTCAGCATCTTCCCTCACCACAGACAGGCTCCCAGGCTGGCAGGGGTTTTCTCCCATTGCACGTCTCTGAAGTTTTTCCATTTTCTTCCAAACAGGAGATTAAGAAACTGAAGGAAGTGATGAGCGCCACTGAGAAAATCCGTCGGGAGAAGTGGATTGATGAGAAAACCAAAAAGATCAAAGAAATCACTGTGAAAGGTACGGGCACCTTCCCTCAGCAGTGGCTGGAGCTGGGCTGGTGCAGGGATCACATCCCTGCTGGTCCTGGAGAAGGGACCGTGGTGGAGGGAGCTGCTGACAGGGGCATCCTCTGCTCTCTGGGTGGGTGCTGGAGGGGCAGAAGGCCCACATGTGCTCTCCTCCCCTTTTTACCATCCCCTGTTTTGCTGAGTTGGTGTTTTCACCCGCTGGGCTCAGCCAAGGGTACTGGGGAGGGGGTCTGGACACCCCTGAGGCTGAGCAGTAACTCTCCTTCCCACTGCCCCAGGGCTGGAGCCAGAGATCCAGAAGCTGATTGCCAAGCACAAGCAGGACATCAGGAAGCTGAAGATGCTGCACGAGGCTGAGCTGCTGCAGCTGGACGAGCAGGCAGCCCGGCGCTACGACCGGCAGGCAGAGGAGCTGCGGGGGCTGCTGGAGAGGGAGAGGGAGGAGCAGAGCCAGAGGGAGAGGGAGCTGGCCCGGCAGAGGTACGGTGTCACCAGGGGCCATGGAGAGTGGTTTGGAGCTCTACCACCCACAGGCAGCAGTTCATAACCCAGGAAGCAGCCCCCTTTTCTCCACCAGCCCTGAGGTGGGAGGTGCCGGAGAAGCAAGGGTGTCCTCCAGCATCAGTCTGGGGGTTGGTGTCTTCTCCCTAGTGACAAGCTGCAGGGCGAGAGGAAATGGCCTCAAGTTGTGACAGGGGAGGTTTAGGTTGGATATTAGAAGAAACTTGTTAAACACTGGCACAGGCTGCCTGGGGTGGTGGTGGAGTCACCGTCCTTGGAGGAGTTTAGCAGCCGTGTAGATGTGGTGCTCAGGGGCAGAGTTCAGCAGCTGGGCTAATGGTTGGACTCGATGACCTTTATGGTCTTCTCCAAGCAGGACGATTGTGTGAATCCCCTGGCTGGCCTGGAGGGGTGGGATGGGGCAGGGTGGGGAGGTGGTGTACAGGTGTGCTGCCTGCAGGTGTGAGCAGGAGGAGCAGGAGCTGCAGCAGCAGCGGCGCCGGCTCTACGCCGAGGTGGCCGAGGAGAAGGAGAGGCTCAGCCAGCAAGCGGCCAGGTGAGAGGGGCTGGGGAGGGGGACACAGCTTCCCCAGGCCGGGCTGCAGTGGGAAGAGGGTCTGGAGCCCCAGGAAGGGCCGTGGTGGGTGTTGGGAGCTGTGGTGTGTGTGGGCAGGCAGCGAGCGGAGGCGGAGGAGCTGCGGCGGCAGCTGGAGGCCAGCAGCTTGGCTGTCACCAGGGCTCTGAAGGAGGAGTACACCAAGGAGAAGGAGGAGCAGGAGAGGCGCCATCAGGTCTGGTTTTCCCGTGGCATCTGGGCCCTGGGTGGTCATTCTTGGGTGCGGTGGGTCCGGCACCCCGTGTGTGGCTGTCAGTGAGCCCCCCGCCCCCAGCGGGGTGGTCCTGGGGGGCTGCTCCCAGCTGGAGCTGAGCTGTTGTCCTGTTTCTCCACAGGCAGAAGTCAAGGTGCTGAAGGACCGTCTGGAGATGGAGAAGCAAGCCTGGGAGGCCGACTACGTGAAGAAGGAGGTAATGGCAAGGGCTGCCCTGGTCCAGAGGTGCCACCTTTGGGTTTGGTGAGGGATTGAGGCAACGTTTGGCATCTGGGTCCCCAGGAAGCCTGGCTGCTCTCCCGGGAGCGGGAGCTGCGGGAGGAGGTGAGGAAGGAGAGAGATAAAGAGATCGAGTTGGTGATCCAGCGCCTGGAGGCTGACATGTCCTCTGCCAAGGAGGAGTGTGAGAGGGCAGCAGAGAACAGGTGAGGCAGGAGGGAGCCTGTGAGTCCCCTGCCCTGAGTCCTGCTCACCCCTCCAGTGAGCCCCGAATGCTGCAGCCCGTGGGGGTGAGCAGGAAGGAGGGGCTGGGCTGGGGGCAGTTTCCTTCTCACAGCCCTGGATCTCTTGTGGGGCAGATCCTCCCATTGCTGCTGTGTCATGGTGGTTCCTGTAGCATGGAGGTGGCTGGGGATGGTCCCTGTGGTGCTGGGCTGAGCCAGATTGCCTGTCCTTTCCTTCTGTTAGGATTAAAAGGATCCGAGAGAAGTATGAGGTGGAGCTCCAGGAGCTGGAGAGGTCTGAGAGAAAGCTGCAGGAACGTTGCAATGAGCTGAAGGGGCGGTTGGCAGAGCTGGAAGGGGAGAGCATCCGTCTGCAGGGCCTGCTGAAGCACAAGGAGCAGGAGGTGGAGGAGATCCAGAAGGTGGGTGGGGAGCAGAGCCCTTGAGGCTCTGGTTCCTCTCTGCTCCATCCCCCTGCATCACCCTGTCCCTGCCCCAGTGCCTTGGTGTCACCTCTCTGCCCTGCTGCAGGTGAGGGACCAGCTGGCCCAGGAGCGGAGCAGCTTGGCAGAAGTGATCCGTCAGGAGTTTGCTGACAGGCTGGTGGGGACAGAGGAGGAGAACAGGAGGCTAAAGGCAGAGATGGCAGAGATGAGAGCCCGGCAGCGGCTGGAGCTGGACAGGATACTGCGGGAGAAGGACCAGGAGCTGGAGGAGGTTCACAGGAGGTGAGGCTGCCTGGGCAGAGCTGCCCCGGGTGCATTGCAGCAGTGCTGTGACCTCGGGTCCTGTTGGGGCAAACGGGCAGTGGAGTCTCTCCCGGGCTGGCTCAGCCTCTGCCCCTTGTGACTTCCAGCCTGCTCTGTGTCCTCCTGTCCCCAGGGCTGCTCCCTCGTGTGCCTGGGGACACCAGTGGGCAGCTGGAGCAGTGTGAGGTCTGCTGGCTGGGGCTGGCTGGTGTTTGTATGAGCACACAGAGCTCCCTGGTGTCTCCAGGAGTGTTCCCACTCTGAGAGCCAAGGTCATGCCTTGAGTATGGGATATAGAGGATCCCTTTTCCCCTCCCCTACAGCCTGGCAAGGGCTGGAGCATGGTTTGGTGTGCTGAGAGCCATGGGAAAGAGTCTAGCCATGAGGCAGCAACCGTGGGCTTGAGAAACGAGAAGAAACTTAAACTCCCCTCCCTGTGGTCCTGGTTAATTAATTAAGTCTTGTGAAGCAAATGTCCCCTTCTTCCTTAAATGACTCAATCCAAACTGCATCACGCTCATCAAGGGAACTGATGTGCTCCTAGTGTGTTACAGCAGCCCCAGACTGGAGCTGCTGCTCTTTGGGGGCAGAGGGAGAAAAGGGGCTGCGCTCCCCCTGTGCTAAAATCACCCCCCTGGGGCATGGGGCCAGCCTGGTGTTTGGGAATGGGGTCCTCAGCCCCCGTGTCTCTCTGCTCAGGGTGAAGACTGCAGTGGTGAGGAAGGAGGAGAGCGTGAGCAGCCTGCGGAAGCAGTACGAGGTGAGGGAGGGGGGCAGCCCACCCCGAACCCCCCTGTCCCCAGCCCCACGGTTCTGTCCCAGCTCTGCCCTCCCCGTGCTCTCTTGCAGGCAGCCGTGCAGCGAGCCAACCACCTGGAAGCCCTCCTGGAGCAGCAGCGGAAGCAGCTGCTGGGCACCAAGTGACGAGTCCAGGCTGGTGGGGCTCAGAGGTGCTCGGGGGGAGCAGACACCTCTGGCCTCTCCCTTCCCTCCATCCTCATCCTGGTGCCATGAGCCCTCCTGGGGCACTCGGCACCCTTCAGGAGTTCAGTCTTTTGACAATAAACCTCCTCTGATTTCTACAGCCCTTCCTGACCCTGGGGGAAGTGGGGGCTCCCCTGTGGGTACCGGTGTGAGGGGGTGTTTCACCACCCCTGCTCTGTCTTCCCACACCACGAGGCCTCTCCCAGGATGGGATGTGTGGAACCTGGGGGGCAGGAACTTAGAGATTTTGAGGTTAGGGGGGGCTAAACTGAGCACCCCCAGATCCCACTGGCCAGGCAGGGGGTGTGGAGGTGGAAGCTATCGCCCAGCAGCCCGGGCACACGGGTCCTGGTTCTGCCACTGCCCAGCTCCCTGCTCTGCCCCTTCCTTCTCCCTAAAATGAAATCCTGGGCCAGGCAGTGGTCCCGCAGCCTCTGCTGCCTGCACAGCCCTCGGTGCCCTGTGGCAGGGAGGGGAAATGCCTGGGCTGGGCCACTGGCAGCTGTTTCCTCTCCCTGGGAGCGTGCGACTGCTCCTCCACTGCCTTTTCCCTCCGAGGAGGCTGGGGCTGGGGGTGGTGGGTTGAGCAGATGTTCACTCCTCAGATTCCCAGGGTGGTTCCCATCCATCCTGCTGGCCCAGGGAGAAGTGGCCAAGGAGACCCCAGGGTGAGGCGCAGAGGGACCCTCGCTCACCCTGGGAAGCTGCAGAGCAGCTCAGCTGCTTCCCAGCACTGGCGTTGGGCCCTGCTGCAGCTGTCTGTGGGGATGTGCTCTCAAGGTGCCCACGGAGGCCACCAGCCCTCAAGTGCCCCTCTCCCATGCTTTGGGACTGGGTGTGAGTGTCCTGGGCCACCAGCAGCTCCTCCAGCACCTGGGTGCTGTTGGCTGGGTTCTGCCTGGCTCCTTTCCCTTCTCTGGCTCCTCTGGTTGAGCCACTGGCCCTGCTGCTCTCTGTTCACCCCTCACGGAGATGCCCCTCATCCCGGGGGCAGTGGGTAGGTCCACTGGGCTGGGCACTGGACTTGTTTTCACTGCTGTTGCTTTCATAACAACCATTTCCTGAGCTCTGCTTCCGTCTTCCACCCTGTCCCAGCCTCCTCTTTGGCCACCCGGAGCCTCCTATTCCCTGCCTGCCCTGGCCTGGCCCATGGTTAACCACATGAAATCTGGTATGGGAGAAGAGGACCTGAGCCCCCTCGCTGTCTGTCCACAGGGATTTGTGCCCATGCCCAGCCCAGGGAGACCATGTGCAGGAGGGCAGCACCCTGTGCTCCATCCACTGTCACCAACCGTGGGGTGAGCTCCCCATGGGTGGTCTCCTGGGTGCCCCGTGTGTCCCGCAGCCTCCCACAGGGCTCAGCCCTCCCCTGGGGCTCCGGTATCCTCCCAGCCCTGCCCCTCCTCGGCATCACCAAAGCTCATTTCTAGGCCAGTGCCCGGTTCAGCCATGAATAAATCAGCACCGTTGCATAACCGGGGATGCGGATTTTCACCGGATCGCTGCCTGCGCCCGGCCCGGCCCGTGTGTCCCCCAGCACCCAGGGGGGTCCCCTGTGCCCACGGCTGTCAGCTGCGTGGCACAAGCCCCGTCCCCATCCCCACCAGTGCTTGGCAAGGCTGCGGGTGGCAGCGCAGCCATCGCAGGCTCTGCCACGGCCCCCGATTAGGGACCCCCTCTGCCCCCCACCCCGGGATTAGGGGGGATGAGCGGGGCCCGTTGGCTGCCGGAGGCTGTGCGGGGCAGGAGCTCCGGAGCACCGGGGGCTTTGGGCAGCCGCCGCGCAGGGATCGCGGCTCAATCTGGTGTCTGTCCCGCGGGGGATTAGCGGCCACCCCGCCCCAGACACATCAGCCGGAGCGAGGTGGCAGGATCCCTGCGGGGTAATCGGGGCTAATAGCGGCCACCGCGCTGCTCGCCTGCCCGGGACGCGGCAGCAGCTCTGCACGGCTCTGGGTTGGTGCCACCTTGTGCCTCTGTCCAGGGTGGGATCATCCCTGGGGGGAGAGTTGCTGGGGCTTTTGGCCTCAGTTCCTTGGGATCTTCTCTTCCATGGCTGTGTCTAAAAGCTCTGTGAGGGCAGGAGGGTGGTGGGCAGCACTGGGAGTGGTGGTGGGTTTGGGGCACCCCAACGTGGCTCTGCTCCCAGATGTCACAGGGCTGTCCTCTGGGTAACAAGGGTGCCCGGGCAGGGTCCTGGGTGAGCAGGGGGTCCCCAAGGAAGGCAGAACAGCATGGCTGGGCTGGGCAGGAAGAGAACTTCCCATCCCTGACTTCGTCCCCATCCCATTCCTCAATCCCATCCCACCCCAGACACTCTGCTCTGTTCCTGCATGCTGGGGAGCCTGGGACACTGGATGCCAGGGTCTTGCCACGCCGAACAGGACAGCCAGGACCTTCCATTCCCTTCCACTTGCCAAAGCCTCCAGCTGCCCCTGTCTGGCACCAGAGAGGCCTCGAGTTCATCCTCTTCCCACCCCACCATTGTCACCCGCTGGATGTGCTCAGTGTGCTGAGGGCAGCCGGGGTGGGTGGGCACCCGTGAGGGCTGGCGGGTGCTGGTGGGCACCAGCACGGGCTCCATGGAGCTGCCCACCCCCAGTTGCATCCAGGCTCACCGTGACTCAGCCAGCACCAGCACGAGGAGCAGGGCTGAGC
>JAAWXA010000030.1:701209-889331 GCA_038090715.1 Florisuga fusca | reverse complement strand
CACACGCGGGTGGCTGGGTGAAGGGGGGTGCTGGGGAGGGGGCGAAGCAGAGCGGTGGCAGCAGCAGCCCCGCAGCCGTCACCCAGCGCCAGCGCACCCAGGGCTCGGCCACCCCCGAGACCGTCAACTTACTAACTACGGGCAGGGGCACCTCAAAACCTGGCCACTTCAACATCGGGGCTGCAAGGGAAAGAGAAGGCAGGTTGGAGGACACCGGGAGCACGCTCCGACCCCTTGACGGGAACACAAAGGTGGTTACGGAGAGGCGGGGGGCGAGCAGCCCGCCCCGCACGCAGAGGAAGCAGGAGGGAAAAAAAAAAACATAAGAAGGAGGAAGAAAAAGGAGGAAAAGTCATGTTTATTGAGTGACTGGTGCTGCCCGCCGGCTCCCTGCGAGGAGGGGAAGGAAGGGCACGGCCAGGGGGAGGCACCTGCGGGGAGCAGGGAGGAAGGAGGGGGGGGGCTTCCTTCCCCCCGCCCCGCTCCCAGCGCAGACGGGACATGCAGCACCCCCGAGACTCGCACTTAAACAGTTTCAGCTGCTCCCGCAGAGTAAAGCTGTTTAAAGGTGCACCCAGGGTCTCCCACGGCCGCCTGATGCCGAAGGGATGGAGACGGGATGGGAAAAAAAAAAGAAAAAAGAAAAAAGAAAAATAATAAAAAAAATTCGGCATGGCCACGTGCAAGGGGCGATGCAGGTGGTGACGGGCAGCAGGCAGGCAGAGCAGCCGACAAAGACACCGAGGCCCAGCTCAATGCAATAAATAAAACTTTTATTCAAACAATAACTCAGTACAGGGCACATTTCTCTCTGGCTTTTAAAAAAGGTTTTCCAGCACTTCACAATCTCCATACAGGCTCTGCTAGGCTGGGAGGGTTTCTTTTGTTTTGTTGGTTTGGTTTGGTTTGGTTTTTTCCCCCCTCCTCTACAATCAGTCAATCAGCATGAAATATCCTGGGTTAAAAATCTTTACCAAAATCAGGACATCAATGCAGGAGGGTCGTGTTACAATATGCCCATAGGCAAGTGTATAAAACAAAAACTTGTCCGTGTGTGTCTGTGTGTGTGTGTGTGTGTGCCTGTATTGCCAGCAATGTCCCAGTAAACAGGCAACATCAGAGGTTTTAAAAATCACATCAGAAAAAGAAAGCGTGTACAGCTCTGCGGTGGAGACGGCCACGGGCACTGGAGGGGTGATGGCTGGGCTGGGGGAGTGGGACCCCAAGAGCCAATCCAGCCCTGGGGGGCTGCCAGGCTCCCCAGCATAGTGGGGGCTCAAGCCCAGATGGGGAATGTGAGCGCATCCTTGGGCAGCTCCGTCCCAGCCCCCAGTGCACTACAGTGAGGTAACAATACCTTGCTACAAAAAATATATATATATATTTATAAAACAAGCAGGAGTAACCCTTCCAGGGGGGCTGCGCCCCACAGCCGGGGGGACCCCAAAGCCCTTTCCCCAGAGTGGGAGCTCCGCACTATCCGCTTCTCCCAGCGCCACGGCAGCGGTGGGCGGGGGGTGGAAGCGGATGAGGGCGAGGAATGGCATCCCGGGCAGCCCGGGTGCTCGGTAACAGTACGGACACCAGAGGCCATGCATATTTGATCCAGTTTGGGAGGTTTTTGTCCAGGGTCGTGCAGCCCCTTTGGGGAGGGGCAGTGCATCGCTAACATTCACACAGGAGTACAAAAGGGGAAAAAAAAAACAAAAAACAAAAAAACAAAACTGGGTTCCACTAAAGGGTCAACTGCATCCAGGCTGCTCCAAAGCAAGCACAGACTGATCGGCAGTTTCTGCTCTGAAAAGGCTTCAGAAACAAGGGCACTGTGAACACCAGGGAGGGGTGGAGAAGCACCATGGTTTCCTTGAAGATTACAAGTGTTTAAAATCCAAAAGAAGTCGAGAAAGAGAAACGAAGGGGAAAGAAAAAAAAAAAAAAAAAAGGAGGAAAGAAGCAGAAAAAGCTCTTCCAAGCAGCAAGGCCCCGCCGCGAGCCAAGGTGTCCTCACACCGTTGATACCAAACTGCCACTGCCACTGTGGAACAAACACAGGAGACTTGCCAGAGTGGGTGGGACCACCGACACGCACCACGGGGCAGCACCACGCTGGGAACCCAGCTTCCTGGGGCCCCAGCTTCCCGGCATGGCACCCAGGACCCCAACTCCCTGGAATGGCACCTGGCAGCAAGCTTGACCCCTGACAGTCACCAGTCTGCTCCTCAGCTTGGGGTTTGTCCCCAGGAGTGAGATGGGGCAGCTCCAAGGCTGGGGGAATGGGGATGAAGGAGCTGCTGGGTAGGGAAGGTGCTGGGAAAGCCCCCAAGCACCCTCCATGCTCTTGCTATCTGTGCTCAAGCCCAGAGGAGGTTGGGGATGGGGGGGGAAGATGCAACTCTGTCCAGAGGAGCACAAGGGCTGTGAGATTGGGGACACCAGGGCTGGCCCTAGGACCCTCCTCCACACTCAAGACAAGACCCACACTGTGTCCTCCACCACATGACCCCATCTCAGCCACTGCCAGTCCCCCAGGAAGCCTGTACAGGGATGCCCTGTGGGGACACAGCACCATGGCTTTACCCTGAGCCAACGCCATCAGTTCATGTTCAGGTAACACGAGAGGTTGAGGCTTACCTGCTGACCGACCTCGTCCCGTAGTCATCGAGACCCTGTGGAGAGGAGGGAAGGAAGCCTGGTGAGGGGGGATGTGGGCTGCACCCATTTGGGGACCACTGGGGGTGACACAAACAGACCAAAGTGCATCAGGACCCAGGGATGCCAGAGCCAGGAGTCAATGCACTTGGAGAGGGACATGGAGATGGCTTAAATGGGATTTAGACAGCAGAGAGTAAAGTTGCTCCACTCCCTTGGGAGCAGGACTTTATTCTGGCAAGACGAGGGAAAGGAACCATCAGGAGGGCCCTGGTCTGCCAGACCCCACCATGGGACAGAGCTCCAGCCACATTCCAGATGCGAGACACTTGGAAAGGGGTCGAACAAGTCTGAGACATCAGTGAAATGTTCCGTGGAAAGAGGTGTTGGTGTTAACACCCACCAGAAACCCACAGGAGTTTGGACCATTTTCTCCTTCAGCCGGTACTGAATGGCCTTACAGCGGGGAAGGGCTGCCCTGGTCTGAGGAGGAGACAGGGACTGGGCTCAGAGGGTGTCCCTCAAGGACATCACTCCCTGGAGAGGACCTGCCCTGGGATACAGCCATGGAGCAGCTCTGCTCTCCATGACAAACACGGCTCCAGGAAAGAGGAGTCACTGGTCTGAGCTGGGCATGCACCAAGGGTCAGAGACCCCACCATGCCAGGAGTGTTCCCAACCACAAAGCCCCAGTATCCAGCAGCAAATCCTGCTGGGAAATCCCAGCAAACAGCAAGAAGCAGAGCTACACCTCTGTCCCAGCCCTTGCAGACAGGGACCAGGGCCTGGCTGGAGGGTTGGGTGCTGCATGGCCACCTCTCCCCTTCCTCATCCTCTCCTCTGCCAGGGCATGCCAAGCACTCCAAGGAATGCTCATCATGGCTCATCCCACCGTGCTGGTTCTAGCAGGGAAGCCCCCGCCCTGTGCCAGCAGCTTCTGGGTCAAACTGATTTCAGCCACACACATTATCTGAGAAGCCCTGAGCAACTTTTGGCCAACCTCCAGAGCCCTGCATGGGGTCTGCCCCAGCCCCACACACTCACCCCAGTGTCCCCATGGGACTGTCACCGGCTTGAATCGGCCTGTGCCAGAGAAAACACTTCCAGCTGCCTGCGAGCAGCTCGTTTCTGGTGCGAGGCTCCCACAGAGCCAGCAAGTGTTGTCCTTTGGGCGTTTACGGTGCCGTTTTGTGCCATTTGTACCCTGTGCCTCGCCTGTTCCACCCAGGCAAGCCAAAGCAGCCAAGTCCATCCCATCCCCTGCTCTCCTCTCCCACTGCCTCCCTGCATCCCCATCCCTCCTCCCCAGGAGAGATGCTGGGCAGGAGATGGGGCCCTGGGCGAGGCACACGGGTCCTCCAGGCAAGAACGGCCAACTGTCCGTAAATCCCAAGGGAAACATTGCGTGAGTTTGGACTTACAGCTGTTGACCTAGTGTAAGGCTTGTAGTGAGCAGAGGGCGGTTGGCAGAGGCCACTGGGGTAGTCTTTAATTGCACACCCATAGGGCATTAGGTAGTCCTACAAACAACGAAGACAGGTTGGAGAGCAGCCCCCCTCACCACGCCAGGACTGAGCACACACACTCAAAGAATCCCAGACTGGTTTGGGTTGGGGGGAACCTTAAAGCTCGTCCAGTCCCACCCCTGCCATACTCAGAGACACCTCCCACCAGCCCAGGTTGCTTCAAGCCCCATCCAGCCTGGCCTTGAACACTGCCAGGGATGGGGCAGCCACAACTTTCCTGGGCAATCTGCTTTAACACATTTCACCCTTCTGCTTTAACACTCAACAGAGCTGCCCCAGACACCAGGACCACCAGACGGGCTCCAGCAGTGACTTAACACCCATGGCTTTGCTCAAGCATCTCCCGTTTATAGAAAGAGCCCTCCTGGAGTGGGAGAAGCCCCCATGGGCTCACCTGGGAGAAGGCGGGCACGGCCACGCTGTACGGCCGCTGCTTGAAGGTGTTGGCACCTTGTGCCTGGAAGGCCTGGGAGGCCATGCCGTAGTCGGGGGGTGGGATGGCGATGTCGTCCTTGTCCAGCAGGTTGCCGGTGCTGCTGCTCTTCCCTTGCTGCAGGCTGGGTGGGGGGGACCCCAAGCAGAGGCATCAACACCAGCCCACCCCAGGCTGAGACCCCCAGGCTGCCCATACACCTGTGGTGGGAGATCCCACAGCCAGACCACCCCCCCCCCAGGCAGTGTCCCCAGGTGTCCAAGGCCAACAGTTTCCTGGCTTGCACCAGCCATAGTGTGGCCAGCAGGACCAGGGCAGGGACTGTCCCTCTGCACTTGACAGTGGCAAGGCTATCCCTTGAATCCCAGGGTTAGTTTTGGGTCCCGCAGGACAAGAAGGATATTGAGGGGCTGGAGCATGTCCAGGGATGGGCAACAGAGCTGGGGAAGGGTCTGGAGCACAAAGTCTGACCAGGGGGGGCTGAGGGAACTGGGGGTGTTCAGCTTGGAGCAAAGAAGGCTGAGGGGAGACCACCTCAGTCTCTCTACAACTGCCTGAGAGAAGGCTGGAGCCAGGGGGGTTGGTCTGTTCTTCCAAGGAACAATTAATAGGATGAGAGGAACAGGACTCAAGTTTCCCAGGGATGGTTTAGGTTGGAGATTGGGAACAACTTCTCCCTGGAAACTGTTGTCAGGGCCTGGCCCAAGCTGCCCAGGGCAGGGGTAGAGTCCCTATCTCTGGAAGGTTTCCAAGCCCTGGAGATGTGCTGCTGAGGGACATGGGGCAGTGGCAGCCTTGGCAGTGCTGGGGTAACAGTTGGACAAGTGGAGCATTCCCATCCCAAGCCCACACCCTGCCCTTGGCACAGGCACCCTCATGAAGCTCCTACCCCGTGTGGACCCGCTCGCTGCCATCGTTGTCAAGGACCCGTGTGTAGGAGAATGGAAACCATCCCCTCCTGAAAGGCAAAGGCAGGAGATGAAGCCAAACCCACATTTACTCCTGTAGGATCCAGGACAGGCCGCACTTGGGGACAGCCCCAGCACTCACATTTTTGTTTTCTCACTCTCTCCGTAATGCCAGCCGTCCCTGGCCTCTGGCACCAGCAGTGTGATGAGGTCTCCCTCCTTGAAGCTCAGGAGGGTGCTGTTATCTCCAGCAGCATGAGAGAAAATGGCCTGCACCCTCGTCCGGCCATTCCTCTCGAGCCCCGCGGCCATGGAGCTGGAGCGCGGCAGCGTCTTGTTTTCAGCTGCTGGGAGACAGAGACCAATGAGTGCCCCAAGTCCTCGACCCCACAGCCATGCCCGGGCACAGCTCTGCCAGGATGGGTTCCTGACCTCACTTATTGTACCCCCTTCTCCCAACAGAACCTCCCGTGTGACCCAGTGAGCAGCACCAGGCTCCTGCCCTCGGCATTGCCACGGCAAAAGGAGCAGCCTCCTGGCATAGGATCCCACATAATTTTCCTCCTGGGAATCCCATCCACAGGCTGAAAACCCATCCAGCCAAACACCCGAGGCAGAACCCAGTTCTGCTCATCTCCCAGACCCAGAGCCCAGGGCCTCACCTGAGGCGTAGCTGTTTTTCGGTGTCACGTTTTTGCGAACTGGGAGTGTGTTGGAGTAAGAGTCACTCAGCTGCTTCTGAGGCTGGGGAGGAGATAAAGATTTGGGCTGTGCTGGCTTCATCTCAGACCAGTGGTTGTACCCATCGCTGTCTGGGCCCGAGACCCCGTTCATCACCGGCATGGCCTCCTGTGCTGACATGCGCTACGGAGAGAGGAGAGGAGAGGGGTGGGGGGAAGATGGGGAACATCTTCGTTAGGGCATCCCAGGGCAGCTCCCGCAGTGGGATTCAGCTCCCGGCAGACCAGAGCTTCTGCCTGTTGGGGTCAGTCCCCCACCTTAGAGAACCTGCTCTGGGGGAGCAGCAGGGGTCACCTCACACCCAGTAAAACCCTCCCGAGCTCTACTGCTCAGCCTGTGCACCCGCATCAGGGGGCAGACCCTTTTCTGAAGGGTCTTTCTTCCCATGGTCGCTCCGAGCACCTTCCCCCATGGTTACTGAGGTACCTTGGTTCAGCCTCAGTTCTAGGACCAGCCTGACTGGGACCACTCTGACAAGGTCAGGGGTTCTCCAACACACCCACGAGGAGCCTCTGGCCCTCTGGAGCTCAGCAACCCAGGTGGGATGTGATGGGATGCGATGGGATGCCTATCCCCAAGCCAGGCTGCTCCCCACATTCCAGGGCAGCCCATGGTCATGGGGCTGCCCATCCCTGAACATCAATGAAGGACCATCAAAAGGCAACTTGCTGAGGACAACGGCGACACTGGCCTGGCATCCTCCCTCCAGCTTTGCTCAGAAGAGAAGGGCAGGACAGCTTCCCCCACGGAGATACTTACTCCTACAAAAGGTGCCAGCTCCGGGGGGACAGGGAGAGGTTTGGCACCAGGAATGGGGTCAGAGATGATGAGGTTGGATTTGGATGTAGACAGAGGGCTGGGCATGATGGTGCCATTGCTGCTGGCAGCCATCTGCTGCATCAGCTGTATAGCACGGTCTGGGATCTTGTTGGGATCCGAGCAGGATTGCTGCCACAGTGGCAGCTTCTGTGTCAGCATCTCCTTCCCCTAGAAAGAGAGAAAAATGAAGCATGAGGACACAGGGGAGCAAGAAACCCCATCCAGCTCTTCACCTGGCCTGGCCACAAGACTGATCAACAACTCTGTGCATGGCATGGAGGAGATGAAATCCAGGGAATCGCTGCTGCCAGGTTCTGAGGGCAGATGAGCCAGGAAGGTGTCAAAAAAAACCACAGAAATGGCTCTCCCCACAGCAGAGGGTGATCCAACACCTCTGCATGGCTTCACCACTGGTCTCACCTGGGGACGTTTTGGTCCCCACATAGCAAAAATCCCTCTAAAGCCAATTTCAAAGCCCCAAAATATTTCCCCACTACAGGACACCAGCTCCACTGTGGCTGTGGCCACTGCCAGCATCCCTGGGAGCTGCTGGAGGGTATTTGGAGATGGCAAAGCCCACTCTGGCTGCCAGGCTGCTGATGGCCCTACACTCACCTCCCACATCCACCCACCACGCTCTGGCCCAGCCACCTGCAAAGCCTCTCTTGCAAAGCCACCCCATGTGCTGCTGCAAAAAAGTTTTTGGCATCACCACACCGTAGCTGCATGGCAGGTACTGGCACCCTCGTGACTCTCATCCCTGGAGGGGATTTTTTTTCCCCTCCCTGGGGGGATTTCTCTCCCTCTCTGGTTTTTTTTTTTTCCTCTCCCGAGGGGTTCCCACCCGCTGAGCATGGCTCCAGCCCATGGTGCTGACTAATCCCAGCTCCTGCTCCCCGTGCCAAGCGTGGTGGTGACAGATGGGTGCTGTGAGCGGCGGGGGGTGGCTGTGGGGAACAACCAGAAGGGGAGCAGGAGGCTGTGGGAGCAGCACTGGTGTTCCCGGCTCTCGTCTGGATGGATTCTGCTCCAGAGCAGCGCGGGGGCCACCACTCCCTCCCTAGGCTGGCAGCAGCTCCAACCCTGGCCAGGAGACGGGGGCTGCCCGGGGCTCCCGCTCCCTGCAGGAACATCACTGCTTTGCATTTCTTCTGCTTTTGCAAATCATGAGCTGACACAAGAGGAACCTGAGGAGCCTCCAGAGGAGCCTGCAGGTGCCGACTCACCTTGGCATGGTAGGTGATGGCACTCTTTGCCACTGCACACTGTTTCTCTACCAGGAAGCAGAACCGTCTCCTCTCTTCCGTGAGGGCAGTCTTGTAGCCATCAGAGACGTAGTTTTCCAGCTCACCCTGCTTGTTGCTGATGGCTTCAATGTACTAGAAGAAAAAAAAATTGCAACAGAGAAATGACTGACTCCAGTGCTTCACCTGCTGAGCACAGGGCATCACGGAATGGCTTCGGTTGGAAAAGACCTTTGAGACCATCGAGTCCAACTGTTAACCCAGCACTGCCAAGGCCACCACCAAGCCATGTCCCTCAGCACCACATCTCCACGGCTTTTCAACACTGCCAGGTGTTTAAAAGGATCCAGCATCCTCCAGAGGAGAGGTCAGAGGTGCTGCAGGGAGCCCCTCCAGCACAGGACACGCACACGTGTGCCCACGTGGCCCCCCCCACAACCCACCCTTGCTCATCCGAGCCCCCCACGCAGAGGAGCTGACTCAGTGTGTGGGCTGGGAGCGGGGACAAGCTGTGCCACGGGCGGTGGAACGAGCTGTGCCATGAGCTGTGCCACCCTCTCACCAAACAGGGAGACCACACCAGCACTGGAGGCTGCCCCGATGGTACGGGGGTGGCCATGGCGCCCACAGCCCCCTGCTCATCCCCACCACGGAGCACCCAGGACCACTGCTTGGCCAGGCCATCAGCATCTCCAGCACAGAGGGTGTGAGACAGCCCCAGGTCCCACAACCAGACAGCTTCTTGTCCCCTTGATGCCCCTGGGATGTCCCCAGCTCCTCTCTGGGAGAGCAGCCACCAAGCCCCTCAGAGGAGCACAGCCATGAACCCCTGGGTGCTGCTAAACCTGCTGCAGAGAGTCTGAGCTTCACTGGGAAGGGAATTAAACTTGAAATTTAGGGCCCAAAGCAGCTTTACTCCTTTCTTCATGTTTAACAATTATTTTTAGCATGCTACAATATTTATTAGCAGGCACATAAAATGGAACAAACCTCAGCAGAGCAGTGAGATTAAGTGACATCCCTGACTTCAAAGGGGGCTTATTCCAGAACTGGAGCTTCCACAGCTTGGAGCATCCTCCCTCAAGAGCAAACCTGCAGAGAGCTCAGGCAGGACCAGTGGGTTTTGGGTCTCCCCACAGGCACTAACATAGGTGGGGGAAAATGGGGTCAGAGAGAAATGGGTAAAATCCCTCTTTGCAACCAGCAGCCCTGATTCCAGGAGAGTATTTTCCTCTAAACAAGAAAAGCCTTTGCAAGAACCACCCCCAACACCCTGAACCCATCCTCCTTAATTTACTAACTGGGCCATGGAGGACGGGGAGGTGAGGAGTGAAATGAGTCCAGCCCTGGCTAATTCAGTGCAGTGGCACAAGGACCATCCCACCACAATCCCATTTTCCTGGTAGGATAACCAAACCCCTGGGACTGCTGTGTCCCCAGGCAGGAGCCAGCCCCAAAGGCTGCACCACGGGGGAAAATCCTCCTTTTCGTAGCAATGTTCAATTCTTTAGTTTTAATCATGGCTTAAACAGTCGAGTTTAAAGCCTTATTTCCATCCCTGATTTCCATCTTGTTTTCCAAGTACACTTTTAATTATTTCTCTGAAGAAAGCCTCATCTTAATGGCAGCAACCAGTTAGAACATGTTGAGCCGCGAGCAGAGAGCCTACGCTCTAAATTTAGTATTCTCAGCTCTTTATATACTTTATGTAAATATGCCTGATGTGCCATTGATTTATTCAGAGCCTTGATTTTTACGCGTTATTACATTACAAAATGGCGAGCAGCATGTCTTGCTCACTAGACAGTTTTCACTTCAGATTTGTTCGAGATGACAATGGGCTTTCGAGTAACATGGAGAAAGACAAGTTGAACAAAACCCTTCCTAGATATACCAGATGCACAGGGAAAAAAAAACCAACCAAAAAAACCCCCAAACAAGGCATGATGTAAGATCCCAGTGCTGCATGACCAGGATTGGCTTTGATCACCATGGCTTGGCAGCATTGCCCAAGACCTCACCAGTGAGTGTGTTCCCTGCTCAAATGCTGCGTTTTAAATTCAGACCTTGATTTATGCTGTCAGCTTCAAATTCAGATTTTAAGCATCATCTAAATAAAATTCCCAGTTGGAACTAGGAAAAAAAACAAATGCAGAAATTTCAGACCTGAACACCCAAGGGGGCAGGGAGCCGGGCAGGGCAGCACTGGTGGTGGTCACTGAGAAGCTGAAGCCACCCAGCAGCTCCAGAAACCTTTTCTGGGTTTCTAGGTTGGAGAGGCCTCAAATAACTCCCCCCGTCCCCCCTCCACCTCCCGATTGCATCCGCTGCCAATTCCCAGCAGCCACTGACCTAATTAGTGGTGTCAGCGCGCAGCGAGCCGGGGAGAGGGTTTGGGGTAAGAGCCAGGGAGAGGGTTTGGGGTTAAGATGCTGCCATGCCCCTGGGGCAGAAGCCAGCACAGGGAAGGATCCTGCCAGGGCCAGGGAAGCTGCGATCCCGGGGAGAGGGAACCTGGTCCTGGTGTCACCAGTGTCACCAGCGGTGGTGGCTCAGCCAAGGACCTGCCAGTTCAATCCCTCCTGGCTGCCTGATGCTGAGGAGTGATGCTGGAACAAAGCTTGGCCACAGGGGGCCAGCCAGAGCAGGGCAATCTCCAAGCAGAGGAAGCAGAACAAGTTATTCAGACAGTGAATTAGGAAAAAGAAAAGATGAAAGGAGAAACAAGGTGCTGCCAAGTGCCCCACACAGCCACTGCTGTCCCCAGCCAGAGCAGCCAGGGCATGCACAGGCCCTGTGTACCCCACCTTCCCAGTGCCAGCCCAAAGCTGACAGCTTGAGGTGTATGAAGATGAAAAAGCAGCCAAGAAATAGATGAAAAAGCACCCAAGAAACATCAGGACCTGAGGTGTTTTCAGGCACACGCTGCTGTCGGTGTAGTTAGGGCAGGAGAAAGAGCAGTGTCATCACCAACCTCAGCCAAGCCTTAACAACTTAACAACTCTCCTTACTGGGAAAAAATGAGCTCAAATCCTTCTATCCAAGCCAAGAATGTGCAGACTGGTCAGGAACACAAGCCAAGGGCTATGCCAATCACCACCACACCCAGACCAAGGTCAGAAACCATCACCACATCCCAGGGCTGCAGGGAAATTAGGGGAGAGGAGCCTGGGGTCTGTGCCAGGCTGGAATACCTGGAAGGAGTAAACATCAGAAGAAGGGAGGATTTATTTAAGGAACCACTAGAGAGAATAATCAGAAAGCAATGGGATAAAATAAGAAAGAAGTTAGGCTGATTAACAGAGGAAGAGCATCTAAACTGTTGAATGCTGCCAAGGAACACCAGCTGAAGCCCCACAGCACGGAGTCAAACTGCAGAGAAGGGGGAGCCTGGAGATCCTCAGCCTCAGCAGCACCCAGGGAAGGAGATGGCTTTTCCTCTCCCAGAATTTGCTGGTGGAAGATTGTGGATCCTGGAGCAATGGCAGGGGAGATACTGTCCCCTCCTGGTCACCTTCATTGCCTGTGTCACTGATGGAGAGAAAGGTTTGGTGAGCTGGACAGAGCAATGCCCTGTGTGAGCCCTGGGATACCAGCAGCTCCTCCCAGCAGAGCATGGCCAGGAAGGAGACTGGAGCCTGAGGAAGGAGGAGACCAGAGCCTGGGATGATCTAACTTCCCCACCCATGATCAAGCCCCCCCTAGGATGCTGATGGTTGAAGGTGAATAACACACAGAGCAGATCCTAGGGAGCAAGCCCCAAGCTCCAGGGATGCCAGCCTGTCTCTCTGAGAAGGGCTGTCCCCCTCCTTACGGTGCCTGTCTCACACATCTGCTCACTGGAGCATCAGCCTCATCCTCTTGCTGCTCCTGCAAAGCACCATCCACACATGTGATATTACATAAAATTTCCAGAGAGCAGCAGGGAAGCGCCTTCCCCAGCCGCCTGTGCGGGGGTTTCACCATCAGCTGCTTGAAACAGTCCCTCAGCATGGGGACAGCCCTGATCAACAGCTCGGTGTGTCAGGGTTGGTACAGAGATGCTCCTGACTTGCCCGGGAAGGGGACCTGGAGCCCAGCTTTCCCAAAGAGTCATTTGAGGCCTCTCAGCCCAGAGGAAAGGAAGTTTAAGGCTTTATTTTGCATATTTGGAGCAGCTTATGTTTGTAGAGCTGTTTTCAGGACACCACGGGTTGTGCTGGAGCCTGTAGCTGTCCCTGGGTGGAAAGGATGCTGCCATGGTGGCTCAGCAAACCTTCCATGCCACTGGCAGGAGGAGATGGAGACTTCCCTTCTCCTCCTCCTCCTGCTGCCTCTTTCATAAGCACTCACAGACCACAAGGGCTGGAAAAGCTCCTGCAGCACTGTGTCTGGAGAGAAGAGGGTCCAGGGCCCTGTCAGGTGGTGCTGGAAGCCCACCAGCACCCAAAGCCTCCCAAAAGACTCAGGGCTACAGCCCCATGGTGAGAGGGACCAATATCACCACCTCATGAATTCAAAGCTAATTATAGAGTAAACAGAGGGGGAAAAAAAAAATAAAATTCAGGGATGAGCTCTAAGGTCCCAAGCAGGTAACACCACTGAGCCACATGAAGGCTCAGGCTGGTCCTTCCTGAGGATGGCGAGGAGGACACTTAATGCTGCCCATGACCACAGCAGCTCCTGAAGCATCTCCCACCCAGAGTTTCCCCATATCCCCCCATCCCTGCACCAGACAGGTGCTGATACCCAGCCTGACTCCACAAGAAAACCTGGAGAGAGTTACCTGCAGCCACTGAGCTTTTACATAATTCTTCCCTACTTGACTTTCACGGGAGCCCTTGTAACCTGGTTTGTGCAAACTCCTCAGCTGGAGCTTCTCGACCTACACCTAAAATTATTTCTCCTAATGGGAATTATTGAAATAAGGTTTCAATTACAGAAGTTTACACATTTACAACTTGTCCCTTCCCGGTTATTTGGCACACTGGTATTTAATGCTTGAAATGTTCCTGCAGGAAGAGGTGGAGGGGTGGACATGCCAACCTCTGCAGCCCACCCCCAGCCTGGGCCCGCACAGAGACAGCTCCAGCTGCACTATTTAGTGTGAATTACAGTCAGCTTCATCTCAGCCTGATGGAGAAATCCAATTGCTGGTAGCGTTAATATGATTTGATAAATAGTTTGAACCAACATAACTCCCTTGTTGAGCTGCTGATTCAATCAAGTTCCTAAGCCCATCGCGACCTTCGTTTCATGGCTGGATCATAACCAGTGTTTAATAATATTACAGCAGATTAGCTTCCTTGGTGATTGTTTCATCTTAATATTGTTTTCATTTTTCTTCATAGAAGACGTGAAGTGAATGGAATTGGTTTATTCTCCTGTTTTTTCAACACAGGTAAAAAAAAAAAAAAAAAAAAAAAAAATCACTCCTCCTGTGTGACAAAAGCTCTGGACTGATTCATAAGGACTCAAAAGCCTGGCTTTATCACAACATTCAGCAACAGCCCACAACCACAGCATCACTCTTACCATGCCAGACAAAGCTTTGGAGAAGGCAAATCACTCCTGCTGCCTAATTGCACTTGGAGCTGCTTTCAAGCCACACGAGTGACCCTGGCTGCAAACCATAAGGTGTTTTAAATCCCCAACCATTTTAATCCTGTGACACCCATCCTCACCTACTAAACTCCACAGAACAAGCACAAGAGACAGTGGCCAGACCATGTGGGACTTGCAGACAAGCCTGGATCAGCTCATGCCATACAACACGTGGCTGATGAAGCTCAGGAGAAGCCTCCTGCAAATGTTGGTAAGCATTTTGCTGCTGCTTCATCTAAGCAGACCTCCTCAGCCTCCATCTTCCCAAAGCTCCTGCTCACCAGCCACAAGACCACGTTCTGTGCAGTGCCTGCTGCATATCAGCATTTATTTCTGCTTTATAAAGGGGAAAATCTGAACTGAAGAGTCACAGGTGATGCTTGAGCTGTTTTGCCAGGCTTCCTGATCAATCTAGTGGAGTGTGGAGCCCAAGCCATGCAGAGCCCAGGTGAGGGCTGTCCTCTGCCAGAGCCTGAACAGCTCCAAATCTCCTCTCCCCTCTGCAGAGACCGTGTTACACAAACCACAGCATCTCCTCCCCCCCCGCCCACCTTGCCTGCAGCTGATGACAAGATGTGGTCACTCAACAAGTGGTGAAAAGGCAGAAAGGAGCAATTCTGCTTCTCCTAGCATTAAATACAAAGAGAGATGATGACAGAGCACCAGACTCCTGGCTGCTGACTGCTCCAGTAGCTTAAGTGGTTGAGTCTTCAGGAGTAAGATGTTATTGCTTTCCTGAAGGAGGTGCCTGATGCAGCCACCAGGACCCTCCCACCCACAGCAGCTCACCCCACGGCCAGACAAATAATCCACACGACTGGATGGAAGAGATCCAGCCAGTTGTTGTTTGATGGGGCTGCAGTACCCAGGCACCAGCCTGATGAAGCCTGCAGCAACCCACAAGCATCATGAGGTGCCTCCAGCAGCCTCCTGGAGGGGTTTTAGAAGCTGGCTGCAGGGGTGGCTCTGGGCCAGCTAAACAAACCTGACCACATGCAGCAGCTCCCCAGAACCCACGGTGTGGTTCTCTGCTTGAAGCCAGCTGAGAAAGATTTTTGTGGAGCAAAACCCAATGGTGCAACACCAGCAGCTCTGCAGATACTCCTGGTTCCCTAAGCCTGGTTACAATGCCAGCTCCAGGCTGGACCCACCCTCGCAGCCATCCCCCCACCCTCAGATGCCCAGATGAGGGTAAGAAGAGCATCAAAGGTGGCCCTGAATACCCCCTTTTTCTGTTGAAAGGGAATGCCAGCACCACAGCCATCCAGGAACAGAAAAAATTGCTGCTTCAGCTGAATTCAGCAATTTAACTTTGATCCAGGGAGGTGGGGGGAGGCAAAGAAGAAACCAGCAGCTGAGCAGTCTCATAGCTCTCTAAGCTCAAAAGCCATCATAAGGCTTTTTTCAGAGATAAGCGCTTCCTAAATACTTACTGCTGAAAGATTAAGAGAAGGAAAGCCTGATCCTGTTTTCCTGCCCAGGGAGGCCACGCTGCTGGGGCTCCCACCGCAGCGGGAGGGTCCCCCCACTGCTCCTCTCCCAGCCACATAAAACCAGTAACTGGGACGGATTTTCTCTTCCTTTGATGCCAGGTGTGGGCTAGGGATCCCCGGGGGGGTGGTGAGTTTGGCAGGAGAAGGGTGGCTCTGGCAGCAGTTCCACCCTGTTGTCTCCGTCAGCAGCTTTTGCGGGTGGGGGATAACAAAGGTTGGATCCCCAAGGTTCCCTGCATGGAGCCTCATTGCCTAACACGGCTTTGCTTGCTCAGCAGGAATTTTGGAGGGAGGGTTTGCCACTGCTCAGACGTGGGTTAAGCTGCTTGGCTCTCAGGAACACACCAGCCCACAAGCCCCCCAGTCTGCTCCATCCACACCCGCCAGCCATGCTCCAGCCACCAGCTCAGCAAGGGGGATGGCTGTGGGTGCATTTTCCTCCTTCAGTGCTCACTCTGAATCATGCCACTGAGAGTGACTGATTTCCCAAATTTTAGTGCAATTAAGAATGTCACTTCCTGATTAAATGCATTCCTGCATGCTAAGTGCCACCAGCTTTCAGATCCCCTCCAGCAGACATGTCACTGTCCCATGGCAGCTGGAGTAACAGACCCTGGTCCCAACATATCAGAGAATCACACCTCAGAGACACAACCGGGTCATTTTTGACTTCAGGGTTCATCCTCCCCTTCCCAAGGCACTCCTCGTGCTGCAATCACCCGACAGCCTGAACTCGAGGCTGTCCGTCTGGAGCAGCTCTCAGGCAGCTGTGCCCATCTCTCGTTAAAATTTGCCACATCCAGCCACGCTCTGGGTGAAGCTCAAGCCAAAGGTCACAGATTTCAGAAGACAACAAACCCCTGCTGCAGTGTCACGAGCAACCCGGCTGCTGCAGCCCCTTGGCACGCCCCGCTCACGCTGCCAGCACCATCCTGGGACGTGCCCTGGATGCTCTTCAGTCAGATGCTGACTCTGACCCCCAAAACGTGCCCACCCAGCAGCACAACTTCCCCTGGCCAGGGCTGTGAGGGACCCCAGCCCCACGCAGCCAGCACCCACTCAGCAAACGTTGCGTGGTGGGCGATGGAGCCCACGCGGCGATCACACCGCCGTGATTCACCGCAGCCACCCCCACCCGCACCCCCGCAGCCCGGCGGGGGGGAAGGGGTGCCCGGCAGCAGGTACAGAATGTATTTAAGCAAAACATCATTCCCCAGGAAGATGGATCTGGCACAACAGAAAGTAATGATCTTTTGGGGTTCATTCATCGAGCCAAGAGATAAAAACGAACAAAAAAAGGCACTGGGGCAGAGGCAGAAGTGGCGTTGGTCACCACAGCACCTGCCATCGGCAGAGCCGGCGGCCACCCCCTCAGCACTGTCCTCCTCCAAGGTGGCCACGAGACCATCCTGCTCCCATCACAGGCTGCCACCCCCTCCCCATCCACACCTCCCACACCCCAACCGCGCTCCCCAAGCGCTGTGGCGCCCGTTCCGAGGCACAAACCCTTACCCAAACGCTTGCAGGAGCTGAGCCACCTCTGCGTGCAGCACCCAGCACCACGACCAGCAGCAGGACCAGGTCCTCATCCCCCCCCTTGCCGTGCCCAGAGTCCTACCTGCAGCTCCTTGTCCGAGTATTTCTGGGGGTTTTTGCTGCCTTGGCTCTTCTTCCGAAGTTTCTTCAGCTCTGCCTGGCACTTGTCGAGTGAGTCCCCCTTGCTCCTTTGCTCTGTTTGGTATTTTTTCAGTGCAGCCTGGATGTGACAGGAGAAAGCTCTGAGCAGATGAAGCCGAACCTTGGCTCCTGCTGCCGAGGGTTGGCAGAAGCAAATAGATCCTCCCCAGGATTTGGGAGCAGCAGGATCCCCACAGCCTGGAGAGCAAATGGGGAGAGGAGCAACAGCCTGAGACTGGGGGAAACCACGGTGACATGGGGGATGGCCTGGGACCCATCTGTAACCCGGTGGCATGTGACAAGGGGGGAGGTGGGCAGCAGGGTCAGGACATGTAGTGATGCCTCAGACAATACTGGAGCAGGCAGGTCCAAAACTCACACTCAGGTACCGGGAGTCCAGCTCCACCTTCTGCTCCAGCTGCGTCAGGAGCTCATTGTGGAAGGACTTGAGCTGCGGGCAGAAAGAAAAGAGACAGTTCTTGGGGAGGGCTGGCAAACCCTGCCCAGGGAGCACCAGGGCAGGCTGGGGAGAGGAGTTGGACAGAGAGAGCAGGGACTGACAGCAGCAAGGGACAGACAGACACCCAGAGAGGGACACAGCGGGGCAGAAGTGGATGCCCAAGCAGACCAGACCCTTTGCAACTCAACAAATCCACTCCAGAGGGGCTGGTGTCACCAGAGCAAGACAAAGAAAATCATTTTGCTCAGCTGGAACACCATCAGAGCCCAGCGTGGCTTGACTAGGGCACTCACCATCTCCTCCAGCTGGTTCTGGATCTGCCTGTGGACTTCTGCCATCTGGAAAAGGACATCTCCTGCAAAGATAAGGTGTGGAGAGAGGGCTTGAGGTGCTGAGGCTGGTAGGACACCCTAGGGCTGGGGCAGGCAGCACCCTGCTAGAGGGGAGAGGTCTGCAGCCAGACTCAGTGTTCCTGGAGTACCCTTGGAGCCCATCTTTATGGAGCTGCAGGTGAGATGTTCATCTGAGACACTCGGATCAACACATGCATCTTGTGCAGCACGAAGGGAAACGAGGACAAGCAGCAGTGGAACCCCAACACCCTGGGGCAGCCCTGCCCCTGATCCACTGTGCCATCAGCCCCCCCTTCCCCCGGCTGCCGGGATGTGACAAAGGAGCCAACGAGGAGGGGACAGAACAAGGCTCTGCATCTGGGCCTGGCTGCCCAGACAATGCAGGGAGCAGGCGCTTTCCTGGGAGGAAGGGCCGTGTCCTGCCTCAGCAAAAGCCCCAGAGTGCTGGGGCCGGATACACACGGGAGCTGCGGGAATGTCTTTTAGGAAAGGAGCCAGCGCTTCCGCTCCACTGGAAGTCCCCGCTCCGGAGCAGAGCGAGCTGTCAGGAGGTCCCAGCCCCACCAGCTCCTTGTAGGGGCTGAGCTAGGAAGTTCTGACTTCCAGCACAGCAGGTTCCAGCTTCCCAAGAGGTTTCCAGCCTCCACCGAGCTGTTTGCAAAGCGAAAGCCCTGAGCTCCGGTCCTGGTCCTGCAGCCCCAGGGGCTCCGCAAAGGGAAGCAGCATCTCTCATCCCGGAGCAGAAAACTCACAGCAGCACCTGGGAGAACTCAAAGGCCCAAATGTACAGCCCATAAAAACAAATGGGGAGTTTTAAATGACAAAACAGCCACGGGGGCTGCTAGCTCCAGTCCTGCTCCAGCAAGACCTCAGCCCTGGCAGCAAAAACTGCAGTTCTGGTGTATTTAGAGAGTAAAAATGCAAGTCTTCTGCAGAGGACAGGGCCATCCTGTATCCTCAGGGAACCAAACTTCAGCAACAGGGAGACTGGGATGAGCCAAACCAGCACTTCCCTGGTGCAAGGGGACCCCTTGGGACACCCCCTCAGCACACCCCGTGATGATGTGTGCAGGGCCAGCCCCAGCCTGTCCCCAGGCCGTGTGCCAGCCCCGTGTCAACACCAGGGACTGATCAGAACAACGTGGCCCAGCATTTCTTTGCTCTTGCAGCTGAAGCAATCCGTACTTTGCACCATACACTTTGTCTCAAAACCTTCTGCAAACATTAAAATCCAATCTCTTTTTTGTCCTTGGCAGGCAGCAGCCCCCTCCACCACGGGCTGATGCAGCCACAGAACTGGCTCAGCCAGAACCAGCTCAGCCAGCACCGACCAACACCCCCCATCTCCCTCCTCCATGTCCCCCGTGGAGCTCCTGCATGCACAGAGCACCCCGTGTGCCAAGGTGCCCACAGCCACCAACCTGGCTGTAACCTTCACAGCCACTCCAGCAATTCCACTGGGTGGAATTTCTTCAGGGGTGAAGAGCTTTGTGCATGACCCACCCCCAACCCCAGGCAAGGGGTCACCCCCGACAAGACCGCCAGGAAATTGCTCTCCGGTCAGGCAGTGGCGGCTCAATCATGGGAAGTGCACAAATTCCCACTGCAAGGAGGCAATGACGTAACGCTGTGGAGATTGCTTTGCCAAGGGGACAGCAATGCAAGGGGGGGGCTGGTTTATTATTTCCAAAGCTTGCACCACCCCTTTTCCCTTTTGCTTCCCATTTAGGCTGAGTGGAAACCCTGGCTAAGCAAGTCAGCACTGGGCTGGCTGAAGGCTTGCGGGCCACCAAGGCTGAGCTCACAAACCCCTGGAGAGCAGGGTGCTCAGAAATGATCTCCATACTCCAAAATCCAGCTCCTTGCACCGGGACAACAGGGCTCTGCTCCCACCATGTTCCTCACCCAGGGAACTAACCAGTTCCCAGCAGGCAGGGAGGTGTGTGGTGCATCTCCCATGACAGAGATACCCATCGGTTTGTTCAGACTTTCTCCTCCACCTCCAAGTTCTTATCACAGCGTGAGGACAGGGTGGTTCAGCCCCACATCAGAGCAGGCAGTAGTGCTGCCTATTTTCCCATCCAGTGCATCTGTGTTTGCTTTGCAAGCTGCTCCCATCCCACCCAAGGCAAAGGGATGTTGCCAGCCCCTCATGCCTCTCCCAAGACTGTTACAGCCCAACTGGAGGCAGCAGGGTCTGAACTAAATCGCCTCGATGGCAGCCACAGCACTCTGTGAAAACCCAGCCAGCATCTCTGCCACCCTGACACCTCCACAGAAAAAACCCCAAACCCTACAGATCTCATGTTAGGCATTAACAGATGTTTCATAACCATACGATGGTTTGGGGTTGGAAGTTGATCTTTTTAGAGATCACCTGGTTCCAATCCACCTAATTTTACCCTGAAGCCACTCAGACTGGGTTTACAGTGTGGCAGTGGGGAAGAAGTTGAACTGAGACTAGAGAGATGTTGGAAAGCCAAAGTATTTCCAAGCCTGGCTCAGAAGAGGGTTGGTGGCATTGCACCCTGGCACAGCCCAGCCCGTCAGCAGCAGGGCCGCCCACGCCACCGGCGGTTTTGCATCAGCTCCCCATGGGATTTGTAAATTAAACAGGATAATTACCCCTGTGCAGCCGGGCAGGGAGAGAGCCTGGACCATGCTGGGAATCACACACAGAGTGTGAGCACCAAGCTGCCAAAAATGCACATCCCAGAGGGCAAGAGAGCCAAGGTTCAGTCTCTCCTCAGCCCGGAGGTGAAAATAAAGACGGGGAGAGCAAGGGGGGCAGAGCAAGGGCTTCACCTGCCCATGGTGTCACACACCTCCCTGCAGAGCTGCAAAGCACAAAGGGGGGAGGAGGAGGAGTTGCTATTTACGTCTGGCTGACTCACAGTATCGTTCTGGGAGAACTATAGGGCCTATTGTGGGCCCTTCCCTACCGCACCCAGCCAGGAACAGCCGAACAGGTTGTTCCACATCCCTCCCATCCAGCTGCCCCTCCAGAAGGCAGAGCTGCAGGAACTCGCAGCGTCTGGGCACCTCACAACACTTCACTCCTGAGTTGTCAGAGTCTAAGGATTATTTTTCTCCCCCTTGACTTCAATATGAGCTGTTTTTAGTAAAAATACCAAACAGTGCATCGGCAAAAGAGCCAAATTGCTCCGAGCCAGGACGTGTTAATGCTTGTGCAGGGCTGAAGCTGCCCAGCTTGTCCTGCAAGGGCAGCAGGAGCTGGTGGCTGTGCCAGGGAGCAGGTCCCATGGCCAGTGGCCACCAGCTCCCACTGCCAGCAGCATGGGGGATGCTCTGACAAGCAAACAGCACTGCATCCCCACCAGCATCGCTCCTCGCTCCCGGGAGATGGAGGACATGGCACCATCAGATTATTTTCCATCAAGGTCACTGGCTCTGGAGCTTCAGAACCCAAATAAAGAGCGTGAAAGGATGAAATGAGTCCAGGGGCTCAGCTCCTCAGCTATTTGACATTCTGCTTAGCTCCTCCTGGTTGCTTTTTATTAAGGGAGGCCAGGGAAGGCAACGGTGCCGTCAAGGGAAGTAACCAAGTAGACAGAAAAGGAATATTAATGAGGAAAAGCAATAGACAGTGACAGGGCAAAGGAAAAAAAAAAAAAAAAAAAATTCTGCTTTTCAGTGGCTGGTTGGATGCAGGTAGCTGAACCCTTTAATACCAAGAGAGCACCTGGCCCAGGGAGGGAATGTGGGTTTCCTGGCAGGCAGAGATGTGACAGCACCAGACACAGACACAGCACATGCCACCAATGATCCCTCATCCCCCAAGAGAAACAGTCCAGACCTGAGGGCTCACCCCACCACGGCATCTCAGACCCACCAGCTCTGCTATTCACCTGCAAGACAATCCTGGGGGGGAGATCCACATGTGAGCAGTGGGAAGGACACAAGGGTGAGGACCCAGCCCACCAACTCATCCAGTTCCTCTCACCCAAGGTCTCACTGCCCTGGTGGGTGTTGGTACACACTTGTTGGTGCTAATTAGTGACTCGTGGGCACAATAACACCCAGCTCAGCCTCCAGCCTTCGACCCAGACTGGCAAAGCTGAGGACATTTTAAATTTATTTACAGTGAGAAAAGGAAAAGAAAAAAGCAAAAGCTTCACAAGGCACCCTGACTCGTTCAGCAACACATTTCCAGCAAACGGCTCCCTCGGGCTGAGCATTTGCCATTGACACTTTAACTGGGGACACAGCAGGGACCTGGGTGCCCTGTGCTTCAGCAGCCACCCTTCTGGGCCCTGAATTCTTAGATCAATTTCTCTGGCAAATCACGGGTGGCAATGCAGGCCCAGAGCATCCATCCTTTCACCATCAGGAAACTGTGACCCACACACCAGTAAGTGTTAAGTCCATTTTTAAAAGGATCAAGCAATAAAATTCCTGCTGCTCTCCTACCCAGGAGTGGGTCTCCGTGGGCAGAGGGACATCACTGCAGGGACACCAAGTCACCCCTCACAGGTGAGCATCTCCTGGAGCTCAGGTTGGGTTTCCCTGGACCTCTGGCAGGTCCCCAGCAGAGATAGAGGCACCATGAGCACCACCAGCTCTGGTGGTCCCTGGTCACACGCTGAACAACAACCTTTGACATTTGCAGGATCTATCTCTGCATCTCTGCTGCTGCAGGAAGCATCTACCCAAAACAACTGTAAATCCAATCAAGGGATTAATCCCTCTTTCCCAGAGGATTCAGCACAGCACAAGCCTCCTAACCTGCTGCCCAGCACTGGGCCAGACCAAGGAGCTGCAGTGAAGGCAAGAGCCTGAACTCCCTGGGGCAGGCACGAGCATCCCACCAGCACGGTGGCACCTGGGCTCTGCAGCAGGACCAGCCCCTGGGTACCATTCCTGATACAGACAGCTCTACCCTGCACCCCTCTGTGATGCCCACCAGCACTTTAAAAGCTGCCTGCAGAGGGTTTAACACCCTCGAAGCCCAACAACATCCACCAACACCAAACAGCTCCACAGCAGCCAACTGGACCACAAAGGTGCCATCAGTCCTGATTTTATCGTGCAAATTCTGCATTGGAAAATAACAGAAGGACCAGACATGCTGGAATTAGTAGCACCAGCTTCTGGCAGAGCAGCCTTCACTATTCAAGAGGACCTAGGAGAAAATCCAACTGCTGAGGCAACTCCACTTCCATCCCCAGAGGAGTTTCCCTGTGCAGCCCCAGAATCTCCGTGTGCTCCCAGCCTGCTGGAAACTGCCTCCAGCCCTGCTCACCAGGCAAGGACTCCTCCTGGGAAGAAAAACCCTTTCCCATGACTTTGCCATGGCCTAGTTTTCAAGGGGGACAAAAGGAACAACTTTTTAGAATAGCATCTAAGGGACCTAAGCAGGAGCCAGACAAGAACCAAAGTCACCCAGGAAGGTGAGGCTGGAGGTCCTCAGAAGGGTCTACAGAGCATTCTTAGATCAATCCCAGAGCAAACTGCCCCCGATCAGACACTGATCACAGCAGCTTCCCAAAAGCCACGGCAGCAGCCACTGAAGATGTGAGGAATGGCAAGAAGGAACCTCTAAGAGGAACCATGAGGATGGGTCTCATCATCCAAGTGCCAGGAACTGGGCTGAGCTGGGAGGGCAGCAGCTTTCCCACCCTCCCCAGTGATCCATCTCCCAGGAACACCACAGCAGTGGGTTCAGACCCAGCTCCACTCCCACCTGAGAACTCGAGAGCCACTGAGCCGATTACAGCTCAGGCACCTCATTAGTGCTGGGTTTTCCATGACCACCCAAGGATTATCCCGTCTACACACAGTCACTAAAATCTGATGGAGAATTTATGAAAAATGTGAAGTGCTCAGCAGGGAGCCAGGCTGGGAGGAAGGAGGGAGCAGATCCCAGCTGCAGCCCCAAGCTGAGCATCCTGGAGCCTGTGCAAATGGCACTTGGGAACATCCCAGTTTGCTGCAGCCTCCAGGAAGGAATGAAAGAAATGAAATAACCCAGAGCCCAGCACTCCTTTCCGGCACAATCAGAGGCAGGGACTGATAAGGTGAAGGTGTTCCCAGGAGCAGCTGTACCTTTGGTGGGCAGCCCCAGCTCAAACCTTTCCCAGCCCCTGTTTACACACCCTGACAGGAGGGGGTTGTGTCCCCGGCCGTTATCAGCACCAGTAAACCACAGCCAGAAATTTTATCTTAACTTTCTTCTGCAGGGAGCAGCTGCCACAATAAATAGCAGCAAGATCAACAAAGCGAGAGGGCTGAGGAGCAGCCACTCACCATGGGCTGAGCAGGAGCTGCAGGATCCTCCCTGGGATGTGCTCACATGGAAGGAGCAGTCACTTGGAAATATTTTTTAAAAATCACATTCCAAATACTCCAGCTAGGACACTAGAAGGCTGCATGAAGGCACCAAGGATGCCTGTGGTCAAACCCCCCTCCTTAGGTGAGGCACCAGGACCACCAGAAGACACCAAAGCTGGGTTTTAAACAGGAGCAAAGCCTTGAGATGCTCTTGCAGGACAGTCAGGGGCTGCAGTCCCCGAGCTTCCACCCTCACATTTTAAGGCTTTCCCAAAGCTTTGGCTCCCCGGAGGCTAGAGCTGCTGTGCCTTTCACCCCAAAGTGGCAGAGGAGAAAACCCTCAGCAAGGTCTGCAGAGCCTTTGCAATCTCAGTCACTGCAGGCATCACTGCACACAAGGCTCTCCTCTTTTATTTATTAAACAGAAGCAGATTGTTATAGGCAGCTTTAACCCAAGAGATAAAATCAGTTTCCATAGTCACTTGCTGCTTCCCCATCAAAATTCCAAGGCAGCCAGTGGGCTGGGCATGGCTGAGCTGGTGGGGGGGTAAGACACCAGACACAAGGTAGAGAAACCAAAGCCCTGTTCACCTGTTGCTTCACGAGCCCTTACAGCTCAACCTCTTCCCTGCTAACTGACCTGCCCAGGAAGCTCCTGCCAATGAGGACACTTTGCCAGCCCCCAGCACAGCAATCCAGTGAGCCAGACCCAGGAGTTCACCAGGGACTGCAAAGACAACGAGACCAAAACCCATCTCAACCCCAGGAGATCCTGCAGCATCCCTGGAGTCTTCCTGTGCCAAGCAGGACAACAGCCCCAGCACAGCCCCTGCCTGCAAACACCACCAGCTGACTGTGCCCCCCAGGTCCCAACACGATGGACAACAGGCTTCTTTTTATTAAGATACATTAAGAGGAAACACAGAGAGGCTTTAGCCATCCACAGGAGGCAGGATCAGCTCCACAATGACCTTGTTATGCTCATCAGCACCAGAAATCTGGTTTCATTCTGTGCTCAGAGCAGAAGACTCCACTTAACAGTAAATTGGTGACTTACCCAATTCTTTAGATCCTTGGCTCTCACTGGCTAACTCTCCCATCTTAACCAGAGCATCAAAGTATCCTTTTGCTGCATAGGTCATACCTGAAAGAATAAAAAAAATGCAGGTTATATTCTCTTTAATAGCGATTATGGCACTGAATAGATGCTGAACATGAAAACAGACATTACTTCCAGGGGCTCAGCCCCATGGGGAGGGACTAAACAACAAACAGAAGAAAAATGAGTGGAGAAGAAGAAAGCTCAAGCAGCAAGGTGACAGGGCTATGCAGGAGGAAAGAAAAGTACACGCAGGAACTAGGTGGTTTTCATTCCAGTGTAACCATCAGTCTGCCTAATGCTGCTCAGAAAAATCACTGTGGAATAATTGAATATCACAGACTTTCATTATAGTTCAGTCTTGTTTGTTGACATTCCAGCTACACACTCCACTTTAATCAGATAAGCAGGGGGTTTCCTCTAATCACCAGAACATGTTGTACAGCCTCAGCTCAGCACCGGCAAACTCTGTGCTGGAGCCGCTTCCAGCACCATTCCCTGATCCCAACACTCCTTCCAGATGCCCCCACAAGCCTGGAGATCTGAAGAAAAGGGTGACCAAAGATAATTTCAAAAGAAAATTACAGGAAGATCCAGGGCTCCAAAGTGTATTCACCGTGGGGAGTAACAGCAAACCAGTGATTACTCTGGTGATCCACAGGATGCTGCCACTGCCCTGTGCCCAGCTTCAGCTGTGAGAAACCAGCATTTAATAAAACAACCCCACCACCCGGGTAACTAAAACCTGCATTATGAGTATCACATTTGAGATGGATGAATTTTTTAAAATCCCATGGCTGCAATGGCAACCTCTTCTCTTCACTGCAGCCCCAGCCTCTGATGGAGACCCCGGAGGGGGTGGCAGCACACCCCCAGCCCCGCTGGCCCTGGCAGCCTTTTGGGTAGCTGGAATCTCAGCTGCCTGGGGGGGTGACATGCCCCATGCCCAGGGATCAGAGTCCACAGACCCTGTGCAGGGGAGCAGGATGGGTGGGTTCTGCCCACGTGATGGCCAGTTGATCCATTAAAAGCTAATTAAAAATTAGGCTGAGAACTGTCAGGAAGAAAGCAAGCAGGGGAGTGCTGGTACCCAGGAACAGTGGGAGGGCTTAAACACTCCTTGTCCCAAGCATCCCAGGACCTCATCTGACTTGTGGGAATGAAGATTTGCTGCAGGCACCAAGCGAGGAGGCACTGAGCCCTCCCACGGGCTGGGTTCCACACACCAGCCCTAACAATGTGAGACACCAAAATGTTTTTGTTTGTTTGTTTTTCCACTGGCTCGGGACTCTGACAGCCTCGTCCCTTGCAGACATTTTCACTGAACCAATTACAAAAATAAAATCCACGAGCCATGTGCAGTGCAGCTCTGAAGGGAGCAGAGCCCTCCCCAAAAGGAAGCTGCTGCCTCTGGGGTAGAACAAAGCCTTAAACCTCCTTAAAACCCAGGGTCCAGGTGGCACGCAAAGGCATTTTGAGTGAAAGTAGTCCATTTTTTGTTTTCACCAATTCAAATTTTGTTTTTGATCACTTAAATCTCACCTCACTAATGGCTCCCCACAGGACCCTGCACTCCCCATCAGGAGCCACCACCAGTTTTTAGTATTTTTCTTCCCTTACAGTGCATTCTTCTGAGCTATTAGAACATTTCCATGCCACACCTTTAAAGAGAACTTTAAATCTTGATTCTAAATATTTTAAAGTAATACTGAAACATAAACTGGTTGGAGATGTCCTTGTCATCCAGTTGTCACCCATTTTATCACTCAAATCCTTTCCATGCATGTGCCTCACGTGTCCTAACAATGTGAGCTTTGTGTAGAGATCCAAGAACCATCTCCCCATTCCCTCTTCACACTCTTGCAGGGACAAAGAACACCCCAAACTCATTTTCTGTTTTTTTTCCCCTTCCAAGGCCGTGCTGCCCAGGCAGACCCACCCCAGCCCTCAGTATTTCAGCAACACACACACATCAGCAGCATGGTTTCACTTACTTGCTAAGGCTTTTTCATAGGTCTTCCCCATAGAAATGAAATTCCTGAGGCTGGGATTGAACTGCTCCATGATTGTCTGGAGGAAAGAGCAGAACATCACCAGGGTTAGGAGAGAGGACTGGAAGCAGCTCAGTTCCCCCCTGCGAGGTAGCCACATGCCATTCATCCATGCAATAACAGAATAAAAGAAGAAAATCCTCCCACCCTTCTCAGCCACTCCACCCAAGCTTCCTGACAGCTGCCAGAGGACCCTGGTTCTACACCCAGAAACTCTAAGTATACCCAGATATTGCAAGTAATGCTCATGAGCAACAACCCCACAAGCAGCTTCACCCTAAGATATCAGTGAATGGCCCAGACCAGGGGAAGTTTTCAGATATGGCAAATACAAGCAGAATAACAACCAGAAGTGGCTGTTTGAGACGGCAGGGAATGGCCCTAAAACCAGCCAAGAAATTGGGCTGAGTTCCAGGAGATGATGGCTGGTGATGCTTTAATTCTGGGATTGCCTTGGAGAGCAGCAGCAGTGTGGTGCTCCCTCTCCATCCTGGGAATCGGGACAGATCCATCACAGGCAAGCAGAAAAGCCTGAAGAGCAGCACTGGAAATGGCCACCAAGGCACTGGAGACAGAACCAAGCCACCAGCATCCCACCGGAGCGGTGCCAGCCAGGGCTGAAGCCACGTGCAAGGATTACACCTCGGTCTCAAAGCACTTGGTGTCACTTTCCACCTGCCTAGATGTGCATAAATTAGGGTGTCGGTGAACACCACCAGCGCCGTCTGGCAGCTCTGCCTCCCTCGCTTTAAGGTCCTTATTTAAACACGGGGGGCGGGGGGGGGGGAAGGAATAATCGGATCAGGGAGAAGAACGGCTCTTTGTGTGTGTGGCACTGCAGCCACCAACCTCCCCCGTCCAGAGCCTTCCCCCAGTGCCGATAGCATCTCCAGAACCAGACACCGAGTCCCAGCCGGGGCAGACACAACAAAATCTCCATTCTCTCCCCACGAATCCCAACTCTGGACCAAGCCCATCTGCAGCAGAGCAGGCACCAAGCCCCTGCCCCACCTCGGGACAGCCCCTGCCAGGGGTACAGACAGAAAATGAAATTTAATGCCTAAATGTGCCCGGAGCCCCGAGCAGGGGTGCCCGGGTGTCCCCCTGGGAAGCGAGGGCTTGTCACCCCCACGCTGGCAGCGTCCCATCCCGGGAAAGGGAGGGAAGACGACAGACACACACTTATGGTGAATAAGCTGATTAAGCATCTGTCACCTCCTCTGAAGCTGGCCAAACACTATAAAGCTCATTTTCTGCCTGAGGCATTTTTATCCCGAGTTCCTGCTGCCCGCCCCTTGGAGACCGTGACAGTTTAATTTTCTTTGGCAGGTGCCAGGCTCAGCCAGAGCCTTCCTCTGCCTCCAAACAGCCATTTTCTGAGCTCAGTGAGCAGGGACCCACACAGGACACCAGCACCGAGGGTAGATGTCACCCAAGGGGGTGGCATTCAGTGGCAGGACAAATCCTTTCAGTCCCCCAAGGAGCAGACATCAGCCCCTGGCTCAAGCAGCGGGGGCACAACAGCTGCAGTGTCCCAGAGCCACCATCCCCGTGTCCCAGTAGCTCTTGGTGCTTTTGGATCCATCGCACGGGACTATGCACATCCCGCAAAGGGCAGATGATTCTCAGAGATCTGTCAAGGAAGCAGGAGGCTAATGAGGAACCTCACTGCTGATGAAGGCTGCAGGTCAAGCTCTGCAGCAACACGGCACACGTGGACGCAGCTCCAGGGCAGCGCGGAGCAGTTGAGTGAACATGCTCAGCTTGAAAAGAGAAAATGAACCTGTAGCAACCAGCCACAGAGCGAGCTGTGCTCCCTAATTGTAGGAGACAATTGCACAGGAGTTAATTAACACTGATGAGGACTGCGCCGGCCTCCCTGCATCACCTTTAACTTCCGTCAGAAAAACCCAAAACAATCGACCTGCGTTATGGCATGAAGTGGTTGGAGGTGTGGGATCACTGGCCATGGACACGTCCCTCTTGGGGACATGTCCCCAACACCAGCAGAGCCCTGGCTGCAGCCTCCACCAGGCTCAAGCTCAGCCTCTGAAGCTGAACGATGTTAATGCAGAAAAAAATCCAGGCAGAAGGTCTGTGGGGCAGGGACTGTTCAGCACTTTGCTGGGTGAAGTGCAGCAAGTGTTTATAGAGATGCACATACCCACAGAGATATAAATAAAACATTTTTGTGCAGCAGGACCTATGTAAATATATCTTCCTGAAGCTTGGCAAATAAACGAGGGAAGAGGATCCACGCACAAAGCCTCATCCCAGGGCAGGAGCCCAGGCAGGCACCGGCTTTCCCCACGGCATTGGAAGAGATGGCAGTGGTGGGGAGCAGCCCCCAGAAGGGCAGTGCCCTGCCTGAAGCCTAAAAGCAGCTGAGCTGCCATCTCCATCTCTTGTGGGGACAGAGTCATGAAAAGCCCATTCCAAAATTCAGCTTCTTCCCCAGACTGGAGGGAAGCAAAGCACAACTCAGCCCCAGTGGCTGCCAGCACTGCTTGGGGCAGGATCCTGCATGCACTGACTAACAGCAGCCATTTTAAAGCAAAGAAGGAGGAGGAAAAAAACCCCAGAAATGGTCCAACTAGCAGACTGGATCAGAGGGGAGGCCACGTAAAATCCATGAAACCTTAGGAGGGAGTCTGCAGAAAGTTAATTGTTTCCAAGACAATGTCTGGAGACTCCCAACAGCAACAGCCCAGCAGGATGAGGGCACTGCAAAGGGCTCCTCACTACAGAGATAAAAATAGAGTTTTCCAAGCTGCCTTCTCACTCCCAGGGTGGGAAGGGAAGGTGACTCCAGAGCTAACACACCTTCACACCCCCCTCCAGGCGAGAAGCTGAAAAGCCACCAGCTGTGAAAAGAAACACTGAAAAATAAACATACTTATGGCAGGGAATATGCTCAACAAGCCATCACTTTACACACCCAAGCCAGGCAGTGAGGTGCTGAGGTGCTGCACCCAGTGCTGTACCCACTACCATGACACTGCAGGTGGCATCACCAGGGCACACACCCCCCCACGACCTCCACAAGGGACCACGGCAGGGCCTTGGGCAGGGCTCTTCTTCAGCCAGGTTTGCAGGACACCACCACAAATCTGACCTTCAGTGAAATCCTGGTAATGAAAGCAAATCTCATTCTCCCTCCAAATTTGCTCCATCAGCACCACCCACAAGTTGTTTGCCTTCCACACGCCGCCTGGGCAGAGTTTAGAAAAACACAGACAAAAAAAACCTGGCAGCTAAAGGTTGAAAGGGCTTTTGCTTTGTTCCACTGCACTAAATTCCCTGGGTAATACCACTCAGCTCTCTGGGATTGGCACGGCTTTATTCAGCTGCCAAAAATGAAACTAATGCAAAGCACGAGGTCTCCAGGACATAGTCCAGCTGAACGAGGGGGAGAAGAGGCAACAGAAAATAAGGGCCCCATCTTGCCCCTCTCATTGCATCCCACACCACAGCAAGGAGCTCCCAGCTGCTCCCATGCCCTAACAGCCTCTGGGTAAAGGTTTAAGTCCTCCCCAAGAACCACTGGCAGTGGAGTTGGCTGAGGTTGTGTCAGGTTTCTCCTGCACAGCCCGTCCTTAAGGGCTTTAAAAAAAACATTCAAGCAGCCTGTGGAGCTCTACATCCCCACAGCCTCCTAAAACTCTGTGCAGAGAAAAGTAAAAAAATGGTTCTTCTTCACTCTGCTGGGGCAGGAGGTGGCCAGTGGCCATGGCCTGCTGGGATGGGATCTCTCCCTGCACAGCTGCACCCTACATGCTGCCCTGGGGCTTCTCCTGCACACGGGGAAGAGCCAGGCAGTGGGGGACCAAGGCAAGGAGGCTCCTGGATTTGATCAAGGGATGAAGATTACCATGAACACCAGGCTCCTCTCCCAGGAACAACACTCACTGGGGACACATGGGTGATCACACATGATGAACTTTGAGCTAATAAACCTCAGTATTTTCCTACTGCACTTCTTTGATGCCCCCATGCAGCAGCACAGCATGATGGCTCCTCACAAGACTGATGCTGCACAGTGCCAGGGGTGGCCTGGGCTCAGTCTGGCACCCACGGCTTCCTTGGCAACTCCTGGGTGACAGCAGGACACTATGTGACCATGAGAAGTGCCATCAGAGGGGCTGGCACTGTGGGACTCCCCACTACACCGCAGTCACACTGCAAAAGCAGCTCAGCTGTAAGGAAGTTTCCTTTCTAAATGGGTCAGTGCGGCTCCAGGAACACCTCCGGTACTTCTGCATCAATATTTCATGCCCCAAAGCCCAGTGCTGCCTCCATCCCCACACATCCTGCCCTGCACCAGCAGCAGACACCCCCAGTTTGGAGAGGTTTGGAGACCCAAGTTTCTGCTGGGATGGGAGCCTTGCCGGGCTCGTTAGCGGGGCTGATTTTAATTGCTTACAACACACCCGCCTCACAATCCAGGCACTGGGAACATCCCATCCAGCCCAAGGCCCCAGATCCCCGTGTGCCACAACACCCAGCACAGCCTTTCATAACCCTGGGGCTGGGCTGCACCTCCCACCCCTCACTGGTGGTCAGCCCACTGAGCTGGGTGCTCCCCAAGCTTGCTCTGACCCAGGGAAACAGCTGAGCTGTTGTCCTCCAGCTCGGGCTCACAATTCCTGCCCCAAAGCTTGATTGCTCAGCACAATCTTTACAGGAGAAAGAGCTCAGGAGCAAGAGAATCTGAAAAAAAACCAAAACAAACCACCAAAAAAACCACAAAACCAAACCCAGGGCCTACATCAAAGGTTGGGTCAGATGATGAAGGGACCCAAGTTTCAGCACTAGAACTCTGAATGGGTTTGTCATTGGGGTCTGGGCTTGAAGAAAACAGGAATGGGCACCTGGATGATGATCAGACCCCACAGCATGCTGCCTGACAGTGCCCACCAGCAAGGCAGACCCATCCCCAGCTCCAGACCAAAGGGTTCAACGCAGCCAAAGGCTTTTCCTCCAGGAGCAGTGTGTGTTGGATGTGCACGGTGAAGCCTCAGCCACAAGCAGACTCAACACAATGTGGCACCAATGGCAGAGCCAGTGGCTGCCTGCAGCCCCAGGAGCAGCATCTCCCCTCGGCAGGAGCTGGGGAAGAGGCTGGGGATACCTCTGGCAAGTCAGGAGCTTCCTGCTTCATAACACTGCTTAACTCACGGGTTTCCACAGCCTGGAGGGGGACAGCACCTTCTGCATGCCCAGGGGATGGGGCACAGGTGACACCAGGGGCCAGCTCCTGCCTCCTGTCACGTTGTCCCTCCGCTGCCAAATCCACCAAGCCACCAACCATCCCCCTTCGGATTGACTTCAGGAATCACACCCCTTCCCTCTGGGCTGGGAGATAACGAGGCAAGAGGCCGTTATGCCGGCAAAAAAAGCATTTATTACAGCTGATGGGGAGCAAATGGCTATCGGGAATCACACCTGCGTTTGGGTGAGGCGATTCGGCTGCGGGTTTGGGGTGTTTCTCAGCAAACACCTCGTCAAACGCCGAGCTGTTCACACACCATTGCCAAACGATCAGCCACACGAGGAAAGAGCTTTAAAATGAAATGGAGGTTTGCCTGTGAACGGCAGTAATCGAATCTGTCAGAAAGGAGGCAGATTTGTCTCCAGGGGGAGGGAGGAAGGATTCCAGTCCCTCCATTCGGCAAAGAGACAATCCCGAGGAAGGGACGAGAGGAGCACAGGGCAGCTGGGATTGCTGCCCGGGGCGCAGAGACTTCGCTCCCCGCCGCGCCGGGGGTCCACGCCACGACCCGTCCCGCGGGGAGTGGGAAGGCGTTGGCGGGAGGTGCCAGCAGCCTCCGGCTCCCCCTGTAATTACTCCCCACGTGTAGGCAGCTGCCTGTAGTGGCAGCACGGGCGAGGGGGCGGCTGACAGCTCCTCCACCAGCTCATTAGCACAGTCACGCCGAGGGGGAGCGCCGGGGATGGAAAATGATCACAATGGGCTTCCCGAGCAGAACGCCTCGGGAGAGGGGGCCTGGCATGGGGAGCAGTCCCCATGCAGCGATGCCTGCTCTTGCTCCAGACCTCATCTCGACCCCCTGGCTCCCACGGCTGCCAAAACCCCAACGAGATGGCAGGAAAAAGAAAAAAAGCAGCTGGAAGCAAAGCATGGGGTGAGGTGGATGCGAGGAGGAAAGAGCCAAACCTCCCCAGGCACCATCCCCCTTCCCCATCCTCATTGTCTCCTCCTGACCACGGCGGTGTCCAAGCTACTGTGCAGGCCAGAAAACAATGGGATAAAAAAAAACACTTTGGGAATAGGGATGTGAAGCACTGAACGTGGCTTTGGACTAGGAGACTCCAAAGCTTATGGAGCACTGGAGTGCTCAAACAGTCCCTGAGCCTCCAATCTGTGTGCTGCGCTCCAAGAGGAGTCCTCAAAGCAGCAAGCAAACACCAGGTTCCTGTACACACCCCATGCCATTCATCTCCAGAGGCCACGAAAAGCATCATCTTCTTCAGAGGAAAAAAGGCTCCTGGTTCTCTGCAGGCAACACATGGAGTTAGGACCATCCTCCTCCAGCTCCCTCTGCTCATGGTGGGTAAACCCAAAGCTGTGCCTCCAGCTCCACACCCTCACTCCCTAAAGCCCAGCTTCTCTCACTAAAATACCAAGAAATTAAAGCCTTTACTGATGGCGACCTTTGGACTCTCCCTCAAGTCCATCTTTGGGGGCCAAGAGGCCTCGGGCACCCTCTGCACTTCAGCTCAGCCAGGCCCCAGCACCGCTCGCTGCCAGCCAAGGGCTCTCCGCTCCGCTTGCCCCGTGGCTCACGTGGTGCAGGAACCATGGTCCAGTGGTCAGAGGGAAAGGACGAACCCTCCTTTCTCGGGGAGGACGAGCATCACGTTGCTGCCATGGCCCAGGAGCCGCCCCGCACGCTCCTCAGGGCTGCTCCCGGGGAGATGGTGACCCGCTCCACAAACCTGCTCTCAGCACCGGCCTTCCAGGACAACACACCTCCATCACCTGAGTCACCAGCTCAAACTGTTCCCAGACCAGCCACACCGTCACCAGTGCGGGGACAGGCAGGGCAGGGTGACCAGTGTCACCAGCTCCCGCCCTGTTTCACCCGGCTGAGCCACCAGCGCGGGGCTCCCACCAGCACCAGGACCTGCCCGCTGAGCACCCCGCGGTGCCACCACTGTCCCCGTCCCGGAGCCACCCAATGCACCCATCAGCTGCACCACAGCTGGAGGGAGTCCCAGCCCCCCGGCTCAAGGCTCCGTGCAGACCCGCTCCACATTCCCAGTAGCCAAGATTGTGGGTGCCATTGGCACTGACCCAACAGCTGTTACAACCCAGGAGCCCAAAGCCCAAGACCTTCAAACTTCATCACCTTGGCTTTTTTTTTTTTTTTAAACTACATTTTTCTATCAGGTTTTTGTTGTTGGTGGTTTGTTTTTTCCCTTTTTCTTCTGCTCAATGCTCCCAGGTAACTCAAACCAACTTAAAATGTAGAGAATCATACAAGCTCTCCAGCTTAACAAATGACATCCTGCATGACATGTTAGGCTAGAAAGGTCTTATTAGATTCGGTCACAGGACCCAGCAGAGCAGAAACCACTTCCTTCACCGGGAAAATTAAAGCACATAAATTATTTTATTTTTCTCATGATACCGGGAGCAAAGCAGAAAGAAAATCGAGAGATTCACAAACTCCAGCTATAACCAAAGCCCAGAAAAGGCTCCGAGCACTTTAATTGCTGCAGGAAAACGAGTGACGGCCACAAACCTGCCCGGGACCGAGGTGATGTGGGGACAGCCTGTGGGATGAGACAGATTCCCACGCAGTCTCCCAACTCCCGGGGGGACTCAGGGTGCCCGAGGGGGAACTCGGGGTGCCAAGGGAGGAGGGTCGGAGTGCTCGGGGACGGTCCCGGTCCCCGCTGCCGCCTCCGGAGCCCCGGCAGCCTCTCTCGGCCGTTCCGTGACGGCAGCCNTACTGGGCGTTGCAGGGCTCCGGCCCCGGCCAGGGAGGACGGGGCTGGGCGGGGGGCAACGCCCGGGCATGGAGTGGGGCCGGGGGGGACGGCGAGGGGCAGGAGGAGAGCATCGTGCTGTGCCCCGTCCTACATCTCACCCCCTGTACCCTCCTGTGCCCCATCCCGCACCCCATTCCCCATCCTGTACCCCTACCCTAGCCCTCATATACCCCATTCCACACCCCTCTTGTACCTCATTTCCCCTCTCGCACCGACTGCCCCGTCGTGTGCCTCCTCCCATACCTCCTTCCCCATCCCATGCCCCTGCTCCATCCCATAACCTTCCCTACAGCCCACCCTCTAGCCCACCATACTTCATACTGTAGCCCCGTTGTCCCCCACCCCTCGTGCTGTACCCCACATCCCTGAGGTACCTCGTTGTAGGGTGTCTGGGAGAGCCACGGGGGGACACGACACGGTCCCTACTGTCATGGCACCCGGTGTGGGACGCCTCGTGGCCCTTGCCATCAGCCTGGAGCAGGGCTAGGTCAGGAGACCAGCCCAGCCAGGAGGAGAGGCAGCCCCTGTTTGTCCCCTCATTGTCCCCAAGCTGTCCCACCACCCGGACAGCCTGGGGGGCCGGGCTCACACCCTCTCACCCTGTAATTCCCCCGAGAGTCCCTTCCCAGCAACTTTCACACAGGTCCTGAGGGACATGAAGAACAAGTGCCCCATGTACCCCCCTGCCTTCCAGCCCTTCCCACCACAGCTCCTGCTCTGCTCAGGTTAAATGGGAGCTTTACAGCCCAGGGCTGCCACGTAGCAAGGAGGAACATTTGGAGGGCACTGGGCAGAAGCTGCCACTGGCAGTCTCATCCCTGCCCTCAGGCTGAGCCTTCCTCTCCTTCCTCTCCCTCCTCTCTGCCGGGAGAAGCAGTGAAACAGTTAAGCACCTGACTGTGTTTTCCTGTCATCTCCATCAGTTCCGAGAACAAGCAGCCCAGGTCGATACCTTGGCCCCAAACCTCCCGTTCCCATTCCCTCCCGCTCCCCATCCCAGTCCTGGCAAGGAGCAGGGGGTGCACCAAAGGTGATCACTCACTCTGGCTGCATCTGGGTCCTAGTTGGATTTCTATGCCTCAGGGGTTTCACACTCCAAAGGACAGGGAAGTATTTATAACCCCTGAGAAGGCTTTTTCTAGTTTTTATGGACCATCAGGTTAACCCTTTCCCACGAGAGACAAGAATGACAAGGGGTGGTGGGACATAAAACTGGGGGGGGAGCCTGGGAACAAGGTTGCCATGGGAGATATTCCCAGGAAGAACGCTCATCTGTCCCAGTTCAGGGACCTTCCCCACTCCATCCTGCTCCATCCCAAGCTGCTGGCACTGGGAGGTGCTGATCCCTTGGCTGGACACTGGCACCTCACTGGCTCTCCAGTGCCAGCAGAAGATTTCAGTTCCAGTGTCCGGGAAGAGAGTGCCTCAGTCCACATCTCCATCACCTTATTTTTAGTTACCTTATGTAAGGTCTTTGCTACGTCATGGATGTGGGGGGTTCTTGCATCTAATTCCAGTGTGACAGCCCAGCAATTCAAACAAGCTGTTCCTCTGGTGAGGGAGATAAAAGGATTTGTAATTTCTCATAATAAAAGAAGCCTTTGGGGACGACCCTCTGAGAATCTCTCACATCTAGGCCTGCTCGCAGACAGCCGCTCCACTTTCTTCCCATCCCCTGCTTCTCCTTATCTTCAGGAAATTTGGTTACTGAAAACCTTTCTCCCTTGTACCCCCGGATTCCAGAGAGAGTCTCTGGCTGGCAGCGGCCAGTGGTTTATTTCCCTCACATGAAGAGGCAGATTTGCCAAATCACTGCTGCCCCTGGCTTCTCACATGCCATCAACTCTTGACTGGCAGGAGCTGCCCAGGGCTGGTCTGAGCTGCCCACAGCACCCTGGGAATCCATGGCAGGGAAAAACCTGCCTTTGCCTCATGCAGTTGCATTTGCTTTGATTGCTTTTTTAAGGTGTTTGTTTTTGGGGTTTTTTTTGGTGGTGTTTTGGGGGTTTTTTTGTTTTGTTTTTTTGTGTTGGTGTTGTTGCTCGCTGTCTTTGTGTCAGGGTGATTCACTCCCTGGGGCTGGGCTGCAGCTGGAGCGTGCCCAGGGTAACCATGGTGGCAAAGTCCCTCTCAGGTTACCTAAATCCCCTTGGCACCTCCCAGCATTGCTCCAACGCCCTTTCCCAAGGCAGAGAAATTCTTCAATTGCACAGGGGGAGCAAAACCTGGTGGGTGCAAGGTGGGAAACCCACCACACCAGACCTCTGACACCAGTGGGATAAACATGCAGCAGCCCTGGCTGGTGGCCCTGCCAACCCTGGAGCTGGCACCATCCCTGTCCCCAGAGTAATTCCTTCCCTTTGCAGCTGTGGGGTGTCTCCCCGGGGTGACAGCACATCAGCACACACGTGGCACCGGCCACCTCCAGCCCCGGGTGGAGCGAAGTTGCTGTGGCAACACCAGTTTATGTAATCCACCCCGCTCGGCTGCAGGTGTGGGGAGGAAATCGTGATATTTCTGAAGTTTCATTAGGTTCCTTCTTAATTACCAGCGTGGTGGCATCACACCAGAGTTCCTGGCTGGGCCACCAGCCCTGGCGCAAGGAGCCAGGGCCGTGCCGGGGCAGCGATGGCCAGAGGCAGCCAGGGATGGGCAAGGACTCCCCTGGGCTTCCACCAAGGTGGGGACAGAGGTGTGGTGGCTGTTTGGGCAGGGATGGAGGGAGGGAGGTGGCTGCAGGGCGGCATTGCTGCCCAGGGAGGGGAAACCAACCCTGCCCGGGATGACAGGGAGCAGCTGCATCCTGGGAGCCTCAGGAAACCCTTGTGTGACACAGGAGAGAGAGAAAAAATGTAATGTGGCTTATAATCCATCATAAACTTAAAGATGGTGTCTCACTGGCCAGTGAGGAGAGGAGGAAAGAGAGGTGTGAAGGGATTTTTCTGACATCTGAGGGACAGTGGGGATTCCAGGGGTTTGGGTAAAACCAACCCCGCCACAGGCACAGGGCAGGCTTTTCCCTGCCCACTCTGCTCAGCTCCAACCCCTGCATCCCACATCCCAGCTCACTGCCCAGCAGGGGGGGGTCCCCTCAGCACCCAGCTATCCTTGTTTTGTTTTGTTTTTTTTCCTGAACACCTCTCCAACCTCTGTGGAAGCTGGGAACAGCAAATCCCACACCAGTACCTGGGTCCCAGAGCCACCCAAACACAGCTTTGCTCTTCCCTCTGCAGTGGCTGCAGTGCCTCACCAGTACCTGTCACTGGTCATACTGGTGAGCCCTGGTCCTTCCACTGCCACGGGCTCCATGTCCCTTGGGTGTGAAACATCAAGTGTGCAGCTCCAGGCATCCTGCTCCCAGCCCCTTCTCCTGCCAGGCCCACATGGGTTCACACTTTCTTTTTCATTGGGTGAGGACCCAAAAGTTGTCATAAAACAAAAGATTCCTGCCTGTGCCAGCAGATCTCTTGTCAGGCAGAGAAATACCCCCCAAGCAGAAACAGTAAATGGAGTAAAGCCATTTGTTGCAGATGAGCAAAGGATGAACAATTCGGGCTCTTATTTTAGGGGGTGGAAGCTACAGCACTGACATCCAGCACAGAGTCTGAAACGACAGCGACTCCCAGCTCCTGCCTCACGCTGTGCCCAGCAGAACCCACCGGGGTTCACAGAGAGGGTCAGGATTATTTCCCAAAGAAGGAAACTGAGGCACAGCAGAGCATCATCCCCAGTTGGTTTTCCCTAATCCTCTCAGAAGCACAGAACCGTAGACAGGTTTGGGCTGGAAGGGACTTTAAAACTCATCCAGTGCCACCCTTGCACACCCCCCACCAGCCCAGGGTGCTCCAGGCCCCATCCAACCTCCAACACTGCCAGGGATGGGGCAGCCACAGCTTCTCTGAGCAAAGCATCTGAACCAGCCTCCCCTGCAGTGCAAATTGCTGTTTCCAGGTATTTGTATCCTGGGAACTGTTTTGCTGGCTGGTGTGACAGAGCAGCTCGCTCTCTGCTCCGCTCCCCTCAGAGCACGTGGCCCTGCTCACGGCGAGGGACGGTGCTGGGCTGAGAGGGTATCACACCACGGTTCTGCCAGTACCCACCCTGCCAACACCCGGGCCTGGTGCTCATCACCTGGGTCATCAAGAGCTATAAAATAAGTGGAGGCCCCAGGGAGGGATCCTGGGTGAGGGGGGCCATGGGCAGAGCTGGTGCTCCTGCCAGGATGGACCCCTGGGCCCCCCTCCTCCTGCTGCTCCTGGATCCCCAGAGAAAGAAGGCTGCAGGAGATGGAGCTCTCTTGGTGGGGGTCTGGGAGGCTTTTGCTCCCCGGTGTAAAACCTGGAACCAGCTTGTGTGGTTCAAATAAACCTGTAGGACAGCCAGGACACCCCCCGACTCAAACCTCCTGTCCTGGGGTGGGGAACAGGGACCTGCTCGCATGTCCCCTGCAGATCCCCAGCTCCTGCGGTGATGCCTGGGTCTTGGGCAGCATGGGCACCTCCAGGACATCGTGGGCAGCTCCTGCCCCCCCGGTAGGGGTGACCCGGGCCAGGCCGGAGCCGGTCCAGAGGAGCCCGAGCTCTCCCGGGAGGCTCCTGGGGGGGATCGTAGGGAGGAGCCGGAATGACGGAGGAAACGGGGAGTGGGTGGGAGAACAAAGCGCTGCGGATGCCGAGAGCTGCGCTGGGTCCTGGGAAGATGGAGAGGAGGATTGGAGTGGGGTGGGGGAAGCAGTGGCTGCTGGGGGGGGGNGGGGGAAAGGGGCAGCATGCGGGAGGGGGGGCTGGCCGTGCTGCCATCCCTGGGGACCAAAGGGGAAAATCTGTGCCCCGAAACAAAGAGCAACCCCAAGCCCTGATGTGCCCCGTGGCGGGGGGAAGGGAAGGGGGGAGAGTGGTGCTGAGGAACCCCGAAATGTGCTGAGCTGGGCGGGTACAGCCCCTCGTCAGCCCCAGCACCTGCTTTGAGGAGTGAGTAATGCTGAGTTACCCACCGCCGAGCAGATCTCTGGGGACACTTCTGAACAACAGGAATAGTTTATGTCATTTGCATAATTGGCATGATGGGTTTTTGCGTCATGGTGCTGAACGCAGGGAAGCGTCCGGGGCACTGACGCTGTGTGCAGGGGCACGGGGGCTGGGGGGACCTTTGGTTCCCTCCTCCTGTCCCTGCCCAGTGTCACATCTCCCTCTCCACCAAGCCACTGCTGCCCTGGGCTGGTACAAGACCCCAGCAGTGCCCTCAATCACGTTTTCTCATTCCATGGCCACGTCCAACAGGCTCAGCCGTGCTCCTGAGTGCTGCTGCTGGGGCTGAAGCACCAAATTCCCACCCCGAGGCCACCCAAGTCTCCAGCTTCTCACGCAGGAGCTTTGTCTCCTCCTTTTCCAAAGGCACAGCCCTGGGACTGGTCTCCACTCATTTCCTCCTCGTAATTAACTTTGTTCTGTGGGGCTGTGACTCCTTCCAGCCCTGGTGCCACCCGGCACCAGCTGTCCTGCGGTACCGGGACCCTGTGTGGGGAGCAGCCGGTACCGTGGTGGGGTGACAGCCAAGGGCTGGTGGCCATCAGCCCCCGTGGGCCTGCAGGGACACCCAGTACCTGCCCACAGCTGCTCCTGCCACCCGAGGAGCCCCGAATCGCCGCCTCAGCCCACTCTGAGGGGAAACAGCCCAGCAGGGTGACCCGTGGGCACCCCCATTGCACAGCCCCTGCCACCACCCTGTCCCCAGCCCTGGCTTCCCTCTAGAAGGTGAAATTCTGCCCCTCTCCCCCGTCAGAGCATTGCAGCTGCTGCCAAGCACGGCCATAAACCGGCAGCTCCCGTCTGGCACCATCAGCCAGCAAAGGTCACATTCCCCAACCCAGCCTCGTAGCTCTCTAACAAATCTGCTTTGTTCCCATCACTGCTCTAATCAGGAAATTGCGCTGATTTTTTTTTTTTTTTTTAAATTTATTCTCCCCCCCCCCGTTGAACTATCAGAACTCAGGCTTGTTCTCTGCCAAAGCCTCTTCCACCTCTGTGCTGGTGACTCAGCGTGACACCAGGCCACCTAAAATGTGTGAAGAGGGAAAGGGAAAGGGCCAGAGGCTGAACCCCCGGGGTGCTGAACACACACCCGGGGCGGGGGGTGGGTTTGGTCTACAGAGGCTTGGGGTGCAGAAGAAACCAACCCCCCCAGTGCCTCCCCCAGTGTGGGCTCCTCCCAGCCCCTAAGTGATGATACAATCCTGTGCAAAGTGGATGCCACTTGGATTTTTCAGCTCACCTGTTTGATTTTTTTTTTTTTTTTTTTTTTTTTTTTTTTTTTTTTTTTTTTTTTTTTCAGTTGCCTCAAGAAACCGTTTGAGGCTGGGGGAGTGTGCTGGGGTACAGCCGTTTCGGGGTGCAGGCAGCCCCCCCTGCTCCCCGGGCAGTGCTGCCATCCAGCTGTGTTGGCATAGAAACTGCCAGGGCTCTGCCACCGCCTCCCTGCCTTACACAATCACACAAACCAGAGGGAAAGGGCTTCTGCCGTGGAACCAGGAGAGAGGAGAAGATCTGGGGCCTGCAGGGCATCCTCTGCCCCACACCAGTTTCTGTAGACAAAGTGCAGAGCACCCGGGGGAGCTGCAGAACCAGGGACAAAGCCCCCTTGAGCCAACAGGTCCCAGCAGCCTCTGGACAGCACTCAGTAAGTCTATTTAAAAGCAATGCTGCTTGCATAACACCAGCAGTAATTCCCTCTCCCCCATTGCCTCCCACCTCAGTCCCAGGGGTGTTGGCAGGAGGAGGGTCCCCGGGGACAGTGGTGCTGGCTGGGCAGAGCCCCAGGGGTGAGGGGTCCCCGGGAACAGGGACCTTCTCTGCAAAGGGCAGCAGGGAAACAGCAGCCACAGCTCCCAGGGGAGCTTCTCCCCTTCCTTGCCTCCTGCACCAGGCCATGATCCCACATTGCCACCCATGCCAGATTAAGAGCCACGGTGGTTGGATCCAGCACCCAGTGGCACTTTGGGAACACCACCGAGATGCTCCAGAAGAGCAGGTGACAAGTTACCTGCTCCTGAAAGCTTCCAGGGACTGAAATGCACTGTCACCTCCACACGTGCTGTGTGGGTCACGGTGTTGGTCCAGTGGCCAGAACCTCCCAAGTGCCTCCAGCAAGGATCCAGGGCTGTGCCAGTGCTGGGGACAGACGGACTCCAGGCGCTGCGTGGGGTGGCAGAGGAAGCAGTCTGAGTTGCTTGTACTCTCCAGGGTTTAATTAGCAACAAGCAATGTTGCCTCAATGACTTTCTTCAAGGGAGGACACTCCTCTGTTTAAAAAAAAAACATCTGGCCAACTAAAACACAGCTGGAAGAGCTCCACGCTCTACTCCCACCACGGGGGGCTGGCTCCCACCCCAGTGCCACAGCTGAGCAGGGACAGGGAGTGCTCGTGGCACAGCTGCTTTCCCAGGGACACAGAGACCCAGAGGCAGGGGCAGGGTGTGAGGGGCTGAGCCCAGGGTCCTGCTGGCCCAGGGGCAGAGAGGGCCAGGGGTGTCACACTACTTCCAGAAGAGACATAAATCCAAACTAACAAGGAATTAGCTGGTGACAAAGCACCAGCTGGTGGCTCTGGCACCCCAGGCACCCACAGAGGGTGTTGTGGTGGCTGTTGGGGTGTTGTGCCCAACATGATCATGTCTGGGCTCTGAAATACCCACCCAGCTCCCCCGTCCCTGGCTCTGGCTGTGCTGGGCTGTCAGGGCACTGCTGCTGCTGGTTCCAGAGGAGCCATCCAGGATTGTTTTTGTTTTACACACAGAGCCTGAGCTGAAATTTCCTGCCCGCATCTCTCCCAGGAGCAGGGGGTAAGGAGGGGAGGGAGGAGGAAGGCAGCTCTTGCTCATCCAAAACATTTACTGTGAAAACACGAGGCTGGAAGAGGACTCGGTGAAAGCATCAGGAGGGGTTTATTGTTACAGCACAGCACAGAGGTCACACACCACTCCGGGCTCTTCCTCCCAAGGAGACACAGCACAATCTGTTTGGTGCAGGGATTGGAAGGAAGCTGCTGGCAATCTGCTCCCAACTTTCCTGTTAGTGCAGCAAACGGCCTCTTTTCTGTGCTAACAAACCCAAGGAGCTGCATTAACCCCTGTAGCTCCCCCCGGGATGGTGGGAACGTGGCTCCCTCACTGCCAGGACACTGATGAGAAAGAAAACCCCAAGCAGATGGACCACAGCCTTCTCCCAGCCCTCTGAAACAGGGTTCACACCAACCCTGCACAGCAAAAGCTGTGCTGCCAGGGAAGGTCCCTGCAAGAGCTGACGGGGAGAGTGCAGCACCCACCGCTGTAAATCACAGAGTAAAGAGGATAAAATTCACCGAGCTGCCCCCAGGCTGGAGGAGCCGGGAAGGAAAAACCTCGCACAAAAACGCTGCGGAGACGGCGGTGAAGCCAAGGCTCTCTCTGGTGGGACAAGTCTGCATTGCAAGGCCAGGATGGGAATCCAGCAGAGCAGCAGCTTTGCCTGGAGGAAAAATCACCAGAGCACTGAAGAGAGAGGAGCCTGGAGCCGGTGAAGGGTTTGGCTGCTCCAGAGCCCGGCTGGGCAATGGGCACCTGCTGCAGGGGGACACAGAGGGCTCAAACCCGCTCTGCCAACCTCCCAGAAGGGGCTTTGCTGAAGCTGCACTGGGGAGCAAACACGGGGCCAGGGCTTGCAGGACCCCAGCTTGGTTGTGAAGCATTAAGAGGGAGCAGAGCAGAACTGGAGATACAGCAGCTCCCAAGGGCTGTGAGAGGTTGGCCCCTTGTGGAGGGACAGGGATGCCCTGGAACACAGTGAATGGAGATGACCCAGAAAGCATGACCCAGAACCAGAGCTGCTGCCAGCCCAACCCACAGCCTGGAGAGCAGCAGTCTTCTGGGGTTGTTATTGTCTAGCACCAGATGACACAACCCCAAAGGCAGTCACTGAAAGTCTCCAAGGACCCTCTGGGTCCTTCTTCTGCTGTCACACAGACAGCACTTAAGGGTTGTGGCTTCAAGAACATAATAAATAAAGATCTGCAGTGTTCTGAAGAGCATCTGCATGCTGGCAAGCAAGCTTGCTCCCAATACCAGCTCAGTGTGCCAGCAGCTGGCTGGCCAGGCAGCCTCCTGGACACTCCACCACCCCGCTGCACCACAGCCACCACCACACCATCCTCAGAGGGAACTGTCCTCCCGTCCAGCTACTCACTGAGCAGAGTCTTTGGAGTGCTGTTTTTAGGAGCTTCATGCCTCACGGCTGCTGCAGAATGAGCCCCAGGTTTACCAGAGCCTGACCTGTCCTGTCCCCATCCCCATGGGGACACAACAGCCAGGAGCTGAGGGCTGGGGGTGGGATGGATCTTGGCCCGTCTGAAGGGTGTGAAGGTGAACTTGCTGATGGTGCAGAGCCAACGAGGGAGGACTCCTGGCTTGTGTCGTATGCAGAAGACTCCTTGCTGTGATTTCAAGAGGCTCATCAGACTTCTGCCACCCCAGGTCTCACTCAGCACCACAGCTCAGCAGAGGGAGCTGGATGGGAATCACTCCTGACCACTCCTGGCTCAGGCTCTTCATCTCACTGAGGAGATCAGGCTTCTCCCCTGTCAGCCCAGCAGCCACTGACCTTTGCTCACATGGGACACTCACACGGACACCAGCTTGACAGGAGGCTGACAGGAGCAGCCCTTCCACAGACAGAACCAGGAGAGGAAAAGCAAAGGGACGGTGTGATGCCAGCGTGTTCCAGCGGGCTCCTGAGGGCAGGGGCTGGGGCCCAGGACAGCTGAATCAAAGACACCATTGCTCCAAGGTGGAACTTCCCAGGGAATCAGGCAGAGCAAAGGCAGATTCACTGCTGCAATCAAACCTAGAGAAAGCATTTGGCTTTGGAAGTTTGAGAGTTGTTGTTTAATCCCGAGACAGCGCAGCTGAGTGAGTCTGGAGTTTAAGTTACAAAAAAAGAAAGCACTAGAAAATAATCTTGATACAAGAGCAATAATCAGCTGAGGTTCCCCACCCTGCACAGGGAATCCTGCTCCACAATCTGCCCAGCACAGCTGGGATGCTGCCAAGGCATTGCTTGTTCCCAGCACACGCTGGGATGGCAAACTGTCCTGGTGAAAGTTACGTGGGGGAATCCCCAGCAGTGGGAGTTAAGATGCTGCCACCAGTTCTGGTTTTGGGCTGTTCTTGATGGGTGATGCTTCTGTGGAAGAAAAAGAAACTTGTTACAGAAACAGAGAAGGGCAAACTATGTCCTGTCCTGCAGCAGAGCTAGGACTCATAGTCCACTCCTCCACAGAGCACCAAACACTTGGGCAGCACCTGGACTGGTAAGAACTGGTTGTGAGTAACCCCAAAGACCCAATGTGCCCCTTTTCACAGCACCTGAAGAATCAGAACTGTTTCAGGATGTACCCAACACAACTTTAGCAGCCACCAGCCCAGTGACTTCTCACAGGGCAGCAGATAGGACCAGCTTGTCCCCTGCCCCTTCAATCTGAGAGTCCAAGCCAGGCACAATCAGCTGCAGGCAGCCAGGGCAGGGGGGGTTGGTTTGGCCATCCTGCTGTGACAGAGTGATCCCTGACATCTGATCCCTGTTTACTTGTAAACAAGCACTGACAGGAAACCAACCCCTGCTCCCCACACCCCTGATTTCTCCTGGGCAGATTCCACACAGCAGTTCCAGTGACAGACTGTGCAGTGTCCTGTTGTCCCAGCAGGCAGACCCTTCACCAGTTTGCCCTCTGGCACTCAGCTCTCTCTCACTGCTGGTCTCCAAAATGCAGGCTCCACCTTCAGCTCTTCAGCAGGGAGAGGCCTCTGTAATGCTCTGTGAGCCAACCCTGCCCAGCTGGTCACTCCACAAGCCTTCTCCCACTTCCCTCTTCACACCCAGCTGCACAAACCCTGCTGCTGAGGTTCTGCATAACTCAGGAGCAAACAGACACATAGCATGCCAGTCCTGGCACTGTGGGCCTCCAGCAATCCTCACCCAGCCAGCTCAGAATTCCTGCTGTTACCTGAAGCAAGGTCATGAGAGCCAGAATAGCTCCTGAACCTCAGTGAAATTCAGCTTTGTGCAGTCTGGATGGCAGGATCTGGGGTCCTGTGTCACAGCACAGGGCACTGACATGCAGGGGAGAAGTTTTAGTGCTGGTAAGAAAGTCTGGGGCCACCAGAAAGCCAGACAGAGCTTCTTGTGGAGCTTCCCAACAGAGGATATGCTGGGTGTTTCAGGGCTGGCAGCCTCCCAGCAGATGTCACAGAAAGTTTCTCTTCTAGAGGAACAACTCGGTGCTGACTCAGCAAGAGCCTGGAGCCTTGGGTTCTCCTAGAGTCAGATTTGGGCTGGGTTTGTCTGAGCCAGGTGAGAGAAGCTTGCACAGCCCAGATCAACAGGGTTTCAACCCAGAGTGCTTCCATCCCTTCACACTTGCTGGGACAACATGTACAAGAGGAGAGGGCTCAGCCCCCAGCATGGGACTGAAGAGGAAGAGGAGAAGCCAAAGCTGCTGAGACACTGAGAAAGCCTACCTGGGATCTTTTCTGGGAGTGGCTCAGAAGGAACTTCTGGAAGCTCCACCTGTTCCTGCAAGAACATGAAAGACAACCCATGACACACCCCCACATGCCAGGCACTGCCTCTTCCACCATGGGTTTGTGCACAGACTGTCTGGAAACAGAGTGATAATAGAAGAGATTCCATGTGCAAACTGACACCTGCCCCCAGAACTGCTGGGAGGGTGAAGGACTGCCCAGTAAGTGATCACAGAGCCTTATGGGTGGAGGTGACAACATCCAGACTCCTGGGATCTGAGCACTATCCAGGACATTCAGCACCCTCACCTGGTGGAGTGGAACAACCATCCAGCAAGAAGAGGGACCAGCTGACAGGCAGCAAATAAAGCACAGCCCTCAGAGCAGCTTGGTTTTAGGTGACACTGTGTGTGGCCATTATTTTTATCTCTGATGACACAAGAACTGGGCACAAAGAGGTGTAGCTGAGATTCTGGCAGTATAAGATAAACCATCAAGAGTGAGGGAAAAGGCACTTTCTCCCCTACCACAAGCATCCCCCTGAAAACGTGGATTAAAAGTAATTCCAAGAACATCAGGTTAGTCCTACCTGAGTAATGGCATTTAATTCTTCTAGGATGGCATCTTCATCTTCCTCAGTCAGGCAGCCAGCCAGGATCTCATCTATTTGCTGGGAAAGGAAGCAAAAGCCACATTCCAGTCACCAGCAGAGCAGCAGAAACAGCTCTGTGCCTTTCAGGCAACACACAGGAGAGCAACATAACCATGGGGCAAGGGGGATACTGGGAGAACTGACACAGCTGATTTTCCTGCATCTTAAATAAGTCTGGGAATACCAGGCACACCAGAGAAAACTCTGTCTGGCAGGCACCCTCTGCTCACAGCTGCCCATGCAGACAGTACATACCCTCTGGTACTCCACAGCATCTTGTGTTTCACCTATTATTCTTTCTACTTCTTCTATTGACATAACCTGGAGAAAAAAGATCCAAAAACCCAGCATGAGGCCTGTGGGGATACAACTACAAACACCCAGACTCTGCCTGAGCTGAGGCAGGAGTTCAGCTGAGCTGGCCACACGTACCTGGTGCATTTTATGCAGACATTCATTGCCTATTTTCAGGCCCTCAATGACTTTCATTTCAATCTGGGTGAACTCAATATCCTGGACCTGAAAGAGGATGGAAAAAGGGAAACATCACAGGCTGTCACACTCCTGGTGTTGGACAGACACAGATTGCCAAGAGCTCCAGAGAAACTGCACGGGGAAAGATGAAAGAAAGATCTACAGAGGAAGAAATGATGTCAGTGGGAGGAAACGTGCACACAAAAAGCCTCAGCAGAGGCATCACTACTGAATGAAACACCCACCCCAGGAAAAAAACCACTTCTACTGAGTGTGTGCAGAGGCCACTCAGAGGGAAGAGCCCCTGGGTCTTGCTTACCATCCGCTCCAGGTTGCTGACTTGGTTCTCTGTTTTATCCAGGAGCTGCTCTTGGTAACGTTTCTTCTTCAGCAGGAGCATGGCTTTTCTGAGAGCACAGCAGGGGGAAACTCAGCACAGGTGAAAGGAAACATGTGAGCCTAACCCAGACACCTTAAAGCAGAATCTGCTTGTTGTTTTTTCCAAAAGAGGACAAAAAAAATGTGCAAATTTAATGACAACTCTGAACTGCTCCTTTGGAGAACAATGATGAGCAAATTAATAAAAAAATTGCTGCTTGGCACCTGAAAATTTTGGTGTATTTGTTGTGGATTAGAACTACACAGGGCCAGCTGGGCTGTCACACTGCTGAAGTCCTTGGCACAAAAAGCTTGTGACACACACCCAAACCTGAAGCACGAGATGGCCCCTGACACGGTGACACCCACCCGACACCCTGGGGGGGGCACAGCAGGAGAAGGGATTTCTGAAGAGCCGTTTTCCCCCCAGCTCTGGAGCACAGGCTGTCTGTCCCTCCAGGCTGCAAGCACACGACTTTAAAGTTTCTTCCTGAAAGCCCAGTCTGGGAGCTGCTGCCCAGCCCCTGCCAGCGCTGTTTCCCTGTCTCCAGGGAATGATCCTTTATCCCGCCCCGGGATCCCGCCCCTCACTCACTCCTTCCGTCCCTCCCGCAGCAGCTGCCGGGCCAGCGCCCGCTCCCGCTCCAGGTTGAGGCTGATCCGCTTCTGGTACTGCCGGAGCTTGTCCCGCTGCTGCTTCAGTTGCTGCGACAGAGACCGGGACGGGGGGTCAAAGGGACAGAGGGACGGATGGACGGACAGGCAGACGGNGATGGGATAAAGGGGATGGGGTATAGGGGATGGGATACAGGGAATGGGATACAGGGAATGGGATACAGGGAATGGGATGGGATAAAGGGGATGGGATACAGGGAATGGGATACAGGGAATGGGATACAGGGAATGGGATACAGGGAATGGGATGGGATAAAGGGGATGGGGTATAGGGGATGGGATAGAGGGAATGGGATACAGGGAATGGGATACAGGGAATGGGATACAGGGAATGGGATACAGGGAATGGGATACGGGGAATGGGATGGGATAAAGGGGATGGGGTATAGGGGATGGGATACAGGGAATGGGATACAGGGAATGGGATGGGATATAGGGGATGGGATAAGGGAATGGGGTATAGGGAATGGGATATAGGGATCGGGATATAGGGGATGGGGTATAGGGATGGGATATAGGGGATTGGATATAGGGGATGAGGGTGTAGGGGATGGGGTATAGGAGAGGAGATACAGGGGAGGGGATGTAGAGGAGGGGATATAAGGGATGGAGTACAGGGGACGGGCTATAGGGGGTGAGGATGTAGGAGATGGAGGGATAAGAGGGCCCAGCACTCCAGGGCCAGACTGGAGGCTCAGCCCCAGGTCCTGGGGAGCTGCAGTCACTGGTTCTGCTCAGCCTCAGCCATTGACCCCTGGGCCCATCCAAGAGGCTCTTGCTCAGGACCCCGATGTGTAACAGCCTCAAAGTGCCCCAAATCCCAGCCCCAGCACATAACTCTGTTCCCTCTTGGGCCAGAGCTCTGCCCCCTCCCCACTTCTGCCCCAGCAAACAATCCACAGCCAGGGAAGTGTTTCTGCATTTATTTTTTATTAACCATTTATTTGTTTGTAATTGTTTTACTCTCACATTACAACCGTGTGGGGTTTTATATATATATATATATAATTTTACTTTATTTATTTTTGTAAAATAAATAGAGATAAGTGAACTTTTTTTTTTTTTTTAAGTAGGATGCTCTCCAGATCCTTGGTTAAACTCCATGATTGAATCTCTGCATCTCAGACCTGTGGAAGTACAGCCCCCCCCACACTTGGATGAAATCTCAACAGGCTGAGGGTGTTAAAACCCAACCCAACCAGGGGCTGGGGGGCACCGGGCAGAGCAGCAGCTTCCCAACACCCCCCTTTGCCTTCTGCCAGGTATTTCTGGTTCCTTTAATGAGTACACTGATAGAAGTTAAAAATCTCTTGTTTTTTAAGCTGTGTGTGTTAATGGGTTACACAAAGACCCCAAACTCCAGCTCCAGGCTCAGGGGGATGGGGAGAGGTTCCCCTGGAGCAGCAGAGGAGCGGGCTGGGAGGAGGCACAGCTCTGTTAGACCATAATTACAACTTTGGGTAACTCAGAGTAGACTTGTAGGTAGTTTGTCTTAAGTTTAAAGCCTTTGATTCGTCACCTCGTGGAGCAGCCCTCGGCCTCCCTTCTGCAGGGGGGGAGAGGGATGGGGTTGGGGTAAGGACACAGCCCCCCAGCCCCTGGTGTCTGCTCCATCCCCGGGGCTCCAGGACCCCTCACAGTGTCCCCTGTGTCCCCACAGGCAGGGAACAGGACCCTCTGGTGTGCCCAGAGCAGGGTCAGGTCAGGGGCACAGTGCAGGGGGGAAGCTGCTCAGGGGAGGTGGCTTCACCCCTTCCCCATCCGTATTCCCTGCACTGGGAGCTTGCTGGGAGCCTGCAGCCCCCGTGGCTGGGAGCAGAGCTGTGGAGTGCTGGGCTCAGCAGGTCAACACGGTGATTTGTTTGTACAGTGCAAGTTCTGGTTTTGGCCAGGGAAATCACACCTGGGCAGCACTTGAAAGAAACCTGCCCTACCCCTTCCCCAAACTCATCTCCAGACTCGTCAGAGATTTCAAGGGGCAGAAACATTCATTCATCAGACAGAAGGTGTGGGAGGTGGAGCAGGCTTCTCCCCCAGACAGCTGGGACAAAGCTCAGAGCAGGATGACTCCTGTCCTCCCCCTTGTCAGTGATTCTCTCGTGCTCAGAGCAGTGTGGGGATGTGCCCAGCTCTGCAGGGACAAGCAGACACACCACAGCCACACCACATCTGCAGCTGCAAACACGGGTGTGCAAATCCAAGTGTGCAAATCCTCCCGACCATCACGTTGCCGAGTGTTGGCCTGGGTGGAAGCCTGTGGAGCCTCCCTTGCTGGCTGGGCAGAGCTCCCAGGATACCAAACCTGCTTGTGGAGTTCACTGTGGGCAGAAGGACAGTGACCACGATACCCCAGAGCCCCCCAGAGTGGTTACAAGAGTGACTTGCTCCAGGCTTGGCTGGGATCTCAGGGATGTCCCTTCTCTGTCTTCCCTCTTCCTCCTTGCAGCCTTGGGGTTTGGTGACATCCTGCCCTGCTCCTGCCAGCTCAGGCTCCTCTCCTCGGGGTCTTGGGCTCCCCTTGCCACCACGCTGCTGTCCCTGCTGCCCCTGGACAGAGGGGACACGTTCCTGCCCTGCCTGGGAGCACGTCCATGGTGCAGGAGGGAGGGTTTGGCACAGGGCAGGCAGCAGCTGGAGGGGTCCCGTGGTCCTGTGGGAGGTGCAGAGCTGCAGGTGAGTCCTGGCTGCAGCCCCTGAAGCAACCCGTGCTCCAGCAAACCAAAAAAAAGCCAAGTCTGTAACAGAAAGCCCTTCCCAAGGGTGTTGCCTCATCCAGTCCTTGCAAGCTCAGGAGCCACATTGCTTACAGAGAAGCCAACCACTGGAAACAAAAATAAAAGGTTCCTTTTCTGTAGCTCTTAGAGGATGTAGCTGGGGAAAAAGAAAAAAAGACCCCAAAAAACGAACATCAAGAAACAAACAAACAAACAAACAAACAAAAAAAAACCCAACCAAAAAAAGGAGATTGTCTCTTTTCCCCTGGTCAAAATCATCAGTAGCCAAGTCAGGAAAAAGAAGAAAAAAAAAAAAACCAAAACACTATCAAAAAAAAAGTTCAAGTTATGGGTTGCAGCAGCAGCCAACACGAAACATTCAAGTCGCTAATTTCACTATGTACATGATGGGAGAGCCCCGGGCACTGCCCCCTCCGTGCCTCCGCCTCCTGCGTTATCTGATCCGCTTCTCCACCGAGTACACCGAGATGTAGAAATCATTGCTGCCGACTGCCAGGTGAGGCTGTGGGGAGAGGGCACAAACCAGAGGTTTGTCAGGCACCCAGATGCTGGGGAGCCCTGAAATGCATCTGCAGCTCTGGGGGTCCTGCCAGCACCTCCACCATCCCCAGGAGTGATTTGCCCATTTCAGCCAGAGGGGAAAAATTATGGCACCTCTTAGCTGCCAACTGCTAACAGCGTTTGTGTCAATAGCTGCAAATCTGGTCGTTAGGAACAGACTGGGAATGAGCTTCCCCCCCCCACAGAGAGCCCCAGGAACCACCCCAGCCCTGGAGACCCGGCCTGGAAGGGGCTTTGTCTTTGGTTAAAGAACAAAACATGTCAGATGCTCAGCCACTTCTTGCTCCCTCCCCCAAGCTGCAGGCCAGCAAAATCACTCTTTACCATTCTGCAAAATGGCTTTTCAAAGCCGAGGAGGAGATGAGGTTTCCTCTCCCCTTGCTATCACCAGGGTGTTAACTATTCCTAACCCAGCCAGGAAAACTGCCCTCCCCTCCCTGCCCAGCTCCTCCCTCCTCTCTGCCAGGCCCTTTCACATTCCCACTGCTTCTTCCCATTACATATCAAATATTTGTGTTCTGAGCTGCAGGTTTCAAAAATAACTCTCTGCCTAAATGCCCTCTTTCCCCTCCTCCTGTTTTCCCTATCCATTCACGTTCTTTTCTTCCTCTTTCCATCCCCTTCATTTGTTCTCACCCCTGGCTGAGCAGGAGCCCACCATGCAGATGGGCACCTGCATCCTCACTGAGCAGCAACCAGATTCTGTCTAACAACCACTGCAGAGCCACCTCAGCTCTGACAGACTTCCTTTTCACTCTGATTCCTTCCAGACTATCAGCTTACACCTTTAATTCCTGCAGCTCTCTCCTTTTCCTGACGTGCAGGGCTTCTGCTGCACACAAGGTCTTCCCTTACTGCAGGTGGGGTAAAAGCAGCCCCAGAGACCCCAGGCTGAGCCTCCCTGGCTGCAGGAGAAGAGGCACAGCATAAATGAGCACATAAAGTACTGCCTGCTGGCAGTGAGAGACTGCACCTCTCCCCTCAGGAGCTTCTGTGGCCCAGAGCTCCAGAGCTCAGCCAGGCTGCAGCCCCAGCGTGATGGGGAGAAAGAAATGGGAACCCTGAGTTCAGTCAGCCCCTAAGGAAGAAGGGCTCAGGGGTTGGGAGTCCTGTTCCAGCCAGAGGTGCACACCAGATACCAGCAGCACAGCTGGGGTGCCCCCTGGAAGAACCCCAGCCACAGGCAGGGACTGAGAAACCCAAATCCCCAAATCCAGCAAGAGAGAATACAGACCCAGTGTGGATGGAAAGCCAGGCAGCTGATGGCTCCAACCCTTTGTCCCATGAAACCATCGTAGTATTTGATGTTGTTGATCAGCTCCCCATTCCCATTGTAGATGGCAGTGAACTGGTTCATGGAGCCACTGGAATGGAGAGAGCAGGGGGTCACTGCCAGCACCCTGGTGACAGCCACAGCCCCTGCTCAGCCCCCTGGAGCTGAGCTGTTCACCAGAGCAGTCTGCAACCAGAGCTGGTAAGTGGGGAGCCTGGCTTCAGCTGCACCATGGCAACCTGAGACTGCAGAAATGCTGGAGCCACAGCTGCAGGACCCTGAGAAACCCAGCCAGGGGTTGTGTGCACTGGGAGCACATCCCCAACAACCCCAGGACATGAGGCTGTGGAGCAGTTGCTGCTCCCCACTCAGAGCCCAAAAATACACAGGCTGACTCTGAGCAGGGGTCTGAGTGAGGGGTGTGAGACCCTGCACCACTACAGCATCACCACAGCACGTCCCTGGTGCAAAGGGTTCGTTAATGCACACGAAGGATAAAATTCCTGAGGTGCCAAGAGGGGAAAGATGCAGTTTGTGGTGAGGTTACAACAAAGAAGAAAACCCACAAAAGCCCAGGAAGGATGTCTGCAGAGACAAACTGACCCCTCCACCCACCCCAGGGATGCAGGAGGTGAAACCAGAACTTACCATGCAAAGAGGTTGGCTTGTGGGTGAATGTCAAGGGCTGTCAGGCCTTTGACTATCTGCAGGACCTTCATGGACTCGGGCATCCGGGGGTCAAAGAACCGCACGTCTCCGTTGACACTGCCAGCACAGGAGTGTCACAGTGTCAGGCTGTCCCCACACCAGAGCCCAGGGGACACAGAGACACATGCCTGACTGTGAGCTGACCACCTCCATCGGAAAACCAGGCCAGCCCTGGCAGCAGGGATGAATTCCCACTGATGTCACTTACACCTGGTACCGTCCCCAAAGCACCGAGAGCTCTGGCCCTGCCCCCAGCAGTGATCCATTATGAGTTTCATCACTTACAGCTCATCACTGAGCTTTCCTGGTATGTCATACTCCATACCCCCAGCTGCACGTCAGACCCCAATTCCTTCTCCTTTTCACAGCAGGAAATTGTATTAGAAAACTCCAACCAGATGGGACCTGCTGGTACCATCCATTACACCAAATCCTCGCTGCCCAAAGAGCTCTGAGGACCAGGTGGAACAAACCCTGCCAGTGCTCAGGAGATGTGTCAGCCCCCCTAGTAACTTCATCAGGGAAGAGAGGGTGAGGAAAGCAAGAATGGCAGTGACAGACACTCCACCCAGGAGCTCAAGCACCTTTCAGATACAAATAATTTCTTCTTGTTAAGGGAAGTGTCTGAAATACAGCAGCAGAACCACATCTGTTGGGTCTGAAGAAGATGCATCTTTTCCTGCAGCCCTGGTTTCGATGACTGAGGATGGAGATATGGTCTATCCACCCTTCTGAGCTTCTCTGGTCCAGAGAAAAGTCTCTCTGAGGTTGCTCCATAAACTACACAGTGTCTTCAAATCTTTCAAGAAGCCGCTAGCCCAAAAACTTGCTAGGTCCTAACACTTTTTTCTTGGACCTTGCTGTCTGCTGAAGAAAAAAGTGAACTGAGAGAAACCAAGAGCAACCTGGGTTGTTCCAACAAACCATGTGCCTCTGAAGTACAACATTGTCTCTTAACTCTTCAATCCCAAAAGAAAGCACCACAAGTTGAGAAGGGCATTGAGGAGAGGGGAAAAATGAGCCAGGCTGGCCAAGCCTACAGGCCTGACCCCTGGGATTGTTGAAAGAGATTACAGAAAGGAAGATTAAAAACTCTAATATGTGAGCTCAACAAATCTGGCAGCTGCATCACATAATCCCCTTTCTGAAAATCTTAATACATTTTTGCTGGTCCACACCCCCCCCCCCAGGAATGTTCTGAATCCTGGAATATTGTGTTTTGTTTCCATTTTGTAATCAAGAAAAAGGGCCTCTTTGTGTGCAAACAGTGGCTTTGTGACAATAAATTATATTCTGCTGTTCTTTAATGGCCAAATAAGTATATGCTGCTCCCTCCACAGAATTTACCAGGCAGCAGAAATAGATTTATGTGTAGAAAATTGCTAGACAGCAAAGTAATCCTGCGCAGCAATATGCCCAACAGATGCAACATCAGCCTTCCTCCTCGTGTTCTCTCTCAAATGACCCCATGGAGATGTTGGCAATAAAGAACAATCATAAGATAGCAGACCCAGCTCAGCTCTCTGGTTCACTCCATTCCTCCCTCACAAGCCTCGTGACAGTGATTTCAGCACAGCCACCTTCTTGTTTACTCTCAAGCCTCACACCAGGCTTCCAGGAGAGCTTCACGTTTCTTTTCTCCACCCAGTTTGGATCAGGAATTAATTACCGAAGCCAATGCGAAACTAAGAGCTTTGCCCTCTTAGCCCTTGAACTACCAGAGACAGACTTGAAGTAGAAAAGGAACGTGGGTTTGGGAGGGAACAGCTCCAGCAGAAAAACCCGTTACCTGACGCTCATGATGTTGCCCTCAGGGTGCTTCTGCAGGTAGGCTTTCACCACCCAGGCTGTGTGCTCTCGGTAGGTCATGACACGGCTGAGGAACAAGGAGAGAAACATTTTGAAGGGGAGGAAGAGGGAAGAGAGGATGCCAGTGAGGCCGGGAGGGGACGGGCAGTCACCATTCACTCAGAGCCATCCTCCTGTCAAAGACGCGGATGGAGCCGTCGCCCAGCCCGGCCACGATCAGTGAGCGATGGGAGTCACAGGAGAGGCTGGTGACACAGCTGTCTGCCCCAGTGGGGATGTCCTAGGGAGAGGGCACACAAAAGATGAGCTGAGACCATCATGTGTCTTCAAGTCTGTAGCCCCAAAGAGAAGACACTTTATTCTCTTTCAGTCAACGTGCTAAACCAGATGGACCCCATGTCCTCCTCCTCTTCCTTTCTGCAGCCTCTAAATTCATCCAAAGCTGGACCAGCTTCCACCTGGAATTCTGCTTCAGCATGCAGCTTTTCTACAGGCACTATGGACATGACCAGAAAGGAGGGGTGGAGACCCTGGGGACAAGGGACACAGCTGCTGCCCTGTGTTGGAGCCACAAGTGCCACGGATTGACCAAAAGAGTTGGGCCCAGAGGAGAAACTTCAGCACAGCCAGCTCTGGCTGATCAGCCAGCTTGATTAAGGAAAAAGGAGGAGGAGTTAATATCATTCTCTACTGAGAACACCTGATTAGTTAAACAAGGGGCCAGAGGAGTGATTTCTCCATAAACCATTTCTGCTGTGTACAAGTTGTAAATGCCACTGGGGTGGCAGAAGGGACTGGATGTATTTGGAGTCAGGTAAGACAAACACACTTGTAGAGAGCAAAAAGGGATACTGAGGCAGACAGACAGGCAGATGTTACCTGGACTTTCATTTCCCGATCCGTGTCCCAGATCCGGATTATCCTCACGTCTCCCGATGTCATCAGGAGCCCCGTTTCTTGTTCCCAGTCAACCACCATTCCTGCTCCTATGACAAAACACAGGCAGGGGGTGCAAATGAATCTGCATCAGCAGAGGCAGAGCTGAGCTAATGAGAACATCAGCTTTGATCACCTTATGCTACAGAACTGGCGTTATTAGAGGAAATGTACAATGAGAGACACACACACACCCATACATCCTCCAGATACGTCTCTGACCTCTTGTCTGGCTTAAGTTCTCAGAAAAACTGGGGTGCAGGTTCAGGCAGGTGAATGCAGCCTTCCAGGGATGCTGCCAAGCTGTCTGAGACTTCCAAAGGAGTCTTAATAAATTATCCACTTTTTGAGAACCCCGGATTAAATGCTGATTAAAGTAGACTAAACTGGTGACATGTCACACAGTGAGACCTGAGAGCCTCTGGATTACCACGATTCCTCCTTCTAACAGAAATATGTGGCTAAAGGGAGATGTTTCCAAACCAGGAATAGCAAAGTCCTTGCTACAAGATATTAAATTAAACAGCTCAGGAGGAGTAAAAATCAATGTGCTGTAGCGACAGGTAAGGAGGGGCACACTCAGCAATTACAACAGCTAAAATACACTTACAAGTGCTTTTGCTCCTCATCTTTGAGGGCACAAGCTGATGGCTAGGTGAAGCTCAGAGAAACCTCCCATTCATGCTAGAAGAGAATTACAAGGGATTTTCTATGCCCAGAACACCTGACCCTGGCACCCACTCACAGACAGGTTCACAGACTGCAAGAACTCATGAACTCTGCTGCTACAGCAATTTCCAGAGCAGAGTCAGTGGATGTCACCTCCCTTCCCAGCTGGGGGAATAAGATGTCTGAAAGCCATCAAGTGAGCTGGCTCTCCTTGGCACAGAGCACACAAGGATCAGAACAAACCAGTCACCAGGACTTGGGAAGCAGCTGGCAATGAAACCCCTGACTTGGTGGGGCAAATCTCCGAGGAGCAGTTCCTGTACACTTAATCAGAAGGATTTCTTTGTACCTGTGTGCTGGCTCCACAGCACAGAAACGTTTTCCTTACTGCAGAGAGCTGCACACCAATTACTTGCTGCTTTTTGTGCTGCAAAGGCTGACCAACCCCAAATCTACTGGCTTTCCAGGGAGACTCTTATTCATATATTAAAACCACAAACCAAAAAATTCCCAGGAGTGCTACAGGAGGGAACCAGAGAACAGCTCCAGGTTTTGTGCTTGTTCCCATCTCCTGGTGCAGGACTCTCCCTCCAACAGAGGCAGCAGCAGCATCCTGGCTGTGCAGAGCTGCAGCTCACCCTCTCCTCCACACCAAACTCAGACTCTGGTGCTGAGCAGCATTTCATAACCACACACACCCCGGGCTGGGGAAGCACTCTGCAGTGCACCAGGACTGCAGGCTCCTGCTCCCAGCCCCTCGCAGCCGCATCCCAGGGGATTCCTGCAGTTCCATTCCACAACTTCCTTCTCCAGAAGGTACAAATGTGAATGTCCTGATTCAATAGTAGGAATTAGGCCCAGCAGGACATTTAAACCCACCCCAACATGCTCTTTGCCACCAGAGGGCCATCAGTACTTTTTACCAAACACCTTTGCAGGGCACAGAGGATGCAACACAAGGCATGCTATAAGCACCAAGTTATCTTCAGAGATGATGGAATGACCTTGTTCTGCAGAGATCCAGAGAAAACATTCTCCCCATCTCCCCTTCCTAGGCATGGCACCCAAGCTGCTTCCTGATCTTGCTGCATACCCTGGAGAAGATTGCTGATGTTTACCAATGGTCCATCACCTTCCCACAGGGCTCTCAGCTGAGCCAAGAGCAGGGATCTCTGTCTTGCAAGTCAAACTGATTGTTACTTTGGACTGCCTGGCAGCTCAGAGGGCTGCTGGGGATCCGAGGCAGACAAGCAGGCAGTGATTTAGAAGATAAACATCACTGGAGTGTTTTCATTTGTCATCTTGTTTATGGTCCATGTGACAAGCTGAACCTGGCAGGCTGAGACGGATACTGCCATTACCATGGTGGATGGAGCTAAGCTGGCACTGTGCTCTTAGACACTTTTAAAGATCCCTATTTTCCAGTTAGATTCCCCAGTTTGCAGACAATCTTCTCTTCAGTCTGATCAGTAGCAGCAGCCCCCAGCCTGCTGTGGTCCCAAGTGTCTTTCATGGGGAGGGGGACAGGAACAGTGGATCCCGAGGGGAGGCTTTGGTGCTGGTCTTGGCTCAGCTGCCAGGAATTTAAAGACTGGGGATGTTCAGTGATTCCATCCAGGTGGCTCAGGGAAGTTTCACTGAGGGCAGAAGCTCCAGGGTGGTTTTGCTTTACGTAAAATGGCAGAGAGCTCTCCTATGAGATGACCAGATAGAAAGGACAAGGGTTGGCCCCAGACGAGGAGCTGACAAGGAGCCCACGGGTGGAAAGAAGGGAGGGAGATGATCAAAGAATCATGGAAATTTTTGGGTGTGAAGGGACCTTAAAGATCATCCAGTCCCAACCCCTGCCATGGGCAGGGACACTTCCCACCAGACCAGGTTGCTCCAAGGCCCACCCAGTGATGCTGGTCCACGGTGCAGCTCCTGCCTTTTGTATAGAACTTGAATAGTCCATGTAAGGGATAAACTCTGTGCTCTGGAAGAAGCAGGTGCAGCATTTTGACCACTTAACAAGGAATCTGCAGCCCAGAAGATGCTCTAACAAAGCTGGGGGAGAAGGAAAAGAGGAAAAGGGACCCCAGGATGCAGCTAGAAATGCTAAATCAGAATTCAAATGTGTCTGAAAAGAAGAAAAGCCTTTGAACATAAACTGAAGTCATTCACAAGCATGTAAGAGGGAAGGAAAGCTTCCTCAGCCTGCAAAATGTTAAATTCAAAGATGACAGGCACAGCATGAAACGAGACATCAATAGCTGAACTATTTCTATGTACAAGCAAGCATTTTCATGGTGGAAATGATACAGTCCTGGCTCATGTTTGTATGTTAAATTCCTAGTATTTTGGGATGAGAAGCAAATGTGGGACAATACTAATTATAATTTCCTTTTTAATTAACAGAGGTCCTTCTCCAGGATGTTACAACTGAGATTGCAGCTCGCCTGCTGCGTTTTGGCTTGCAGGGCTGGCATCTGAGCTGCTTCTCAGCCTCATTCTGGCAAACAGGAAAGAACTCTGCAAACCCCTGCAACCTCGGCTCCTTGCCCAAGCCCCGGAGCTGGGCTGTCCCTTCCCTTCTCACCAAGCCCCTACCTGCTGACAGCACCAGAGGAACCAGGGGCAAGGCTGAGCAGGGCCAGCAGCAGAACCCTGGTGCTCTCAGGAGCCCAGGAACAGCACCACCTGTAAGCCTCAGTAGTGAAGATAACTTTTGCTATGGGAAACCTCTAATGTTCTCAGGTGATGAGAAACAAATCTTCCAGAGCCCAGATGAAACTTTTAAAGGTCTGTGTTCTTTTTTTTCAGGTTGGTTTGTTTGGCTTTTTTTTTTTTTTTTTGCGTTTTTAACTTGCAGTTCTACACAATTTGTGTTTATGTACACAGCAACACACCCCCAACACCACTCCTGATGCTGCAACTTTCTATGCTGCTCCCTCAGAACTCCCCCTGAGCAACAGGTATTCCTCTGGATGGGGTAGTTCCTTGTATAAGTGTCAACAAATAACCCTAATGTTGAAAGCAGCTGCATTACCAGGGTCTGCACTTGTTTTTAGTGCTGCTGGAATGTGGCCAAGCTGCACTTGGCATTTCCATGGAAGCAGGAATATCTCCACAGAACACAATCTCATATTCCGAATGAGGATTTATTTTTTTTTTCATCATGGTCCCTCCTGGCTGATCAACAAGGTGCATCACTGCTTTAATTTCCAGAAAGCAGTGGGAGGGCTGTATGACCTCACTCATCATTAAGTTCTACAACATCCTTTCACAAAGTGTCACTCCTCTCATGCCAAGGACTATGCACAGCCAGGCAGGAGAGTAGCTGTGATGCTGGGAATCCAATTAAAAGAACACAAACCCCTGGAGCTGCAATTTCTCCAATTATTCTATTGACATTAAAAAGGTTGACCAGTAATAAGGCACTTCTCCCAAACTTCTTACTCCTAAAGGACAAGATACCAACCCCTGGGGAGATGTGGGAAGACTCACTCTACTCTTCTGTCTCCCTCTTGCTCTGCAGTGTGGGCTCTGTTCGAGTTGGAGTTGTTTGAGCAGCTCCTTCTGCAGGTTTGAGCCTTCCCTCTGCCAAGCTCCCCACAAAACCTCCCTTCCACTTCACTGCTCACTTGTATTGCTCAGAAGGTGCTGAGGCTGCCCCTCCACCCTCTCCCATCTGGATCCCTGACTGACTGCTGGAGGAGTCAGCAGGATTCCAGGCAGAGTTGAGTCTCCAGAGGCCAAGGTCCTGTTTTGCTGCAGAGCAGTTATTTTGACGTCTTTCACTTTGTTTCAGAAGCCCCAGGAGAGCAGGAAGGATGCAGGGAACTGGCATGTGCTTATTTTTCCTTGCTCTGCACCAGTGTCAGTTTTTTCAGGGTAAGACATATCATGGCTGCTACACATCAGCACCAGCAGCCCCTCCAAGGCAGCCCTGGAGAGAGGTGGGCAGAGGTCAGATGGATGTTCTCTTGTTCACAGCATCTCCTCTATATGAAGCAGGGCTGTGCTGAGAGCCCTGCAGAGCAGGGGGGACATGAGGTGACGTATCCTGGCAGAGGGTCACACTAACACACTTTGACCCTCCTGCATGCTGGATGTGCCAGCTGCAGACCTCAGGCACTCCCTGCCAGGTGACCCAGTACCACCAGACCATTAAACCATTGCTCTTGCTCTCCCTTCCCACTGCTCTGCAGTGCCCTGCCCTCAAACAGCACCCAGCAATGCCAGAACAGACTGGCCCTTGTCCTCCTCTCACTGAACATCCCCCACAGAAGCCTAAGCAACATCAGATCTTTAGTGACAAACCTGGTAGATTTTATCTAAATATTGTCACTGTATTTTTCTGTAAAGCAAACAGCTAACCTCATACATTTTTTAGACTTCCTAAGTGGAACAGAAGGAATCCTTTCACTGCATTTTTCACCAGGACACCCAGCCAGAAACCACTGTAAATGCATTTTATTGATTCTCAGTTATCTGCGTGCTTGGGGCAGCAGCAGCATCGATCAGGCAGGAGTGCCTGGGATTTCCTTACCCTGCTCGGATGCCCGGTTTACTGAGCAGGGAATTCCCTGCAGCCAAGTCTTGCTAATTTTAGCCTTTCCATTTGCCAGTGGATTTTTTGAGTGAAAGGCAGAGCCAGCCATCTACCAGGAACACAGCAGCTCTGCTAATTTCTATTCAAGTGCTGCATCTCTGAGCAGTAAAGAGAGAGATCTGCACAGAGCTCAAGCTGAAGAGCTCTGAGTCACACAGCACTGTGAACATCTCTGTCCTGCTCATCATTACAGACACATTCAGTGCTTATCAGTCAGCAAATATTAATAATTGATGAATAACCCAAGATGACTACGTCAACACTAACATCCATGGAGGTGCTCACACACGTGGCTGCCCTGACACATCAGACATCTGTTTCCCCCAAGGACCTTGGGGGTGGAGGAGGGGACCAGGCTCCAGAGCAATACAGACACTGCACAGTCCACAGATGGAAGCTGGGGAGTTCATTTACCTTCCTTCCACGTGAAAGAGCAGAATTTCAAAAATTCAGTAGGCATATCCTTGTCAAAAGTCCACTATCCTAGGCCTCTGGGGAAGATTCATCAGCTTCTCCTTCTCACACGATCTTTACCATACAAACTAACACCAGTAAAATCCACATCAGCTTAAGGGTGGTTCAGGTTTAGAACCTGTCCTTCCAACCCTTTTGCCCAGGGATGCTTTGAAACTTTCCTGGCAATAGTGTCTTGCACATCCCTCCCCAACCTCAGCACATGGGAGGAGAAGCTGCTGGTTCCCCAGCGGTTTGCCACGCTGGCCCAGGGAGCTCAGACACCCTCTGGCATTTCTCAGGGCTGGTGCAGACACAAGGCAAGGAATGGGAGAGGTGGGAGCAGCAAAGCTTTCCAGGAACCACGAGGATTCCAGGACCAGCAGTCATTCAAACAGTGCCACAAAAACCAACCAACCAACCAACCAACCAGTCCACCAACCCGAAGCCAGACGAGGAGGTCCTGCCCACCCCAGCTGGTCATAGGTAAGAGGAAAGAAAGCACTCACCTCCCTGTTTACTTCTGTCAAGATAGATTGAAACCCTTCGGGCCAGACCTGTGAGAAGACAGGGGTTAGGGGGTTGATGTGAAGGGTAAGGTGGTCACAGCCAGAGCAAAAATAAATCTTGGAAAAAAAAAAAAGAGGATTAGAGAAAGCAACTCAAATTAAAGGCAAGAAGGTAAAAGAGAAGCAGAAGCCCCAAGAGCAGCACATGCCTCCAGCCAGAGAGCAAACAGCAGTTCAGCCTCAGTGTTCCCAGGAGAGCCACTTGGTATGTGTGGAGTGAGTGGGGGGACAGCAGCACAGACCTGGGACTTCTTCCTGAAGAAGGAGAGAAGCCTTTGCACGGGCTACTCCCTGCTCTGCAGTGGATCAGGAAGGGACAGGGAAATCCAAACAAGCCCAGCACAGAACACGAGGGTTCTGCGGGGCAGGTTCTGCAGCCAAGACTGGGGGCTCCTTGGGGACAGAGGACAACTGACAAGCACACAGAGACTGACAACAGCTCCTGGGTGCCCCAGTTAAACCACCCCTGAGTGAGCCACAGCCACGGGCCCGTGTGTAGCCCTTGGGTAAGAAGGGAGCACCACAGCAGGGAGGCAAATGGGGAAGTGAGAGGCACCTCGGGCCAAGCCTGGACATTCCTGCACAGGGAGCTCCTGGCTCTCAGTGACCTTGGGCACCCCCCAGAACCCCTCTAGAGAGGAGGTACTGGTTCTCTTTGCTGAACTGGAGAAGGCAACACAGGGCTGGCATCTGGAGCAGCCCCAGGAGCTGTGGGGAGGCTGAGCAGACACCTCTGGTCCTCGGGAGGCAGCTGGTCACACTGCTGTGGGTTTCCAGATTCCAGAACTGAGCTGCTTTGAAGGGCAGAGCCATTCCAAAGGGGGGACTGGGGCTCCTTTCCCTCTGTCACACAGAAGCAGTACAGAACATGGCTGCTTTGTTCAGAAGCAGGAGCAGACACAGCCCTGGGTGATGGGGGTCTGTGAGCTCACCCCCCTGCAGCCTCCAAACACCCTGTCCTGCAGGGACTGCCAGGGTCCCCAAAACCTCCTGTCCTGCAGGGACTGCCAGGGTCCCCAAAACCTCCTGTCCTGCAGGGTCCCCAGAGTCTCCTGCTGGGAAATCACAACTTCAGAGCACATTAGTTTTGTGCTCTTAATCACAAGTGCAGATCTAAACAAAATCAAAATCTAAAACTCAGACAGAAAAGAGGATGCCACACAGTAGTTTGCCAGGGTTTAAATTAAGACTCACCCACCCTGAGTCCCCAGTCAGCTATTAAGTGCAATGAACTGGGGGGGCAAGTTTAACACAAGAACTTGGCTGCATCAGCTCCTTTCTCCTACCTCAGCCTGCACACCACAAGCAAGTCCTTTACAGAGTGTGGAAGTTTAAGTTCTGTGTCTCACTGGGGTCTGCTCCCCCCTCTCAGGCAGCCCCTGAGAACATTTCTGACGACCTCCCATGACTGGGACAACCCAGGGAAGCTTTTCAAGCTTCCAAAGGACATATTTAGGTATTGCATATTCCTCTCTCCTTTTGTAAGTGGGAAAACTGCTGAGAAAAGTCAGTACTGTGGTTGCTGTCAAGAAAATTATTAAATTCAGAGATAAGTATGACACAAGGGAAAAGGGTGGGAGAGAAGGAAATCAATAGTAGGAGCAAACAAACTTCAGTAGAACTCCTGAGCTCTGCAGCTTCAAAGATGCATCTTCAGTTTTATAAGTCAGTGCTGGACCACAGCTATGGTCTTGGCAGCAAAAGAACTGCTCGAGAGTCTCATTTCCAAGGGGACCTGATCCACATAGCTCTTTTGAAGTCACTACATTTATTTTTCTCTCCACAAAGAAATCTGTCCTTCTGTTTTTCTGAACCCAGATCTATTGCTCAGAGGCGCAACAGGACCCAGACTACTTAAGACTATAAGGGGCAGAAAAGGGAAAAAAAAGTCTTGGTGAGAAGAGACAAAAATTTCAGCAGTCCTCTTTTGACCAATGCACCCATCCACCTCTCAGAGCTAAACCAGCTGTTGCCTCAGCTCTCACCTATTTTGCACTGTCCAGCAGTGCTGCTAACACTCCTTCCTGCTGTACTAAAGGCCTCTGAAGAGTCAGGTATGATCAGCAAATGCTACTACACCTTGATGAGGTGCACCTGGAAAGTAAGGCAGGAAAATGGGACTTGCCCAAAGGAATTCAGCTGCCAGCATCCTCCCTGGCCACGACCTATGATGGAGCCAGAAGCCCACGATCAGAGCAGCCTGGGAAAGTCCCATTTTTTTTAGGTGAGTCCATTACCAGCCCCAAGGAAGCAAGATCCTGAATCCAGAGATGGTAAACAACAACTGCATCCTTCAGGAAAGCTGATGTTGAAAAGAAAGACATACAGATCAACTGAATACACTACAAAGGGCAACTTGAGATGATTCTTCTCTGCCTAAGGAGATCCAGGCCTTTCCCCCCTTCCTGCATCACTCCTGTTTTCCCCCAGCAACTCTGCAAAGAGCAGGTTTTGACCATGGCAACTTTCACAGCATGCTGCAAACTTCCAGCAGCTTATAATCAGTTTTGTGTGCCTACTGCAGCAAGGCACAGAGCCTAAAGTCACCTCAAATGTGGTTTCTCTTTCCTAAAACACCAGAGACCAACCACGAGGTGTTCAGGAAAAGAGACACAAGCTCAACAAGGCAGCACCAGTGACATCCAATGAATAGCTAAAAGAGCTGTGTCAGACTCCTGTGATGAACAACATTGGCTCAGAAATGAGAACTGTCAGATTTTAAGGTCAGGATGAGTTATGATGGTCATCTCATCTGACCTCCTGCATGGCACAAGCCAGGAAGCCTCCCCCAGCAATTCCTCTATCAGTCCTGCAGGTGCTGACTGAACTGCAGCACATCTACAGAAACCTGCAGCCTTGCTTAAAAGCATTAAAGTGACAGAGAACCACTGTTAGGGCATTTGTACATTACCAGGTCTCTCCTTTAGTGTCCTACAGCAGACCTCAGGGCTACTCAAACTGGTCTTCTGGTTTCACCCTGTGTGTGGCTGGATGCCAAGGCTCCTTTTTACAGCTTTTTCTATCCAACTTTTCTAACATTCAAAGGAGGTTGATGTCTAACTGTGCTGTCCTTCTGCCAGTGTCAGATGCAGATCCCATACTCTCTTGCCACCTCCTGACCCACAATAAACAGTGAAGAAGAATTGCCAAAATCTGAGCTCAGGCTAAAGGAGGTCACAGGTGCAACATGCAAAGCTGTGCAAAGGCTGAGCAGCCCACCAGAAAGAGGCATTACATGAGCCCAAATCCCACCCAAAAGGGAAGAGCAACCTGTCATGGTGGGCAGGGCAGTGCCCAGTTCCACCGTTGTTCTACAGTTCTCTCTCCTTGGGAACACAGTTCAGAGGAACACTTGAGCAAGACAGATGCTGTGAAACTTGTAAGAGACAAGGACTTTGTATCCTGCTCACCAGCAAGAACCTGCTCTGGTTGTTCTTCAGCATGGATGTGAGGACTTTCAGTTTTGTTGGTTTGTTTTGTGAGAACTGGAAAAGTAATTCCTCAGCAAGGCCTGACCAAAGGCCATTTCAGAAGGCAGAGACTGTTGAACAAGGATGTTACTGATGGCTGAAGCTGAGAACCCCATTTTACTCTCCCCACCCTTAGAAAAAAAAAACCAAAACACCATCACAAATCATTTTTATGCCCCCTCTCTAACAACACTTGTTGGGGACCCACCTCGAGTAGTTGGCAGCATGTCTGACAGCCCCTGCCAGGCAGTCACCATCTCTGGGTTCTTCTCCAGGTCTGCAAAGTTCTTCCAGACTCTGATGGCACCATCATCTTGGGGAGCACAGAAAATGAGAACACAGTGCAGGGTCACTGCTGGTGCAACGCTCAGGATTACTTGTACATAGCAAAGGAAGAGCAGGAGCAGAACTGTAGTTGCAGAGTGTCACTTGAACTTAATCCTTTAGATTTGTTTTTGCTCTCTAATCTTACATCCATGGAAGACAAACCATTGTTCTAATGGGAACTGTTCTGGAAGAGCCTTTCTCCTCCCCTCGAATAACACCTGACATGAGATGTCACTCCATTTCTTTGACCCAGTCATTTTCTCTAGGATTTGTCTCTGTCCTCCTTACTATCAGTGCTGAGAGTCACAAAAGTACCTTACTAATACAAAATACAACCCCACAGAAGTTTAATCAAGCCCAGCCCATCAGCAGCAAATCTTTCAAGAACATCATGTATTTTTTCAATTTGTTCCCTATCTGTGAAACTTTTGTGCTAAGAATCAATAAACTGAAAGGAAAACGTCCTGAAGGCCCTCTCATCTCTTCTGCCTCTCTTAATTACACCCAGCCTGTAATTTCAGCACAAAGTTTGAAAAGCTATTGAAAACACTTAGACTGACAGGTTTAGAATGGTTCCTTGGGAGAGAAGCAGATCTTACTCACAGCTTCACAGACCAGTGAATGGGGAAGAGCTCTTCATGCTCCCTCACATGATGCAACAGAGCACTCTAGAGAACGGTCTCCCCTGGCTGAGACACACAGACCAGAGAGAAACTCAGAGCTATTTGAGAAGTTTAGTGCTCAAACTAAGCCCTGCCTCCTCTAGACTTAAAAACAGCACAAATAATAGAGTTTGATTTCTTCTACTTTGTTTGCAGCACAATTCCCTTTTCAGGTCTGGAGGGCTGCTTGTAACCAAATAAGATCACAGTTGTTTGGGAGGAGGTTCCTGTGAACCTGCAATCACAGGTAAAGGCTCAGAGTGATGCAGCAAAACTGGGACTGGGAATAATTTCAGTGTTTGGTCTGTTGTTAGTCATTTGAAAACCTTTGCAGCACTTACTGAAGAGTTAAGAGATTTCAGCACTGCCAGAAACAACTTTGAGGGCTGATGCTGGAGATGACTTCCTCAGCTAAGAGCAGCACAGGGGAGAGAAGGTCTGGCTGGGCCAAACCCACAGAGGGGAGAGCAAGAGGCCCAGAACAGCTCCCATGGACCTGAATTCCACAAAGGTCCCCCCAGTGCTGCCCTCATACGTGGGAAAATGTTACCTACCTGTGGCAGTCAGCAGCAAGGAGCAGTCCTGGCCATTCAGGTACTCCATCGCTGTGATCCGGGTGTACCGAGGGTTCCCGTTGTGGAAGTAGTCCAACTTTTCCCCTTTCTCCCAGTCCCAGAAACTGGGGGAGGAAAAAAAACCCCAACATCAGTCCATTGTTCTCTTTACAAGCTACATGAGATCTACTCACTACAGCAAAGCTAAAATTTGTGCAGACTGAAAAGAAAACAAAATGCTGTAAAAGAAACATAAAAGCCCAACTGGAAGTAACTACCACAAGGGTCAGGATTCCTCTGCAGCTCTCTAAACCCAGCAGCTCCCACAGAAAAGGACTTGGCACAATGCTTACAGCTACAGCTCTGAACGTGGGGAGGACTCTGCTCTGTCCCATCCCTCTGCCCTGCAGGAGGGAGGGATGGCTGGGGAGGGGAGCGGGGACAAGAAAAGGGACAAGACATGGCAGTGCCACCCTGAACAGCCCATCCAAGGGCCCTGGAGACCCACAGGAGCTCCTACCAGATGCTGTCCTTGTCAGCCACGGCGATGCAGGGTGTGAAGGGATGGAACTTGACCACGGAGGGGACCCCCGGGTTCCTGTTGAGGAAGATCTGATCATCCAGCCGGGAAATGCCTGCGGGGCACAGGAGGCAGCACAGCTCAGGGCCTGGCAGCAGCACACCTGAGGGATGAGGCTCAGACCCCACCAGCTTCCCAGGACCACCACCACCATGCTCTGCCCCCAACACTTCCCTCCTTCAAGAACCTTCTCAGAGCCCAGTTATGCAGCACAACTCCTCTGAGCTGGTTGTGTGCTATAAACTAAAAACTCTGGTGACGAATCAAGGGGTCCCTTACTTTGGGGACTGCAGACAACACAGCAAGCAAGTACAACCAGGCTCAGAGAAATATTAACTTGTGTTGACAGAAAAATCAGTATTTTTTTTTTTAAATGCTTTTTTCAACCTGAAACGCAGTATTTCATTTTAGCTTGTCATTTATTTATTTAACCTTCCATTTAAGTTCGTTTCAATTTTAGGTTAATTTGCAAATGAAATATACATTTTCCAGGGAGACATTAAAAAAACAGTTAAAGACCTTTCCCATCTTTTCTTCAGCTCAGTTTGCTATTCACAAGCAGTTTCAGTACCCCTGACACTGCCATTTTTTGGCACAGTACAAATTCATCAAAACTGTAAGCCCACAGGAGACATTTACTCAGTTTATTTTAGAATGCATCCATTCAATCTAATTTTCATTAGAAGACTGTAAGCCTATTTTTAATTCTTTTTAGTATTTCACACAGTTTCATCTTTTTTTTAATGAATACTGGCATTTCAGTCGCTCAGGTCAAGCAACAAAATATGAATGCTGTCTGGAGGAAGGTTTAACTTCCTCAGGCGAGCAGGAAAAATCCCCTTCTTTGTATTCAAAAAGGTCTCCCAAGCCACCTCCTGGGCTCCACTTTCATTTCTGTGTTACTCTGGTTTATGATATTCGGCAGTTTCATGATATTAAGTTGCCCATTGTACTGACTCCAGCCCAGCAAACCCCCAGACGAGGAGGTACAGCAGGAGGCTGAGCCTTGGGCAGTTCTTCCTTCAGCAAATGATTATTTCCATCTCGGCGTGCCTGGGTGAGCATCCCAGGAGAGGGACAGTCCCCATGGGAGCACTGCCAGGAGAAGAGCTCCCAGCAATGCCATCCCCCAGCCTCCCCTGTTCCAGAAACAAGCAGGAATAATTTGAACATGCAAATTCCTGAGGATCCTGCATTGCGTTCCACTGTATTTGAATAATTTCTGTGCTACAGGAGTTCCAGCCTTCGTGGAGGTACAGAGAGTCAGAAACAGAAGCAGGATCAGTGTTCTGGGGAGCACACACTAGTGACACAGGAACCTGAGATGTATGAGAGGGAGATGTGTGAGCACCTATAAAGCCAGACATGCAAATATTGCAAATAGAATGGGATATAAGGAGTAAGCAAACATTTCCAGAGCTCAGCAGGGCAGCGAATGAGACAGATGTGGCTGAGATGTCACTGGTGTTGGACACACATCCAGCTGCCTGAGCCTCCTCAGCCTGGCTGCAGCTCTGAGCCCCAGCCTCCAAGAGCCTGCCTTCTGTCCCTTAAAACCAGAACCTGCAGCATCCATCCCAGCTTCACGGGATAGAAGGAAAAGCCCAAATGGTAAATCAAGAACCTCTGCTAGGGCCTGTGGATCATCGATTTGATGCTGGCTGCTCTGGCTCTCACGGTTGGGTACACGGCTGAGGAGCTGCTGCCCATCTGCCCAGGGGGCTGCAGAGCCAACACCTGTGCTGGGAATCAGATGCTCCCTCAGTTCCTGTCGGGGGGAAGCCTGCTCTCATGGACAGCCCTCTCCTCCTTCAAAGGAGTCACCGCTCCTGGGCTGCGGCAGGTGAGACAGCCCAGGGCCACGCTACAGCTCAGCACCCGCATGCCACCCACCTCCCCATCCCCTAACACAGCTCTGTGGGTACATTTTTGAAGAGGAAGGCAGACACTGGACCTTGTAAGTGGTCACTCCAGTGAACTGGCAGTGGTCTGGGGAAGAAAATCAGCAGCTGAGCACGGAAAGGTGAACGACTATCACCAAAACAGCCCCAGCAGCATCACCTCACCAGCACGGGGGAAACCACGGGCACCTTCCCAACCCAGGGGCATTAACTGGGCTTTTACAGCTCAGGATCCTGACTAAGTGCAGTGCTTGGAGCTTGGGAAAGCTGTCTGCAGTGGGGACAAGAGAGGAACCACTCACCCTTCTGGATGATCTTCTGGGCTTGCTTCCTGACCCGAGCATTGCGCAGGAACCGCCACTCTCTCTCCTTGCGGATCTGGCTCTCCAGGTCATGCTCTTCTGGGATCTTTCATGATTTTAGTGTAATAACAACACAAAACAACAGTGACCATCAAAACTCCATGAACTACCTTTGCAACACATCTTAGCCTGACATGCGTGTGTTGCGTGAGTCAGGCTAAGACCCCAAGTCTTTAGGGTCTCCAGAGAGTAAATACAGTAAATAGAGGAGCTCATGGGACCTTATATTATTAAATACTTGAGCATCTTTCTGACCCGAATCTTCCCCACTAGCTGTAATCTCTTCCCCTTTCCTTTTGTGGTCCTGTATTCTGTTTTGTCTGAGTCATTTCTCCAAAGTGAATGTCATGGGGTCCCTGAGGAGCCACACACTTCCAGATCACCCACTGCTCTGCCACCTCAGATGGGCTGGTGAGGGATCTCCTTCTACTGTTCCCCAGACAACACAACCCCTCTCCTCCCTAAGCAATGCACACCAGAAGTTGGTGCCATACAGATTACTCTGCTTAACGCTTTTCATCTGAAAAACATCACGCAGCAATTCTGAGATTAGAGAACACAGCTTTGATACAGACAGGAAGCTCAGAATACATTAAGATCTTTCTTTCATTGCTAATAGATGACTGCAGGCCAAAAAAGGCATTACTTTATTTTCAGATCCCCAAGATACTCAAGTTACCAGCATCCCTTTTACAGGTAAAGGCACTTGATTCAGTTTCCCACACCAGAACTGGATACGAGAAAATGCTGCCCCTGGGTCACCCTGGTTTGATTACACACAAACTTCCCCCCAAATCTGAAGCGTGGCCTGGAGCAGCACACTGATCTAGTTTAGCACATTTATTCACACTCTGTAGCCCCTGGGTCAGGGCCACAGCTTTCCTGCAGAACGTGTCCTGCGGGCAGGGGAACAGCTCTGGACTCTGCACCCAGACTCCCAGCAGCTCCTGCCAGGGACTTGAGAAGTTGAGGTGCTGCTCTGAGCAGCTGGCAGAGCTCAGGTGTTCCTGCCCTGCCTCAAAGCACAGGATCAAAGGGAATGGTCTCCTATGATCTCATCCCCCAAACCACTGCAGGAGTTATGCACCATGGCTCTTCTATTTAACGTTAGTAACACCACTGCTCTGGAACCAGCCTTGGAGAAATGAAGGAGCTGAGCTAAAGGACTAATTTAGCTTCTTTTGGTGAAGGAAATGATGGCTGTTCCAAAAGGAGGAACTCTTGGAGAAAGGGGACGTAAAAGGCAAAGACCTTTTGCTCCTTCCCCATTGCCCACAAACACACATTTTCCTGGAACTACTTAAATTGCCCGTTACCATTACATACACTGACTGCAAAATGCATTACACCTTGGGAACTACTAGTACTGAGCTGAATTTCTGCTTCTTTAAATTAAATAAAAAAATAAGAAACCCACCCTCACCTTTCCTCCTGGCAAAAAAAAAGCACCACTATTTCCATTTTTCAGGAGTACAAGAGCTATTAGAAAGGCAGTGACAAATGACTGATAATGTAAAGTAATAAACAAACCTAAGATAAAGTACATCAAAGGAGATTCAAGAGCTGAGATATTACACCTTAATGAAAATCCAGCCTCTTCAGGAATAAATTAGAGGCAGACCTGAAAGGCTGGGGGAAGAGAAGGGAAGGAGCAGGATGGGAAGCTTTCCTGCAGGCACCCAGCAGCTTGCACAGCTCAGGACTAAGCAGCAGGCAGCTGGTGCCTGAGCAAAGCACTCTGCATTCCAGCAGATAAAGAATATCAGATTAAAGGAGGTGCTGGGCTTTTCAGGTTTGAAGAAAAATAACTTAACCCCTCCACAGAGGCAGAGCACAGGCAGCTGCTTTTATCATCTGCTGCCAGTAATGCAGATTCCTCCCTCCTGTTCTTCCTGCAGTCTCTGGAGCTGGTCACATCCACGTGTCAGGTCACAGTGCAATCCAGCCCCTTGCAGTGGGAGAGCACTAAGGGCACATGTTAAAGTCTTGGCTTTGGTACAATTGACACAACCAGGCATACTGTCTGTGCCAAAAGCTCTGCAGACAGGGGATGTCATCACCCTGGGATTCATCAGGGAGGTTCCTGCAAAGATGCTTCTGCCAGGAGCTGTGTGTGTCCAATGGCTTCCCCAGGCCCAGCTGGGACCAGAGCTGAAAATGCCCAAAATACACTCACTGAGCACCAGATACTCCCTCGAGGTGTCTCCACTTCTGATCTAGACTCTGGGTCTCACCAGTCCCACAGTTATCAGTAAGCTGTTGGATGCTGGTTGGAATTTGGTGGATAAACAAGTTAAAAAGAGAAAGTGTCAGGGTCTGAGCCTGCAGAGAAAGAAACCTGGCACGAGTCTGCGATACTGTAGAAGGGTCATGGAGCTCTGAGAGAAGACAGACAGCAAGAATAATGCAGAAAAATCCCTGTGGGTCCTTCCAAAGTGTTATCGGAGAGTAAAGGTCCAACACCTTTAATGAAATTAACTCTGTTGAACTCAACTTATCTTTAAAAACTGTTGCAGTCAGCTAACCTAGCAGAGATGCTCTATACTAGTTCAGTTAAGTGTGACACAAGCAACTAGTGTCTTTTTGCTGGACAGGTAAGGGTTTGATCAACCAAGCAGAAGGAGTCAGAGCATTCAGGAGAAATGCAATCCTTTCCTCCTGTGCCCATCTGCCTGCAGGACAGAGCCCTGTGGATGCTTCTGGCAGGAGGGAGCAATCATCTCTGAAAATATGAACCCCCCAGAACACATCAGGAGGGATCTTCTGGTGACAAACAAACATAGGAGCACATAAGGATGGTGTGTAGTAGAGAGCCCTGACCTCTAGCTCAGCTGTTGCTGGCTGGAAAACCAGAAATTTCTATTTAAAGGAACTATTTAGGCTCATCACTCACAACTTTGTCTCTCTCCCATTCAAGCATCAGAAAGTTTTAGTGAGGAGCAGCTGAGTTTTGGCTGTTCTCAGTTCTCCCAGCAGAGCTCCCTGAGGGACGTGGAGGCTGTGAGCAGTGCTGCTTGAGGAGGGTGCTGACATGCCACCCATTCCTGGCCTCCCAGAGCTTCCACTCCAGCAGAAACCAATTATGATGCCAACACCTCCCCCCAAACAGTCTCATCGGAAAACCAGCAAAGTTTTTCTTCTTTCACGCTCCATCTCCCTCTTGACACGGAAGTCTGCATCCGGGGGGAGCAGGGAAGATTCAGCAGATGGCTCCAGAAGTCAGCTCAGCTCCTCTCTGGTTGCTGTCTCTGCAGCAGCCATGGGGAAGGCTCAGGCTCAGGCTCACTGCTCCACCAGGACTTTGGGCAGCAGCCAAGACACGGCACAGAAATGAAGGCAGGGATTAATTGGGAAGGATTCCTTATGTAATTCTCACCTTCCAGGATCCTTACCAGCTCCTGCCTGCATGTTCTGCCAGTCCTGGAAATAACAGATGCTGGCTCCTTGACTCAGGGCTTCCTGACAGCTGGCAGCCAGGCTTTCCTGTGCCACTCTGGCCAAGACTGCCTGTGGTTTGCAGAACAGCCTTTTGCCACAGGAGTTTTCAGGAAGAGGAAAGACTTCTGTAGAGATCAGAGCTGGGGTAGGTATCTGTTTTTCCTGGCACACTGAGAATTCACAATGCAGTATTTTCTTTCTCCATTTGTTTGATTAGATAATCAATAAATCAAATTTGGGGTGATGGCTTGAAACCGAGCCAGTGATTTACACTGGAAATTAATCCCTCAATCTTTCCAGTGAAAGCATTCTCAGAGCAAGATCTATGAAGCAAAACTAAATTCATAAATTAAATATGACTAATATGCACTCACAGTCATTTTATGTTTATTCATTACAGGAACAGTTGTCTTTCCCTGTTTATGATGGTAGGCAGCATCTCCAAATGAAGCATTGGAATTAAATATCAACGTCATTTTTCTCCATCAGTACTCAGTAGATTTTTACCCTTTGCCTTTTTCATGAGGCTGAAGCTCCCAAAAGGCAGCAGTCACCAGCCAGAGCTGTTTGTTCCTTGTCACTGCAGGAACAGTGATTGCAGGAAAGGAGCACCCTATGGAAACCAACCCCAAGTCACTGGGTGGCCTGTCCTGCCTGCTTACACCAGCAGCAATCCAGAAACATCAGAGAAAGTTCTTGCAGAGGGACTTCTCCCCATCCCTTGCAGACACTCCACCCACTCTAATGACAGAACTGCAGAGAATTCCCTGCTAGTGCAGCATCACACACAACCTCTTCTCCAACCCTCTACTCACCCTTTTAAAGCTGCTTTAGAGAAGTAATGGGGAAAACAATTCCTTGTTTTATTTAGAACACACAATTTCAACCTGCTCAAACTTGGCCTAAAATATTGCTGTTGAGGACAGGAGGTGCAGTGGGTGTTTCCAAAGGAAAACACTTGGGCAGCTATTACAAGCCCCAGGGCTCTGCTGCTGGCTGCTCCTTCTGCTGAGCAGAGCCCAGTGCAGGCTGTTGATGCACATGGAGTACTAACCCCATCCACACACAGCTCCTGCCCTGGATTGGCTGCCTACCATGATTTATTTTATTAATAAGACACCCCTCGTCCCTAGGAAAAGCTTCCCTCAGAAAGCAGACAAATGTTTTTAATACGAGCTAAGAGATGGACCAACATCCTCCTCCTGCTCTCTGTTCTAGACTCGAATCAAGGCACTGCAGCTCCTTAGTAAGAGAAAACCCAGATCCAAAGCCTGACCAAACCCCAGAGGCCACACATGTCCTAATGCATTCTTCTGCTACCAACACCAGGAGACAGTTAATTTCACTAGCAGCTGAGGAAGTGTCAGGCAATCACTTTCCCATCCACTCTTTCCTCCTGGTGATTCTCTAAAGGAATCAAAGCTACACAGAAGCTGGCTGCCAGGTACCTGGTTTTCTGAGATCCTTAAACTTGGGGGCAATTACCTCACCTCAGCAAACAATTTACCATGCCTGGAGACTGGAAGGAGGGGTGACGGATGGCTCAGTGGCAACTCTTGGGATGAGAGTTGCCCCATAAAATGTGCAATTTCTTCATTATTGAGATTAAAATGTCAGCAGCTGGATACAAACGTCAGCTGCTGAGTTGCTCAGGTAATGGCATTAACACAGGCTGTGCATTATTATTCACAGAAATTGCAATACCTCCAAGAATTTAAGCTCCAAGTTCTGTTACAGTTTGTGTTGCTCGACTCCCAGGGCACCTGGAGCTTTGCCTTATCCTGTTTGCTTACAATAAAGTGAGATTTACTGCTCGGTTTATTTTATACTTAAAATTGAAACCTGATCTTTGGCTAAAAGATTCGGGGAAATTAAAGGTTTCTGCTTCCAGTCACTGACAATCTTTGCCCACCTCTTAAGAGCTCTGCTTTGTTTTTTCCTAGCACGAGCCTCCAGCCTGTCTCTCATTTCACATAACACCAGCTTGGTTACCAGCACACACTCACTGAGATCTCAGAGGAAATTTGTCATTACTACCCTCATTTTTTGCCAAAATAAGACTCTCTTTAAAAAAAAAAAACCATTAAAAACCCCACAATGATGCTTCCAAAGGTTCCCCCAGCAGTCATGCCACTGCCCAGTCACTTTCTCTTGCTCCTTTTTAAGTTAAAGACACCTATAGCAGGTGCCTGTTCCTTTCCAAGCACAGTGGCCCCACAGCTCCCTGGAGCAGCAGGATGCCAGGCAAGCCATTGCTGTCCCTGCATACACTGGAGGGAAAGGAAGGGAAAAAGAGCTGGGAAAGCCACTCGCCTGTGCTCAGGACAGCAGCACTTTTCAAGAGCTGAAGTGCAGGGATACAGAAAGCATGGGCAGAAATAACAAGGAATTACCTTCATGACTGGCTGAGCAAAATACTTGGCACTCCAGTCACAAAACCCCGTCTGCACCGTGGCTGAAATGAAACTTTTGTGTCCAACGGCATCATCAGCATCGTCAGCAGTCTGTCCAGAGAGAGAGCAGGGGTTAACCACAGCCCTCCCATCCCCTGGGCAACCCAGGCTGCCTTCAGCACATCATGGGGCAGGAAAACACTCCAACACACTGCCAAGGAGCTGAAATTGTTACATGGAGGTGTAAGGCATTGCACTGACTGTTCTTAAATGTGTACATTTCCTCCCTGGCACAAGACATAATTAAATAATGCTGTACAAATCAGGACTGGAAGGTCAATGTATGATCAACATGATGAGTTTTCTCCTGGTCTCCCAAGCATCTGGCATGAAAAACAGTGGAGCAGTGAAGGTGCATCAAGACACAGCACAGTGGGACACAGCCTCACATCAAGGACAGACATGGATTGCATCTCTTATAAAGCACAAGGCATTTAAAAAGAAAACAAAGACAACTCCATTCAACAGGGTTTTATCCTTTTTTTCAGAAACACAATCCAGACCAGTGCAGCCATCCTGCTGCAGTAGTAAAGGTTTTCCTGCTAATGCTTCAACATAATTTGTTCTGTAATCACAGAGGAATTGTCTCTCCACCTCTGGAAGCTTCTGTAAGATCACTTATCAAAGGAAGGCAGAAATGGCAATTTATGTGAGAGGCAGAAGCAGACACAAACTACTGCCAGATGGCTGAATCCTGAAGAATACTGTCCACTGGTAAATCCAGTCTCTATTCCAGGTGATGGCCAGAAGCACACCTGAGTGTGCCTGCACTCACCCCTACTCATCTGACATGACTCATCTGAAGGTGACATTCAGAATCCTTTGCACACACCAAAATCTGACTGACTGCTCTACTTGGCACCACATCAATCCCTCATCCTTCTGTAAATGGAAAAATGCCCAGTACTCAATGACTGTCTTTAGAAAGCTAAAATGTATGCAAAATCCTTGCTGGCTTGCAAGGAGGAGTCACTGCTTGTCCTCCCACAGGTCCCACCAGCTCCTGACTGATGAGCTCTTTTCCAGCAGGGTAACCTGTAACGGGGGGGGGGGTACAGGCTGTTGGAAGGAGGAGAATATTCCAGTGCAAAAGTACCTATTAGAGTCTCCAGAAGAATCTTTTCTCCTCAGTCCCTGCTCTGCTGAGTTTATGAGAAAGCAAGTTTTTGAGGGTCACAGATCTGACTCTGATTCTATCACTCAGGCAGACAAGTGTTTATGAAAGAATAAACAATCAGCTCTAATTAAAGATTTCTTAGCAGCAGCAGAAGTGAATAATGCCCTATCAAAAGCTATGCAACAAAATTTATCCTGAAGAAAAAAACCTAATAATTTTTATGTTATTGTCTGGAAGAAGCCAACCTGGAGTTACCAGCAGGGAGAAGAGAACAAGAGATGTACAGAAATAAAATACAAAGAGCAGAAAGTGTAACAAAACCCAGGGGAGCAGAGATCTGAAAGGAAAATCTCTTTACCTGTTCTGGCCCTTTGTCAAACATTTTCCTTGTCCTGGGGAACTGGTGGGAGTGGGGGGTGTACTGAACCCCCACATTGCCAGCATTAGCAGGTCTCACAGATGTGATGTCCCGACTGACTGGTTGTTTTGTCACATCATTTGTCAGGCTGGAGCTGCTTGTACTCGTGGTTGGAGGTGACCCTCTAAAGATTGAAAAAAGAGGGAAAGGGTTTAGATGGCACTGGACATGAGACTTACCCTCTCTGTCTGAGCCACTGATGGGTGTGCCCTGACACCTGGCATGTCTCAGTGAGCTGTGATCCTGATGTGTTCTCCACCTTTGACAATCCACCTGTTTTTTTTCTGAACTGAAGGCAGTTCAAGGCTCCTTCTCACAAGAGGAGCACAGCACTGCCCACCAAACACAAAAGGCAGAGGACAACACCAGCTACATCACCCCCTGTTCCACTGCCTTCACTCTCACTTGGGAATTACACCAACTTTTTCCTTCTTTCTCTTTTGTAAGATGTGCATTTCACTGCTGTGCTTCCTCTACAAAAGAGAACAAAGCAAAAGAAGCCAACCCCCTGAGCATGGTGGCAGGCAGAGCACCTAAACCCACTGGGGTGGAAGTGCTGGAGCTTACCCCACTTGGTGGATGTGCATGCCCTTGTTGGTGGGGCTGGCAGGGGCAGACTGGGTCAGCGAGGAGGTGTCGAGGATGCGCTGGGGCCGAGCGTTCACTGTTGCCTAGAGGAAAAAGACAGGGGACTCCTGAACAGCCAGGACTGCACACCAGCAGCCACAGTTGTTTGTTATCTAATGCAATTGCACACCTGGGGTTCACAGAAGTTATGCTGCTATCAGCCTGTGTTTAAAAATGTATATGGAAAAAAGCCCCAGACCAGTTCCCAACACACACGATGATTTTACTGCTGTTGTAGCCAGAAAGCACTTACCAGAAAGTACTCTTCTGCTACTTACAGGGAAATGGCTTCAACCAACAGATCAGCCCTTTCCCACACTGCAGCCTACACCACCTCCAGACAACCGCCCCTGGGCAGGCAGAGAGCCCGGGGCTTCCCTGCCAGCAACCTCACCATCTCCCTATCAGCCAGGAGTGCCATGGGCCCCTGGAGAGCAGATGTAACTTCAGGGGGCTAGGGCAGCTGATCAACCATGAGGATGGAATGAAGGAAGAAACAATTTAGCCACTAGTGACATTTTATTATTCAATACTGGTTTTAATTAGTCACAGAAGGCTCAGTTTTAAGATTCTTGCAGTCAGGTATCTGCCACCTGAAATGGGTCAGGTCACCTCATTTCACAGCAGAGGGACAAGGTCAGCTAGCAATAATTTGCTGAAGGGGCAGACAAAGAGCTGAGCATGGCAGACAGCCTTCCTGGGCCTGGGAAAAATAAAAAAGCAATTTCTTCTGTGAAGGTAGTGAGTGGAGCACGGGCTGCAGTTCAGGGACACAACAGTGTTCAGCTGGAGGCAGCAGCTCCCCGTTTCCTGGGGATTTGTCCTCTGCCAGTCAAATCAGAAGGAGAGAAAGTAATTCATAATTTTGCAAATTGCAAATTTGCAACTCCAGGTTGGGAAAAAAAAAAAAAAAAAGGAAAGCCTGAACCAAGGTCTAATGTCATGGAGGAGGAATAACTCCTGGGCTAACTTAGTCTCCAGCCTCCCATTTAAAGCAGTTGGATGAATCAACCTGGGAGGAAGTGAACTTCCCTTAATTAATTGTGATTTCAAAGTCTTAAAAGGCCAGCCTTGCTTACTGGGTCCTTTTTGTTTGTTTTGGTACAGGCAAAAAGCATGTCTGGGATTTTTTAGAAGACCAGGCTGAGAATGAGAGTTGTACCCTTCCAATCTGCATCAGAAATATAAATCACAACGCAGCAGCAATCTGCAGGAACCAAGGGTATGGAGTCAGCCCATGAAATAAACCAACATATTTCCACCCAGGAAGCCTGCTCGGCTCTGCAACCCACTCACCGGCTGCTCAGAAAGACGTCGCCCTATTTAAAGTCCACTGGAGCTCTCGGGCAGACAAAGATCTAGATTCATGGCTCCATTAGACAACCAGAATAGGAACCATCTCACTTGAAAACAAAAATTCACACAGTGCCTTGCAAATGAGTATTTTACAAATGGACTCTCCAAGCGGACTCTTGCACAGTCATAAAACTCAACAGGACTGATCCTGTGTTTTCCTGCAGAGGATTAAAAAGTGTGCTGACAATGACTGCTTGTAGTGCTCCCCAGCAGCACTGCTCTTGTCTGGTCACCCATCAGACCCTGTTACACCACTAACATCTGCCTGTCACAAAATATGTTTAAAAATCATGAAGGCTTAAAGCACAGAGCTTGGGAACACTTTGAGGTTAAATATTCAATTCACCAAACCCAAAGATGCAGTGAGGGGTTCCCACCCAAAAGTGTAAGCCCAGGGCTGATTGGTTCAGGTCTTTCAGCTCAGAAGCCAAATAGAACCAGGAGATGTTGGACAAATCACCACGTTTAGTTCAGTTGTGCTAATACCAGAAAACTTCAGCTGACCAAGTTCCAGAATGAAGCCTCTTGCTCCCTGAAGTTTGTATTAATTAACACAGAAGGATTTAAATCCCAGCATATTCACGTGCTTTACTTTACCTGAAGCATAATTTTTCTCTAAGCAAGGAAATCAACTTTTGTTTTTATTCAGTGTCAAATTCAAACACCAAGGTGGGCAATGTCTTGTTTGCACACACTCAGGAGGAACAAAGGGCTCATGGGCAGCATCGAGGCTGCTCCCCCATGGAAACCTCTCAGGATACAGCTAACAAAAATGTAATTGTTCCTGATTTGTATCACATATCAGACAAGTCTGGTAATCAGAGCTCACGTGGCAGACATGGAGCTCAGGCTGGAAATCCTGGCAGCAGGGCTCTCAGTGGGAGCTTTGTCCATAATTAAATTAATAAAGGCCAGATCATAACCTAGAATCTGAAGCCTTAACTTCCATTTTGATGGGCTGTTAATAGGATTTTTTTTTTTTTTTTAATAAAACCCTTTTAGGAGCTACCTAAGCCAGGTGGCACTGGCAAAAGCAAAGCTCAGAGTGTCAGAAGTGCACAGCAGTGAACTCACTACATAGGCAGCTGCCTGAACTGCTGGACAAGTTGCATATTTAAATACATTCCTTATGGATCTTATGGATAAGGCAAAGAAGAGCAAGTGAGTTTTGTTCACTGAAGCATCCCCAGGATAAAAATATTTGTAAATGGGAATGCTTCTTTTACTATTTTGCAAAACCATTTGAAAAGCCATTGCCTTAGAAAGCCAGGGACTGAGCAGCTGCCTGAGCAGCAGAGGGAGATGCATGATACCCATCCACTTCAGTTTTTGGACTCCAGTCAGTACCAAGACATTTAGGTCCAAACTTGTCAGAATCACCACTGAAGGCACCACACTGGTGATAATATTCACTACAGATATCACAAGATAATGACCAGAACTCCAGCTGACTAAGCAGCCCCACAGCAGAGCTAGAGAAGCCATCTGCAGGGCACAGCTGCATTTCTGCCACCAGCAAGGGAATAAGTGAAAATATTTAAGGCTGGAAAAGCAGATCCAGTGCCTCCTTATATCCCTTTTAATCCCATACTAGAAGTAACATTCTGTTTTGCAAAGAGCCTTCCAAAAATACAAAACTGAAATAGTTTCATGCATCTATAGCAGAGAGCAGGGAATTTTTCACCTTTTCCTTTGCTTGTTCACCTCAGTTTGGCCCCTCCAGCCTGGCAGTGATTTGTTTGACACTTGAATCATCAGGCAAGGGCTGACCTTAGTGCCCACACTGCCAAAATAATTCTCTAGCCCAAACCCCAGACTGTACCACTCACTGGTGTGGCTGCTTTACACAAATAGAAGAGTTGAAATAAGAAACTGTTTTCTCAATAGAAAATCAGATTTCAAAGCAAGGGATCTCTCAGGCATTGGGATGGCAGTGCACAATGCTGGCATCTCTTACTGCAAATTTAGCTGAGAAGCCTGAGGCTGCAGATCCAGGATTATTCCCAGTCCTGGTCAGTAAGAGAGGTCACCTGGCATTGCGATGGCTCATGGGCTGGATGCTAGAGCAACTAGAAAGCAGGTGGGAAGGGTTGTTCTGAGAGCTTCCCCACACCCCCCACTGGGGTGGAGAAGAGGGGAGGCAGTTGGTGAGAAGATGTTCTGGGGTGGCCTGGTGCTTGCTTCCAGGTGGAAGGGGAGGGTGCTTCTACAGCTCCCCAGGCTGGAGATTCCCAATCAGCAGGGGTGGCAGCCTCCAGGGACATCTTGTCACCCTTGGAGGATGAGATGTGATGAGGATGGTGGTTTAGGCAGGTTAGGCCTGGGTTGAAGAGGTGAGTAGTGGGGTGTCTGCATGCTGACTCACATGTACTAGTTCACCTGGGTTGGAGAGCCGTTGTGGCTTCAGTCTGCAGGCCAGTCCCACTTGCATAATCTAAATCAGTTTGCAAACGGATATTTTAATGAAGGATATTTAAAGTTTCTCACAGGGACCGATCTAGACAAGAAGACTTCAAAACAAGACCTATTGTCTAAGGCCTGTACTGAATTTATACCCTAAAACAATCCCAGGCCCTCCCCCATTTATTTATTTTACCTGATCAAGAGTTCATATGAGTGTTTACCATCTTGAAACATTAAAAAGTTCCTTCTGCAATAGATCCAGACTGAACTAGGACCACTTACCAGAGCCCTCGGATGGATCTGTTCAGTTCAGTCTGCCTATGCTTTGCCTAAGCATGAGAAGAATTCACATACAACATGCACCAACACCAAGAGGCATACCTTGTAGGCAATACTGTTGAGAACTTTCATAGCCAAGTCAGAGACATCAGGATAGGGGTCAGCAGCTAAGTGAAGGAGCACTCTCCAGATCTGGGTATAAACACTGTTGAAACTCACACCTAAAATAATAAAAAAACAAAACAAAAAACAGAGTCCCATAGCACATGACAATCCATCAACTCAAACTCTTTGATCTTATGTGAGAAAATTCATTAAAACTCCAAACATCAGGATGACATCTATGAAAACATCAAGAGAAGAGCTCAAAACACCCTATGTGGGCATTTTATCTCTATTTTGTCTTCTCTGTGAACTCTGTCAGTGCTTGTAAACTGAAGAGGGGGAAAGCAAAATAAATTAAAGACTACCTAAAAAAGCCTCAGTCAAACTGCAAGTTTTCCAGGCTCCTGAAGTAAATAAACTGAAAAGGCAAAATGGAAGATCAGATAATGTCTTTGGAGCTTCTGAGCTAAAGTACTAGACGGTATAAAAGCACAGTTACTGGATTATATTTTTATGGTTATTTTTATTGCTGTTTTAAGTATTAATACTCAGCTTGAATGTTCAGGGTTTTATATATTCTACAAGTTTACTGAACATCTAGATGTTAAAAATGAAGCTTTAGGACCTGCACCTTTAAAAAGCAGGAAATCTTTCCTATTGACATTTGTATCAATTCCTCAATGGCCAATTTGTTATTTAATGAGAATTTCTGCCATTTGGTATCTCAGCAGAAGGGACTGACAGATTCAAAGTACAAATCAAATTAATAAGCATTTGCAACAAGTCACAAAATTCTGTGAAGATTTTATTTTGCTGCTGTTAGGCAAATCTTCAGCTTGTTATTTTTTCTTCTAACCCTTACAGTGTCTAATAGCTGTAACACTTGTTTGGGAGTTGAGCCATTTGCACAATACTAAAGCAGTTGCACTAACAAAACAAAAGGAACTAAAAAGGGGTTTCAGATGAATCACAATCAATGGCAAATGACAGATCAAGCTGTTACTGCTTTTCCTTTCGTGTTTCTGGAGGCACCTAAATATAAAGTGTTGAGTTAAGAAGAAAGGGTTCCTTGGTCAACAAGCAGCCTCTCACCTGGGGTAGCTGCTGCACCTGATACTCAAAGGGACAGAAAATAGGCTTGGACAGTGCAGAGCTGAACTCTGGCTGGAAAGGAGGAGCACACAGTAATAAGCTCCAGGAGTACACACACTGCTCTCCACATGCCTGCCTGTGTTAGCCAAAGGAACCTTTCTTCTGACAGAAAAATTCCCCAGCATGTGACAAAGCATTCTGCAAAATGGAAAGGCAATAACCTAACTCCATGCCCTCCTCTGACCAGCAAAGAAAAGGGTCTCTTACTCAGCTGACAGGTGAAAGATTTTCCAAGTAGTGTTTTTGTGCAGAGTTCCCCTGCAGCTGATTCAAAACTGTCCAAGAGAGGGGAGATGAGTGGGGCAGATCCCAGCTCAGGTTTGGGCTTTGGCCTTATCAGCCAGCAGCCATGGTCTTTTTCAGCAGCTCTCATTTCCATGGTTAAATAAAGAACCTGTCAACATGCAATGAAGTGAGTCTCTGCTTGGAAGAGGCTCAGGCCTTCCAACCCCAGAGAATGGTGATACCACACTTCTACATCTAATCCATGCTTCTGAACATTTAGGTTTTATTTCTGAAATTGCCATGTTGATCCTGGATGCCTCTATTACCAGGGAAAGAGAAGGAGGAGGGGGAAGGAGAAAGAGCAGGAGAGACAAAGTGCTACAAGCTGAGAGGAAGAAAAGTCCCAGCTGCTGGAGCAGCCAGGTAATGTCATCTGAGGTCTGTGCAAAGCTCTACCTCCCACAGCCAGTTCTGTGCTACAACTTACATAAGGACTGATGGGAAATCGGAACGGCTTTTTCTCTTTTAAAGCCCTTGAAAGACAGTAAAAGGAGAGGGAGAGAAAGGGAGAGCAAGAGGGTACCCATCAGACTTCCCAGTGTCTCTGATAACCACCTCACTCGTGACGCAGTTGCGAAGAAAAAACCCAGTGACATTTTTAATACATCTCAGCCTCGTGAAAAAACCCCAAATCTAAACCAGAACTGCAGCAGTGAGATTCCTCATTCACTCAGTAGCCTTTGAAAAGAACAGAGGGAATTTCTACAAAGGCATCTGGGGCTCAGAGCTGGTGCTGGAAGGACCGCTCCTTTCTTCTGCCATCCCCCCCCAGCCCCCCTGAGCGCTGTGCACTGCGGTGACTCAATCAGGGACATGTCTGACACAGCTCCTTGTGAAACCCTGGGCACCCAGGCAGTGGGATAATGGAAGGCAGCAGAGGTGGCAGGAGGAGCAGCAGCTTGATGTCATGTAATGGACTAAAATGCAGAAAATATCCACGAGATGCAAACAAAGAGCCGAGCAAGAGGGACGGGGTGTTAATCTAAGCAGACAGCTCTGTAATTAGTCAGACTGATTCAAAGCCAGTTAAATGGACCTTGCAGTATAGATTTATGTTTACAAAATTATTCCTCTCCACTAAGACTGTCAAGAATAAATTGCCTGCCTTTACTGACGACTTTGATTTTCTTTGCATATGCATAACTCTTAGATCAATGTAACAGCAAGCACCAGCAGGGGCCCTGAGGAAGGGACCTGGCGGAGGACCTGCAGCTGGGTCACCAAGTACACAAAGGCTAGAACCACACTGGATGCAAAAAAGAATGCTAATGTTTCCACTAATCCTTTTTGTTTTGCCAGGCTGTGACAGGGTTTCTTTCTAATCCCCTGTAAAAATGACTGCAGTGACTGTAAGCTTCCATCTCCAGAAGAAGGTGCAGCTCCCTCCCCACCCAACACAGCAGCAAAATCTGGCCAATAGCTGCACCAGCACTTGGCCTGAGACAGCTCCTGTGCAGGGTGAGTTTGGGGCCAGCAGATCATGAAACAAGACAGCTGGAATGTTCCAGACTGAATGGGACCCGAGGACTCAGGGATCTGCCTCCCATCCACGCTGATCCCACCTGCTTTGTAAAGGTGGACCCCACAACTGTGTCCTCTTCTGTGAGTGACACAAAAGGTTCTGAGAGAGCTACTTGAATGAAGAGAACACCTGAAAGCCTCACTGCTCTCTGACCTGTACTCTGACAAGCGTGGCAAGCAGCCTGTTCCCTAGAGGAACAGCCAAGCAGGGTTCCTGTGCAGCCCTGACTGCAAGCTGCTCTCTTTGCATGGCTGTGCAGAGGGGCTCCAGCACACTCCAGACTCTGAGACAAAGCACAGGATTTTTTGTGTTTCAACAGAAAACTGGAGAGGCTCATTAGGAAAAAGGACATTCCCTCAGAGCAGGGCATGTTCCCCTGGCCCAGGGCTGTCACAGCCAACACGAGAGCAGCCCACCACGACCAGCCCTGTGTCAAGCTTCCACTTCCAAAACTCACTCAGATCCCTGCATTTTGCTACTATGCAAGTTACTATTTATAAATACTGCTGGTTGACTAGTTCTCATCATGCCTGTGCATTTCAATCCATTGTCCAGTGACAGAGAAGGAGGCTCTGCCTGTCTCAACAGTCACTCCTGTGTGCTGTGCTCACTGTCCACCTACGCCTCCTGCTCTCCTCACCCTCACTGCAGTGACCTCCCACAGCTCTTCAGGACAGATCCTGTGACGTGGCAAAGAGTTTTCTGTCCCCAGCCTCTCCTGCTGGAAAAGAGAACTATTCCCCAGCATTTAATCGCTCTAAGATTTATTTTCCTCCTTCTTTGATCATTCTTTAATATAACGTCTCCAGTGATGCTCTCTGTAGAACAAAGACTTTAATCATGCAGTTCAGATGTGAATAATCAGCCTCATGGTATGCAAACCCCCCATCTTAGTTTCTTCTCTTTTCCTGTCTTACAATTAAACTAAACAGAAAATTTCCAGGACACCAAGATTAATGACTAGTTGCGTGGAAAAAGCAGCAGGGCTCAGCTTCCCCTCCAAACTCATCTCTTTGTTGACTAACCAAAAACTGCCTCTTGCCAGCTTGAAAATCTGGGCCAGAAATAAATGTATCTTCTGGTAACAGGACTGTCTGGCCAAGGAACAGTCTGCCAGAAAACAGCACACCTAGGCTAAAGTACATGTTGCTTCTGGAGAGGGGCACTGCACAGGGGCATTGGGGCTGTACTTAGCTAAGAAGCTCTTGTAAAATGACACAAGAAGGAACAGAGAGGTTTCCCTCAAGTTTACAGGAAGAAGTACATCACATGATGCTGCCATGTCAGTGAAGTGGATAGACAGACCCACAGTAATCCCTCCAGCATCATGTTCCTAAAAATGCAAGAGAGGAAGAAAGTCCTGAGCATAATTGGATCACCACAGGGAATGCAGAGGACAGAACACAGAACTCAACTGCTGTTGAAAATTCCTACTTTTAGTATTACAGACTACATTTCTGCTTTGGTTTCAGTCTACCAGTGTGCCCAAAGCATCCTTTTTTCTGCTCTGCCTGTCTTAAATATTTGGCAGAGTCATTACTGCAGAGCCAAATCACCACTACTGCTTCCAAAAGCCACAGAGAAGAGCAAAACATTTCTTCAGAGAAGACAAGTCCATCGCCCAAGTGGACTCCTCTCCATGTTCCCCCGCCCCTGCTGGCTGCATAGCTCTATTTAATTGCACACAAACATTGTAAAGAAAGGGGGCAATGTGAGCCTGGGCTGGCTGCGTGGCAGCTGCAGCACTACTGAGGGGGGCTGGAGCTGACAGCATCTCAAAAGCTCCTTCCTTGGGGAGCAGGAGAGAGCAGGCTGGAAGATGGTGAATCTTCAGCAGGAATGAAAAGAGCTCAGCAGCAAATGCTGAAGGTAATGGGATTCTGTGTGAGTTATGAATTTTAAACACTTCTACAAGCTCAGTTGTTTCCAGCTGGATATGAGCTCTTCCAATGGAATAAGAACGAGGGAAGCTTTGGAGAACTGCTCTTTTCTGTTTTCCTAGGTCTCCCTCACTCATCTCTAGATTCTTTTCCAACTTTATGCTGTAAAGCTCTTGTGAGACACACATAAACCACCACCAGACAGGCACAAGCTTGCACTGGTGCAAACTCTAGTTCTAGCTTGAGATGGTAAGAGGGAGAGGAATATCCTAACATCCCTGCCATGCTTTTGAAGACCCAGTTTCATCACCTACAATCAAAAGCAAAGGAATTCATCAAGTTTCTAGTGAATGCATGGCTTTAAACTGTGACAGGGGCTCAGGAGTTACAACCCCAGGAGACCATTCCAAAAGCCAGGTCCTTCTGCATTTTGTCTGTGATACTGTCCCACAAAGGTTTAGATCTTTTTTATGTCCTATTTTGACAATGTACACATAAACTGCATAGGAGATTAGCTGGGTAAAGCTTCCTTGGCTGAGAAATAGAGTGAAGTGGCTGTTCTGTACAGAAAGACAAGCCACACGAAAAGCAGCCAGGGGAAGGAGTCACAGCCAGTGTGCTCACCTGCTGTCCTGAGGACAGGGGGTCCTTGCTTTAAATCCCTACCCAGGGAAGCAGCAGTGAATGTGACATTCCTTGGCATCCCACATTTGTGTGCTCCCATTCTGGACAGGACTGCTGCTTGTGGCAGGGATGTGTACACCTCAAGCCAACAGCTCTCATTTCCAGTCCCTCCATCAGAGGGAAGGAACTCTGCTCTGCTGGTCACCCATCCAGACACAAGAGGAGCACTTCTAGTGTCAGGAGAAATTTTGCTGGAGTAAGATCTAGCAGGAGCTAAGATCCAAACTTTCCACAAAAGCTGTTGCAGGCGTGTGAAGAAAGGGGACACCAAGGAAAGGGTAAGAGAGTCTTTACTCACCTATTAGTGAATTCAGAGAAGAGTAAGAGCTGACTCGTCTCATCTTGTCAATGGTCTCAAAGGACAGGATATACTCTTCATTCTCAGGGCTGCCCAAGGTGCTGCTGGCACTGCTGCTGGTGCTGAGATTCCCAGGAGAAAATGCAACAGAGCTTCCAGCTGCCAAAAGCAAAGGGGCAGATGCTGAAACATGAACTGCTGAAAGAAGAAGTTTCTACATACTTTTTCTAAAAGGAAAGAACTTTTTCTAAATCCTGCAACACTCAGTGCAGGTGTAGGCAAAACCACAACATCCCCTTTCAAACTTTAAATACAGAGTAAGCATTCAGGGGTCAGAAAAGATTAAGTTAAAAATCCATGTATGTTACGAAGTTGAAAGGCACCTTTTTGGTCCCCAAACACTCAGAAAAATCAATACTAATGATCAGAAAATTGAAACTAATTTTGAGGGGTGTTCTAACCTTAGCCCTTGGAGCTAGGCTGAAGTGTTAGTTTCAGCTCACATTGGCTTGCACGTGTTATTTCCCAGCCTGCAGAAGAAGGGGGGAAAAGACAGGCAAAAAGAAATGAAAGAACTTTGAAGTCTCTTACATTCTTCATTCAGGCTGAGGTTCTGCAGGGACTTGTTGAGGTTCCTGGCTGTGGTAACTGCTCGGATGTTCCCATAGGAGCTGACGGAGCGCAGCCTCGGTGTGCACGGACCATCCCGCACTGGTGTCAAACTCCCACCCTCTGGGGATGCAAAATTCAGCAATTTGAGATGTAACTGAACTGATCACAGCCTTTGGGGTATTTCATGGCAAATATGAACAGAATGTAGCCAGTACCCCTTGGAAGGAGGACCATGTGTCTCTGCTCTTTAGGCTGTGGCTTTGCTAACCCATGTGAGCTGCGCCTTGCCAGTGTCTGCAGAGCACCCAAAGAGGAAGGATGACTGTCCTCTCCAGGCCTGTGCTGGGACACTGCCCAGACATGGTGCTAGGACAGGCTGCTACAGCAGACACCATTTAGTAGGCATCCTTTACAGGCTTCAGACTGCTTCTGCTCATTAAATATCTGGTAAATTTTCTCATTATAAAGAGTTACAAAAATTCTGGTTTCCTGACCAAATTTCAGGTCTAGTTTAAACCTGTATTTTGCCCATGACCTGGATTCTTGTAACTTCCCAAACTTCTCATTTTCACTCCTGAGTGCACAAAAAGGCTGAAGAACAGCTAATTTATTTCACTGGAGAAACAGTGGTGGGGCCAAAGTTTCCAGAGCATCCTCCTCACAAATACCTGGGGAGCCTTTTGGATAAGGAGAAGCAGGACATGAACTGCATGCAATGTTTATTCCCTCCAGCAAAAAGGGCCAAACAGGGAGAATCTTATTTTCCAATATGTTTTAGTTATTCAGACAACAGGAATGTTAAACACTGCAGGGACAGAACATGCTCTTGTCTCCAAGTTTCCATTGCAACAGCCCCATTATTTTCCAGATTTCCTGTGTACCAAACAGCTAAACCAAATATGAGGTTAGCAATAGTTTCACCAGGGCTTTTCAGTCCTCAAATAAAGCAACAGACAAAGCAAAAGGGATGGAACCATAGGCACAGAACATAGTTATTTGCTGCTTCTTGTCTGGAGCTTTACAGTATCAAAGAGTATTTGTAGTTCATTGCTGTGTGGTGAGGCTTCTCATTAGGTCAATGTGACACTGCAGTTTCAGATATAACTTGAGGGGGAAAAAAAAAAAAAGTCTGTTAAGGCTGTGCACTGCCTTGACAAATACACTTCACTCTTGATCTGAAGGAAATCCCTCTGAATTTGACAGGGTGTTCAGTCTCTAGAGCTTGTGGGTGAGCTATAGCCCTGTTTTAGATGGAGACTCAGAGGAAGGTGCATTTTTCCAGTGCAATATATTTTAGTGCTGAGCAGACATTAGAGCTACCCACCACGTCACTCAACTTTGTAGCACTGGTGGGGTTTGATAAATCTCATTGTGTTGGGCAAACTCCTTAAATAAAACTTCCCAAGTGCTTTCAGGCTGGACATTTGCTGCCCACACAAACACCCACCTGTGGCTGCTGGGGAAGGGAGAGGGTAATTCTTCTCCTCTTCCATGAACTGCAAGGCGACGGTGCAGAAATTGCTCTCATACTGAACCACCAGGTGACTTAAAGCCACCACCAGCTCCTGTGGAAAGAGCAGAAGAAACAAGCAGTTCATGGTTACATAGGTCAGGAACAACGGACCAAAGGGAAGCACAGAGCAATATGGTCCTTTTTGTTGAAATTTTAGGGTGGCCATCCAGACTAATGCTTTTCCTTTCACTTCACAGGGAGGAACTGAAGATGAACTTGAGGACCCAAATTACCAAGGTGGGATGGGGAGGGCAGAGGAGGTGAAGTTCAGACCCACAGTCAGGCACCACTTGCTACACCCTTGGCAACAGCAAAGAGGAGAGGTGGAGAGCTGGCTTTGGTTGCTGTTCATGGGACTAATCTCCAAAAGAGAGATTTATGACTCTCGCAGAGCCTGTGGTGTGACATGCAGTTCTCTCTTGAATTAAACTGATTAAATGCTGCAACGAGACAACGAGAATTAATCCTCACAATTCTGGTGACAACTGTCAGGGTGTTGATGTTGCAGCGAAATAAACACAAGCATTAGGAAGGACCCTTAAGTATGCCCATCAAGAACAATCCAGAATGTCAGAAGCTATTTACTGTGCTATTGATATCGTGCATCAGAAATTGCCATTCTCCAAAACCTGGAGAGTTACTTTGAAACCGTCAGTCATCCCTCCTTGTGGTTTCTAAAAGCAGCAAAATCTTTCCACTGCACAGAGCTCTCATGTTCCCTCCACCTCTCCTCCTCCTCCTCCTCCTCCCCCTCCCTTAAGACTGCCACATACTCCTCGTTTCTAGCAACACATTGCTAGTTTATTTAAAACCTGAGATCTGTAATGTAATCTGTGGCAATCGTAACAGTAATCAACAGAAGAGCACTAGTAGAGGAGTAGTCCAGCAAGACTTCTCAGTGTTTTGTGCACCTGAAAAAGGCTTCAGTGTAATTGCTCTCCTGCTCTAGCCCTGTCTTCACTCTCTCTTTAAATTGAAAAAAACACCCCAACAAACCAGAATGTATGAACTCCCACACCCCCCTGAGATTGTTACTCCTGTTTCAGACATTTGCTTAGCAGAATCCACAAGCTAAATCAGAAGTCCACTGGTAAGCAGCAGGCATATTTTTATCTGAACCACAATCTTGCCAACACCTGGACACCATAACATACTGCACTTCCCTCTAGTTAGCCCTGCCAGCAAGCTCCTTACTGCAGCCACTGAACTCTACTGTGTGCATGCAAAAGGGCAAATGGATCAAACAGGAGCCCCCAGTGCCTGCCCTGAGGCTCTGAGGTGCAGCAGCAGCTCCGTGCTGCAGTTCTCACCAGTGTTGTCATGGCTTCTCAGCAGGAACTGAAGGTAAAAGACTTCATGATGGAACAGAGACTTGCAAATGAGTCAAAATCCATTGAAATGTCTATTAAATACTGCAGGCTCTGGTGAGGCATGGCAGAGCACACCCCCCTAACCCCCCCAGCCTTCCCCCACCTTTCTGACCATGGGGCTCCCATCGTTGATGAGCTGGGCCAGCATCATGGCCACGTTGTGATCGATGGTGGTGGAGTGGTCCGTGCGTTCCGCTGAGTTGCCCACAAATGTTCCCAGTGCAAAGACTGCAGCACAGCGAACCTGGGGGACACAAACACTCATTATTATTTTCCTCCTGTTCCCAGCCCAAAGTTTGCCAGTGGGATTTTTTTTTACCCCCGCAAATGGCACCTCAGGAAACCTGGAGTAGTGTCAGGTAAGTAGGAAGGGTTAAAGGGAAGCCCATGGAGAGTAAAACCCAAAACAGATTCAGCAAAGCACTGAGTTTTAAGTATTCACAGATGCAGGAGTATGTTCAATTTCCCAGAATACTCCGTGACCTCCCCATGGGTGATTTTTCCAGTTGACTTTACCTAGAATATTAATTAACAGGAATAAGGTAGACAGGGAGTTACTGTTGGGATGTGAAGCTCTTTAGCAAGAGTGCTGAACTACAGTCTCCAGGTAAGGGCTTACAGAAAGGTAGAAAATGATGGAAAAAAAGAAAAGGAGAAAACACAGCAGCTCAGATCAGGGTAAACTGTGCCAGATCACACAAAGAAGGGAAGGGTCAGTTGCCTGGGCAGAGTGGTGGGGACACAGTGCCACCAGCAGCCCTACCGCCCACAAACCCTGCTTGTAAAGTGGGGGAAAGATAGGGCTGAAGAAAGGAGGTGGAGGATGCAGGACAGACAGACTGAATGTAAAGGGGAATCTCATCTTTAATCCCTGCACGTTAGCACAGGTGTTTATCTCCAGGCTCACTTCTCCCACACGCCATGTAATTTCACTGGGGTCTGACATGCCCTGTCAATCACAGTCAGGTTCTGCTCAAGAACTGCTTCTCTCTTGGAGAGTTTGTCACCAAGGTAAAACACTTCAAGATGTATTTTCACACATACCAGGAGGAAAACAGTTTCCATACTTGGACAAAAAGGGTGCAGGGATTTTTGCAACACACAGCAAGCTTTGGGACCACATTTTTAATAGGCTTCTGATAAGCAAGTGAAACCCATGGTGTTTCCTCACTCTGGTGCCAATATCGTAGGGCTGTGCAAAATCCCTCTGCTTTTCCTTGGTTTCTCCTCTTGCAGGACCATCATTTGCACCAACTTGAAGAACCAGCAATCAGATCCTTCTCTGATGCAGACACAGTCATGAAGCTCCTGAAGACCCTGGTTCTGTAAGTACTTCTGTAGCCCTCTGCCAGAATTCTGACAGTTCAACTGGTGTTTACTGAAAAAATTGGATTTTTACCTCTGGGATTGGATCTGAGAGGAGACTGTAGAGCTTTTCATGAGCACTGTCTCTCACACCACACCACCTGGCTGAGTCAAAGTTCTGCCAAATCCGCCCTAAACAAATGGCCACCCACTGACGCAGAAGAGGATGTGGATCATTCAGCTGCTCCAGGCAAATAGCAATCAGGTTTCCTTGAAGGCAAGCTTCCTAAAACACAAATCAATGCAATTTATTTTGGACAACAGCTTCCCACCTCATCATCAAAAAAGATGATTATTTCTGAAATAGACAGGAAATCGAAGGAAAATAATTATTTGGTGGTTAGATACTGATTTTGTTAGAAAATACCATTTGGAAGCAGTATGAAGGGAAAGTCAGCTACAAGCTGTCATAGCCAGCTAAAGAGTTGAGCACTAGAAATGCTTCCTGTAATGTATAAAGACTGTTTTTTCCTCATTGGAAATATTCCTTGCACCTGTCAGAGCCCCGAGGCTTATGGCTCACTCCATACACCCTTCCCAAGATTTTTATCACAAACATCAAGTTCCCACTTGACAGGAACCAGGCACAATTTCTCTACCAGCCCATCAGTGTGCTGCCCACAGGGGTAGCTGAACACCTTGTGTCCTTAACCTCCACATTCAGGTGCCAGGTAGCTCATTTTTTTTGTCACAGTTCCAGACCAATTTCTTTTTATCCGCACAAAAACAACGTAAAGCAATCTTCTGTGTCAGTTTTCCAGCTCAGGGTTGCACCTTAATGCAAGCCAGGACACTTACAAAGTAAAGGCCCAATACAGAGGAGATGTAGGAGAGAACAAAGGGAAAAGGATGCTGGGACTCACCTGCCCAGTGTTGTAGTTGTTAACAATTACAGCCAGGATAAAAGCTGTCATGGTCCTGTGTTCAGCCTTAAAACAACACACAACTACTTGTTAGCTAGAGAACAGGTCAGAGAACAGCCACATCCTGTGCTTTCTGAAACATGACATTATTCTAACTGCACTTTGTATCCCATTAAAAGTACAGGAGAGGGAAAGCAAGCCAGAATTCCTTGTCATCCAGTCCTGTTGTTATTAGTCACACTTGAGACCCAGCCACCAGCCCCCTTCCCTGTCAGCACTGAGTAACCTGCCCTGATACAACTCCAACTGGTGTTGGGTTTGGCTGCTTGCAGCACACAAGCTGGCAGGAGGAGTTTTCACTCCCTGGTCACTGCAGCAGAGCAGTGGGTGTCACAGGAGATGGAGGTGGGAAGCAGTCCAACGTAAGCACCAACGGCATCACAGCAGCCACAGATCAGCTCAGAGAAGCTAAGCAAATGCTAGAAGAGCCTGAGTAAAGATGACTTGTCCTTACTGGCATATAGGGATCTGCCAGAACTGAAAGGAAATACTTGTGCCCGTTGTCCTTCACAAGGTCAGCTTGGCATGACTGAAAAATGAGAGAAAGAAAAACCACAGTGAGCACTAGAACACAACAATATTTTTTCCCTCCAATGATGTATGAATATTTCATGCCTTAATCATTTTTCTCAAATCACATTTTCATTTGAGAAGCAAAACAAAGCACCAGCCCTCCACCAGGGCAGGAGCCAGACATCCCGTGGGATCAGGGTGGGCAGGGGGAGCAGCGTGGGGGGTGAGGAGCCCTCTGCCCCCCTCAGCACGACTGCGACGGTGCCACCTCTCACGTGAGGACTGCTCCTGGAGACTGCTGCCCATGATAAACCCAGCACGTGCTGCTCTTACAGGGGCCCACTGAGCCAATAAACCTGTAAGGGCAGGGGGTGGAGAAGGAACTATTCACTATTTAGATCTTTATTCTTTACATTCTGTCCAATCCCACACCTAGGCAGGGCTTGATTTTGACAGGAAGATTTCAGGTCATCTACACAAACAGCTGCTCTGTTATTTGGCCAAATACTAACGTGTAATAAATCCTTAAAGCAGCAACATGTTGTAGCAGCATCTCCTACTACACACAACCCAAAACTGCAGAGTAACTCCCCTGCCTCTAACAGCCTGAAGGAAACAGGAGGTTTTCCTGGGGTAGCACCAGCAGTGAAGCACCTCGTGCACACCCTGGCTTTGCTAACATACAAACTCAGGCTTCAGGTTGACATATTAGGGTCAAACTGGAAGAATTCATACTACGAGAGTGAAAACCTAAGGAGGGAAATTCTGACTTGGCAACCCCTTCCCCTGTGGCTCTGCTGTATGCCTCATGCCCGAGACAGGAGCATCGATCTTTTATCAGGCAGAGAAGGTGAAGGAGGGAACTAATTGCTGAAAGGAGAAGGGATGGCAAGACAGAGATGCAAGAGAATATCTTAGTGCTGAAGGGAGTGAAGATGCTGGTTCTGGCAGACCAAAGAGCAGCAGGAATGGATTGCTGCCAGGCTGCAGCTACGAGAGGCTTTCCTGACTCCTGTGTAATGCTGCACACAAAACCCAGGCTTCCTTTCCCCTGTCTCATGCTCTGTATGAATATGTACTGTTCCTTAAAAAAACAAACTCTTTGCTATAATGTAGGCAAACAGACAGCAGCAAGGAGACAACTGCCTGTCTTCACACTGCATTTATCCTGCTGCCACTGGTGCCCAAGTACCCGAGGCTGGGGGGAGGGAGGCATTGCTCCAAAGCCAGCACACTTGCTCAAACCCTCCCCACTAGGATTCTGGAAACACTATGGAATAAGCCAGCACCAGTAACACCTCCTCCCCCTCAAGGAATAAGCAGCTACACTTGTGAATAATAACACAACATGACCAAAGCAAGCTGCAGGCTTGTGAAAGTTCTGAACTTACATAAAGTGCTCAGTGCTGGGGAGGGACGGGAGCACAGATCTCCTCTTTCTCCTTAACATCTTATGTGCTATGTAACTTCTCCCTAAAAATCTGACAAGCTCCTGGAATCCAGCAGCACTGCCACAGCTCGGGTGTCAGGGGTGAGCCCCAAAGATGGGCAGCTTTACCAAACTGTCCCCAGGGAACACCAAACTTGAATCTTTGTACCAATCATCAGATAACAAATGGCAGCCACAATAATTCTAACAGAGGACACATTTGGAAAGTTAGCACATTATTTATGCCCCTCCATTGCTTTAAAGAGCATGAGAAATGTTTATTTCCTACTGTTTCCAGCCCTTCAGCCAATTCTTTGCAGTGGAGAGATCTCTTCTTTGCTGTCTCACTTCAGCAGTATTCACATTTTCAATATTGTTTAATGTGCAGGATTTTTTGTTCTTGTTTAAATTCCTTATTCTGGGGGGGTGGGGAGGGATTTTTTCCCTTTAAATGCAAGTATTTAAAACACAGAAGGTGCTGTTGACCTAACATTACCCACGTAGCAGTTCTTGACCTAAACAATTCTACCTGGGGTGCAATGTTTCTACAATACCCTGGTTTTATCCTGTGATTCGTATGACAAGACACAATTCTTCCCAGCACACCATGCTTACTGAAGGCACTGTCTGAACAGACACATGGCACACTACACTGCTCCTCGTGCCAGAACGCCTTCCTGCTGCCTCCCTGCCCAGGGAGGGAGGGACCAGAACAGAAATATTCTCTGAGCAGATCTTCTGCTCTGCCGGGCACTCACGAGTCTTTATGTAACTTGTTCTCAGTCACAGCCAAATGCAAAGAGGAATGAGCAATCAGCTGAACTCCAGTCCTAATGACAGCAATTCCATCACCTACAGCCTCCTGAAACCAAATAAAATACATGTTCAGGGGACAGCAGGTGAAGGAGTGCTGTAGAGTTGTTGTGAGGATGAAGATGATCTGGCAGAATGCTTGAAAATAAACATGCATCTGTCTGGGGGGGTGGAGGTAGCACCCCCTCGAGCCAGAGCTTCTGGTAGGATAACTTATGGGGTTTGTTCCCCTTGAGGTGACAACTTGAGCCATGGGCTCCCCCCTTCCTGCACCACCTGGCTGTGGAGCTATGGACTGCAACACTGGAAAGAAATCCATATAGAAAACTGAAGAGTATTTTTTTCTGCTGTTTTGTTGCAAAGCACAGTCCACCAAAGGAGTGAGGCAATAAAATTCAGCCTGGGAGGAGCAGTACCCGTGGCAGCAGGATGGGGTGAGGGGGAAAGGGCCCTCTCAGGTTGGCTTCACCACCAGAGAGCATGAAGGATGGCACAACACTCCCTGTAAATTATACATGAGCCTGCTCTGAAATGTACCTGGGGCTGAAGTGTCAGCCATGGAAAGGCATGCATCAAAAATAAGCTTTTCAACAGTAGCTTTAAGATGAATAGTTTTCATTTCCTTTGCTTTCCAAAATTCTCTTAGGATGTTAATGAAAATATATTTATAAAACCAAACCTGACAATGCTAGATCAACAATGGTGAAAAATTCCAACAAATTCAATATTGTTCTGCATACTAGAATGGAAGAGATATAACAAAAATAACCCCCCGAATAGTCAAGATCCAACTTCCATAAGCAATTCAAACAATTTTGTATCAGCTTGTAATTGTGCCCACAATTAACTGTGTGCACCAATTATAATAATTTTATATTGCTTGATTAATTGCACCCACAAACCATGGAGCCATTTAAATGACTACACAAATTTATCTGCAATTTCTTACCTGCTTAATTATTTATTTTAAACCCCACAAACTAGAGCTCTGGCTAAGGCCATCTTTAAAAATCAAGGCTCAGTTCTTAAACCTCACCCCAAAAGGTGCAAAAATATTGTAGAGAAGACCAGAAATGGGGACCTATGACAGGAATAACCTGTCACCTACGAGGGGTAAAAATCTTCTGTGCCAACCATCTCCAGTGCATCAGCACATGCACGTAACTTGGAGCAGGATTTATAAGTTAAAGTCACCAAAACCAACTTTTGATTTATTTCTAGAAAAATTCTGTCTGAAGACTGCACACACCCCATTTTGACAACTGTCAGGAACAAAACAAAACAAGTTGGATACCAACCCAAGTGAACAAATTGAGGGAGAGTACAAGCGTGTGCACACGTGCTCCCACCTGGGAATACATGAGAGAAGCGAGCTGTCACACCAGTGGAATAAAATAATGAGATAATATGCTGGTCCCCAGCTACTGCTGCCTGGTTTCCAAGTACCTCAGGAGAAAGGCTCAAGTCTAAAGCAAATGAGGGGGGAGGGAAAAAAGACACGTTGCCGAAACCCAAAAGACGCAGCTAAGTACTCACACTGTCCACTGCCAGAATTTTGGCCCAGATGAAGACAAGAAGTGGTCTCAGTTCACGAGCTGAACTTTGGAGCAGCTTCAGCACATACGGGAAAATGCCAACAGAGAGGGCCTGGGGAGGCAGAAAGAAGAGCAAACCCTGGAGAGCAGCTCAGCTCTGCTGCGGGGGCAGGACTGAGCGCTCTGCCGAGACGCAGCAGATTTAACAACACAGATGAGAAATCTGGTAGAAAACAATTTCATACATTTCTAGTAAAGAGGGGATCCCTGTGTATTTATCTATTGCTTGCTTTAATCTTGGATGTCACCAGACATTTTCAGACTCATTTGGTTCACAGAGACTGAGAGTTAATCTAGCACTAGCTTCTCCTTGTTACAGCCTGAGCTGCTTTATGCTCCATCATACGTTGCACTCTCCTCAGATGGGGCCGTTTGCTCTCACAAGTAAACATATTGCAGAGCTCCATAATTACTGGCTTCCCCCTGGAAATCAAGCAGGCCTCTCACCTTACACAGACTTTTTATCAAGTCTTTTCTGTGGGATTAGAGACTGAACTCACAGGAGGACATGCAACGTGAGGAAACTTGGAATGTCTCACTGTGCCTGTGGGTCACCATCCATACACCCTGGGAGCACCCTGGCATCACCATCACCGTATTGGCAACATGGCCAATAGCCAGGGCACAGGCTACTGAGACTGACCTGCAGCTATGTGTTGATCCTCACACAAGTTTATAATCTAAGAAGGCTGAAAATCTTATTGAATGCATAATATTTTCCTACTGCTGAGGGCTAAGCTGCCTGTGAAGTCATGCAGGAGGGAGTCTGGGCCGAGATGAAAGAGGAAGGTTAAGAAAACCAGTAAAAAGTCCCATCATAGAACTATTCCACGATCAGCTGGTGGTTCATCTTCATCACTTTTATCAACAAATAGCTCCATTTACAAGAGTGTTTTAAACTGTTCTCTCTTTAATCCTTATTTATGATCTGCACTGTGCTAGCCACTTTCCAGAATGCAGAAGGCAGCTCAGAAGGGCTTGTAAAATCCACAGACCAAACAGATAAAGGAAGAAAATGATGCAGCCAGTAAGCTGAGAGAGCACATGACAATCATATGTGCCATTTCTTGGTTACTGATTTTACATAACAAACCTTCCTCTTTGTCCCAGATATTTCCTCCTGTTTTGTGTCTTACAGTATTTTACGCTCAACTATTCCCAAGGAACTCCTCTTTGTTGTAATGCAAACAAACAGCTACTCAGCCTTTTTGATTAATACAGACCACTTCTCTTTCAGGGAGGCTTGCTCCAATTCACACACATGAACACATAAAACACTGCTCATTTGTCAAATCTGTGGAGTATCTCCCACACTGTCCCTCAGTAAATCATCCTGTGTATTTATTGCCTATACTGAGGGAAATCAGACTTTTACAAGACAAATTGCAGCATCCACGCACCAAGCTAACTGCCCAGGGACCCAGGTCCAAAAATCTTCCCAGCAAATCAAGAGCTCGTAGCCGATGTACCTGGCTCAGCAGCACCTGCAGAGGAAAGTGACAATGGTTATAACTAGAGTGAACCAAAGCCCTGGTGACTGCAGAGCAAAGGTATGAGGACCTCAGGATCCTCACGTGATTTCCAACAAACTGATGGGCTGAACAAAACAGCTGGAAGAGAAACCCTGACTGCTGGAAACATTCACACCACCCAACAGTGTCCCCCAGGGTTCCTGCCCCCCCTTCCCAAGGGGAAAGCCCCGTGCAGATGTTTCTCTGGGAATGCAGGTGTCCACAGCACTGCTCCACTTTTCTCTCTGCTGCTTGTCCTCTCCAGCACAGTGGTTGCCATGCAGCAGAACTCTGTGAGATGGAAGAAGCCCCACTGGATTTCACTCTCCTCATACTGCCTGCCCTTCCCCAGCAGAGCAGGAACAGGACTGCAGATGCAGGAAGGATTGAAAGGTGAGGAAAAGGCTGAGGAAAACAGCTCAGGAGCAGAAAAAGAGGCTTCACTTTCCTTGGCAAATCAATGTAAGAGACTTAAGAGGGAAGCAAAAGGTCACGTTAGTCGTTAATAAAAATCTCATTAAAACGGAGCCTGACAATGATTACGAGGTGGTAGTTTACTGGCTTATACCTACCCTGGTGTGAAATATTAACAGACAGACTTTCAGTTCTTAATCTCCTTAACAGATGCAAGACATTGGAATGCAACGTTTAATCCTCACTTTAAACTGAGTAACATCCCTCAGCGTAGGTCTCAGGGAGAGAGAATTCTTGATTTAACTCTAGAAATCCATCTCCTTCTCAGTGTTTTTCCACACTGCATATTCAAATGAAATTATTTTTCATGTTTAATATTCAAGAATAACCAATTTACTTGGCTCATGCCCCATACTGTGGACAACTGATACAAGAGTTGCACAGAGAAAGTTCAGAAGAAGAAGCCAGGGGGATGTGTTCACTGCTCTAATCCTTTCACCTCTGAACACCAGAGCTCAGATCCCAGGTCATAAGAGGAAGGATTTTGGTCATCCTGCCCTAGTTGGCACCAGCCTGTTCCATAAACTTACTACAGAACTTGGCATGATTCACAATGTGCTTTAAAGATGCCCAGCACAGAATAACAGGGGCAGCTGTTTGAGATTAAAGCAGGAACAGAAACCAGGGCAGGGGGAAGCTGGGGCAGGGCTGGAACAGCAGACAGAACGTGTTAGCTGCAGGGTTACTCTGATGTGGGAGGCACACAGATCTGACAATGCTGTTATTAATTGACCTTCTGGAAAAAAAAAACAAGTAAATCTACAATTTCTGTCATAGCTGGGAAAATAATGGCTGTAATCAAAAAGGATTTCCAGGCAGAGATGCAAAAACCCATCTCAGCACTGTAGCATCCCACAAGAACCTTTAACCAAATCAGACTGACTTATTTTAAAAGCTCCATTTCATTCTTTTCAAAAACAAAAGCCACCAGTCTCTCTCAGGTTTTATAATCCTACTTCCCAACCTGATTTGCACAATAACCTGAAGCCAAAACTGACATGAATTCTAGAGACTTGAAGGAGACTGTGGGGAGTTTATGGACAATTTATGAACTCCAGTGACATTATGGCATTGTTACACTGTGCCACCACATGGGCACAGCACTTCCCTCCCTCTCTTAGTCAGCTGCTCTCTGATTCAAAGTGTCTCAAAACTTAAAAAGAAACCTTACTCCACGATACAATTAATATGCTTTATAAGAATAATTACTTTGTCTTGGTTCATTTTTGCTCCAGGAAGGGAAGCAGGTTCCCTTGCCAGGTGACCTCTCAATTCCACTGCAATGCTAAGCTACCTGCTCAGCCCTCCACTGCCAAACAATTCTCTGGAAAGCAGCAAGGCTGGTGCCAGAGTGGAAAGCTGCCTTCTCCTATTGCAGAGACAGAGATAAACCAGACCCCTGCTGATCCAGCTGATCTCTAAAGACTTGGGAGGCTCAGGGAAATTAAGATCTGGTCTTACAAAGACTGATGGTGCTGTCAGTCACAAACCAAGCTGGTAGCTAACAGAGGCAGGGCGAGTCTTCTCTCATTTAGTGAAAGGAGCCACATGGCTTGTACCAGTGCTTGGCCCCACGCTCCTTTCAACAGAAAGACTTTAGCTGCTTGATAGAGGCAAGACCTCAGCTACCTTGACAAGATTTTATATTTCTGTCAATACAAACTCCTGGGGAGGAAAAGGCAAGAGCAGATGACAATTGTAACATGTGCCTTGCAATAAAATATGATTAGAAAGGAGGTTCCTTTTAGAATTACTTCTCCTTTATACATGTAAACTTGGTCTAGTCTGAGCAAATGACTACCAGAATTCTGCTTTCCTTCCAGGCATGGTCTTCAGAGACTTGTTTCTATGTTCTTGCTGCAAATTTCCACATCACATTAAAGGGAACACTTTCCAGGCTGTGCCAGCCAGATAAAGAAGCCATTTCCAGACAATTCACACTGCAGTAACTTCCCCTTTCTGAAAGCAGAGAGAAGATAAAGTCTCTGTCTGACAGAGCTGGCATGTAAGAGGAGATAACATGGGAGAAAACAACAAAGATGAGATGAGCTGCTCTGTGAAGAGGTCTTGCAAAAGTCAGAGCAGAAGAGGAGGCAGCTGAGCCCTGATGCTGCTGAAGCTGCAAATGGACTTTAGTGGGAAGCTTTGCTGGATGGAGAGGGGAGGTATGGGGGAAGTGAAGTACTTCATCTTCATCTGCACAGGTCCAGTAACCATGCAATCAGCTCTAATTAATCCTGGAGGAGCCCACATAGTTTCTGTACCCAAACACCATCTGGCTGATAGCAGAGCACTCAGCAGGCAGGGAGAGGGATGCCCAGACCCCCCGTGCTGGGGTGCTGAGCCCCCTGCCCAGGCTGCTCACCTGCAGGACGATGGGGAGCTGCTCCGGGGGGTTCCGGTTCTCCACACCCATGGTCAGCCACACCTGGAAAGCTGTCAGCTGCTCCGCAAAGAAGGGACTGTGCTGTTGGAGCAAGAACAGGAATGCAGGTTTGAGTTGTTTTCTTTAAAAAAAAACAAATGGTGAAGCAAATAGCTTTGGCATCTATGAACTGGCACAGTTTGCTGCTTCCAAAGCCCATTCTTTTTCATTGGCAAACATTTGTCTGGGGCTTCTTTAACGTGCAAAAATTGTCCAACGATTGACCAGATACAAGGCCCTCTAATTGTGCTGGCATTTCCCAATGGCTTTGAAAAATGGAGAAGGAAAGAGTAGAGAAACAGGAAAAGATATAGCAAAGGTCTTAGGGAAATCTGGCTAATCTTTCCCACAGGAGAAGCAGCTGGAAGAGCAGTGGATTTATCTGCTCTGCAGAGGCAGCTTCATTCCTGTAGCCCACTGCGCTGCCTCTGCCAAGTCCACAGTGAATACAACCCAACAGCAATGAGCAATGTGTCCATCCATGGCTGCTGAACTGAGCACATAACATTTCAAGATATGCTCCAACCTACCCTAAAGGCAGTTCCTTCCTCTATAATTGTAGGTAACTGGGAAAGGCAAATATCAACTGCAAGGTCCCACGCTTGCCTAGAGAAAAAGGCAAAAGAGGAAAGAGCTGTCAGTAAAAGTTACCCATAAGTAATCTCAAGGTAAATTCAAATTCTGATCATACAAGTATGTGCACAAAGCAGTGTTCTCTAGCTGGCTTAGAAATGCTTGATAGTATCTTTTTTTTAAAAAAAAGGCAAGTGTAACATATAAAAACTGTTGAGAAAAATAGCGAGAAGGTCAAGTTGGGCATCATGTCAGGCTGTTCAACAAAGTGTGGGTGAGGTGAAAGGATCCCTAGCTGAAGTGCACAGAAACTGCTCCTCCCTGTAACACAGCAAGAAGCCAGAGTGAAGCACAGTCTTGTTATATACCTGTTCTAACATAAAAATGGATGACACTTTTTTTTAAAGCTAGAAAAATGAGCTCAATCCTGGATTAGCTCCAGCCCCTGACCCTGCAGCACATACATCTCTACACGCACCCAGTTCCTGGCTTGCTCTCCATGCACATCACAGCAGCTCAGGCAGAGGCAGCCCTGCTGAGCAGCCTTCCACCCCTGGGTACACCCACCCCACCCCACCCCACCAGGGCTACTGTTCCCCAGCCTGGTCACAGCCACTGGCTCATGGCACACCTTGCTGAGGGAAGGATCTGGGGCTCCATCAATCCCACCCCCAGCCCAGTTCTGTGTGGCAACCTCGGTTACAGTGATCAGCTCTCCATGACCCACCCCCAGGACAGAGGGATGTGCACTGAACTAGAAGAGAAAAATATTGTAAGGCTTCCATGTTCACACTTCTCTGCTCCAGCTTGGAATGGCTGAAGTGCCATGACCAGTGGTGTCTGTCAGCTCTAACAGCTCAGAGCTGAGTGGCCAAGGAACGTTCAGGAGCTCACAGACATTCCACACACTTTTCATTTTAACATCTGAATTTATGCACACTGAAGTGAGTCAAACCACCACCTGCTGCATTTCTGACACAAAAGAAACTAATTCACTCTCCAGACACATTTGCTCTTCCGTGGCTTGTGGCGATCAGATGCTAACACCAGCAGGCTAAGCCATTCTTCTTCTCCTGGGAACATTTGCAGACACAAGGCCATAGGTGATAATCAATACAGTGTATTTTAGTTACCTGCTCTAATAAGTTCTTAAATCACAAAGCTTTCCATCAGAACAGCTCCCGTGCAAAATCTATCCCATCAGCCTAACTGGCAGCTGTTCCCAACCAAAAAACATCTCTCCAATTAGATGGAAAAATAAACTAGAAGGCTACTGCGTTTTTTTTTAATGGATTGAAGAGCTGCAGGCTGTTTAGTTGCCCCAGACCTTGTCCCTCTGCTTCACAGCACTCACCTTCCACCTGACAATATGCTGCCAATATAATTAGGAGGTAATCAAGAGATAATCAAAGCATGGTCAACAAATGCTTCCCACATGCTCAATAAAGACCTGTGCTGGAGACAAAATGTTTACCCAGGGCTGATGAGAGAGAGATTTATTCCTGGCTGAGGAAAAGTAAATTAGTACAAAAATAATTTCACTTCAAGCAAAGAATGAATACTTCTGAATTTCAGGTTTCTAGAAGGAAGGGGTGATTCCACAACCAGTCTTATTGTGGCTGCCTGTGAAAGGATTCTGCACAGGTCATTGCACTGCAGAGGCACGGAGCTAAGATGCTGAGCTCCTCAAAGTCATTTTAGGTAAGAAGCATTAATACTACTATAAAAATGTCCAAAGCAGCCCTGCAAGGTCAGATCTCAAACGTTTTACGTGTTTACAGAAAGAACAAAAAAAATTTAGGAAGAGATTTTAGTAGATTAAAACAAAATCTCTTTTTACGCTTCTAAAAATAGGCCATTTAAAAATCAACACAGGCAGTTCCCCAACCTTTTAATGGAGTAACCATCACTGCAGGATCTTAACAGCACTGAACATCAGCACCAATCCCTTCAAACCCTGACAATGCTTCTCCAGCCCAACAGGGACCCTCCCAGCCCAGGAGCCACAGCTCTGAGTCCCCACTGCTCCCGGGGCTGAGCCCACTGCACGGGCAACAGGACACTGGCATTGGGCTGGCACTGCAATGATGGAGGGATTCAAAACAGGCCACAAAGGAATGCTAAAGGACTAACACCACAGAGAATGTGAAGAGAAACAGAAAGGAAAAAACACTTGTCAGAGTCAGGGTGACAAGAAGGGTGTGGGTGGTGGGGAGGAGGAGGAGGAGCAGGGATGGAGTGCTGCCATCGGCTGCTGGGAAGGAGCAAGGTGGCCACCTGGAGATCTGCTCCCTGGACTGGTATTACACTTTAGCACACAAACAAGATACAAACTAGGGAGCAGCAGGGGAACAAGGAGGGGTGGTGCTGCTGGGTTTAGAAATGCCAGCCCAAGAGATCACTGCCTCTCTCCCTTCTTTGCAGAGACTGCTGTTTGCCAAGTGTTTTGAAAGATTTGATCTCACCCCATGACGTAGGAAAAGGATTTCCATCACACCCCTCCTAAGAGGAGGTGGCCATTTCTCTGCAGTCCAAACCCATCGTGTATGAGAAAGCAACTCCAGAGAGGCTGGAAGAGGCACCACAGGAGGTGAAGCTCTTGTTACCCATCAGCAGGAACACCACAAATTCAGAAGATTTTTTTAATGTGATCAACCCCATGGTTATCCTGCCCCTCATGCCTGACTGAGATTCCATCCCAGATTCCATCTGTCTGCACCCCCAGTCCAGTACCAGTTTCATTACAGTAGGAATGCTCAAACTTTTAATGGGAGCTCACCCAGCTGCCTTTACTTTGTTTCCCCAGAGTTTGGACTCTGAAGCAAAGACCAGGAGGCCCAGAGTCCCAGCTCTGCTCGGGGACTGGTTTGTTGTGCAGAGCCCCAGCAATGCTCTGACAGCAGCACTGAGACACAGTGACAGAGCTGTGCTTCCCTGCACCCACCTGGACCACATTTGTTGGCACATCACAAAGGCAGATTTTCTTACACTCAGATTTCCTGGTCTGAGTCAACGTTTCATGCTTTTAATTCTCATGTCCCATTTTTTACAATCTATTACTGATGTCATTTAACATTCCCTCTTATTCTGGGAATAGTTTCTATTACATTGCACCACAAGTGGTATTAGTGAAAATGAGTATTTCTTACTGGGACAGTCATGCTGAGGAGCAACTAAAGACTGGAAGCCATCTGCAGTCTTGGGGCTCAGGCACCAGGGGATCTGCTTGGTTTGAATTGTCTTCCTGGAACTGTTAAATATTTCAGACTTCATCAAGTATGTTGGACAAGATTTTTCATGTCTGTTTTTTCTGCAAGGACAATCCAACAACATGTCCTGCTTGACTGAATGTTCAGATTTCATCCTGAACTCACCCGCTTCCCAGTGACACGCTGAACTCCCTAAGCCTGCTTTAGGGGAGACAGCTGGGAAGCTGCTCAGACACAGCTATTTTTAAAAAATATTTATTGCTGTAAATATTTGTTACAACGGTGAAATCCTTCTTTCTTCTACCAATGCATCCCCCTGCTCTAGCCACAACTTAGATCTGTGCTTTGCTCTTTTTCTCCTGTATTTCTCTCCATTAAACTATTTAATGGGTCTTGGAGATGTTAAGATTAACACATAGACATAAAAAAAATCTGGTTAAATCAACACTGTAATCTGAACTAATCTAATCCTTTCAATGTCAAACAGTTCCAAATACCCTTTTGAACAATCACTTTCATCGTGCTGAAACACTGAGACTTTCCTGTGTAGCTAAATGAGATTAATTTATTTGAGAAATGGGGGAGCAGACCTGCAGCCCTCCTGCACCATTCCCACCCTTTCCAAAGGCTCTAGCTCTGCTCTCACCTGCAGCTGGGTTGCTACATTACAGTTTTCTTTTCTGCTAGAATTTTAAGATTATTTTTATGCAGTATTTTATGACTTTCTTTCAACTAGAGTTCCATGGTTGGTGTATACACTAGTGCAATATTTCTATTCTGGACAAATCATACCTCTTCCAAAGCATAATTAAGGTATTTCATTTCTAATGTATGACCTATGTTAGGAAATATTTCCAAACACATTATTAGGTCTTTTCAAAGGCCATGAATATAACTTGCTGCCAACAGCAATAATGTATAAACCATAATCCATCACAGCAGAGATATCAAGATGCTGACAGAGCACCAGGCCTCCTGTTCTCACTGCACTACAGACGAAACGACGTGAGGCTGAACAGCACAGTCAATCAATACATATTAATATTAATATTTGTATTATACACTGCCTACAGCAGCCAAGACCCAACAGAGTGAGGCACCACAGCAATGCCAACAGCCCTGCCCCAAAGGGTTTGTGCTGAAGCAGGTGACACAGAGAAAGCCAATAAAAGTCAGGCAGATGTGAAGGAATGAAATATGTCAGAGCCCACCAAACAAGTGTTAGGTAAGTGCAGATGGTTATTTTTAGAAAATATTTAAGCAAGCCCTAAATTAGTTTCTAAATATTTCCTTACTAAAAGTTCACATTAATGAACTGAGCCACCTCTGACCAAAGTGGATTTTTCCCCTTTCCTAGATTTGCTTCCAAGTGCAGATTTTTTGGAGGACGCAGAATAAAGTGTGTCACAGGGTTCTCTGCTCACTTGCCATCTACTGTGCCAGTGTCTGGGATTCACAAGGACAAAAAGCCCCGTGTGTGACTTTTCTTAAGGAATTTCTCCCAATATGTATACATATGTACCTATCCTACAAACCAGCAATGATGCCATTACCCTGTGAGATGCTCTGAGGGGCACTACAAAGGCTGTTACAGCACCAGTTTGCACCAGGAGGGATACAACACAAAGAAAAAAAAGAATCCCTCATGGAATCCCTCATGTTCCCACACAGATCTGAGAGAGGTACACAACAGGATCAAGGTCTGCTGAGTTTCATTCCTGTGGTTCAGCACGTGGATGGCAACATCAACTCCAAGGCAAGCCAGACTCCCAGGGAAACCACAAACATAGGCTGTTAATAGGCTGGCACTGGGAATTAATTGTATTCCCATAAGGAACCACTAATAGAGGGTTTGAACATGCTGATAATAAGCAACCTATAAATAACTCAAGAAATTTACTGGTTTCAAAATTTCAGCAAAAATGCATCCCATTCCACTACAACTGCCTCAGGCTCTGCCACATCCATGTGCAGCAGCATCTGAAAGACTCCATGGGAACTCTGGTGGGTTTTCCTACTCTTCCCTGACACGTGTCCCAGTCCCTCACGTGACATGATGCTGACACAACCCACTGCATTTACAAATGACTGAAACAACTTTCCCCAGAAGCTGCTACTCCAAAGAACTTAAGAACACTGTCTGCCATGTACAACCACAGTTAGAGAGGCTGCCCAGTTGCTAATCATTCCATCAAAAGTCTCCCCTGTTGCCTCCAAGCTTTTCAATAATTACTTCATTTTGGCATTACCAGCACAGCCTCCTCGATGCCTGCTGGCACCTGCACATGGTGTCAGGGTTCCCTGCACCCTCTGATGCTGTCATCAGTTTCATGCTGGTCACCACCACTTCACACTCCCTCTGCACTTGTTTTCCTCCACAGTTTTATAGAGGAAACTCATCAAAAAGGATTCTGAAGACGCAGGCAAAGCCCACTTAGCCAGGTTTACCTGCCACCTCATCAGCCTTTTACCAAGTTCCCCAGCTACCATCTTCTCCTACAGGATCTATGTTAGCTTGACTGCACCAGCTTGTTTTAGCCAAATTTTGTACTGCTCTATTCTTAATCATACTGAATAAAAAAATGAAAGCAAGTATTTTTGCTATTACTGTTGTTATTATTGTTTTTATTATTATGCTTCACAGGACATTTGTTTGACAGTCAAAAACATATTTAAGAGCTTTTCAATAACTGTGCCACCTACGATGCCATTAATCATCTGAAAAGTAACAGCAAAAGATGAACTCTGCAGCAAAAAATTTCTTCTACTTTAGCAACACAAGTTAAGGATTTTTCCCTTGGGCCCACAGCTTTTCCCAGCCCTCAACCACAGGTGACTGGAGATGGGTGCTACACTGCACACACTGCTCTGCTTCTGATCCACTGACTTCATCAGTAAAGCTCTGGGCAGACTCAAGGAGTAACAATCATTCCTGGCTGCTGGAATCTCCCCAGGGCAGGCTGGGGAGGTGCTGGGGACTTACCACATGGCATGCATGTAGGTTGGAGGTAGGCGGGGGCTGCTGACGGGGGTACAGTTGTAAGACCTCATGATTCTTTCTGCCAAGAGAAAGTTACGAAATAAACTGGCCACAAGCAGGTCTTGTCTGAAGAGCTTCTGGAAGAGATCTGCCAAGAGAGATGGCATTAATTATGAGGTGAGTGTTTTTGTAACTTGAGTACCTCAGGTAAAACGCAAAAAATCATTTAAACCACTAAAGTATGTTAATATTTTATTCCAGTAAAAAGGAATCTACAACAGTTTTGCAGTGACATGACAGCTATTAAACAGCAATCTGCCCTGAAGTATTGCAGTTGCTGTCCACTAGCAGAATTAAATACTTTCTACCTTAGGTTGTTTTTTGCCTTTTCTGGATAAAACATTTCTTTTGCTGTCTCAGTTGAACTCAGCCTCCCTAAGATTTTGGAAATCCCTGAGAGAAAAAAGGACCTGTGTGTACTATGTAATCAAGAGCTATCCATCTGTTAGTTGGCAGTTTGATGTGCTTATAAGAAGCCAAAACGAATCCTCAAAGACAGAAAAGGAGGCATCATCTTCTAGAGAGGCAAAGAAGAATTTCTGTTGTTCTGAGCATAAGAAAGAGCACAGCTGGAAAACTGTTTCCACATTAGGCTACTCATCTTCCAGAAGAACTAACTCAGAGCACAGGTAAAGAAAAGGGATGAAGTTACTCATGGGAAAAACAGGCTGTCTTACCAGCAAAGAGGAAAAAACAAACTTTCTTTATGATACTAAGAAAGGCTGGAATGAAACAGAATGCTCTTTACAAATACAGAGAGAAAGGAAACTATTCAAGCTAAAGCAATCATGTAAGCACTAGAAAAAAACCTTCTGGTTTCTAATGATCAGGTTGCTGAAATGCTGCTGGTAAAAAGAGCAAATTAAAAACAAAAATAAAAAAGATGCAGTCTGATCTGTTCTGTCAATACCAGGCTTTACTTCCTCCTCACTTCAGTGTCCCACTTATTCTACTTTTCATCTTTCTTCTTTGAATAAGCAACACTCAATCTGATGAGAACCTGATTCACCTGCCCAGGCCTTACCTCTAGGCAAGACATTCCATGCAATGGTGTCTGTGATAGCAGTGAAGATCCAGTTCAGCTCTCCCAGGGGAGTTCTCCTGTCATTCAATCTCCCAGGAATCCTACAAGTAGGGGAAAAACCCAAACATTTCCTATTAATTTTTTTTTTTTTTTTTAGACAGACACATGCACACCTCAACCAAGGCTCACAGAGGACAGTATTTCTAGAACCTTCATTCTTAACCAAGAATTAATGTTGCTAGTAAAACTTCCCTTATCCAAAACCCAGTCTACAGATTTGTCACATGGCCACCAGCACTGCACACAGGTGCAAATCCAGCATCTTTCTAAAATGTTACTGAGCATAATCAGCAGCTATTCAAAGAGGAGACATTTTCTGCAATTAGGAAGTTTCCAAATAATACCCTGGAATTCATGGAAATCCATCACCTGAATGCCAGTTCCTTACCCTAATTTAAGATTATCATATTGCCCTACAGACACTCAGCAGCAAAAGACACATTATTTCTAAATTCTATAGATCAGGAACTATTAAATCCAGAGTGATAAACACCAGAAAAAGCTTAAAAGAAAAGGACAGTGAATGAATGTGACCCAGTGAGGAATTTAATGAGTTTGCTCCAGTGACCCTTCCAGGGAACAACTTGAACATTGTGGATAAACATCTGCAAGAGAGAAAAATCTTGGTGCCCACAAATACTTTACTCAAGTGGAGAAAGAAAGAAGAGCACTTGAGCATTAAAAGAAAGGGAAGTAATCCAATCCTCCCCTTTCAAAGCTCAAGGCAAACACACAACACTTTGGCTCTGCTCAGGAGGAACCTGGTGAAATTCTGTAGCCTGACACTCACAAAAGGTCACAGAAGACTCCTGGTCTCCTCTGTTATTATTCTAGGAATCAATACCCCAGAAACAATGGCCTGACTGAAGCATATTCCGTGAAGGTGGAACAGCAGTGCCCTCCTGGATTCTTGCTGTTCCAGGGTCCAGGGTTTATTTTGTGTGAACTGAAAAAAGTCACTCAGAGTTATTTCACCCAGGAGCAGACCCAGGATCTCACACTATTATTGTTCAGCTGTAGCCAGACATGAGGTCCAAAGCAGCTCCAGGAACAACATGCAGTTTGGGATCTGTGATTTCAGAGACCAAACAGCAGCCTACTGTGACTCAAACACACCAACACACCCTGGCACTCTCAGCACAGCTCTTTTCCCCTTGAGAAAGTACCAGAGAGAGGATGGGGAAGTTTCAGAAACAGACACCAACCCTGGTAAGACATCAGACAGATTTAATCCTAGTGCACCCTTGCTTCCCTTCTGCAACAGGGTTTCCAATATTAAAAATATCAAGACAGAGTACGTGAAGCAAGCAACTCCTGATCTGCAGAGCAGCATTCTCTCCATGCAGGTTCAGATGAAGCATATTCTGTAACAGTGAGAAATTAACATCTTATAAAAAATTCCTGTCTTAATATCAGAGGAAAATATACATCTCTGAAACCGTGTTTGTTAACTGATCCCCCAGAGCAAGCAGGAGGAACACAAGGCCACACAACTGCTCTTGTGAGGATTCACATAAATATTTGCATTGCAGAACACCCTCTGCAGCAAAACAGCAGCCTTCCCCAAATCCAAATGTTATTCAGGAGGAACCAAAGTTTGGGGAACAAGGTATGCTGCTGCTTTTTTGTATTTGTAGATCTCAAATAGGTACTTAGTATAGGCTTTGTTTCAGATTTTAAAATGCATTTGGTATTCTCTAAAACTGTCTGCAATATCCATAGAACATACAGCTCCCTGTGAGGGACTGGAGGCAGGAAGCAGGATTTAATAGGATGTCATTCTTCCACCTTACGTGCCACCAGGTACCCACCTCCCAGCCCAGTCAGCAGAGCTGCACCACACCACAGCATTGCCACAGCCCCCAGCACACAGGAGGAAGTCAGAAGAGACACATGGCAATCTCCTACTTGTGTCTTCACTCAGTTAAAGATTTGAAATACTCAGTTGTACACTGGTTAATTTAAAACACTGTCTATACCTCTCCTACAGCAGCAGAGATCACTTTACTTTTGTTATTGCTGTAGAGTTCCACTACAAAAAAATTAGTTCATGTCATTTTTCAGGGGGGTATATCTCCCTCCTTCCAATCCACCCTGTGGCTATAAAGCTTCTTTTAATTTCTATTTGGGCATGCATCTGCATAACCAGAATGTCACAAGGCTCCAGAAAGTATTGTTCCCCACGAGGAATATTGCTGTCATCTCAGCATCACTTCTCCTGATGTCTTTCACATTATGCTTTGACAATCAGCAAGAGCCTTTGACAGTAAGGACAAAGCAGACCTCATTTGTAAAAACTATTCTGGAGGGAGGGGAAGCAAAGGAAAGAAGGGCAGGCTGTCTCAGATGCTCGCTGCAATTTAACATCTCTGGGCTCTCAATTGCTTCTTCCGTCAGCTTCCTGACAGGCGCCTTCCCAGAGACCTAAATCATGGCAGTCTATTGTGAAAAGTGAGAACTACAAAATGTCAGGGTCACTAAGGAGCTCGTGCAAGGTGTAACCATCAATGTCCTTGTCAGAAATTTAGCAAAATCCCATGAATCACTTTAATTACAGGGCAAGTGTTTGCTTCAAAGGATGCCAGGTTCCCCCTCTGGATGGGCTCCATCATTATCTCTATTTCTGGAATAAAAGGCATGAAACATTGGGATATGCAGTATCATACCTGGACTTCAGAAAACCAGAGGCTTTGGCATCGATGTACACCTGCAAATATTGGCAATAATTTTAGGGGTTTTTTGGGGGGGAAATAGTACATATATTCCACTTCCCACTCTTGCACAAAAAAAGAAGAGAGCATGCCCTAGGAAATGGTAAAACAGTAACCAGGAGAATACATACTGTCAAACTGAGCTGAACAGGCAAGAACTGCTTAGAGAGGATCAATGCAGTTAATGTGCTCAAAGACAATATGTCCTCATCCCAGAACAACAGGAATGGTAGAGGAGTGCTGTGATTGGGCTCCTGGAGCCTTGGCAGATGACTTGAGAAAGACAAAACATTTGAGGCTCTTAAATTATTTGTTCAAGAGTGCTGTAAGGATTTGTACACGAGTGCTCAATTCAGTCATCCCTCTGTATAAAGAGATGAAAGAAGTGTTGCCATGAAAACCATCCTTTTGAGCACAATCTTCACTCTGTATTTACAATGGGCTTTGCCTGCACTAGAGGCTGATACCCCGTAACAAAGGCAATAAAATGAAATGCTCCATGCCAATGAAACCACATTTATTATGGAACAGAAACTTTCCAGAATAACATTTTTCCTCAACTCAAGTGCATTTTACCACCAGGCAGGGTGGCAGAGCATCCCTGCTAGAGTGTGGCTAACACTACTTACCAAAACATATTCTGAAATATGCTCCAACGCCTTCTACTGAGTTTTCTGGAAGAATCTGAAGGTGCAGGAAGCTGCCTAAACTGAGTCTAAAGGGAAACTAAGAATTATAGTTTTTCCACTATAAATAAAATAATAAATACTAAAAAAACCCAGCCTGCACTATTTCAGAATTTGGCCTAGTACATGGTTGATTAAACATCTGCAAAGGCATCTCACCTGATGGCAGCTGTGACCCCACAGCCCAGCTACAGAGGGACCATGGTCCTGCCACCAACACCAGAACTGCCCTTTTGCCTTCCAGTGCCTTTACTCACTTGCTCAAGAGGCAATAAATAGCATTTGTCCCTGTCTAGCCCTGCTGATAATCACAACTCTTCCCCTTTCTGCAGCTGGGCAGGAACCTCTCCTGCACTGCTCTGGCTGTTGTGTGACTGTTCTCTGGCTGTTCTTCCCATGTTACTTGCCTGTTACTTACTCAACAGGAAGTTGTTTTACAGGCAATACTGTATCTTTTTTTTTTAAACACAGTTTCAGTGGGTTTAGTCTAATTTGCTAACCCAACAATAACAATTTTGTTTATTACACACAGGTCAGTACCACTCTTACCACTGATTTTCAAACAATCCACTGATTCCAAGGTCTGTGATACCCTGGAGAGGAAGGATCAGCTTAGTTCTGAGGGCATGCACCAAAGCTATCCCTTATATTACTGCACGATTTCTCCATTTTCTCCCATTACATTACTTCTGCTGTGTAGTATCTCAGGATTTTATTTTCCCTACTTTGTCTTTAAATCGGCTCCTACTGAGCCATTACTCATCAATAGTCAACAGACATTAAAACATTAATAGTTTCCAGTCAGTGACATTTGACAACACTTAAAAGTGGAAACAAAATTAATTTTAGTCTCACATTTGTTATTTTTGGTGATTTTTATAAATGGATTTTGTGCTGGTGAAGGACAGGGATGGGCTCTGCTCTCAGAACCCCACAGGCTGCAGCCGGGCAGATCTCCCCCATGCTGCTCCTGCCGCCCTGGCTCAGAGCTGGCTCCCAGAAAAGGTCCCTTGTCACCACCCCGTGACAGCAAGGGGCTCCCTGCCAGCTGGGGAAGGGAGCTGTGGCACTAGATTCTCCTGGTCATTAAAACCATTGCCTGCCAGGTGGCCCCAGCAGGAGCAGTAACAGCTCGCAGGTCACCAGGATTTTTGCTCAGAGAATTCCCACCCCCTGCAAAGGGAACACAGGGAAAAAAAAATCCCAGGAAAGCAACTGATTGTTGTTCTTGCTCTCCTGAAAAAAGGATTGCAGGAGAAGGAGCCTAATCCAGAGATACAAATTAAGGCGTTCTTATTTGCCAGTTCTTGGCACCCAGGTTTGTATTACCACACATTCCTTTGAGTTTTTTTCCAAAATGTTCAAAAAGCAGAACAAACCCCAGTTCATGTCAGTTATTTCTAAACCAGGGATTATTTTTGCTTCATCTCAGAAGATCTGGAATATAAATGCACATTGGGATATACCCCACGTTTATTTATCAGGATGCTGGCTTAGCCTGGATAATTAGATCTGAGCCCTTCAAAGAAGGTGCAGCCTGATTCAGTCACAGTCTGCAACAGCAACTGCCCTAAAGACAATGAAATCATAAATTACAATATACACACAGGCAACCCAGGAAGCATTCCAGACCTATCTTAGGTCTGTAATAAAACCCATTTTTTCTCTATATTTGATATATGCAGCAGACTAAGATCATGAGGTTTAAATATTTGTGAAACCAACTTGTGGCAGGCTTGCCCTGAGAACAGCAGGAGTGCTGTGGCATTACCAATGAGAATCAAAAATACTGATGAAAATTATCTTTTTGCCAGCAAACTATTATTTAAAGTGCATTTAACTCTCAGCAGCACAGTTGGATGTACAGAGAAACCAATTCTTGACTGGCCTGGCTCAGACCTTCACTGCCCCTCACCATATGGTCTGTGACAGGGTACACTCCTGCAGCAGTATGCTGGTTGCAGTTAACATAATATCATCATTGTACTGGAACACATTAATCCAGTGGGCTGAGGTGATCCAAGTCCATGCTGATGATGAGCCCACCAGTTCAGGATGAACTTCTGCTCACCTTTGCTGACCATCCCCTTCACTCTGCCCATCTCAACAGCAGTCAGGACACCACACGTCTTTGTACCACAAATTACTTCTTAACTTCAGGACAGTCTAACCTTCTCATGCCAAAAATCCCTGTTAGCCCAGCTCTGAGTACACAGGCAAAGCCAACCCAACCCCTGGGCAGATTCCCTTCCTGCTCCTCATCTCCTTAAAACCAAAAGAAAACCAAAACCAGCCACATTTTCACAACAGTTCTGAGAAAACAACATCCATTGGTGGACCTTTGCCTGGACTGACCCATCTCTGATCTCTACCACCTAGCTGGGGTCCTGTCTCTGTTACTTTAGTTGTAAACTGAAAAACCTGTTTCTAGTTTGGAAAGATTAGTGCTTCTGAAATACAGCTTTACAGGAATCACTGCTGACCTTCCCCAGCTCAGATGAGACAGAATAATCAAAATTTCACACCTAAAATTAGCATGATTAAATACCTACATACTACTCATGAGTCTGACTACTCCAAAACACACATTGTGGAAGAGCTAGTAGCAATGAGAAGCATTTTTAACCTCATCTGAATGTTAAACATGCAAGTTAACATCAAATGATTTAGTAAAGCAAAAACCAAACAAGAAATTTTAGCTGATGCAATCTTACCCTCATTGCTTCTGTTATAACAGATAATTTGCTATTGGCAGAATGAGAATGAATGATTGCTGCACTTTGCTACACCATGCAGAAGCTTATTAAAAAAACCCAAGGAAATATAATATATTTCTATTAAGAATTAATGCTTGTTATCCAGATTCCTGTGTTCTTCACCCCTTCCTGGGTGCCCTTCAATTTTCCAGTTTTCATCTTAAACAAAAGGTGGTAACTGGACTCTGGACATCTGTGTGCCAGAAGAGTTCTAATTATTCCCAACAGCAGCATTTCTGGAGTGAAAATTTATCAGAAATTGAATGAATGAGCTTTAATTAAGCACTCCCAGACAATTTGTGCATGTGTATTGATGTTCCAAGCACAGGGCATTCAAAATCAATCTGCAGGGAGCACAGAACCCCTGCATCTGGTGACTGCAACCATCTCTTACCCTGCTATCAAGAATATGCTTCCCATATTAAACATTTAAAAATTTTTAAATCTTAAAAAACCAGCAAAGACCAGGGTGGACAGATATTTTTATTATTTCATAGCCTACTCTCTTTGTATAAACTGAGGAAAAGGTGCCTTGATTGACCTCAGCTACCTAACAACCAGTAATTATGCTCAAATATTGCTTGACTGCAATGGTCATACCATTCTGCAGTGTTGTCAAGTCTGAAACTTAGCAACACCATCAGACAAGGCACAGCAGGACAGCACAGCCATGAAGTGAGAACCAGTCTTTTTGGTGAAGTGTTTTTCCACTCATCAGTTGGTTTTGGTGATGTGGAGGGTTGTGACCACATCTTCTCTGTCAATGCTCCCATGCCCAAAACCAGCCACACACGTGGCTTGTCAGTGCTGGACTTCCAGGACTGTGGCCACAAGCCATGTCTGCAGTGGGCAAACCCCCCCAGCACAGCCCCAGCTCTGGCTGCACAGCCACTTCCTGAGCAACTCCTCACTTCTGTGGCCAATGCTTATTTCATGGCAAGGCAAGAAATGACAAATGCTGTAGGTTCAGTACCTGAAGAAGCTTTCCAAAGAAATTTCTCAAAGGCAAACCACAGAAATGCTATAAATAATGAGGAAGTTACGAGCAATGGGAAAAAAAGTAATCATAAAATTTGGCTTACTTCTCTATCAAATCCAGTGTGACTCCTGGCACCAGCCTGACACTCTTCTGCATACAAAACCTGTGGAGAAGAGAATAAAAATAAAACACTCTAATGAACAGTTAATGACAAGGTTCTGTGGAGAGAATATGGAAGGAGGTTCCTTTATTACAGTGCTTCTGCTTTTAAGATGGTGTTTGGGTAGAAAACTTTGCCACGGCATAATAGGAATGAAACAAGGCCCTCAATATTTGTCAGACTCATGATTATGAGGCAATTTCCATCGTCAGGTGTCAAAACTGGGGTATTGTAACTGTCACAGTGACAAGATTTCCAACACACAGTGGGGGGAAAGGGCTCACAGTCATCCAGCTCAGTCTCTCGGGAGGAGAAGGCGACACGAGAGCCGTGGAGGTTTGTGCTTCTGGAATAATGATTAGCGTTGGCTGAGTTTCCCTGAAGAGATTTGGCACTGCAGGCAGGAAAGTGAGAAAGGGAGGGAACAAGGGGGATGTGTCAAGTTCAAACACCTCAGTTATTTAATTAAAAAAAGTGCTGACTCCCTTTCCTCAGCACCACAAATACCACTGCTTCAGGAGCGCCAGCTCTGGGAAACGCAGAGTCCCATTAGCACTGCTGTGCCCTGTGCCCCAAAAAGCCTCAAAACATCCTCAAAAATGTATTAATATAAATTAAAATTCATCCTCTGCCCTTTACTCTGTGCCAGACCTGGAAGCTCTGTGGGCAGAGGTGGTACCAGGAGGATTGGCTTCCCAAGAAATGCAGCTCCTGGAGTCGCTGCAGCAGGAGCCCCTCTGCTCACCAGAGCCACGATACCCACATCCAGCAGGCTCTTCCCCAGGCAAGGAAGAGAACAATGACTTCCTCACAGGCAAAACAGGCAGAGTCTTTTTCTGAGATCTCGAGGACCCTCCAATTCTCCTGCAGCAGCCCCTGCCTGCAGGACATCCCTCACTGCCAAGAGCAGGGATGGGCTCTGAAAAGCTCAGACGTCTCCAGGCTGCTTTGCTGACGTGTGTGTCATCCATCATAAAAAAAAAGTCATAAAGCTATCTATGAACACTACAGTGGGATCCCTAGACAATCTGCTAAAATATAAAAATCTTACAACACAGCTTTACAGAAGCATGCAGGGAAATACCCCTCTCAAATGAGAACTGCAGGCAGAATTCAGCACAGCAGAAATAGGTCAGCAGAATCAGGCCAGAGTCTCCCTGCAGACTAAAGATGCCAAAAGACTTCCTAGCTCCTCAGCTCAATGCCTCTACATCACAACATATTTCAATAAGGACCACACCAGAGCCAGCACAACTCTGTACTGTCACACATTTGCTGTCCCACCTCTGCTCAGCCACGCAGGAGTTTGGATTTCCTCCGGAAGCCTCCCACCCGAGCCAGGATTTCACCCCACTCCCTCAGCACTCTTACAGGCTCACGTTCTTGCAAGACTCAAAGTACCAAAGGGTAAGCAACCTCATCCTGCTCAGCACAGCCAGCCTGGGCTGGGCCAGGCAGCTCAGGGCACAGAACTGGTAACTGGGCTCACTTGCCACTGGGCAAGCGAATGCTTAAGTCTCCTTTTTGCAAGGATTTTTCCCAAGCACGAGGCTTTGGATTACAGCTTGTTGGATTAGAGGCAGAAAGCTTGCCCTACATGTTCAGGACACACAACAGGAGACAGGCCAGGGTGCCACCTGCCCCCAGCAGGACAGGCACAGCTCTGAGGGTCAGCTCTCAGCAGGTACCCCCACGTCTCAGTGTGTTCTGCTGCTGCCCTTTAGCACTTCTCAGGGAGCTGCTGCTATCACACTGTGAGCAACGTGCAAATAAGCTTAGATTGAGGTTATTTTGTTTGAGCTCGTGGCTCCTCAAAGAGAACAAATAAAAGCAGATTGCACTTGAGAACCCATCAAGTCTGCTCTGACCATGGATCTGTCACCAGAACGGGAATAGAGCAGCAGAGCTGACTGCTGGGGTACCAGCTGGGGAGAGGAAAAGCCCCCACCACTGCCCTCAGTATTGAGAGATCAGTTCATTAAACCCCACCTAACCAGACTATCTGCATTTCCTCTCTGACAACTGCCTGCTGCCAAGAAAATGTACTTGTAAACAAAATGTTCCTCATCCTGTATCTGCAACCCCCTCCCATCACCCCAAGGCTCCACATGGGATGTCTGAATGGTTGGTGTCATCAGCACAAACATCAGGTGAAGTCCATTGAGCTGCATGTGAACACACCAAGAAATGCCAGGCAATACAAAAAACCCAGAAGTACACATAACAATGATCAATTGGTTTCTGCTCAGGTATCACAGGAAGATTTTTTAAAACTCAGTGTACTTTTTCTAAATAAATCTGGGACAGAGAATTGGCTCAGCTAACCCCCCCTCAAGATCTCAAGCAGAAATGCAAAATATGTGAGAAAAAAAAAAGCACTCTAAATGCTTCTTTTAATTGACCCAATAGAAAATCAGCTCTCATGGGTCAATTTTTTTTCTTCCAGGCACCCACAACCTTGCTTTCCTAGCATGCTGGTAGAGGAACTGCATTCTGAAATTTCCAAACCCGAGCAGTTCCCCAACTCTTTGTTTCTTTGTTTTTTGGTGTGGGAGTCTTCCACCACTTTTCAGGAACCTTATTACTCTTTTATGAGTGGGATTTCATGGTTCAAAGCCTTAAGGTCCTTAAGACAATTTAGAAAAGCACAGCTCCTCCCTGAGGTATAAAATCCTGAGCATATAATTGCAGCTTGTTTATGTCTTAAGGGGCTGAGATAATAAAAGCATATGACTCACTACTGATCACAACTTCCAATATCCTTGATTTTTGCTTGAGACAGCCCGAGAGACAGATCTGCATAAAGCAGTGCTCCAAAGATATGCTGATTTCTGCCAGTTTCTGCAAGAGCTGAAACCCTTCCTGATTAGTGCATATCAGTCAAGATGAACAATCCATAGGGCTGAGCTCTAAGCTTGCCTCATATATCACTATTTATAGTTAACAATGTGTGTTTGGAGTGTGGCAGCTCTCAGCAGTCACTACATGTGAAGCTGGGCAGTACCAAGGATCAGGATGGACACACTGGACTCCTGGACTGTCAGGGTGAGTGTCATGCACCACGTTCAGAAGGCAACCTGGGTTTCTCAACCAGCATCAATTTTTCTTTCCCTGAAATCAGGCTGAAATGGATCCAGCTGTAACCCCATTTGCCAAGTGATTTTGTCTATCAGTTGTTTTCTTCAAGCACAGAGCACTGGGCTGCATGGGCATCTGAAGGGGTTTCCAGGAGCAGGCAGGGTTCAGAGCCAGCCCAGCACCATCTCTTGGGAAGAGCAAGGCTCCATGACAAGACAAGTCACTTCAGCAGTGAGGAGCTGTCACAGGAACAGCTATATTGCAACCTAACCTCCTCTTTCCTTTCACCTGCACCAGAAGGGAAGCACATCATTCCCTCAGCATTAGATTTCTGCTTATGTAAGTCAGAAAGACTGAAAGAATTGGAAGATATTACAAGTATCTCCAAAGACAGCTCATTCCTCCTGGAGCTCTGGTGGCTCAACTGCCCACCCTTGTCTGCAACACCTACAGGTTCCCATCTATTTTAACCCAGCCTAAAAAACCACCTGAAATTATTCATTCTAGACTACACCAAACCTTGAGAGGATCAAGTGAAGGTGGACAGAGCTACCAGGGTGCACACCCTGGGTTCCTCACCCCGTGTCCTCAGCTGGCACCACAACTCTTTGTGATCCTCCCTGGTGTTGGGTAAAAATACAGCTCTGTGAAAGTTCCTGCTATCTGTGGCAGTCTTTTATAACTTTCTGCCTAATTAACTTGGTGTGTCATTTCTTAACATCTTCCTTTTGTTTATTGCTCAATTTCTTTCTCTACAGCATTATTTAATGCCACACTATTATTTACAGCAACTGCAATATTTGGAATACAATTTGTAAAAAGGACACAATTTACAAAAAGTTGTATTGCACTCTGTACTATTTCTGTTCTCTGAAGAAGCAGATATTTAATTCCCTGAACAGTAAATCTCTTAATCTGAGCAAACCCACATATTGAGCTGGAAACTAAAACGTAATAAGTAGAAGATAACAATACTTTCACCTTTCTAGTTCTGATTAATAAAAGGCTGTCCCAGATGCATAGTTCAAATCCTGTAATTCAATACTGCAGAGAAACTTTAGGTTAGATGAAGCACTGAGACCAGCAAATCTATCATTTCAACAGAGGAGCTACACAAATTACAAACTTGCCTTCAGGGGTGGGGAAGATACTCACCACCTCAGAGCGATTTTGATGGGTGTCGTAAGGCAGGAGGTGAAGAGGTCAGCTGGCAGGTCAGGGATCATGGGGAGCAGCTCGTTGGCTTCACAGGCTGCCAGCTGGATGCAGTTCTTCATGGAGGGGGGCAAAGGCATCTGAGCAAGTGGGTGGTTTGGGTTAATTGCAGCCACCTAGAAAGAGCCAGGAAACAACTTGCTGAATTCAGTCAGCTGCATTTTCTACACCATTTTGAACATAACCAATGAAGAGCTAATCAACATTTTGGTTAAGAATATAATTTTTTGAGAGGAGTAACTCACAGAATGAAAAACACAAGTAATCTTTCCAGAATCTTTCTGAGAGAGGAGAACAAATTAAATACTTCAGCCAGATAAAATTTAGATCTGTCATACTCAGTTCTTAAAGAAACAGGAGAGAGAAATGGAACACCTGGGGTGTCTCCATCACCCTTTCTTTTAAGGGTTAGAAAGCAAAGACCCAAAGTGACCTGTGTGCTGTGTCACCAGGCCTCTGAAGTCCATTCTTTCCAAGACCAACATTTCAGTCAGTTTCTTCTGTTTTTCAGCTGAGTTAGGTGGTGCAGCTGACTAGTAAACTCATTCATTACCATCTCTATATGTCAGAAATTCTGTCTATTTGAAGAAGTCCATTTGGTGTCTCAGAAGGGTCAACAGAGAAGTGAACACATATGTCACCAACCCAGAGCCTGGCACAACCACATACCTCTTCTTCAGTAAAGCATCTTGGTAAGCTATGGAGAAGTTCCAGGTGCTAGTTCACAAATTCTGCAAACTATTAAGTTTTTTTATTATTCTTTTTTTTTTTCCATTCTAATCCCAGAGGCAGCAGTGACACACTTTGGCTTTCTCAAGGTGTCCAAATTAACTAAGACCTGTCCTTGCTTTCAGTTGAGTTGTGCAGCTCTCAGCAAACACTCATGCCATACCTTGGGGGAGAGGAAGCGACTCTTAAGCCATCACTTGTCCTCTGAGTGATAATTACTCTCAACAAAATCTGTGTTGTATGCTAATAACAACAACAAAAATTAGAACACTGAAAAGATCTTTTATTTGAGGAGGAAGGCATGAGAGACTGTGAACATTAGCTCTGCACAGTTTTATACATCTAAAGCAGCCAAAGTGCTTAGCCATGGCTACTCACTCCTTAAAGAAAGACCTTCCCCCTGGGCAGCCTCATAAACGGGCTCTGTAGGTGGGAAGTACATTTAGATGGATTTTCTGCTTTCTGTGTGGTGTGACACACTGATGCCTTGGCATTTGTCATGGTCTGGTAGTGCCCCTCAGTTCTGACAGGAAAGCACCTCCTGCTCCGAGCCCTGCTCAGCCCCTGCATCCACTGAAGTCAAACTTTCTAGACTCCCTAGTTGCCTCATAAATATAACTTTTTATCAGGGCAATATAAGAAATAAGTAGAAGGCTAAAGAAAGATAAAAAACATAAATAGGCAAAAATGTACTCATTCAAAACTGTAACAGTAAATAAACTACACAAAGTTACCCTGTACAAAAGGTTATAGAAATTATCAATATGCACTTCTCCCTGATCTCTACTTGTGGGTTTTTTTCATATGTCAACAGTTTCTGTAAGCAATTAATTAGATGTAGCCCTTGCAGCAGGCCATAAGGACTCAGAACTTCTTTCAGCAGAAGTGTTCTCAGGGCAAAGGGACACAAATTTTCCTGTGTAAGCTTTGTAAGCAAAAATTCCTTATAATCAGGAATTACTGTGTTACTGATTGTTATTTCAGGGCAACTGACACTCCACAGCCCTTCAGCCAAAGTAACAGTGGTAATGTTAACTGATGAATCACAGTGAAACCTGCTGTCACCCCTGCAAGCTGGTGGCTGTAACTGGGTCTGAAACCCGAGCCCAGCTGCCCCGGCTGAGCAGCACTCAAGGTTTGCTGCTTGCAGGGGCTCTGCCTATGGGAGGAAAAGGTGAGGGATTTGCAAATCTTACCCCTGGTCATGAACAGAAAGGGAAACTGTGTGTGTGTTTTACTGTTCCTGAGAACACCTACCCACCTATATAATTAGGCAAAGAAACACACTTGAGAGAAGCCCAGGCCCTTTTTGAACGGGCAGCTACATTCCAGGTAAAGCTGGGAGGAACTCTGCCCCAGGACAGAAGGCAGGAGTTGTTATTCCAAGTGCTGACCAGAGCTGCCAGCTCCACACAGCCCCTGTGGGAGAATCTGCTTCCCCTGAGGAAGATGTGAGTGCAGCCAGAGGACAGGAGATGTTCCTCTCTCCCAGCAGATGGTGGGTTAGAAAAATCCTCCCCCAAGACGTGATGCTACACCAGATAACCCTCTGCTGGGCTGCCACTGAGCCAATTTTTTGCAAATTAATGTTGAAGATGGAAAAACAAAACCTGTGAGTGCCTGAGCTCCAATCATGCCCAGGGAGTCATCCACCCTGCTGGAGGGGAAGCTGAGCAGGTGCTCCCACCACAACACCCAAGCCCTGCACCAGGAACAGCCCCAGCCCACTGGTGGCTGCAAGGAACACGGAGAAACTCCACCAGTAATGCTGGAAATGAGAAAGCCACATCTCCTGCAGACATCCAGGAGGCACGTGGCAGCCTTTGCTTCTGCACATCTCCAGTGCAGAACCTCTGCTGCACGGAGCAAGTGTGAGCCAGAGAAACGTAAGTCACAATTACACAGAAAATTAATCAGAAATAACCAGCCTGCTGTTTTATCATTGCTAGCAGAGCACAGATAAAGTGGCTGCTTGACTCTGCAGACCCAGCAGACCCAGCTGATCAGAGAGCTCAGCAGGCAGTGCCAGCCTCCTGCTACCCACTGCAAGCAGAGCTGGGAGGCAGCAGAGCCAGGTGCTGGCTCCTTGGGTCACTGCCACAGACTTTGGGAAGCTTCTTATCTTTACAAAATATGGCATTATCTCTGGCTGAAGAGAAGGAATAATGACAGGATCTATATATCCCAAGCTACTGGACTGTCTTCTGTCAGGAGAATGGAATTTCCACCTGTCAAAAGAGACATCATAGAAGCATCTCCAAAAACCAGCATTAAGAATGAAAGGAATCATAGCCAGGGATATAGCCAGGGATCTGTGACTGTCAGCTGCCTAATTAACTGCTATTACTTCCTTGAGGTTTTTTGGGCTTCTTTAAATAGTGTCTTAGAACTACAACAAAGTTAACCCTTAAAAAACATGCTGTCTGTGTATGCTAAGGATAGCAGGAATTTCTGGCACTGGGGGTCTTGCCATCTCCAGTTGCTCCACAAAGAATCACTCTGCATTTCAGATTTACTTCAATAAATGTATTAACACCTACATTTACAATGAAAGACAATTTTTCATTACACACATACACAGCTTAAGTATTCTGTGAACTGAAACCACCAGTGACAATCCCTCTGTATCAGGTTTATTTTATTTTGCATTTTCACATTCAGTTCAACAGCACTAAACTCTAACTGCATCCAAATACATCCCCAGATGCTAGACTTCTGCAACTAAAATAAATATGTCTCATTCACCTCACTATTTATCTCAGCAGAAAAGACCATTAGGGCACAAATTCATTCTATTAACATTACCATTTCATTAGCATTTGTATTTAAAATTGTTCCAAGTTTAATAGGATAGTAAACTGAGCCAGGAAGATTGGAGTGGCAAAATTATTTGCAAATTAATTTGCTTTCCAGCATAGTTCTAGAGACATTTTTCAGCTGTATATAGCAAAGCTAGCTTGAACTCAGCCCCGAGGCACAAGCACAAAGGAAAATTTTGCTATGGACAGTGTTCTCACCTCCAACTCTTGCTCCCTCTGTAGTGCAAACTGTTTGAAGGACTTGACAATAAGGCCAGCATTAGAGCAGTCATAGACAAAAATGGAAGGACTGCCCATCCAGGTCTGCAGGTCATATATGGATAGAGGAATATACTGAGTATAGTTCTGGAAGAAGGAAGAAAACACTAGAGTTACAAAGAGACAGAGAAGCAGCAGAACCTTCATGGGAGAGATAATAAAAAAATACACCAGAAAAATTCCAAATCTGAAACCACAAACTAAAACCTAATTGAACATTGGCCACATCAGTCCAAATATAAATACCAATACAAATAAATACAAACACAAATACCAATCAACAGCAGCAAATACTGAGGACTATGAGCCCAGCTCCAACAGAAACAACAACCGGGTTCATTGTGGTACAGTCTGAAAGGCTAAACTAACCAAAACTGCTAAAACTCAGCAAAGAGTGCTCTGAAGTGTGCTAACAGCTCCAGCCAGCTTCTAACAGTCCAATTTTATCTCAGATTTTTGCAACACTGCTGAAGGATGTAAACCAGCTGTCTGTAATTTAACATCAAATGTCTCTAACTGAAAACTCCATCAATAAATCAAGACTGGCAATTAAAACTACGTAGCCCATCAGCAGCTATGCCAGCTTAGTTTCACAAGATGCTTTGTAATTTTATTACAGCCTTTAGCTTCTAGGCAAGTTTCAGAATTATCCAATAAAATTAAAACAAACAAAGCCCCCCTTCAACGAAGTACTGTAAAAAGGAAGTGTCTGTAAAAAGGAAGTATTTTGTTACTTGTCTTCCATCTTAATGCCCCCAAATAACTGGAGGCCAGAGCTTCTCAAACACAAGGAGGATCAAAAATCAGACACTGAAAATCAGCTGCGAAGGGCCACACTCTACAGTGACAGTCCGAAAATACAAACCCAAAGAGATTTCTGCCATCTGAGCCTGCAGAGCCCTCCCAGGCACAGTGCCTGGCTGCAGAATCCTTCCCATCTGCAGCCAGAGGGCAACATGTCTATGTCCCTCCAGCACTGAACCCAGCCCAAAATCTACAGTAAAGGCTGTGATGTTCCTATTAGCATCAGCAGAATGATGGATGGCATCATAACTCCCATTTAAATTCAAGAGACTTAAAATAGCTGTAACAAAACCAGTAAACTTTTAGAAAAATCAAATTTTCAAGGACAGGTACCAGAGCACATAAAGACAAGAGATCATAAACTGTATGTTATGTAAGGTAGGAAAGAGCAAGTCAATTCAACCACGTTTGCCCATATATAATAGTTTCAGTTGTTTCATTAAAATTAATAGGAAAAATTGTTTACAAAAGCCAAAGGTTTTGGCAGTTAGGAGCTTTGCAAATTGTTGCAGGAGAGAATGGGACAGGAACAACTCACCCCTGGCCCAGACCTGTCCTAAGGACATCATTCATTTTAAGCACATTCCAATCACAGCAAGTGACACATAAAAGACCCTGCTCTGGCACACATAATCAATGAGATTTTATGATCAGTGCATTGTTTTAACTTTATATTTATAGTGCATACTGCTACAGTTAGGACTGGATTATAGCTCTGATTAATATTGTGATATTTCCAGCTAGAAGAATTTTATGTCCCAGCTTTACTGTGGGGGTCACATATAACTTATCAACTTTGCTAATGATATGTAAATGAGACAGTTTGAAGGAAAAAGGCGTGTTAAAAAACAGCTTTCTAGCCTGGTTGATCAGGGTGATCTTTTAATGCTTGCTCATCTTGCCTCTGCCATGCTGTAGGTGTGGAAGAACTTGTTGGTACGTTTTGTTCTCAGTACTGGCTTTGGATTTCAGCAAGAAAGTTTCTGCTATGTTAGTACAGCTCCCACCATCCCTCTGTGACTGTTTAAAGGAGTGACAGAACAAACAGCTAAACTAGAAACTGATTTTGGACAGTCTGCATAACCAATTCCTTAACAAACAACTTCAATACTTAAAACAAAATAAAAACATCCTTCAGATTTTGTAAAGAAGTCACCCAGAACTTCAGAATGAAATCATGGGGGGGTTGATTCTTACCTTCTTGAAACCATGTTGGGATTTTCTCTGAAAATATTAGCAAGCAAAAAAAGAACATTGCTCCTTAGCAATACAACAGCATTCACAATACATATAGAAAGAGCACATCACTGCATCTTCAAATTCTGGCAAAGTGACAGATATTGCCAAATCAACTGGATTATGAGGACTGCCCCAATCCTCCCTTTGTATGCCAGTACTGTGGAGTGAGCCAGAGCAGTGAGCCTACCCCAAAATAAATGTACAACTTCTCAATGAAGTGCTGGCTTGTAACTCCTGTCAGCATCAGCAGCCAGTCAGAGCAATGAGCCATGGGACTCTTCATGAAGGGCTGCAGCTTCTGGCCCTGATTTGGTCAAATAGAGGATGTTTCAGCAGAGCTGTGGACAGGATGAGTGATATGTAAATAGTTTCCAGAGGACTTAACAGGAATACAATGATGCTGCACATTTTGTGGTTTGTATTCTCACATTAGCAGCAGAATTTGCTTCTGACAATGCCCACGTTTTGCCCCTTTGTGTCCCACAGTAAGAGATAACAGACCCAGGGAAAGGACATTTTCAAAATAGTAAGTGCATGCATGAGCATTTCAAATCAAATTTTAAAATGTCAGCACAGTCAACTTTCAGTACCTCTACCATTTCAATTCAAGAGGGCTGTCACACTGAGCCTCATTAGGCCCCCTGTTTCAATGAGACTTAATGCCTTAGGATTGATTTCTAAACACTGCTGCTATTTTTCCCCAACATTTCCTTACATTTAATCCTCTCCACTCCTGATTCTTTCTTTCCAAAGAAAGCCAATACTTGGTAACACGTGCAAAAAAATTTTGTTTCAACTTTCCCCATCAACCTCCATGATGATTATTACTTTTTTTCACCATCTGTAAGATAAATCAGAGACCCCAGCTGTTATGAAGGTGGTCACTACTTCTTACAACAGTAATTTAAGCTTCAAAATTAATCAGAATTTAGACCAATTGTTTACTGGTCTGAATGCTAATCAAGTCTCCAATACAGATGCACCAGATTGAAGAGATGCCCTCTTGCACTTTCTCCCCTTCCCTCCTACCCTCTCTACCAGAGAATGGTACTACTGCTCACTACCCAGTGAATCCTCACTCCATCATAAAAATAACTTGTGAAGTATGAGAAAAGAAGCTCAATAACCACCAAATAAACCAGGAGTGTAACTGTTCTACTGAATGCAAGTGGCACATCAGCTGAATGTGTGTTTCAGCTCCCAGCAGTGTCTCTGTCTTCCTAAGGTCAGTACCCTTAATAGACACTAAATAACTTAATTACAGGCAAAGCAAAGTACATGTAGGTCACACTAAAGGTGTTTCATGTGATCTACATTGCTGCTGCATGGCAAAGCAGGAGTACACAGAAGTCTTAAAGAAACCCCAAATACACCAATGCTATTGTACTGGGAGGCTCCTCAGCCACACAGTTCATTGTCCTCGGGCAGGATCTCCAGGTGGCTGGAACATTGGCTGTTCAGAGTTAGCAGGCATTTTAACCATAAACTTTGTGGCAAGAACTAAATAATCAGCCAGTGACATAAGTGGGGAGCCCCACTGTTTGCCCAGGCAGGACAAAGCAGATGAAGTTTGGGAACTTCAAGAACACAAGGAGAGCAAAGAGCTCTCAGCAGGGAGCCAAACAAACACCTGCGGACACCCTTTAAACCCCCAAATCCCAGCTGTTTTCTGACTTCAGTACTTCCCAGAGGAGTGGAAAGGACTGAGGTGTTCAGCACTGCACACACCTTGTTGAAGACCCAGATCTCCCCATTGACTGTTGGCCTGGGCACGCCGTGTCCGTTGTAGTGGAAGAGCACCCGCTCCTCCTTGGCGTTGCGGCGCAGAGACGTGCAGAGCTTCTTCACCTCATCCACCGTGGGGTCCAGACTCTGCTTGTACCTGGCCTGGAGAGGGGAAACGTGAGAGAACCACCATAAGTGTCACAAGGAATCCCTGACCCAGGCACCTGGTTAAGATAGAAGCACTATATACATGGGTTATCTTGGAAAAAGAAATCACAGGATATTTACTGAAGGGCTGAAGAAAGTATGTCTGGTAGTGAAGTGTGGGGCTGCACACACACAGGCAGGAACAAAGGTTTGAGTGAGTTTATCACATCTCTGAGCTCCTGCCTATTGCACTCAGGGATTATTAGCATTCAAAAAGCCTTTGGAAGGTCAAATATGTTTCCAACATGAGCCAGGCCCCAAAATAACCCTGCACGATCCTCCTAGTCCTCAAATGTTCAGCAGCTTTAAAAAACAGCCTAATTACCTGCAGATACCAGAAAAGACCACAGAAACCTACAGAACTACAGGAAAATGAATGAATGTGCAGTCAGTGAGTACTGTACAACTTCATTCAATGTTCAGTGACAGAAAAAACAGGGGCCAGGGGGAAAATGAAAGCAATCTGGCCTAACACATTTAACTTGGGGACTTCTAGGTGTCAAGATCAGGCACCAGGTTACACTAGAGCTGGGTCAGGAATATCACTCTTTCCTTAACCTCACCTCAGACAACTTAAGACTTTAAGACACAAAAGTGCACAAAAGTCCCAGATTTTTGATATTCACATGGCTGGGTAAAAAGAGGGAAAGCTGATCCAGAGCCCTTGCCAATCAATCCCTGCTTTTGGAAAAATTTCATATCCAACATCATCCCAGCTCTGGCTGTGGGCAGTACACGATGGCTCCAGCTACACAGCTCCATGAGCACATTTCCATGATCAAGAAAAACAAAAACAAAACAAAAAAGAACCCTGTTAAAAAATCCAATACCTCCAAAACATTTTTACTGGGCTAAGTTCAAGACACCTGTGCAGCAGCCAGTTTGTCATACTCAGACGTGCATTTTTTTGAAGCAAGGCCAAATAATAACAAAAAGTCTTTCAACTGTCCTTTGAAAGACAAAAGCCTGTTTCTCCCTCTCTTCTCCAGAACTGCAGAGACAGACTGAGAACCCAGAATCACAGTGGCTTCAAAGTAGAGCTGATGTATTGAAATAAAGAACCAAACGTAAGAGCAGGACAGCTGTATACACACCTGCACCAAAACCTGCCACCAAGAGCTTGTCTGTAAACCAAATCAAGTCTCAGAGTTTGGGCTTTTTAGGTTTTTTTATGATAGGCAAAGATAAGAAAGTCTTAAAAGTAAAAAGTAAAAAGAGGATGAAGCACTTTAATATAAGCTTATCTACAAAGCTTGAAAACCAGATAGAATGCTGGCTCAATTACTATTCAGCATCTCAAGCCAGCAGGCAAGGTGGATACCAGGAATCACATCATCTGCATGCCTGCAACAATGAAGAGAAGCAAGAAAAAGGAGAGAAAATACTAAGAGAGAAGCAGAGATCTGACACACTCATCCGTTTTGGGAACTTCTGCACTAAGTAAAGACAAGAGCCTGTATTAATCTTCACACGGGTCCCCCCATAGCTCTTCTTCTCTCCCTTCAGTGTTGTTATGAAGAAGTCGATTTGCAAAAATGTGCCCCTTAAATCAGGCTCTGCCTGCTAGCAGCTTTACAAGACACTATAACCAGAATGGTTGGTAATCTTTCAGCTCCTTTTTTTCCAAGGAGAATACACTCCTTGGAACACTCCTCACGTCCTTTTTAGCATAAATATTAAATACAGCTCACAATTAATGGAGGTGAATCCTTACTCGAAAACTAAAGCCAGCAGATCTAAATATCCAACCCATAAACACATCATTTGGGCCTCGAGAAACACAAGGCTGAGAGGAATGAAATGGAGAGGAGAGCCCAAAAAGCAGCAGCCAGGCTCAGTGCTACCTGTCAGCTCAGGACTTCCAGGTGTGTTTATTACACATCATTCCTGTGTACATGACAAGAAGCAGACATCTGAGTAACAAATGAGACCAGGTGGTGTCTTTTTCTTTTTCTTCCCTAAAAAATATCTTCAAGACTCTGTCATTGGTATGCAAAAAATACCAGGAGAGTAAGTACAGTAATTACAAGAAATGTTGCAGGCTTGTTCCTCTGCCTGGGGTACAGGGTGTCAGTTGCAGGGGAAGAGGAAGAACCCAACCAAAACCCTTGAAAAGCTCAATCTCAGCAACTTCTGTTGCAGTCACACAGATGTCCAGAGCTTTGTGTTGTGATTTCCCTTTGGGTTTTGTGAGCTATTGACCAGTTCCAGATTGTTCCTGTGTCTGAGGTTGATGCTGGCTGTCCCTGCCTTCTATGATGTGTTGGTGACAAATATTTTCTGGTGTTTGGCAAGGAGTCTGTGCTTCCTGACGCCATTATCAGCCAAGACAACCTCCACTTTGATTCCTCAGCAGATGATGCCCAGCTCTAGCTGCTGCTCCCAGCTGAGGTTGTCATCCTAGCAGTAGAGCTGTCAAAATGCCCGACCAGAGCACCGTGATGGACAAGCATGAAATTGCTGATGGTGATGTCAGCTGGCTTCCTGGGGTGAATTTGATTTTCTGATCACCCCAGTGTATCGCTGTCAAAAGCAATAACTTTGTGGCCACCTGATCCAGACTGTCCTCATTATTCTCCTCACACAGGCAAAATTAAAAAGGTTTGCTTGTCTATGTGATATTGCCATACTGTTATGAAATACACATTTGTTCACCTAAACTTTTTCCTGCGTGCTTGCTTAAAAACACAGTTGTGATATTTAAGATAACAGTTAAGGTCATTGTTAAGCCAGTGCCATTTTCAGTACTCCGCGAACTTATGGACTGACAAAACATTGTGTTGACAAATTTGTAGGAAATAGAAGGAGTTTCAATAAAAAGAAGTTCTGGCATCCAAAACAGGAACAGAAGAAGTTTGGGGCCAAGTGCATTAGCCCTGTTTTTGCTGTGGGCATTAGTGTTACCCGTGCTTGACACTGAAATTTCAAGTGAGATGGTTTCACTCCAAAGCAGTTGTGCTGATCACCTCCTGACACACTCTCTCCAAATTACTTCCCAAATTATTTCAAATTTCCCATCACGATGCTATAAATCATTTTGAAGAGAAAACACAGGGATTCTGTAAAGATGTGATCTATCAGACCTGCATCATTTCCTCATTCACGATCAGAGCAACGTTTGGGCTGTGTCTGGTTTGAAAACACCAGCTCTGTGTCCTCTCCATCAGCAGCACAGGGGTGACACTGCCAGTGCCATCAGCAGCTTTGAGAGGACACCAGGAACACTATCAGCGGGCAAATAAAAGCCACTGACAGTGAATGGGCATCAGCTCCCATCCCAGGGGCTGCCCCAGGGGCTGCCCCAGCAGAAACAAAGCAGCAGCACAGCACAAGCACTGTCCCCTCCTTCAGTGAGGGATTCAGCTCTTTCAGAAGATAAATAAAAGACTCACAATGAGCAGGTGATAGCTGTAACCTCTCCAAGATGAGTCTGTCTGGAGGGGAAAACACAATTTGCTGTGTTCATCAGCTTCCACCTTGCTGGGAGATGTCAGGGTGCATTGGCTGCAGCAAGGAATTCCCCCAGTTCTGTGGGGCTTGGGCTTACATTAATGGCTCCACTCTAGAAACTTCACCTAATTAAAGGTGTTTTCTTTTACCCTGAATGGAACCAAACCATAAATCAAATAGAGGAAAAGTCCAAGTTGGAGGCCCCTTTCCCAGGCTCCCACCAGCTATGCTGAACAGGGCAGGGGCTGCAGCAGCTCAGTGATTTTGTGACCAAGTGCCAATTTTGCTGTCACCTGAGAAAGCAGAACCTGCCTGGTTATCCACTGTGCTACCCCTGCCAGGTGCTGAGCTCAGGGAACTCACTGCTGGATTAGGCCCTATAAAAAGGAAGACATGTGGAGTGCTAAAGGTGACAAATTCAAGAATAAGTGACCTAAATTGCTGATGATGCTTAACTATTAATGGACAACAGGGAGAAAAAATGCTTTGGAAGCCAGGCCAGGTTCCCACTGTCACTGGTACTTCCTGACCCAGCAGTGGGACAGATGCATGCTGGAGCACTATGGCATCTGCATCAGGAAGCTGACTTTTTTTTTCTTTCAAAAAACATGCAAGGATAAACCTATTTCACCAATGTTATAGATTTAAGTCTTAATCTTTGATTTTCCTGCAGCCTAAGACCTCAGTCTTGGTTCCAGAAAGTTAGACCAAGTCCAAATTCTCAGACATAACCTGGTTAAGTAGGATTTAAGCCTCAGCCAGCATCCTGCAGATTAAACTCTGCCAAACAGCTTGGAGTGGAGTCACAGGGCACCAGCAAGAAGCAACTTGAGACAGAAGTGTCTGGGGGTGAAATGATGCTGGCAAACAGCATGGAATGGCTTGAAATTCCCCAAGGAAGGACTAAGGAAACTCTCTATGAAATCCCAGCTCTGTTTCTGTGCATGTCTGCCCTCCTCTCATTCTGGTCTCTCCTTGAAGGAATCAGTATCACCCTTGGCATCTGACACTGCCAGGTGAGTCCCCAGAACAGCAATGGGTCTGGTGAGGCAGCTCTGCTCTCTGGAGAGATGCACTGGCCCTGCTGCTCCACTCACCATCTGAAGATGGGTTCCCAGTTTATCAACAGGACACATTACCCTGACACTCAAGACTTTATACTGACCCTGTCTTACACAGCACCCTACAGATGAAGCCCCATGTGTGATCCCACCTAGAATCCATCAGGAAGTCTAGAAAAGATTTATTTTGCTGAAGATTTTATTCTAAAACAGCCATTGAGTGGCAGAGAATTCCAAATGCAAAACAGTGCCCACGAAGCAAGAAAAAAACGTCCCAGAGTTATTGCTACAGATAAAATAAACAAAACAGAATCACCACAATTGTAGTGTTGAGTGTTTCAACACTCCAGAACTCCAGTGGTGTGCAGGACACACACCCTGCCCAGCCTCTGCCCTGTGTCAGCTCTGGAGCAGGACCTCAGGAAGTACCCCAGCCCCATCCCACTCACCCTGCTGCAGAATCAATCCACCCACATCCTTCCTGCCAGCTGCCCACAGAGGATGCCAAGAGGCTGGTGAGGCTGCGCTGCCCCCATCGGCACAAGCGGCTCTTCCCCAACACGGTTCTGATGCTTCCTAATGATGATTTATCATCTCTTCTGCTGTACTCTTCAAAGAAACTCTGCTGCTCAAGGTGAACCTCTACGTAAGTGGGACATCACAGGATGTTGTGCAGCTGCTGCACTGTGACTTGGATCAGATCTGAATCCCAGTTTCCAAATGCAGAAAACACATTAAACCCGAGACCTTGCCATGCGCACAGCCTGCCTGCTGAACAGGGTTTCATTACAAGGAATCAAAGCAACCTAATTATTCCAAGGGATTGTTTCTGGAACTATGCCCAAATTTGAAAAACAGAAATCTGAAAAAGCCTTGCAAAGAAATAAGTTACTAAAAAACAAGGAGAAATGAAACCAGCAGGTTCGTGGAGGCCGCATCCTGCCTGAGGCTGAGTGTGTGTCCCAGGGCACCCAGGACACGGCTCAGAACGGTCACTGATCCAGGAGCCACTTCAGCTGCTGTGGCCTGAGAGGGACAGCACCAGAGGAAAGGGGGAGAAGGTTCTCAAATGACAGGAAAAATGTTGCAGGGCAGAGAAACACAACTTAACTAAACACTGCAGATAATAACTCTTACTACGACTCTCTTTATACCCACTGGTTTCTTTTCAATTAACTTCATTACCATGGGCTTCTCATGCTGCTGTTATTCCCACATTTTTCTTTTTCTATAAATGACACTAAGCTGGCCTACTTCCAAGGCTTCTGATGTTGAAGCTTTTTCAGTGAAAAACTACATAGTTCATTCATAATAAAAATACTTTGTTCTTTGGTTCATTCAGAACTCTTATTAATACATCAATATTGTGATTTACTGTGATTTCATTTTAATATGTACTAAAACACATCCATTTTCTTGCATCAAAGGAAGATTTAGGATCCTGAATTTACACTGCCTTTGGAAACCCATCAAAGAATAGAAAATTTAGAAATGCAAACGAACACTTTTATTTTTGCACAATTTCACAACAAATGAGCAATCCACACAGAAAAGAATTATTTAATGAGCAGTAGAATCAAGCCAAAATTTCCCCCACTTTGCTTTTCATGTTTGGAATTTCTATCACCTAGCAGGATGCAATCAATCTCTTCCTGAAGGTTTGGATGTTAGGGAGTTTTCTCTCCCTTCCCACAGGGAGCTGTTACACAGCAGTAGGAGTTGGGTTCAGGCTGCAGCCTGCTCCTCAGCTGAGCAGGAGAATAACAATTTCCTCAGGAAATCAGTCCAAAATCTATTCAGTCTTTGGAATTCATGCAGCAACATGCTCTGCACTTCCCCACTACCAGCAATTGTTTAAAATAACCCTTATGACATCAATGAAAAGTATGTCTTGCAATAAATCTGGATGGTTTTCTCTTAGGGCTCTCTGACAGCTTATCCAGCAGCAATGTGCTTGGGCTCCTGCAGCTGTGGTCCACATCCATCCCCCCCCCAAAACAAAACAAAACAAAAAAACACAAAAAAAACCCAACAAAAAAAACCACCAGCAAAATCTTAGCAAGGAAGAAACCCTCTGTGGGCAGCACAAGATCTGTTGTCACTCCCAGCTGGCTGGAGAGCCAGAAGGGACAGTGGGGTAACAGGTTTGCCCCAGAATACCCAGCAAAATTCAGCCTAGCCCAGAGCTTGGCAGGAAGCCTGCAGCCTCACAGAGGGTTTCCTGCATGTCACACCACTTGCACTGATGCTGCACTGCTGTTCATCTCCTTGTGCCTGCACACACGAGTGCCACGCCGGGCTCTGCTGCACAGGCTGCAAAACATGGGAGCAGAGAAGTAAAGAGCTGCAAGAGCACGTTATGTGGGAACTCCAGAGATCAATTCTGCAATGTAAAGAGTGGTTTCAATTTATACCCACTACCAATCAATCATAAATTCAATTGCCTGTAAGCCCAAGCTGATATGACCACAATAACTCTTGTGTTAGAGACATGCATGCAAATACAAAATACACTGCACAATATCCACACGCATTCCAGGTTTGCTTTGGGTTTTTTTTAAGCACCTTTTGGCCGTTTTAATTTTAGGTTATGGGCACATGAAATTACCCTGATGTAAATTCATGAGGATTAATCACAGATGATCAGAAACTGCACAGGTAAGTACAAGGCAGCATGCCAGAAATCCCAAATTGATGTTACAAGCAACAGCTTAACCTGGCTAATGCAGGCCACAAAAAATACATTCTTGATAAAATCACTAGTTATTGCTAACTTGAAAAATAATAATTGCAGTGAAGACACACTATAACTTACAGATATTTAAACTGAAATGCAAAACTAAACCACGAGCAGGACTCTTGCAAGTCTGAGGCAAGTCCCCTGTAGATATTTGGTTGCATTTAAACAATCCATCTCGACCTCCCACACGTCAATATATTCAACAGCAGCCCAGGACTTAAACAGCTTAATTTGCTAGATGGCTGGGACAAAATGCATTACTAGAGCTAAGCTGTAAGGGTGGAACATTTATTCACTTGGATGTAGTCAGCAGTGTAGGGACTTTTCCTTTCCTCTGCAGAGTCTTTGACCTTGCTTTGAAGTCCAATGTGAAACGAATTCTGAAGTATCTGACCCTTGTTCTGTGGATTTAGTATTCAATAATACTTCTAAAACTCACCTCTGAGCAGTCTGCTCATGAGAGCTGATGTTGACAGGGAAGACAAAAAACTCTGAATATCTGCTGCAGCAGATCCAGGAGACAGGCACCTTTCTCAGCCATTACAAGCTAGTGTACACCAGAAGTTTGCTCCAAGATTTACAGAAATTCTACCCACCAGCCTACCCTGGATGGTAGAAATCCCTCCCTATCTGTTCAAAACATGCAGCATAAATAATTGTTTGACTAAAGGGAATCATAAAAGAACTTAAATCTGCTTCTCATATGCCAGATCCCTGCCCTCAGACTGACACCAGTTTGATGGTTCACATCACAAAATGCTCCAGTGGGATCTGAAATACACACCAGGACACATCTGTAAAAGCTACTCAGTCTAACTCCTGAGCAACAGTATCATTTCAGTACTATCCCTTCTCTATATCCTCTACTTTTAAGGGCCTTTTAAAGTTTTTAAAGATGCTCTAAGTTTTGCACAAACCTCTGATGTCTATTCAGAAAGCAGCTCTGCTTGTCTAACACAGCATTGTTTGCAATGACAGAATCCTTGCCCAGTGGGTACTGGGTGGTAGTTCCCAGATAAAAGAGCATCAGGGTGGATGCAAATGGATCTGCAGAAGGCTCCTCCCAGTCCCCAGGGATTCACTGCTCTCCATGGAACACAGAGACAAGGTATTTTTAAATAGGTCACAGAGAGGCTGGGTGGTAATTACAGAAAAACATTAATCAGATTTGAGCAGAGCTGCTCATCTCTTTCAAGAAGCCTCTCTAGTGTCACATCTTTCTTTACATCTTAGGACAAACCAACATTAAGAGTACAATGGCCACATGAGAACACCCTAGAACACACAAATCTGGATTGTCTGCCAATCCTGGCCTCATTTTGATGATGAAATACAAAACAGAGAGGAAATCTACAGCATGTGAATGGATCTTATTGTTAGAAGACCATGGAAAGCAGAGCAGGAGAAAGCACAGTCACTGAATGACTGCATTCACATAGGGGATTCTAAAATCAGTAAGAGTTCAGATGCTGGGTGATAACAGCAAAGGCAATGCATTTTGGAGGCAGCCTGAGGCAGCCCCTCCGTGGCAAGGGGATCAGTGATGGGAGGTTCCTGGTGGCCTCATGCCCTTTGCAGCTCCCCTGCCAAGCAGCCCTTGATGAAGATGCATCTGGGGGAGTTCACCAGCTCACTCTTTGCAGCTCCAAGGGGAGCTCTTTAAAACCTGCAGAACTAGTGGTGGGGTGGTCTGGAGCCCTGTCCTGCCCTGGGCAGGTCTGCTGGAGCAGCCCAGTGACTGAAGGCTGCCACTTGCCAGAGAGATACACTGACCTGAACAGCCACACTGCTGCATCACTTTGCTAATAAAATAGGAAGAAATGTTGTTTGCTTACAAGTTAAACATCCTTTTCATAGTGGTTCAAACTTACCTTCCTAGACTGAAGCACGAGTTCCCCTTTGCTCCATCTCCTTCAGTCAAGGTCACTCCTGCCCTACTGTGTTCGAGAATTCTGCAAGATGCCAAGACCCAGAGGATTTTCCCACTAAAATGATTTTGCAAGTTTGTTGACTTGGTTCCAGAATGCCAGATCACTGCTGATCTGCAGTGCATGAACAGTTCAGTTAACAGAACAGCTTAATGCCACTTCCTTGTCTTTACAGCTTCTGAAAACACTTTTTCACATCAGTTCACACCTGTGACTATTTTTTTTCCTTTTTGTGCCTCATTTTTCCATGAGAATCTCAGAAATCAGTAGTAAGTATATTACTACTGCACTTCTGCAGTTTCCACTTTCTTTTTAGTCCTCGTTAAGAGATTTATCAGATTAATTTCTTTCCTCACTATTAAAAGAATTAAAACATGCATTTTACCCAGACTGAGCCCCAGAACTGCAGCAGGGAGCTCTGCACTTGTACAGCTTACTCCCAAACCCTTTGTATCATTGCTATTGATTTTTTTTTGTGTACAGGTGGAACAGCTACTCCCAGATGAAGGCAGTCACAGCAGCAGTGCCTGCGGATACACTGCCAGAAGTCAGGCTGCAAAACTCCAGGGAACTTCATGCAGTGGTTTAAGATGCTAAAACCTCCCCAGTTGGTCATCACTTTCCCTCCGGTAGAAGTGCCCTGAAAAAAGATTTTCTTATGCTCTGCAGAGGAAAATAGGTGGCCCAGTTCAGGATTTTCAGCACAAAAGAGTAGCTTCAAGGCAATGTCTCTTTGTTGAGAGACTGGTCTTTCAACTGAGACAACTCTTTCAACTGAGACCCTGCTCTTGAGTTCTCCCCTGCCAGGCTCTGCCAGGGATGAGCAGGAGCTGAGCTGCAGATCACTCCAAGAGCAACCAAAAGGAAAACTACAACTCAGAAGCTGCTTAATTTGCCCTATTTTTCTTCATATTCAGAAGACATAAAGCGAGTTCCATAATCTATCATCCTTACAACTTGTGCTTTTCTGGCTAAACTCACAATCCTTCTGGAGGCATCCTTTGCAAAAACAGCCATGGCTGACAGTCAGACTCAGAGTGGTACTGTGACAATTTTCTGGACAGAATGAGACAACGAGTGACTGTTTCTGGCAATTTTACTTGTTGACCTGTCTTCTGTGACAGACAGTTTTTTCTGGAAAAAAAAAATGCTGGTTTATGCTGAAGACAGTTGATCTTCAACAAGACAGCAAAGGATTGATACAGCAAAATTTTGCAGAGCCTGAAATAGCTGCCAAACTCAAGAGGCTGTTGGGAAATAAAAAAAAGCAAACATAGTCCTCTTAGGAAAACCTGGTTTTGTTAAACAAGGTCACAATGTCTTTTTTTTTTTCTTCTTCTTCAGTTTTTGTTGCAAGTTCCTACATCTGCAGAGCAGGGACACCAAGTAATAGTTTTTCATTTTTCCTTTTCCCCCTTGTAATTCTACAGCATCTCTTTTGCAGAAGCAATTAGTATTTGCTGTTTTTTTTAAGGAAAAACCCTACAGAAATAAAGGAGAAGTACGGCTCACTGAGACACCAATAATTAGGTCATGTGTTCAATTAGTTTTCCTGCTTAGCTCGTTACTCTTTAGGAAATACTCAACCTTTGATGTGCAGCAAGCAACTTAGTAATTAATTAGGCAGAAGGAAGCAATGCAAGGAATGAAACCTCACCAACTGTATCAAAGCCCAGAGATATCTAATGAGGGAAACAACAGCATCAACAGAAAACATGCACAAAAAGGTAGAGGCTCTGAATTATCTGTTTCAAGTATCTTGGCTGCACTTCCTTTGAAATTAAGAGAAAAGTGTTGGAAAGCAGACTTAGAAGAAAGAAAGAAAGGAAGAGCCTCTTTTGATCAGAAAAGCCTCTCTGTTTCCTTAAGGCTTGCCACAGAGAGTACAATCTACCTGTGTCGGATGAGATCTCTCCTCAGAGACCATCAGTCACTGGTGGAGTGCAAGAGGCTTCACACACCATGACAGTGGATGAGAAAAAAAGAAACAGGAAAAACTTTTCTTTAAAAACTGGCACAGGTAACGTGTCCATTCAGGTGCAGCTATAATGAAATACAACTAATTCCATTAGACAATCAAACCAGTGAAGGTGACTGCCTTAGCAAGAGAAGTGGAGAGAAGAACAAGGAAGACAACAATGTGGCACTTCAATTAAGAAAAAAATCCCAAACAATACTGTAACTGACTATTTCATTTAGACAAGTAGGTCTGAGGGGAAAAAAACTCTTTGGGATGCAACCTCTAAAGGTGTTTGGTGGTGCTGGGTATGGCAAGGAGACTCCCTGGAGCTACTGGCCTGGAAGGAGAGGAGGGACAGTGGGGGAAATGGTGACAAATTACAGACCTTGCTGTGGTTAAATTGTACAGGGAGGCACAAAACTCTCACACTCCATTAAGTTGCCTACCAGAGGATGTAAAAAATCCCAAATTCCATAGAAGAATCAACCTTCAACTTGAAGTAAAGGTCTCTATACAGAAGTAACATCCCACTAAAACAGCTGAGAGTGATTCACACCTCTGCACCCTCTCTGGCTCACTTCCAAATCTCTGCAAGTCCAGGGCCCAATTCTTTGTACCCTCACACTTGTTTGCACCAGTCATCTTTCCTACAGCAAACTGTGCAGCAGTGGTTCCCATCCCATTTCTACAGCACCTGGCTCAAGCAAACCCTCCTCCAGGAGCAGGGCTCCTCTGCTCCACTCCTCCAGCATTAAGAGCACACTTCATGAGCAACAGAGGAACCTGAGTGCCTCTGAAACAGCTTGCTTAACCTCCCCTCTACTCAGGAAGAGTTATGAATAGCAGTTTTTGACCCTCCAGTGGCAGGACTGGGAACGTTTCTGCTGGAAAATAAAGAACAGCATTGCCAAAAAAGCCACTCAGATTCATTTGGAGTAATAGAAATCACAACAGAAGTGTCAGAGTAATTGAGTGAAACCAGAGAAAGAAAAAAAAAGTCCTTAAGGTTTTCTGGTTGACTTAAAGAAAGAAACTGGTCAAGAGCCACAGCCAAAAAAAAGAAAGGAAAAAAATCTCGCCTTTCATGCAAATTTGATCAGCATAAAGCTCCAGCCTGCTCCATACCAGGTCCTGACCCACCTATCACTCAGCCTACAGATCTGCCTTTGGTTCCACAGCCCTCAGGTACACAGGAATGGAAAGGAAGACATCTGGTTGCCCAGGAAAGGCCAGAAGCCAAGGAGTGAGATGTCCTGCATGAGAAACGGGGAGAAAAAAAGAAAAGCCTGGCACCCTCCTAAGAACAAATCCAGGAGTCACAGACCCACCTCACCTCATGCTGCTCACTGGCACTGTTTTACAGGAGGTAACAACTGCTGCTTTTTACACAGAAGTATTGTAGGCCAGTTCAGAAAACTCCAGCCCAGAGGATGCAGAAAACGACTCTCCCAAAGCAGCTCAGGAGGAAAGGAGCAGTGTGCTGTGCAGAGTGACACCTTCATCCTCCAACCAACCCCTCTGCCCCAGCTCTGCAGAATGTTACAGCAAAGAACCTCAGTCCCAGGCTGTGTTGATAAATGGATGTAAACTGGGACTTAAGTAGCAGTAACTTCTGCTCATAAAAATCCCCACCAGCTACTGCATCTCCATAAACCATCCACTGCAGCAGCACTCAGCATTCACAGTCTATTATTCCAATTCTCCAAGTCTGATGACTTTTAAACTGAGGAAAGTTCCTGCCTCTTGAATGGCATAACACACGATGCTGCCAAGAAAACTAAATTTGCATCCAAACAACTTCCTGCCAGCACAAGGAAAGGAGTGCTCTCCCTGGTCACTTGGTACAGCACTGCACCTAACACACTGCACTCTGCAAAGGCTCAAGAAGGAAAATGAGAAGCAGAGAAATACCATTTCAGTGCTGTCAATTTCCTCTCTGAATGTCTGACATACAGACCACGTAATGAATCTCCAACAGACATTTAATTACCCAAAATAAAACACTTTAAAGTGATATAAGGTGCTGTCTCAGCTCCAGTCTCTCCTTTTTCCCAGGGCCTTGCCACACTCTTTAACCCAGGTCCTGTAACCACCAAACCCCACTTCTGCTGCTCCCCCAGCCACTCCCTGACCCATCAGCTCCCAGATTCCCCCCGCTCCAGGGAAGGTTTTTCCTCTCCAACCAGGATGGGCATTATGGGGTCCTGTGCTCTTCCCTTTCACTGCCTTTCCCTCTGATCATTCTCAGCTGCTTAAGCACCCCCTTTTTCTCTCCTCTCACTGACCCTGCTTTCCAGATTACTCTCAGCTTTAACCCCTCCCCTGCCCAGTGACAGTCACACCTCATGCCTCATGGTATCAGTAGAGAAGAGATGTATTTTTTTTCTTTTCACTTTTTCACTAGCACCTAAATTATCTTTGCACTGAACAGCAAGAACTCTCACTTGTTCAGAAGATTCTTTATAAAGACAGAGAAAGCCTACAGCTTTGTCATCTCTTACTCTCAAATTTTCATTTGAGAATTGCAGTGAGATGACTGAAGATAGTCTAACTGCAGTATTTTGCAGATAAAACAACAACTGAAGTTTTTCTTATACCTGCAGCACACGAGCTTATGTAGCTACATAACAATAAAGCAAAGTCTTAAATTTAATCAGAAGAAATACTTCAAGCAATGGCAAGCTGATAAATTATTTAGAAAGGGGCTCAATAAGACCTGGAAGGAAATATTCATCAGCTGTGCAGCCTGGGAGATTTCAGGAACAGAGAATTTTCATGCCTACCCTTTTGAAGGCTTTTTCAGCTAAGCTATTTGTATTTAACAAAACCAGGCATCTCTTTGAAAAACGTCCTACAAATTACCAGCAGACAAGGGCTGTGCTGGTAAGTGATGGCCCAGGACTTCCCCCACAGAGTTAATTACTGCCAGGATCCAGTGACCAGCAGCAGCACCACTGTGCACTCACAGCAAGACCCTGGGCACAGGCACTGCAGACCACCCAGACCCACCCTGACACCCAGGAATTTTGGCTATTTCCAAAGATTTTAATGATCTGGTCTTTTTTTTTTCAGACTGCCTAGTTTTCCCCCAAATCATCTCCCTTCCATCAATTCTTCCAACCACCCAACACACTGAGAAATAGACAAAACTAGATGTATTAGTATTTATATGAAAGTTCTAGGAAATTCAATAATGTTCCTATCGTTTTATTGCAGATGGCACATCAACTTCTCTTTATTACTGCAGAAAACTCAAGAGCCCTGCAGAGTGCAATAAACCAGTACGTGTTTAGCTTTGCAATGTTTCAAAGGACTGTGATTTACTGTTTGGAACCAGGCACCTTGCACACAAACATCAGAGCTCAGTAATTGCCTCATGTTTTGTGCAAACTCTACAAGGCAGTGTGAGGTCAGCCCACACAGGTACCTGCTGCTCCTGGAAGCCTGTCCCTCATTCCTCAGTACTATGGACTCTGCCATTAAAGAGTGGAGAAAAAGGGTTGTTTTCACCTTTGCATGAAGATGTTTCACTCTCCTATTTGATTTTAGACACTATCTGAATTTTCTGCCAAATTATTGGGCTGACAGAGAGCGATTAAAGAAATTGCCAGTGACCCATGAGGAAAAACTCACAAGTAAATTCCCATGTATTAAAAATATACCATACACGCTTCAGGGCAAGTCCTCCTTATCTAAATGTATTTACAAAACACTTCAGAAAAAAGCATACCCCCAGATTTAGCTTTGTAAACATTTCACCACTGAAACCTGTAAGTCTCCTTCAGGTCCTACATTCAGCTTTTACTGAAAGATAAACTCAGTTCTACTCAAGTAATCCTAACTAAGGGAACAGGGATTAAAGGGAAGAGGTAAAGAACCACCACAAGCCATATTTACATTCAAATTGCCCTGAATGTATTATTATTTCCACCAAGCTTGAGTTAGAAAGAGGAGAGACCCTGTGCACATACAGCAAACTCCTTCACAAGCCTCCTGTAACAACACACACCAACAACCTTTTTTGCAGTGAAAAATATTCTCAACAGTGTCTGGCAAAAGAAAAGCTCATATTTACTGCTACAAAGGTAATCTGAAAGCCACTTGACCTTTATTGGAAGGTATTAGCCCTTCATGCAGGAATGGAAGCCCAGTTCTGTATCTCCCCAAGGAACAGGGAAAGTCAGACCCAAAGAAAACATCAGCAGTGACAATATCTTTATTGATTTTATGAATTATAAAGAAATGAGTTAATGAAAGTAACCCCTAACAGTCTACACAGAAAGACTGATTAAAAATATCTCAAGGCAATGCTAGCAACACAAAGGCCTCCTCAACCAGTCATCCTGTGCAGAGGGCAGGAAAATCCCAGCTACCAGCCCAAGTGCAGACCATACCCCTACACTATGTACTGACAGTCACTACAGAGACACTCTGTGGATTGTTTATCCATTAGTAAGGTAATAAGGACAGTTAGTAACAGCAGATACAGTCCTGGTGCTGACAGAAATGCACATAATTATGACTACTGAAGACAATCTAAAAGGAAGAGAAGAAACAATGTCTCCTTAAAAAATAAAGACCAGGTCACTGTGCACATGGAAAAAAGCAAATCTATAGAAAGGGTCACTCAGTAAAGTTACTGCCCCTGTTTGGGTTACACATTACATGCTTGTAATGATAAATTTATGATTTAGTAGTCGATAGCCCAGGTACTTTGAAGAGGAATGTTTTGACCCAAACTGCCTAGAGCATACAGATGAGGACATGAACATATTGGGGCACAGTAACAGTGAAGAAGATTCTACAGTTTGTTTTTTGTACCCATTTGAAAAACACCCCAGACTTCAAATTTCATTCCTTAGATCTTTCTGTAGCTTATTTGCTAAGATGCATGAAGCTATGGATGCTGAAATACCCAGAAGCAAAACACTTCCCCAGTGTGAAAGAGTGAGAGGAAATAAACAGTCAGTAGCTGGTGTGTTTCTGTCACTCCTGCTTTGTGTTACTACCAGCCAAAACATCCCTCTTCAGAAATGTATACACACCTTGCCTTGTAGCTGGAATCAGCAGTTACCAAAGCTCTGAAATTATGTTTTACAACAAAACCAACAACAGCCTTCCTCAGCTACTAACTTACAGCATTCATTTGCTCCAAATGTGTTCCAGTACTGGTGAGTGCTGGGACACAGAGTTCTGAACTACCTGAGGCCAGACACATTTTTACAACATGAAATTATAAACTCAGAATGGAAAACTTCAGAACACCTCAAAAACACAACAAAGTCAGAGGAGCTTAAGATTTAGAAAACCACTGTAGGAGTTGGTACTTTAAACAAATTCCCAGAGATGACCAAAGGAAGTGCTACCCAAGAGGGGCACTGGCTGGAAAGCTCTCAAGTGTGACAGCTTGTAAGGATTCATTCACCACAACTGCTGCAAGACCACCAGGCTATGTGATAGACACACATCCCAATTTTTAGTCCATATTGAACGTTCTTGTGAAGCAGCAGGAGAGGGGAAGCCCAAGGAGTACTTACTCGTGGCTGCCAGTTTTCATACTGCTTCTGTAAATTTGCACCAATGGTTTCCAGAGCTTTTTGGGGACCCATTGACAGAGGATCTAAAAAAGACAAAACAAATGAGATTTTTTTACCACAACTGAATCATTCAGCTTGACAAGAGGCAGGAATTGATCTACAGGCAATTTAAACCTTTAGCTACTCAAAATTATGTTTCTGTAAAATCCAAGTCAACAACCTGGGCAAACCAAGGCTGTATCAAAGCATGAACACCACCCAGCTTTGCAGAAGGAAGAAGTCAAAAGCTTCCCACACTTTCCCTCTCCAGTGTTCTGCTTGTGATAAATTGTTTAATAATATTTTAATGCAGGTTCCTTTCACCCAGTCAGCTTTGAAATCATAAACGTTGCATCCTTCATGGAACGTACATGGATACAGCACACAAAAATTATTCCCAAATTTTCATACACGTACAAATTAAATACCATTAAAGACTACCCAAATTGGAAGATTGGGAAAATCACAAAGCAGTTTTCTTTTGAAAGACAGGAGAAGCCTAACATTTCTTTCTTTTAACATCGAATTAAAAGCTTCTGTAGTAAATAATGACAAATACTTCAGTTGGTGAAATAGTTGATGACAGACACTTATTCTTGATGAATGGAAAATCCTGCCTTATTTACTTCCATTGCTCACTGCTTCAGAGACCATATGTCATTTGTAATTTTGAAGTTAATTTTATCACTAGATAATTACAACCATCCATACATACTAATACAATTTCAGCTTCTGTGCTCTATTCAAAAACCACGGCCATGTAATTGACACTATAACAAGTTTCAAAAAAAAAAAAAAAAAAAAAAGCTAGCATCTCACAATTTAATTCATATTTTTAAAGCATTAAAGCAAATCAATACATTTATTTTTAAAAAATCTTTACAAATATACTGTCATGTACTGCGTAGAAGGAAAGTATAATCAAGTAAGATGAAAGCAGGATTTTATGAGTCATTTTTCTTAGATGAATAAACACTAGGTTACTATTTGAATTTCAGTACATTTCTGCACAAACATTTAAGATGAGGTGAGGATACTATTTACATTTTCCCAAAATAACCACAAACAGGAGGAAGCTGCCTGCTCAGGCTCCAGGATGCCTGCCTGCTGTCCTGCCTGAGCTGCAGCTGCTGCTCCAAAGCCTCTCTGGAGCTGTCTGCAGGACAGAACCAGCACCCCCTGCCCACCTGCCCTCACTGACACAGCTTTCTGAAACCTCTCTGGGCACTGCAGCAGTCCTGGCTGCTCTGAACACAGTCCCCTTGCTATTTCAGACAAGTTTTGAGCTGCTGCCCCTGAGATGCTGCAGAGTCCCCCCTGCTGTGCAGACACAAGTGTGCACACTGCCTACTAACACGTTTGTTAATTAATATGCCATTAGTTACTGCTCTAACTTTAAAAAGGAAACAAAAAATAGCCTAAAGACACTTTTTTTCCTTGAGAACCAAACGGAACTTCAGAAAAAGAAACAGAAAATACTTCCCACGCACTTGGGCAGCAGAGGAAAACAGTCCCTGGCCTCTGCAGGGCCTCTGGAGTCATGAGCACTGTTAACAATACCCCTTACAAAAATAAATCACCCCAGTGCCCAACAATGAACAAACTATCCTCCTAAATACACCCCATGCCACCACAGGCACTGGATGAGATTTCAGCCTCCACAGCCAGGATACCCTCAGGACAGGAAGCTCTCCAGTTGCCACTGCAGCACAGATGTCAGCTCAGGCTTAATTCTGGAGAAAACCCAAACACCCGAGGTGTCCTAAGGGTGCACCTGGAAGGTACAGAAAACCACAAGCAGGTTTTGTTGGAGGTGTGCTGGCTGTTTGTTCCCCGAGTGCACAAGCTGGTGATCTCAGCTCAGCTGTGAACAGCAGCACTTGCACCAAAGTGATTTCCACACTTGCTTGCACACCTGCCCAGACATTGTTTCCACAGCACACACCACCAGCTTCTCTTGAGACTGTTGTGCAGAGGAAGAAAAAGAATCAGGAGTGGTTTTCCAATTACCTTTTTGAGAAATTTAAAGTTGGCTGAAAATAGAACTGAATACTTGCATATATACACACATTAAAAATTTAATTAAAAAACAGCACTCAGGATTCTCTTTGTTGATGATAATCACTAATAACTTCATTATAATGACTCTGCAGTGCTCCTCATTCTCTTTGCTCTCTACTCATGTATCAGTGAGAAATGAGAGCTGTTCCCCCTCCTGAACAGACATCTGTTAGGGCATACTCATGGCTTTTAACTGCTTTCAAGTCATCAGTATTTTTAGGTTAAAAAAAATGAGACTCTATGATTCATAAAGAAGGTAAGGCAAGGTTAGAAATGAGATGATCTCCAAGTTTTTAAAGAAACTTGTTTGTGCAATGATTAATTTCCTTCTGCAGCCTGTGACAAACCCCAAGGTTTACAATGACAGTGCAGGTCACTGGCTGAGGACTGATCACTTTTGATTCCTAGATAAAAACCAAATCTCTCTCAGAAAGCTTTCTGACACAAGGTATTTCTTCCTAATACTTTCAGATCTGTCTCATCTTGATAATGAGTCTGGATCTCCAAAACTGAGGGAACTGTTCCTTTCTTAACAAAAAATTCCTTAGGAATTTAGTCCTACCCTGCCTCAAAGTAACCAGCCCAGGTGGTGGAATTGCTGGTAAGACATCCTTGGGAATAATTCCAGGTCTTCAGAATTCATGATCCCAACTCTAAGAGCCTCAGAGCAACCACCCTGACACGCCATAAAGTCCATTTATTTTACAGAAACTTATTTCTCTGCTGTTTGATGCAGGGTACTTTTAAGCCTTTGCAGACCATAGCACAGGGAAAAAAAATCTTTTAAATAGCTATTTAACTATCTTGTAATTGTTGCAGGTTTATAAAAATCCACGGAAATCTCTGAGCAGTAACATCCTCAGAGTACTATCTCATTTTAGAATAAAGCAAGAGAGATTACCATGGCAGAGTTAATAAACTCATGGCCCTTCATGAACTCATGCAGGCAGAGTGAACTCAGATGCCACACTTCCTTTTGTTCATTTCCTAGTTTTAAGTCCAGGAAACACACAACTTTAGGAGAGCTGCACATGCTGTAACTCAGTGTCTGTAAGCCTGCTCCAGTTAACTGGAGATGGCAGTTCTCAGACTCACCAATCCAACACTCCAGACGGGCACAGGGAGTTGTTTTCACCACATCAGGAGGGTCCACACCAACATTTAGGCACAAGACTAAGGCAACACTAACAGTCTTCATCTGCAAGACAGACAATAAAATACTTTAGTGTAGAAACAAAACCAATTTTCACTTGTGTTGAAATTTTACCACTAGTATAACTTCTGAAGAGTTTCAACAAGCTTTGTTATCTGCACTTTAACACAGACTGTTTTAAGCAAGGCATGACTGACTAAATTTTTCATTTTTTTAAAATAGAACTGTACTTAGGTTTTACATTTCTATTTTTATTATTATTTCCAGAGCCCATTCTTCTTTTAGAGACCATGGAAATGCACATCACTGGACTTAGGCTACTCCTCTTCAATCAGTCATTGTCCAACTGAAATACATCACTAAAACATGAGCATATGCTATTCAGGGTGCTGATCAATATTAGAGTATGTCTGCTCTAATATTAAAACTAAAAGCATTACAAGGGGAAAATTCCCAAGTGATCAACCAAAGCATAATAAAATCCTCAGTCCCTTTTGGTTTTTTTTTATTATTATTTGTTTTGTTTTCTTTATATGTCAGTTATCCTGGATATTCTTATTTTAGGGGAAACCACCCTTTGCCTCCCCCTCCTGCTGCACCCTCAGCCCCACAGCTGTAGCCACAATGAGCACCATGAACACAGAACAGCCAAACCCATCCAGACCTTCCCCAAGACCAAAAGGCTGCACTAAACCAGTGACTGAGCATGGTGGCCAGCTAAAGAAATGGTGTTAAAATTCCTGCTTCACACCTTTCTGCTCTAAGCTCTCTCCTTCCAACACCTAAACCTCCTGCTCACCCACTTCATGCACTGAATGGATTCCTGCTTCAGTGGAAATACCAAATTACCTGGATACTGAAATAAATACTTATTACAAGAGGCAATTCAAAACCTTTCTATTCCTTTTGAGAAGATAAGAAGAGATAAAGAAATAACTCCACTTAGAAAACATCATATTTCAAGATGATTATTTAGTATCACTTTGGCTGCCTTGCCTTTCCCATGCAATATATCTGACAGAGTAAGAGGCACACAGCTCCAGGGGAGGCTTCTGGTTTGCCCTGCCTGTGCACTAGGCAAAGACCAGAAATTAATCACATTTAACAAAAGATCTTGAATAGATAACCCCTTACTATGACAAGCATCAGAGAAGTGTTATATATGCACCAACCACATATGTTTGTTGAGAACATCAGTGCTCAGCACTACAACCTGGAAGAAAAAAAGAAAAACAAACCAAAAAAATTCCCCACAAAACATCTGAGCATTAGGGAACTCCGTGCAGTGCCTGAGCTTTAACCTGCAGCCCAGGACAGCTCTTCAGCATGCTGCATCCCTTGCCAGCTCACACATCCTCAGAAAGAGCATCCCTAGAAGTGATCACACGCTGGCAAACAGGCACTAAAAACCCAGAAGGAAGCAAAGAGAACTACAACACAAAATAACTTATTAGAAGTGAAAATGTAAAAATCACTCTTTCCAGAGAAAGTATCCTGCCAAGCAATCTTTTCTGTCTCACTTAGTGTTTCCCATTGTGGTCTAACACTGCCTTGGTTTTCAGTATTTCACCAGTGATGCCTGGTCTGCAGCTCGTGCTGAACAAGCTGATATTTATTTTCTATTCCCAAGTTCTGTGTTTTGAATAAGCATTTCTCCTTGAAAAGAGGCTGCAAACCAGTAATGAAAAGTAACAGCTGAACAGATCCCAAAGACAAATGGGGTTATTTCCCCTCTGCCTACCTCCCCTCAAAGGAAGCAGAGCATTACACTTCATTACTATTTGTTCTGCTAATAAAGAGCACATCTTCAGCAAGAGCCACAGCACGCTCACTCCCCCCTCTGACTCCCACTCAGCATCCATCTAGGACATTGAATCATTAGAGATCAGAAGAAAACCTGAGCCCAAGAAACTGAACAATGAGTTTCACAGTTCTAAACAGCTCTGGAACACACTACCAGAGACTCAGCAACATATTTAAACCTCTTAACACACGGAGCAATAGAACATTCTCATCTGTCACTAATATGGTGGAAATTTTCTTTTCTACATTTCAAGAATATATCCACCAGAATACATCTGAATGGATTTTTGTTAGAATTAAAAAATGAGGTGTAAGAACACTTGGAAAGCTTCTAGGAAAACCAATACCCAAAATGCTTTCTCAGCAAAGGTTCAAAATCAAATCCTTAGGCGCTCTTACTGAAGGCTTTTCTCTGTATAGTGTAATTTGTCTGTGAAAAAAACCCTGGATACAATTCACAACTTTGTATTGCACTCAATATAAATTATGTCATGGCTCTGGGTCAGAACTTGTAATACTTTAACTGCAACATCCACCTGGGTGAAAAGCTCTTCCTGAGTAGTAATGGTACTGAACTTAGACCCCAAATCCATCAGAAATAGAAATGAAGAGTGGTAGTTCTGTGTCTAGTCATAAGAGAAGATGCTTATTAACCAAATTATAACCCAAATTACACTAAAGATCTGAAAACCTGTAAAATATTTTTTACTTGCCTCTGATTTCATTGACACAAGACAGATTTGCAGATGAGAGAGAGTAACATCACCCACAGGTACCTAAAACCGATTTTTCTTTAATGGATCTTCCCTTTAAGGGGGCCAAATCCCAAAAGCAGAAGGACATTCCAGTCCTCTCCAGCTCACCTCTAACATTTGCAGTGTAAAAGGAATCACTTTCAGTTTCAAGGAATTTTTTTTCTATGAAGCTTAAAAGAAATAAATTCTTATGGAAGAAGAACTCAGTGTGCTTCTCCACAGTGATAAAAATAGTAGAAGGCAAAGAAATGCTTCAAGTTAACATAAATAATTCAACACCTCTGCAGGTAGTCTTCAGCCATCTGTAGCCCAAAAGGTCTGTTCCTGCTGTGACTGTTGTGACAGCACACATTAGATTCCTAGATCAACTCCTCCTTACTGTTTGTTTTCCTTCTCTAACCTCTGTATTCTGTGCTAGTACTACGAATTTTCTTCAGAGGTTTTTTATGTCCAACATGTTAATTTGCCAGCAAATGCAGTTATGACACAAAGTCCAAGAGCAGCCAGCAGTGCTCATGCTCCTCATGAAACAGACTTTTTACTGCTGGCTTCACTATTTACTTTCCAAGCACTGCTCACACCTGTAGATGCATTACTGCTGCCAGTCAGTGCCCAAGGGGTACACACACACTATTCCCAGGCTCTGGGGCCAGCAGCCATCTCCTCTGGCTGGCAGGGAACAATCCCATCTGCCGTGCCATGGCTGGAGACCTCAGCTCCTGCAGGTGCCCTTGGGGAGCAGAGCTCGTGGTGCACCTCAGAACTGAAAGATCAAAAACCACAAGGCCCAGCAGCAAGGGGCTGATTCACTGCCACAGCAAAGCATCAAAATGTTGCCTTGGAACCATTGCTCAGCTGCAGGTAACCCACATGACATTCTCCTGTCCCTGACAACCAGTTCCTGAAAATAATGAAGAATAAGAGAAGAACACAAATATGTTGCAACACGCAAAAAGAATCAACAAGAGACATTTTCTGGATGTTATTCTTCATTTGATCTGTGACAACAGCTTTCCTTCTCACCTCAGCACAAGTCTCTGCTTTGCATTCTGTACAGGCTTTTTTTTCATCATTCCACCACATTCCCACTCCTGTCTAGCACTATCTTTAAAAAGAAGTCCCTCTTCCCTTGCATTGATTTCCTCATCTTCAGATCTTCCTTACCAACTACTACAGCAAATTATTCCTTGAAGACATTTTTAGATCTTTAACAAGCCAGTACCTGATGCAACACAGCACACCTTTGACCAGGCATCACACTGTCCCCTGAGCTCTAAAATGCACTAAAATGAAATAGGAAGTTCCTGGAGCTTACAAGAGCAAATAGGAGAAAATGGTAAAGAGACAATCAAGCCCGTAATCCCAGCTGCAGTGTCAGGAGCAGAAAGATAAGGATGTTTGGTTGTATTTGAGACCCAGAGGGTACAGAACAGTGTCCCTGGGCCTAAGAAGGCTCAACCACCTGATCAGTTCATGGGCTTTAAACTTCCCACTGCTTATGTGCCCTGGGGAGCAAACACCCAGGGAAGCCAGTAAGGCTTCTCAGAACAGACCCCTGACAGACTGTGCCCTCTCTCAGGCCTTTGTGACTCCAGGGAAGTGAAGCAGAGGGCCAGCCAGGAGTGCCCAGCTTCATCCAGATGCAGGCTGCACAAAGAGGAGGAGAATGACTCCATTCATCCCTTTTCCCCGGGATGATTTTGCACACCTGAGGCACTGTCCCCTCCCTGCTCTGCAGAGCACTGCGTTAGTGACACTGCTGCTCCCCTCCCTGCCCAGCAAGAGCCACACAGGCTGGAGATCACCCTGCCACAGCACAGCAACAAGAAATAAACACACACAAAGACAGAAGTAACGAGTGTTGGTGAGGACATCGCTGGTAGAACCACTGGGATGAAAAGAGAGAACAGGAACTCTTTGGGCCCCGAGTCCCTGCCACCTGTTGTGTCCCACATCACAGCTTGGTACTGAGGAATGCCACTAGCACCAAGCTGCTGGTGCTCAGTGTCTCATTGTAAAATTTACCTACAGTACATTCCTTACAGAAGAGCAAGACAAACATCTCAGGTTTATCAAATTTCCTTGGAAATGACATTTAAAGCTACAAGACACAGAGAACAATCAATAACCTCCCTCAGCTATCCGTGGCCACGCTGTGCTGACAGTCACCTTTGGGCATGTTCAAGGATGGGAGATCAGCACAGCAGCAAGCCAATTAAAACATGTGAGAGAGAAAAACACAATCCAAAATCCCCAAACTTCCCAGCAAACCTACCTAACCCATGGAGATAAGCAAAAATCAAGCTCCAAGACAGTCTGGTGCCCTTGAATTTCTCTGTCTCCACAAAGCCAGGGAGAGGAAATGCAAGACCCAAAGAAACATTACCAAAGCACATCTGCATTCACATTACCCTCAGCCTCTCAGCTATGGAAACACACACAGTGCCACACAGAGACGTGGTGGGTGTTTCCCAGTTTTCTCCCCAGGAGCCTCAGGTGCATTCACCACTGCCCAGGGCTCTACCGAGGCCACACTGGGGAAAGGACAGCAAGAGCCTCACACAATGATGAATTATTTCCAAATAAAGTCTGCAATTTGCAGTAATAGCCCAGCACTTAGGTATATACTTCAAGGTGTGTATTGTTTTCATCATCCACTCTGCACAGCCCTTTCTAAGTGCTACAAAGATGCTGGGGGGCAGGAAGGTAATTAGCCACTGCAACAGACACCTTGATTTTAAGGAGCACCAATTGCCCAGCTCCTCTCCAAACACCACATGCTCAGTAGCACAGCAACATCAGCCTCCTGGCTGCCCCAGTCTTTAAACAGAAAGTGAAGCCCGTTATGTATGAACATAACTGGCCTCTCACTGCATTTTCTGAATGGAGTGAGGCAGACACAGATATTTTCCACCATTCCATTTGTTAACAGGGAAGTCTCTCCCCACTCTAAAATTATCTTTGCACGTGACAGTGTTGTCAGCTCCTTTCCCACACGTTACACTGTGCTTCTGTCACTTCTTAGTCATATTGCAAAAGTAACTGCAATGAAGCACTCTCAGAGAGGTGTTTAAAGGAAGAAGATTCCTGGACATTTCCTTATAGTAAGCCACTAAAATTCCAGATTTACTCAGACTATTTGCCTTCCCCCCTAACTGGTACAAAAAGAAATTTTAAAATGTACAAGTATGCATTTACTCCCTACCTGAAACCATCATTAAAACAATTACTTATGATCTTGTAAAAAAGTCTTCACAACACTATTATGAAAAATCAATCCCTGGATATGTCCAGTGTAAGAAGTTACATAAACTCATGGAGCTCTCCTAATGCTCCACCTGAGCTAATGAAGTGTACAGCAGAAGTTAAAGCCTCATACTACCCACAGCAAACCACTGAATTACCACATCACTGTCCCACCATTGGTGTGGTCTGATCAAAGCTGAAACAGTATCTGTGGCACTGGAAGAGATTCCTTGGAGTGCTCCAGGGGAGAAGGGACCATTCTGCTGGGAAGAACCACCCAGGACCAACCTCACACCCCCACCACCCCAGCTGAAGGGAGAAAGCTCACAGGATGAGATGGAGACTGGCTCAGGTGAAGATTACAGTGTTTCCTCCCAGTGCCTAGCAGTGAATGCCTCTGACCAGCTCCACTCTGCAGAGCTGCTGATGAAGTCCCCTCTCTGCTCAGACACAAACCATCTGCAGAGAGCAGCAGAGACAGTACAAGCCCAACCCCAACCCCCCAGTGCTCAGCCACCTCCACGCAGAGTGAAGAGATGAGAAGGCACCAACCCCTGTGAGGTGACAGAGCTCATTCCTTACAGAGGGGCTGGGCAGAAGCTGAGCTGTTTGCTTGGTTTCCAAAGACATTTGTAAATCATCAGGTGCCCTCTGCTCCCACACCTCACTGGGCTGCAACTGCCACTTGTAGTAACCATTGAGCTGCTCTGGATCCCAAGCACTGAGCCACAAGAGCCTGACCCCAGCAGCAGTGCCAGCAAAGTGCCCTGAGCTGAGCTGCCCGAGAGCTTTCCTTCAGACCAAGGGAAGAACAGAAACTACAGGTCTGTTTGGTCAGAGCCAACTGCTCACTGGGTTGTGAGTCCCTCAACTATGAACACAGGTGACAGTCCCTCTCCCTGTGTAAGCAAACAGAAAACAAATGGTTAAGATGGAAGAAGTCACCCTGCTGCCAACACCACAACTCCCACCCTCTCCCCCCAGCACCCTGAGCCAGACTGAGGGGCAGATGAGCTCCAGCAGCAGCCACTGACCAAGCCATGGCCACCAGGAGAGCACCTGGGAAGCTCCCTGAGATGGAAACTATTTCCAGAGGAAATGGATGTGTGCCAACTTCAAGCACTTCTGTTCTGCATTAATTTCCTTTGACACATGAAACGTTCACCATGCAGGCAGGTAAACTCTGCTTGTCTGAATTAAGCCCATTTGTATGCAGTCCTGCTTTAATCTACATTTCCATAGAAACCTGATTGTGTATTCCTCCTCTCATAAAAACAGGACTTAATTCTCACTCAGCAAGTTACGAGGCAGCAGGAAAAAAAATGTTAAAGTAACACTATTATAATCAGCTTTGTTGCTCTCTGCTTATTTTAGAAATCAATATACGTCCAGCACATCTTGATTTAAATATTCTGAATTTAGCAGCAGTTTGTCAGTAAAACCTGGTGTGCTTGAAACCTCCATATTTAAATCCAGTTTCATGATCTGATTGTTACTGAGGCTGTGAGATTTAATTTAATACCCAAAGCACAACTCCAACTCTCTTGTGTTGAAAATATTCTTTAAATAAATAATAGATCAAAGCAGTGCCACACTGATGGCACATGGAGTCCAAGGAAGCAAGAGATGAAGGATTAAATGTTTTCAGAACAGTCCTGGATGAAAGGGGGGGGAAAGAAAACATTCAGTTAGTTTGTCTAGATTTATCACTCATTACTTTGCTTATTTGATTCTTGTTTCTTAGTGAAGGAGTTCAGCCTTCTAAAGAGCCTTCAAGACTGCATAACCTCTGGGGTTTTTACAGTAATGAAGCAAACGTAGAGGAAGAGTCACTCTAATCCCAAATCTTAGTGAATGAATTTCCTTCACCTGCAGTGATCATCACTCCCCAGGACTATTCAGGACAATATCCCCCACTGCCTGTGGTTTTTTCATGATTTGCAGGGAAAACATGCCACAGCTTTACCCTCAGCTCAGCCAGAGTGACTTGTTTGAGTTAACCTCTGAGAATTTCTTGATTTAGAGACCAGCTGGTGTGGTCAAACACAGATACTGCTTCCCAGCCCCACGGGAAATGCTTCATCATAGAACTTCCACAGATCCCAAGTTCCTGCACTTCTATTAAACTTGTTACACTCAAACTCCCACTTTCAGCTGGGCCACACGAACAGCTCAGCACTTCTCAGGGACTGAGAAGCTACACATAACACAAGGTCAAACCACACTGAATGATTTTATGACCAATTTTGCAGGATTAACCTGAGTGAGAGGGTTATTTTTCCATACAGAACTCTAAACACCCATCTGCTGCCCCCTCCCTTCACCACCTGAAGTTCTGATATATTTGTTGTGTCACATCAAATGCTAAGGAGACATCCAATGGGATGGAGCAAGCTAAATAAAATGCAAGCCATGAGAAGTGACTGTTAAGATTGAGCATTCTCAAACTTCTCTTCCTCTCTCAGCTGGCTGTACGTGCTGCCTACATATTCCTGTGACCCTGTTCTTGTGAAGAAAGTAATGAATCACCTGTCCCAAGCACCCCTGATAAAGCTGCCCAGACACAGCTGACATTGGAGCAGCACCACTGAGCTTGATAGAAATAACAAGTCATTTGCTACAAGCAGGAGGTGAAACCTGAAGAACTCAGCAGAACATTTCAGAGCTGCTCTTATTGTCCTCATTTACAAAAATAAAACTCAGTATCTTGCAGAATGATCCAGCTTGGCTCAGCTCACTCACAGGGAGCAGTGCACAGGATGGCAGGAACTGGGCTGGGCTGGGCCCTCCAACCACTGCTCTCACTCAAACAGGTCCCTGGCTGTAGCAGATACAAAGTGCTTACCTGCACACACAGACAGCTGATTACTAACACTTTACTCATGCTGATGCTGTACAACCTATTGATCATCCTGATCAAGTCAATGTCATTCCCAATTTAGAAAAAGACAACTTTGCAGATCAGGAAAGAAGTGAAGAGGAAGCTTTGCAGAGGGATCACTAAAATAGACAAGCAAGCTCATCACACCTCCAGTCTGCTAGAGAGGAATCTCTCCTTTGCCAAAAGCCTTTAGAGAAGACACATCACAAAACTTTCTGTTCTGTGGCTCATTTAAATTACATTTTAAAATAATAAATGAATTCAATCCATGAATGATCTGCCAAGTCAAATTTTCAGCACATGATTCTACTCAGGCAAATGATTCTGGTTCAGGCAGAGCCTCCCCCAGAAGTTCTGGGCACTACAACCATTTAGTGAACAACCCTCTGGGGACACCCAAGCACACGTGGAGACTCCTGCCTGCTCAAAATATCTCTGGGAAGAAATCACATGGAGTAACAACAGCAGCTCCCAAGTTATTCCACAGTATTACAGAGGGATCACAAACATACCAGGAATTTGGTCCCCAAATAAAATTCACACATATTCAGACATTTACAAGCAAAACAACCTTGAGACCTCAGGAATCCTGTAACTCCAAGCAAATTCCAGGAGCAGAATGAGTGGAGCTGGTTATCCATGACACCTGGCATTCCTTAGGTGCTTCCTTTGTTTCTCTCTTAAGCATTTAAGTTGGGACATGGACACAAGACAGCACTCACAGCCCCTGGCAGGGATCTTCCTCTGACACGTTTGTCATTATCAGTTTAACATGCAACACACACTCAGACACAGGAGAAAGCACTTCAGTTTGGTGCAGCAAGTGCTTCAGCTAATAAGTATTTCCTGCCTCTAAAACTACCCAATTTTCAGTTTCCACACACACAAATAATGCCTTAAGTTTATATTCCACATAACATGCTGGTGGCAAATTTCAAAACCACAAGCTTCCATGTGTCCTCACCCCCAGACACCAGTAGTGACTGCATTCACTGCACCTTCTGCTGGCACCACGAGCCTGCTGACCCAGAGAGCTCTTTAAGACCTCATGAATTTTATTGTCTTCCCTGCAAAACACCAACTACTCAGATACCACTTAAAGATCTTAACTGAGGGAGCTGCTCAAAGAGTGCATTACCACGAGCTCAGGATTTACTTTTGACCTTTCTGCATGTTTGCTTCCCCTAATTCCATATGGCAGGCACACAAACTAAAGGCAGTGACTGCCATGCCAACACCCAGTACTTTGTCTGAAAACAAAGAGCTGCTTGAAGCCCAGCAGCCCCCAGAGCACTTACTGCTCCCCTTTCACCACCTGCCCCCCTACTCCTCCTCCCAAACCCATCCTGCTCTGGAGCATTACCCGGTCCTTCATCCTCCAGCTCTGAGCCAAAGACTTGGAGCCTTCGATCTTCTCACAATGCCTTTTCTTCATGAAAGCCAGAGGCAAGTTCCAGTCAGTCAGGTCAGACTCATCCTCCTCCCCAAGCCCCAGAAGAGGCGACTGCAGCATCTCAGATTCCATCACAGGCCAAGTGCCGGGCAACAAGTGAGCAGCAGGCTCCAGCCCAGCAGGCAGCGGGGCCCGAGGGATCCCTGCGGCAGGTGGATGCGGGGNACCCCGGGAGCCTTCCCGCAGCCACCCCGGGAGCCTCCCCGCAGCCACCCCCGGCAGCTCCCGCAGCCACCCCGGGAGCCTTCCCGCAGCCACCCCCGGCAGCTCCCGCAGGGCTCCGCTGCCCTTCTGAAGGCGACCGGAGACCGCCCGGCTGATGGTCCCCGACTCGCCCGGCCCTTCCCCTGTCGTGCGCGGCCCCAAGCCGTGGGGTGTGCAGGGAGGGCAGCAGGGATCGGGCAGGTGCGGAGCTGCCTGTGGGGAAAAGGCTTCCGAGGGCACAAGAGACCCCCGCGGGGACCCCATCCCGGTGCACCTGAGGCTGCGGGGTTGGGTCCCTGGGGAGCGGTGGGTTTGTCCCGGGCCGGGGGCTGCACACAGACACCCGGGGACAGGGTCTCATCCACGCCGTCTGCTCCTCCTCTCGGTTGCCCCACAAGCCTCGTGTCCTCCCCGGGCTTCTTCCCTGAGAGGCACAGGGTGCAGTGTCCATGTTTCCTCCAGGGGTTTGTCACGTTCATTGATCACACAGTCACTCGGGGTGAAAAAAACAAATACACAGAAAACAAATGGATGTGACTCAGGTTCCCAAAGCAGCACCAGACAACACGCTGAGCCTTCCAGACCACCCTGCCCTCCAGGTACCATTCTGGTGATCTTCATCTTAGGCAGAGATCAAACCACCTGGGTGCTGCCCAGCTCCGGGCTCTGAGCTCTGCGGGGCTGAGGCTGCTGCCCCCAAACCCCTCAGCACGGACACAGCTCCCATCCTGCCACTTCTTGGCATTCCCAACATTTCCAGTTGTGTGGGCACTGATACTAGGGAAAAAAAAGCAGCAGAGTGGTGAAAGCAGGCACTGGGCTTCAGCAGAATTATGTCTGATTTGTGTTCACTCTACAAATGAGGAAAAGCAAATATATTATTTCAGGAATATATCAAATAAACTGAAGCTTAATGAATATCAAATATTGTTCTTAATCCAGTTCCTCAGCATGTTTGCTCTAAGTAGGAATGAAGTTCAGCTGCATTCATATTTGTAATACTTTAAATGTGTAAAAACTATTTCAAAGCAGAAATCAAAGAACACCCAGACAGCTTGGTGTATAGAATCATATCAATTTCTGTTGATTAAGAGTGTTCAGAGTGTTCAGAGTGTTCTTGTGCACAGAGTATTTGATGTGCAAAGACCATTCTCTACAGTGGGCTGGGAAGTAATGTTTCTTGGAGGCTCTGGGGTGGCTTTTGCTTTTCCTCCTTTGATGTCCCGTCTGAGCTCGGTCCCTTGTTGCTCGGGTGCTTTCTGCTGGTCACCCCTGCACGGCTGTCACTGACCTGAACTGCACAGAGCCCCTGGGGCTGCATCCCTGATGACCCCAAATGAATTCCTCGAGTGACAGCAGCTGCACAAAACAGGAGTAAGAACCCCAACACCTCACCTGGAAATCCTCCAGCCCCTGGAGCAGCCAGGGCAGCTCATCCAGCACAGCCCCTGCATGGATGGACCTGGGGCTGGGTGTTAATCCCTGCTCCCCACAGCTTTAGGGTGCCTGTGCCCCAGCCCCTGCCTGCCCAGCCTCAGGACCTGCTGCCAAAAATACCTTCGAAGGACTCAGCTGCCAGAGGGCAGGGGGCACAGAGCTGCCTCACCTCCCAGATGCAGAGCATCAGAGCAGAGGTTGTTGAAGGCAAGGAGAGTGTGTGTTCACTGGTGGCCAGGACATGTCCTGTGCTGGCAAAGCACACCCTGTGATCCCAGGGTGAAACCTGCTGCCAGGGCTTCCATCCCATCCACATCACCTCTGCTGGCAGCCAGCTGACAGGAGCTCCAGGGGACAGGGAAGGTGGCAGGAGGAGGACTCTGCAGAGCCAAAGTGACCAAAAGATGTGACCATGACAGCAGCACAAGGGTGCCCAGAGGAGCTCTCAATGCTCAGCTGCCACAGGGACCACCACAGCACAGCACCCGTAGCCACAGCAAGGGAGGAGCTGGCTGGGGACAGTCCCTGAGACCTGGCTGGGATGACATCACCTGCATGCTAAATACATGGTATTTTTTAACGTGTGATGAAAAGGGCATAGCATTTCATTGTAGCAAAACTGTGATCAGGAATTTGTGAACTGACCAGAGCCAGTAAATACCAAATGAAAAAACCTATCTGCATCTGAATAAGCCTTACAAATGCCCTTTTCTAAAGGACACATGCTGCAGGTCAGTGAGGATCAGTCTCCATTTCAATTCCTAATTTTGCAAGTTTTGATGAAAACTGGAACTAACTGATTTGTTGAAAACCAGCACTTGCAAGCCCTTGGCCCTGATGGCATCTGCTCTCTGATAATGAAAACCTTCAGGTGGTGGTCGTGGGCTCTCTGGTCATTTGCACCTCTGTGCTCTAAGCAAAGCAATTCACCTGGTTTCAGTCTCCACAGGGCAAGAAGCAAAAGGAGATATAAATAATCTTCTATTTATATCTCCATAAAAATGAGCTGTTAGAAGTAATGCCATTCCCTGGAATTCCTTCTTTCACTTCCTAGTGCAGTGTCCATAAGGTCCTGGCAAGCCCCATGCCACTGGAGTATAGAATCTAGACTACGTGTGTGCTCTTCCTGCTGGGCTTGGTTGGGCTTTCCTATTGTTCTGGTTTATTTATTTGTAATATTTAGTTCATATTCCTACAGTATCACAGTCTCTTAATACCTCCAGTGATGGAGACTACATAACTTCTCCAGGCAATGTGCCCTTGACAGCTAATTTCCATCTGGAAATGAAAGCAGGTACTTCATTCCTACCTTCAGTGAGCAGAGAGAACAGTTTATTTCTCCGTACTGACGTGAAATTAAATCTTTATAGACTTCTCCAGTTTGTCCAAACCTTTCTTAATTCCAGTTCATCCTCTGACACCCTCTAGGCACCCTCAGCCCTAGTCTGACAATCCAGTCAGCTCGCTTCCAAACCACTCACCCAAGGCAGCAGTGGAAGTTACCAAGGCAGCTCCCGGCCCCAGAGGGATCTCTGGAATACCCTGTTCCTTCCATGGGGGGAGTGGGCCCTTGGGAACACAACATCCAACTTGCTGTAATTTCACCTGGACCACGTTTGCTGGAGCACTGCAGGTGTCAGCCAGGCCGGGCATCTGGGCTTCTGTTAGAGCCCATAAAGAGTTGGTCAAGGCAGCCCAGAGAGCCTTGCAAATCATCTGGAGAAACACGGGGTGAAGTGAGCTGTGTCCTCAACTCAGCTGGCAGGTCTCTGCCTGCCTAACAAGGAGGACATGACTACACTCCATCTGGACTGCCAGTTCTGGTTTGGTGCTCTGAAGATACAACTGGGAGTCCCTCAGCCCAAGTTATTTTATCCTCCTATACATTTCAACACCAAGAAAGATTTTATTGTGAGTGCAGGGAGAGGCTCCAGCTCCTGCTCCCTGTGGGGGTACTTCAGCTGCTTTGTGTTTGTTGCCCTCCCACATCTGCCTGCCCACAGGGGGAATTTTTCCCTTAGAGTTCTTTGTGGCACTTCTTGCCTGGCTGGCTTTGCCCCTGAAACACACACTGATGCTGGTAGGCAGAACCTCACCTTCTGTACTTCAAGTTGGGAGCTCACTGTGCTTCAGATCATTTGGTTTCAGTCCTAGTTTTATCTTTTATAAAGCTGAGCTCTAGTTTATTAAACCTGTTCTCAATTACATGTTCTTGATACAATACCCTGGCACTGTCAAACCCTTGTTGCTAGGGAATCTAGGGAGTGGAAACACCATGTCAAGTAAGGCACATCCAGTGATGTCCTAAAAACCAAAATGCAGAAGGATTATCTTCCAGAAACACACTTGGACAAATTCTTCCACCTGTCACTCTTTTTAATGAAAAATTCTCCTGTCTTGGTCTCTTTGTTTTGCCTTACTCAGCCAGATAATTCTAATTCCATTCTTGGGCAGGAAGAAAGGAAGGTGTGGAAAGAAGAACATTACTCATAAATATCAGGAGAGATTTTATCTGTCATTTTCATTAGTCAAATTCACAGGTCACCAAATGAGTCAAAAGCAGATGCCCAGGTCTGTGCCCTCAGCCTTACCTTTCCTGGGCCTGTTTGCCCGTGTGTGTGCGTGTGAACACACACCCCCAGCCAAGCATTATTTGTTCAGCCACGGCTGGCCTTGTTTTCAGCATTTAGGGTCTAACAACAAGGATTGTTTTAACACTTCAGTCAGTGGAGTTTTATATCCTAAAGACAGTAGGTAAAATATTTAATAGGAAGAATATCTATTTTTAACTAAGTGTGATTTGAGTTCTATTATTTATGCATGTACAGCACAGAGACTGCCATGCTTGGCTCCTTGCAGTAAATGTGAATATGAGACTGGAGGCTGGAAACAGGAATTGGAGCCTGGGGAAGGGGGGGAAGGGATGGGGAGGCATGTGAGAAAGGGGTGGTGGCTGTTGGATGCCAAATACAATGCACATTAAAAAAAAAAAAAAAAAAAAATTGACCGTCTCATGAAAGCCACACTCCTCCTAACCCACTTCCTTTACCTACCAGAGGCACAGAAAAACTGAGGCTCTCCCCTGCCCAGAGCACTGGAGAAGACAGAGGACAGAAGATGAACCAAACCTTAAGTAGAGGGAACTACCACAGGAAGCTCCTGCTGGATCTTACCCCAACTCGTTTTGCTTCCAAAGGGGAATAGACATCTGTACAGAAGCAGCCCCACTGCCCTGCTCAGCAGAGGGACCTGCAGCCACCTCTCTACCCTGCAGGAAGGACACGAGTGTCCCCTGAAAATCCCTTGCCATCTGCATTGAAAATCCCACAGGGGAGGCAGAGGAAACCAGCAGCCTCTGTTCCAAGAGCTGCAGAGAGGCCTTAGAGAGGAGTGAGGGTCGTGGCCAGAGCATTTCACACACCACTTGTCCTTACGTGGCCCTGACCCTGATGCTGGGTGTCATGAACACACTCAGACCATCTGGAAATTATGGGAGACATAAAATGGGTGCAGAGCTGTGTCTGAGTCAAGAGTGCTCCATTAAGAAGAATATGGCAGGATTTCTTCTTCTCTTCTCATGTTGAAAAAGCCAGAGTAAATACTAGGTCAAAAATCTCTCTTTGCCCTTTTAGTGGAAGAAATGTTTTGGCATCAGAGCAAATTTTTCACCAAGGAAAAGGGGAGAGAGAAGGAAGAGGTGATGCAGCAACTCGAAGAAAATTTGAGAGTTCTCTCTTCTCTCTTTGCCACCAGTGAACTATAAAAGGGCAAGTTTCTCAATGAACCAGTAGCTGTAGAGTTTAGTTAATGAGTGTATTTGACATCCTTGGATACAAGAAGTTAGAAGTAATTTAGACTGTGAAGCAACAGCTGCATTTCACCCCAAAGGTGGCTTCAGGTCACCGACAAATGTAAAGATTTCTGTGTTCCTGCTCACAAGGAGGAGACTTAAATGACCACTCCAAAGACTTAGAAAAATTGGTTGCTTAATGGAGATGTTTTCCTCATAAAGCCTGAGTGAAGCTGCTCTCAATACATTTGGGGATAGATGGATTAGATAGCTGCAGAAGCTGTTAATAGAGTTCTCAAACCACTTTGCCATCCACCTCAGTGGAAGGCGTTACACAAATGCAAGCTCATTTGTTATCATTATCTCCCTTTGTCTCTTTGCAATCTGGATAATTTGCTGGGTTATCAGGCTATGTGTGTTTAAAAACACATGATGGCTGTCACCTGGGTTGATATTCACTGGGTTTCTCATTATTAGGAGAAGAAATGTTTCCTTAAATGCCCTGTAGCTATTACCGATCAGTATCAGCTCTGACTCAGTGACAAAACCACCCCAAAACACCAGAAATAGAACCAGTGGACTCTGCTGGCTCCTTCTGAGCCTGCCTAAAGCATTCAGACCAAACGTTCTGCTTTCTGGCACATCCTTTTGCAATTACCTTGCCAAGCACACCTTCCCACAGGTGGCAGGCAGGACTCAATATTCCCCTTAACCAGAGCTGAGCTGTCTAATAAGTGATTCAGCCTTCTACAGGAAGCTCTCAAACCATCTCATATTGGGGTTTGGAAATGGGAAAGTTATTTCCTGAAGCAGCCTTTGGAGATGCCTGCAGAGCGAGGCAGAGATTGTATCAGAATCAGAACCACTATGGTTTGGTTTCCTGATGAGCAATAAATGAGGCAACAACAAAAAGAAACCCTGAATGGAAAACCACAGCCTGGGCTGGCCCATGTGGTGTTACCCTCTGGGTAACATAGGTGGAGAAAACCCAAAATCTCTCCCTGCACCTGGGAAATATAACTGCCCTTGGAATCAGTGTGATCCTCTAGTTCTCTTTTTACCATTCCCATGAAATACATCAATTAAAACCTTTTCCTCATGTGTTTCAGACTCACAGTCCTGACACAGAGTGACACAGTGATCACACCTATTTTCCAAGTTTTGGTGGGTTTCAGGGCTGGTATGGTAGTGTCTGAAATTCAGTGGGTTTCTAAGAACTTGTGTGACTATCTTATTATCATTCATGAAAGTGAGATGAACAGATAGGACAAGAAGTCTGTGTGTCGTTTACACTGGGGAGCATCCATACAGCTGGAAAGTAAAGCCTTTTCTACATGGTAAAACAATCACTACATAAATATAAAGTGGGAATTTATAGTACATAATGAGTTGCCATTAAACTGCTGATTGAACAGTTAGGATGTGGCAAGCATGAGAAGCTTGCTCCACTTCCAAAGACCATGCCAAGAGTTGGTGTCCTTGGAAGCAATGCAGCATAGCTAGAATATTTTGGATTCACAATTTAATTTATTTTGCATTTGCTGTGCAGAAAAGCCCCAAGAAGCAGCAGCATAAGGCGATCAGCCCCCCAGGCCACACGCTGACATTGTTGTGGTGATTATGCCTGGTGAAGCAGAGCAGCACTGTGTTCTCCAGTTTCATGGCACTTCTAGAAGTGCAAAATACTGTAACAAGTAATAAAAGGAACGTGAAGCTCTCCAGGTGTGGAGGAACCCAGCGTTTTGCAAGTCCATCTCTCACCTCTGGAGGAGATGGTGCTGTTCCCACCATCCCAACATCCCAGCCCTGTTCAGCCCCCCTGGCAGGCCCTGTGCTGGGCTCCTGCCATCCCTCTCATCTCCAGCTCCCCACACCAGCCAACGTGTCTCCAGCTTCACTTACTGCCTGGAAGCAGGTTCTGTGTCATTCCAGTCACACTTACTATTTTGGCAGCTTCTAGAGCTTCAGATCTTGAACAGGAATCAATAACACACCCAGCCCTAATGGCATCCTTGCCAGCAAAGATCTTCAGTGCCCTAAGAGCTCCTTTCCTCCACTAAAAGCGACCCTTTAGGTAAGGCTCAGCCCTCACAGCAGGCAAAGGAAATGAATTCCTCTTGTATTATCTCATTCTTATTTATCCTGTCTTTAAAACCTTGCTGTGTTTTGACTCCACACCATCATGAGCACAAACACAAATTGACCTTGGCACAGACAATCCAAGCTCTCACCCACCACGCAGGACCAGAGTGTTCCTCCCCCTGGGGAGCTCTGCCTCTCCGGGACCTCACCGGCTGCTCCAGCTTCTCCCTCTTTGGGAGCAGGTGCCAAACAGAGCTCCCAGCTCCCTGCTCCAGGGCTTGCACACACATCTGCCTGGCCCAGACGAGCCGTCCGTCTGCCTCCGATCTGCTCGGGGCTCCCTCCAGACTTTTCCTGCCACACATCCATCCTCCTTTCACTCCATCCCCAAAGGTGTGTGTGGAGAAAAGCCCAGCCCCCACAGGCATTAACATAACAGAGCAGAGAGCGTGGGAGAAAGAGAGCAAGAGACTGCAAAATAATAAATAATCACAGGAAAACTAGGGCACCGACAGCACCGCTGGCTTTTGATGTTTCCCTCTCATCCTGCCCTGCCTTTTCTGCTGTGAAAAGGGAACTGCGAGGTGGGAAGCAGCCCCAGAGTGGCAGGAACACAGGGCTGCTCCTGCTCAGAAGCACTAGCAGGATTACAGATAAATATTGAAGCTATCAAAGAAGCTTAAAGGATTTAGGAACCCACTCCCCATTATTATCCTCTCTGGGGGAGGGGAAGTGATCTTTTGCAGGGACCTAGGGCAAACACCAGGGCAGTGCTGACCTGGGAACCAACCTGCTCTTGCTATGGATTTCTTCTCCTTTGCTGGACAGAGCCAGGGCAGGGATGGCAAATGTGGTTTTTATAATAATTTGAGTCACTGTTTGTCTCGTGGGTGCTCCAGGGCTTCATGCAACCCCCCTGGACAGCACTGCCCTCCTGGTCCAGACCTTCCCTGTGCCGGGGGGAGGCTGGGGCAGGAGCAGCAGGTCCCAGCCCATCACCTGGGCAGGACAAGGGAGATCCATGTCCTGGTGAGGAGCTCGGGCCCATCACACAGCCAGTACCCAGCTTTCTCTCACAGCAGGTAAATCCTGAGAAAGCTGGAAAATGTCTTCAGGGAAGGGCTGGAAGGAAAAGCTGCTGGTTCTTCTGCTGTTTGTGTGTGTAGACAGGGATGGAAATTACTGTACAAATCGATTCTGAGACTGAGAGGCGGATGTGGGATTTTTTAAACCTGCCTCCATTCAGATCTGCTGCTGAAGCGTCACAACAAAACTTCATTAACAAAACATGACACCCGGCTCTGCTCCTCCTCCCGCAGGACAGCTTCCCTGACAGGAAGGAGATTTTTAATTTGCACCAGTGCAAGGCAGTGGAGAAGGATGCCTGTGATCCCTACAAAGGCATTAGCATCCTCTCCTCCGGGACTCCTGGGCTCACAGCTCATTCCCCAGGAGCCCGCAGGAGACCAGCCCAGCTCCTGCCGCGTAGCCCCGGGCCACACAGCTTTTTCTCTCTCCTTCTGCACTCCTCAGAAGTTACCCTCTTCTTCCCACAGAAATAAATCCCAGATGGGTGTGCACCAAGAACGGGGTAAGGCCTTTTCTGTACTCACATGTGGCTGCTAACCAGCGACATGAGTTAATGCTCAATTCTACACTAAAAACAAAACACAACGAAACAAAAAAAAGCATCTCACAGCTGGCAGGAACCCAAGAGGACACCAGACAGGCAGATGCCAAGCCTGAGCTCCCTCCCTCTCTTGGTCCAGCCCATTGGATTCCTGTGCAGGGAGCATCACCACGGTACCAAGCCCCTTCAGCAACTCTCCCTGCAATTTTGGCTACTGCAAGCAGCCAAAATGGTTTCTCTGCTACACTTTATAGGGAGTGCTGCAGTTTTAAACCACAAATTAAATTTTTAATGAAACTTCATAACTGTTGTACCCAAATGTAATGTAATATTGATAGGAACTGTGCATCCAGCTAACATGAGATTGCCCTAGAAAGCCTTTTAGGATGTTATGCAATATATAGCTAAATTAATTATTTGTAATGAAAGGATCTGTGTCCTTATAGTATCACTGAGACCTACTGGTACAAAGAACACGTTCCTCATTCCCACTGAATGTAAATGTCAGGCAATTTAGGAAGAAACTGTCTCTGTAGATGCAAACAATGAAAGAAAGGAAAGAAAAAAAGGAAAAAGACTGAATGTGTGTGTGAGAGAGAGAGAGGGGGAGAGAAACAGAGAGGGAGAGATCTGCAAAGAAAGACTGCAGCAAAATGCAGCATATTTCCAAACTCTTGTCCAAAGTGCTTGTTACAGAAGGGAATTACTCCACCTTACAGACACTGTATTTGTACAAGCCCCACACCGTGCTCAGACTGTTCTAATGGCAGCTGTAGATTCTAGAAAACAAAACAAAACAAAGCAAAAGGTTTTGCATATGAACTATTCTGCAAACTTAACCATGGAGATGCTCAGGGATGTGTGCTGGTCTCATGCACCTTGTCTGGCTGCACAGGGCAAAGGGCTCTGGGAAGGGTCCTGCTCCCTCCCTGTGTGAGCTCCACAGGGACAGCAGAGCTCTGGGGTGACCAAGGATCATCTGCTTGCTGGAGGCTCCCTGAGAACAAGCTCTTATATTAAAAAACCCAACAAAACAGCCACATAGCCACTGCCACGTCCTGCTCTAAGCATGCTGGTGATGGGGGTGCAGAGCCAGGGGCTGGAGTGGACAATCTCTCAGGGAACACCAGAGACACCATGGGCACAAGCAGCCAGACACACAAACAAAAGGAGCTGAGTTTCACTTTTAGTGAAGCCTATCCACTGCTCTTTCCCATTGCAAAGCTGTCTCCATCCCATAATGGATCATATTGTTCCCACTCCACAGAGGACACTTGAATGCGGAATCAGCATTACCCCACAGGAGATATTTTATGTACAGCAGGCTGCACAAACAGGAGAAGTCTTCCAGTCCCTGCTCCCTAGGACTCTGGCTCCTGGGAATGAAGAGATTTGTCCACTAAAAAAAAAAAAAAAAAAAAAGTCCTTTATGCAATTATAACTCTGCAGCTCTCACACAAAGCTTGGCTTTGAACTGATCAAATCTTCACACACCTCAGCTCCACAGCAGGCAGCTGCCTGGGGCACAGGGAGCCAGGTCCCCCGAGGCAGCACCCTGGACTGCCCAAAATGATACTGGTCCATCACAAATAGAAATGTGCCTGCTGGCTCCTGCTCAGGACTAAATCATCTTCAAGGGTCCTTGCTAGCTGTGCTCAGCTCTTTCCAGCTACAGAGAGATAAATCAGCTCGCTACAGAGAGCACCTTGGGAGAGGCAAGAGAAGAGTTAAAAATAATAGGGGCTCCATTATTCCATTATACTCACACAGCTCCTAAATCTACAAAAGCAATAACGGATCTTACTGCATGATGCAGTGATTCTGGGAAAGCTGAAATCTTGATCATATTTTCTAGTTCTTTCTTTGTGTCTCTGAGACACGGGGGTTATTTTGCTTATCTATTGTAGCACAGCTTTGTTGTTTTCTCCAGTCTGGGTATTTAGATGGTCTCCATCACCACAGTATTGAGTGTTTATTTTATTGCACCTGTCACCTTGGGCTCATCTCAGCATAATGTACTGTGGGTGACAAAAGATTCCTGGTGAAATTGGTTCAGTGACATGAGAAGCTTTGTCAACATCATGCATATGTTACCAGAAGAGGGTATGAATCCAGTTGCCTCTCAGCCCAGTTCTACCTTGGTGTAATTGCACTGCCTGCAGTAACATTATTTTTGGTTTGCGTTCCTGCCTGTGGCAGAAGAATTAGACCTGCAGTCTGTTCAGCCTTTTCCATAGCATCCCTTTTTCTCAGAAAACACCAACCCAAATCCAAAACAACAAACAAAACCAAACCAATGCTCCAACCAAACCAGTAGAGAAGGAAGGAAGACTTGTCTGGCCAGTAAAACACATCCTGCCTGTCCCCCTCCTCAACTCCCCTCTGCTCCATCCCTGTTGCATTGAAATGCTGCACAGCACAGAGTGCAAACGGGAGGCAAAGTAACCAGGGCAGTAAAGCCAGCAGTGAAGAACCTACTTGAAATTCAGATTTCCCCCCAGATTTTCCTGAAGCAAAGCACATAGCACCAGAATTGAGCTGCTCATGGGTTTCAGGGGCTCAGAACTGCTGTGTGGGGGCAGGAGCATCACTGAGAGCCCAAAGCCTTAGGAAGGCTGCAAATAATGGGTCCTGCAAGTGCCCATGAACTCTGGGACAGGTTTGATGGAAGACAGCAACAAAACCACACCAGGATCCCAGCAAAAGTGCTGGGAAGCACTGGGCACCGTGGCACATCTCCACACCTCTTGGCCACCGGCACTGCCCTGGGGCTGGGCATCAGCCTGTACCAGGCACGACAGAGAACTGGGGAGGCTGCCAACCCTGTCATCCTGCTGTGCCCCAGGACAGCCCCAAACCTCTGAGTCTGGCCATGAAATGCTGTTTTAATTGTAACACACAGAGCATGGCTGGATGAGGGATGGGACCTCCCAAAGGCAATTGAGACACCTTGGAGAAGGAAACCCTCCATGACAAGGGAGTCTGTCATAAAACTCTGGGGTCTCAATAAGCACCTGGAAGAGAAAAAGCACCAAACTGAGTCACTGAGTGATGGGCCTGGCTGCGAGCAGCTTCATGAGGAAAGGAAAGGACCAGACTGGCCACATCAGAGGGGAGGAAGAAGGGGAAAAGGACCGTGGAGTGATCATACTGCATCTTTTGTGGATCCCCGGACTGAAAAACCTTTGTATTTTACTGACCCACATCACTAATCAAAATTAATTGCTTGATATTTCACAGGATAACTTGGCATTATGTAAATGCTCCAACCATATGGACTGCTGCAGAGCAGGGTGGGCAGGGCAGGCAGAGAGGGCCAAACTCACCCATGGTATCACCAGAAGAACAGCAACCCAGGCAGTCTGCAAGCTAAACCGTGCAGTAGTTCAGGTGCTTCCCAACAAAACACAACAGTACGGAGTAAAGTCAAGGATTAAATGAAGAGGTAGGAGGGTCTGAGGGAGCTGGGGCTGCGGGGGGGACCTGCTCCTGCTCGGGGGAAAGCAAAGCTGCACCCTCGCTTCTCCAGGACTGATGAGAAATCGTCTTTGGATGAACTGCTGAAGATGAGAAAAGCAGCAGCTCTGTTGGCCACGAACCGTTGCCACCAAGGACAGTTCCCAGATATTAGCTGGGGATTTTTTTGTTTTTTCCCCGGCTCAAAATGAAGCCCAGCAAAACGACCCCTGTGCTGTGCCCCTGGCAGAGGTGTCACCACCAGCACTGCCCTGCAACTTGCTCCTGGGGACACGCAGCTGCTGCCGGGTCGGTCCCTGCTCCAGCAGCCCCGCACCCCTCACCCCCGAGCTGCTGGGGGTGCGGGCAAAGCCCCAGGAGCGGCGGGGCAGGAGCCGGGGTGCCCGGGGGAGCGGGGGAGAGACGCTTTGCGAACTGCCGGGAGCAGCCCCGGGGCGGTGCGTAGAAACGGCGCCGCCAGTACCGAGCCCACCCCCGCAGCCACCCCCGCAGCCGGGGACGGGGGAAAACCGCGCGCACCCNCAGTCTGGCGGTGCCGGCGGGCTGCGGGCAGCAGCCGGGGATGCGCCGGGCGCTGCCCGGACTCGGGAGCCGAGCGGGGCCGGAGGGATTTGCTCCTCACAGCCGTCTCAAGGCCCGTTACATAACGGGATGGGGAGGGGAGGGGCGGACCCCCAAAATGGGCAGAGAGGGGGTCTGGCTGTAGCCCACTACACCTCCACCTCCGCAGGCCAGAAGGACAACCGTCCCCCGGACAGGTTCCAGCTCACCTTCCCGCTGCGCACCAACTACATGTACGCCAAGGTGAAGAAGAGCCTGCCCGAGATGTATGCCTTCAGCATCTGCATGTGGCTCAAGTCCAACGCCTCCCCTGGCATGGGCACCCCCTTCTCCTACGCTGTGCCCGGGCAGGCCAACGAGCTGGTGCTCATTGAGTGGGGCAACAACCCCATGGAGATCCTCATCAATGACAAGGTACAGCCCTGGGGAGCAGGGAGGGTGCTAGGCATGGGGGAGACCTGCTGGGGGGCCAGCGTGAGGGCGTCCTGTGCCCACCACCTTGACCCACCACCCACAGGTGGCCAAACTGCCCTTTGTCATCAACGACGGCAAGTGGCACCACATCTGTGTCACCTGGACCACACGGGACGGCGTGTGGGAAGCCTACCAGGATGGCACGCAGACCGGCAACGGTGAGAACCTGGCACCATACCACCCCATCAAGCCCCAGGGGGTCCTGGTCCTGGGCCAGGAGCAGGTAAGTGCTTGAGGGGGGATGGACAGTAAGCGTGGGGTGTCCCTGCTCGGCTGGTTGCTCCCGAGGTGAATGGGGCAGCCCAGCTGTGTGCCTCCTGTAATGGTGGCTCCTCCACAGGACACGCTGGGCGGTGGGTTCGATGCCACACAGGCCTTTGTGGGGGAGCTGGCCCACTTCAACGTGTGGGACAGGAAGCTGAGCCCCGGGGAGGTGTACGGCCTGGCCACCTGCAGCTCCAAGGCGCTGGCGGGAAACGTCATTGCCTGGGCCGAGGCCAACATCGACATCTACGGCGGGGCCACCAAGTGGACTTTTGAGGCCTGTCGTCAGCTCAACTAAAGCCACGGACAAGAGAGAGAAACCTCCTCATCGGGCTCTTTTCTTTTTCTTTTCGTTTTTGTTTTTTTTTTTTTCCCCCTCCTTTTTTTTTGCGCAAAGAAACCCAACTGAGAACCAAGCCACCTGTCTTGTCCCGTGGAGTGGGGATGCCCCAGCAGGGGGGCTGCCCGTGCCCGGAGCCCCACAACCCTCTGGTTTCTGTCTTGCCAACGTCCTTCAATGCCTGCGTGCCTTGGCCTGGCGCGGCTGCGCCCCAACCTGCTGCCTGCTATGGATTTCTTCTCCTTTGCTGGACAGAGCCAGGGCAGGGATGGCAAATGTGGTTTTTATAATAATTTGAGTCACTGTTTGTCTCGTGGGTGCTCCAGGGCTTCATGCAACCCCCCTGGACAGCACTGCCCTCCTGGTCCAGACCTTNTAAAAAAAAAAAAAAAAAAGGTATTTTTATGAAGATAAAAAAAGAAAAATTATAGAATTAAGCCGTGTTCCCTGAGGAAAAAGTACTTTGAGATTCTGCAGGAAAAAGAGATAAAGATGTGTATTTTGAAATAATAGATGCATTTTGTATGGTTTCCTTTTCTAAACTCCTGGTTTGTACTAGAGATTGCAGAAATCACCCCCCCAGCCCTTCCCCCCTGCCTCCACTGACCCCCCCGAGGATCACCCTGGGTGGCAGTGGAGGATGAGGCAGAGAATTCCCACAGGGCTCCAGAGCCTCCCTGACCAACTCTAAAGATGTGGCAAAGAGACGTGCGGAGTGGAGGGGCCCATCCGGGGCTGGGCCACCCCTGGCCAGGAGCACAGAGCTGTCCCGGCCACCAACGCTTTGGGGAACCAGAGCCCAGCTGAGGAGCAGCACAGGCACCCCCAGATCCAGGTACCTCCCTACCAACTGGGGATCAGGGCAGCTTATTTTAAACTGTGCTCTTTTTTAAAAACAAAAGCAGACAAGAAAACAACACAACCAACCCATCGTGAGTCACTTTGAGTTCCTCCTAAGAGCCTGTTCGCATCAGCAAAGGGACAAGCACAACTGGCTGAGAAGAACAAGGCCACCACAAAGGTTTAACCTACAGTCCCAGGTGCGTCGGATTTGCCAAAAAAAAAAAAAAAAAAAAAGTGTGATGTCAACACAATGTATATAGTGTACCATAGGGGAGAGTATAAATGTATCTTAATTTGTCATTATTTTGCTAACCAAAGCTGTACATTTTTCCTATTCCTTGCTGTCTCCTTTGGGTTTTGAATGGGTTCTGATGTCCTGTGCCTCCCGTCCACAGCAGCATCCTGACTGTGCACTGTTTCTACTGATACTCATGCTTTTGCCATTTTACTGCCGAGATTACATGAATTGTTGACTTTATTTTTACACAATAAAAAGCGAAGAAAGACATTGGGTCTTCTTAAATGTGTCAGTTCCCAGAGCCACTGGTGCTCGAGAGCTGATCTTAATCCCTGGGAAGGTTTTGCCTGCATAAAGCAGGAATTTCTGCCCAGTTCCCCTTGGAGCCTGCTCAGTCCCTCCCTGAGCCTGGGCTGTACCTGCCAGGCTCGTCCTCTGCAGCACTACACCACCTCTTTCCCTGGTTTATGCAACTCTGTCATACAAATTGATTTTTTTCTTTTTTGTTTGTTTGTTATTTTTCGTTGTTGTTATTTTTTTTCCCCCCAAGATGCAGGCTGGCAGCTCAGCTCCCTCTGGCTGCCTCTGCCAGGCTGGCAGTGGCAGGGACAGGGACAGGGACACCCCGCAGCCCACCCTGGCTGATGCCCATCAGCTCTCTGCAGCAAATGTTCCCGGCACAGGCAGGACTGGGGGGGCCTTTTGGGGGCATCTTGCTTGTCCTTTGGGGATCCAGGCTGGGCTCCCAACGCCATTCCTGCTCCAGAAGGCAAACCTGAGCACAGGGGTGACACCAGGGCACTTGGCTCGGAGGGCAGGGTGGCCAGAGGCCACCAATGTGTCACAAAGTGGCATAGACTGGGCTGTGCCTAATTGCTGCAGATTCCCACTGATTACACACCCGTGGTAGAACAGACTGGCCAGGTAAGTGTCGTTGAGTGTCAAAGATACAAGTAGGAAAACCACCATTTGCTCCTTGTAACCAGCCAGAAACACCTCCCCACATGCCACCACTGCAGCTGGGAACAGGAGCTGTGTGGGTCCGGAGCAGTTCTGCTGCCTCGGGCACCACGCAGCCCCTGGGGACGCTGGCGCTGCCCTTTTGTCCTCCGTGAGAGCAAGGACACGGTGACAGAGTCCGGAGGGACACAGCTGGTGTCACGCATCTCCCGGGGGCTGGCGGGGCCGTGGGGAGGGTCTCAAGGCTGCTTGTGCTGCAGTTTCCCAAGCAACGTCTGCAGCCAGCCCCAGCCCCTTCCAAGGGCATCCCCGACCGCCTCCCAGCCACCTCCCCCATCTCCAGCGGGCAGGGGACAGCCACCCCGGGGTCCCTCCCTTCCACCCCGTCCCTAACAACACCTCTTTTCCTTAGCAGGCTTTGCTCCTGTGACTGTTTCAACTCCTTTCCAGGATGCCTCAAGCCATAACCACGGTAACAGAGCCAACAGGGCGAGCGGGAGGGAGGAGGCCTCAAAGCAGAGGTGCAGATCTGGGGTCCTGGTGTCTGTCCCCGCGTCACCAGCAGATGCAGAATTGCAAGCGGCGGGTCCCCCGGGCAGGGGACCTTCCAGGACAAGAGGTGAAATGGATCCATCAGAACTGGTTTAGGGCGATTTACCAATCCCTCCCTGCCGGGGACTGGCTGAGTGCCGCTCATCGGTCACCGCTGCGGGTGCGGAGGGAGGAGGCACAGACAGGCTGCCCAGGGAGCCCCAGCCTGGGGCCAAGGGTGGGCAGGATGGGGCCAATGCAGGAGCATGATGCCAGAGGACACCGAAGGGGTGTTGAAGAGAATGCTGCCACCAAGATTTTCCCCCTCCCCGATTCCCCAGATTTCCCCAGGCGTAGAAGTGATTCAGCTCAGCAGCTTCAGAGCCTTACAAAGGCACCAGAATAGCAGAGCTCCAACCAGAAATCCCTCCACGCACCCTCCTCAGCAGAGCTCAGCCCTCTCTGGACATGCAGATCCCATTCCCTTCCCCCCACACACCCCTGAAAACCAGATGCTCCAAGGACAGGCTGTTTGGTTTCGTGTCACTGGGAACAGCCTACATCTCTGCAAGGGGAATGCTATTTTTACCCAGGGAATGAGTGGCAGCTCCTGTATTGTTCTCAGCCCCTCCAGCCCTGTCCCAGCTCCCAGACGGGTCTGCCCGTGGGTTCAGCAGCTTCTCAGCCACCCCAGGTACCAAAAATACCATGCCCACCCATTATTGGAGAGGGAAACCATACCCTCAGCTAGAGGCTTGTGCTGCACCACGATTTAAACTGCAATAAAAAAACCCACACTCTAACAGGCAGAGTATTGCTCTTTTTTTTTTTTTTCTTCCTTTTTTCTGCTGGGAGCTGGATGCTGGGGCTGGGCTGGCAGGGGGGCTGTCTGCCTCCCCCAGACCCCTGGGTGGTACAGGCAGAGCCAGAGGAGGAGGGTATGGGATAGGAGCAATGGAGGAGGGAGCTGCAGGGGCCAATACTTCTTCATCAAGTCTTCAGCAAACCTCCTGGCTCATCACCCCCCAGGAGGGGACCCTGGATCTGCCTCTCAGCCCCACAAAATCCTGGGGGTGTTGCCCCTCCTCACGCGAGGATCCAGCAAGAGAGAGGAGCAGCACAGGTCCATCTGTAAGATGCACAAATCCTGACACCTCATCCTGCAGCTAAAAGCTGCTGCTGAGAGCTGGGAAGTGGCCCCGGCTCTGCCTGGGGGATGCTGGTGACAGCCAGCCTCGTGTCCCCTGCAAGCGCGGGGCTAAGGGACAGCGTTACCCACACCGACACAATAAATCCAGGAGGCTTTTAGAGGAGAGGAGCAGATGGAGATCTTGGGCTGCATGAGGACAGGCCCCACGACTCGGGAGGTGGCTCAGAAATATTGACGGGGGCGAGGGAGAGTTCTTAAGGGCAGGGTACAGCGGGGATTTACAGCTCTGATCCGACTTCTTGCTGGCAACTCACATGGAAGAGGAACAACCCCTGTGCGGGGCCATTTCGCACCCCATTGCCCGTCTTCTTCCCCCCATTCCTTGAGCTCCAGGTCAGCTGTACCCAGGGCTCCTAAGAGATGGGAGGAGGGGATGGGCTAGACGCCAAAATTAAATCGACTGCATCCACTAGCAGAACACCCACAACCCCCCAGAGCTATGGCATGTCCCGAGGTGGCCTCTCCTGCATCCCTGCCCCGCACAGGAGGGCCCGGGGGCTGCCCACAAGCACCCAGGAGCATCCCAGAGCATCGCTGCCGTGGGCTGCTGGGCACTTGATCCCATGGGGATTGATTAATTAGCAGGGAGTGAGTCCTGCTGCTCGCCTTGCCCACGCCAGCAGCACGTGGATCCCAGAGAACCCGGATTCAATCTGCAGAAGGTGGGGTGCAGGGGCAGGAGCAGTGAAGGAGCCTCAGCTCCGATCCTGGCCCAGGCTGTGTCAGGGGAATGACAGAAATGTGGGCACATGCCTAAAGAAAAGGCTCTTTGTCTGCGTTTCACACAAAGTGGGGGTGATGGGGGGAAGAGGGCGCCGGGTGGTGCTGGGAGGATTCCCCAACGTGGGGATGTGTTGGTCCCACTGCAGCACAGGGGGATGAGGAGGAGGAGGAGGGAGCAGGGCCCCTGTGTGGGCACCCATGGCTGGGGGGGGCATGGCCAGGCCGTGCTGCTGCTGCTGCGGGAGCCCTGGGACCGGCTGGGGCACGGCGGGCGGCTGGACGCGACCCCGGGCACCAAGTCAAGGCTGACAGACTGTTCCGGTCACAGGAGTGAGTCATGGCTGGTGACAGTGTCCCTCAAATGCTGCTCAGGAGCCTGGGCTGGCCGGGCATCATCTCCCCACGCCTCCGCAGAGCTGCCCGGGCATTCCCTGCAGGCACAGCCTGGGAAGGGGCTTCCTCCAGCCTTTCCTCCCCCTCGGGAAACCCAACCAGACCTGGCCAGAGCCCCGCTGAGGTGAAGCCACAGATGCCCTGGCAGGCACAGAGCACAGCCCCAGCCCGAGGGGCTGGAGAAAAGCAAAATCTGTTGATCACAGGGAGACAAGCCTCTGGCCAGACATCATCTTTACCCAACACTTCCCAGAGACTCTTCCTACATCAGGAATAATGAATCTGTAACAGGAAATGTCTCCCCTAAGACAACAGCTCAGAGATCCCTGGGTGAGCACAGCCCCAGCAGCTTGGGCCCCAGCTGGGCTGTAAACCCTCCTGGGGGCTCAGGCTGGGAGGACAGGACACCCCCTCCCCAGCACAGGACAGGACACCCCTGCCCAGCACAGGACACCCCTGCCCAGCACAGGACATCCCCTCCCCAGCACAGGACAGGACACACCCCCCCCCAGCTCCAAGCTGCCTCCTCCCAAAGGCACCAAGAGCAAACGCTGTTTCACACCACTCGGCCACTATTAAATTTAGCACTGGGGGCTGCTAGGAAAGCAGGACTCGAGTCCTCCAGTCTCGCCTTCTCAGAATAATTTTTACAGCCTCTTCCCGTTCTCCTCCTCCTGCGGTTTCCCCAGCACTGCTGAGCAGCACCCTGACAGCACTGAGATGGTTTCCTCCCTCCTTCCCGTCCACCCCTGATGGAGTACGGAGGGGCTGGGATCTCAGCGGGAGCCTCAGACTTCACCAAGAAGTTTTTCTGGGGGATGTTACTCTGGCTGGGCAACCCAGGAGGGATCCCAAGCCCCATCCCAGGGGCACAAAGGAGAAGAGCAACTGATTTCCCACCGGAGGGTCCCTGACTCAGCACGGCTCTGCCACGGGAGAGGCTGCCGGTGAGCACGGAGAGGAAGGAAGAATATATCTTCCAAAGCTGATTAAAAATAGATGCAGCATCTCACTAATTATGCTGTGTAATTAGCATTTGTTTTCTGCTTAGCAGAAACCTGCGGGGAGCAAAGCTGAGCTGGACCCCAAGTATCTTGTTTGCTCCAGCTTGGGCAGAGACGGCTCATCCCATGGGGGGGGTGAGATGCAGAGGGGTCCCAGCCCCCCCTCTCTGCCCTGGCACCCCCAGCATCAGGCAGGGTGGGTTCCTGCACCACCCAGGGATGGGGGGAGTGTGGCAGCAGAGCTCGGGGGTCCCCACACACCTCCTCCCTGTCAGCCCATCTGCAGTCCAGGCTGTGAGCAACAGATGACAAGATCCACAGCGATGCTAGAAATTAGGTCAGCGATAGCCTGCAGCAGATTTTAACATTTATCATCTCGGCGAGGCTCTTATGCAAGTAAGAGATGCCACAGGGCAGCCCCGCGCCAGCGGCCACCCCCGGCCCAGCTGGTGGAGAGCAAAGGAAGGGTGCCAAGGCCTGGAGCCCCCACAGCCCCCTCCTGCCAGGGAGGGGAGGGACACGGGGCTCCATCACGCCGCTGACTCAGGGCTGGTGGAAGCCCGGGACCAGCAGCCTCCCCCTGCAGACACCCCGCACCTTCCCACCCACCCGGTCTCTCCCCCCATACCCTGATGGGGTGGATAAACACCCAAGCACCAATTTACTCCCTCCCAAGTGGGGAGCAGCACCCCGACTCCCCAGCAGAGCCCCGTGCCCAGCCCCAGCTCCCACCAGCCCCCCAGTGCCCAGAGACCCGGTTGGTTTCTTGCACCTGGGTTGGGCTGTTTCACAACTGGCAACGCTTTCTGCTCCTTCCCCTACCCCCCAGATGTTGGTACCATTAATATTAATGAGCTTGGGGGGCGCATCCAGGGCTGGGCGGGGGCTCCTGCCTGGCTCTCCCAGCTCATCCTGGGGGTATCCTCACAGGCTGGGATTTCCCTGGCCCTGATGCTGCCCCTGGGGTGGGGTAGAGTCTGTCCCCTACCTGTCCCTTCCCTGACATCGTGGTCACCAGCACTGACCACATCATATTATCCGGATACCAGTTTCAACCAGGTGACACTTACCTGGCAAGGTCATTAATAACCAAGCAGTGCCTTGCTATATGCCAGATGGATTTCCCAAACCCTCCCAATTCCGCTCATTACAGAAGAGGTTTGTGTGTTAATCAGAGCGCTTTAATCACGCTGCTGCCCGCTGCAATTCTGAGCAAGTTTCAAAGCTGCCAGGTTTATCACAGGCTTTCAGGTCCCTCTGGACTCAGCAGCAGCAGGGTTCAGCACATCCTCCTCCCCGGCACTGGAACAGGAGCAGCTTACACACAAGAGAAACGGCTCCAGTCAAAACATCAGCCAGGAGAAGCTTGTTCCCCCCGGGCAGAGCCACCCACATCGGGCTGGGTGAGAGGCAGGAGCCCCAGCGTTCACCTGGGGCGTCCCAGGCACGAGGTTCTCAGGAGTGCTCAGTAAATAGAACATTAATAATAAAAAAAAATATTAAAGAAAATAAGTGAGACCCTGCGCTGGCTCACGAGGCCCAGCCATGGAGTGTGAGCAGCTGGGGGCTGCAGGCAGAGGTACAACAAACCGAGCTGCGAGTCCAAGAACAGCAAGAAAAAAGCATGTTCCTAAGGAAACATTCTGCAGCGAGCCCTTGAGCTGGGAACTAAACCAAGAATTAATTACAGGCTGATTTTACGGCCTTTATTGTGTGCTTTTAAAGTTGATCAAGCCTCTGGAGCAGGGGCAGGGGAGCTTGGAAGAAGAGCAGTACATGTGGGGCCAGGGGAGCAGCTGAGTGCAGGGCTGGGGGTTGCATCTCTGGGGTCAACAGCCCCACCACCCTTCTGATTCCCAACCTCCCCCCAGGAGTCTGCTCAGCAGCCACAGCTCCGTGCCCACCAGCAAATCCATCCCCCTCCCCAGGTGCCTCTTGAGGGGGGCAGCAGGGTCACAGCTCTGCTCAGACAGCCACTGCCTCCAGACAGGAGAGATCTGCCTGTGCACTGAAGCTCTGCTGCCTTTCTTTTGGGGCCAAGCTCTGTACAAGCTGCTCCATCACCTTAATGACACAGCTCATAATGATCTCATTCACTATTAATTTGGATGTCAAAAGAAATTCCACTCATTTGCTTTTAATTAATATGGCCTTAAAATAAAGCCAGGGGGCTGGCAGGACTCTGGCAAGAGGTGTCTGCACCAGCAAAGGGAAGAGTGGTTGGGGTGGAGAATTATTTCTAGGACACAAGGACACAGCTGCAAGGGAACACACTGCTTCCCAGTGCCACCCCTGCCCTCTGCACACACAGGCACTGACTGTCACATCCAAGGCACAAGAGGTTTCTGGGTGTCCTGATGATGCTCAGCTGCCCCAGAGAGGACCAACACCAAAAATGCTTGTTTGCAGCCAGAGATTTGGGCCCAAAGCTGTGGAGCAGCCTCCCAGCTCCCAGCAGAGCAGAAGGGATGGAGCCAACAGCACCGGGCACAGCTGCCCTGGCCAGCTCGACATAAGCTGCTGGTGGCAGGAGCTCTGGGGTACACACTGTGCTGCTGGGTGTCTTGATACTATCAGCCTTCAGGTGGATTTGGTTTGGGGGAAGTGTTAGGGAAATTGCCCTTCCTAAATGTACCTGACCAGCACAAGCCAAAAAGGAAGAGGAATGAGAACTGGAGAGAGGAGAGGGGCAGAAATCCCAACAAACCCACTTTCCCTGTCCCCATCATGAGTGTCCCAAAATACAAGCCTCAAGCAGCACCGAGGAATTCCCAAGCCAGCAGACCCCTTCAGAGACTCCAGAACAGACAGAAACGTTAAGGAGGAAAGCATCCTCAGTGATAAGAGAAGCAAAGCTTTGTAACAAGTCAGCAGTAAATTACTGGGTTCAGGAGGACAAATACTTGACACCCAATCCAGCTGATTTCCAACAGAGGGAGGGGATGTGTGTCTGTGTGTGGGGGGGGTTACTTGGGAAGGACACTCCGGCTCCAGTCTCCCAGTTTCTATTAAGAGGTTTCATGCATTACAATGCGATTTTCCCCTCCCTCCTTTACAAGCCAATTAGATAAAGACAGAGTTAAACCCTTATTGTGTTCCGAGAGTCCGGGGTAGGCACCAAACACAGCGATTAGTCGGGTTGTTTAATTGCCTGCTGGGGTTTGGGCAGCTCCCTGAGCCAGCAGCACCCAGGCCAAGGCAACCAGAAAAAAAACCAAAAAAAATTTCTCCCGTGTCCTGCCCGTAAGAGCTCAGAAACAGCTGTTCCTTGCCCACAGCATGTCATTTGTGCTTGAATTTGTGACAGGCTCCAGAAAAGTCTGTCCCCATGGTTCAGTGGAGCCGCTGCAGCACGTGGTTGCAACGAGCAATGATGAACCGTGGTGCTGCGGCTCCTGGGCAAGGTCCCAGACCAGTTCCCCCCAGTGAGAGCTCAGGAGGTGATGCCCCCACCCCTGCCAGCTGGGGGGTCCTGCAGGGCTCACCCCAAGCCCGATGGCAGAAAGGGAAGGGAGGTTCAGAGCTGAAGGCACCCAGGGGCGCGCAGGGGGAGCGGGAGCGCAGGAGCCACCGGCACCGAGCAGACAGAAAGCTCCTCCTGCACCGGAGCTCAGACCTTCCTCCAAACCCCACAGCAGACTGTTGGCTCCATCCTCTCCTCGTGAGTCACACACCCACCTGAAACTCGGCGTCCTCAGCCCGTCTGTCAGGAGCAGCCGGAGCGGCACATGGGGCGTCTGTTCCCTGGAGACCGGGAAAGGGACTGTGAGAGCAGAGGCTGCAGGGACTGGGTGAAAGCTGCTCCAAAAATGAGGAGAAGGGAAGTCTGTGCCACGGAGGTGCAGTCTGACCCACAGGCCAGCTCTGGAGTATGTCTGTAACTGAGTGCTTCAGCATCTCTGTACGTCACCTCCTGCAATTGCCCAAGTATTCAAGGAAGTTGTTGCAAAATGACAACTGTGTGTTTATTTACACAAATATTTTTTACAATGCTTAAAAATCAACCCTGAGAAATACCCTTGAAGCATTATCCTTGAAGAGAAGCTGGTCTGCCTACCCACCAGAACCATGCACAGTGGCTGGAGTGGTCTGAGGGACGCGGCCCTGCCCTGGGATGGCACTCAGCTGTTGCACTCATCAGAACCACAGTATTAGGGGAGGAGAGGATCCGGTGAGGTTGGGCCCAGCAGCTTCTTCTGGCATTAGCCTAATCGTCCAATTCCTCCTCCTTTTTTCTGCTAGGAACAAAAACAAGGATCACAGACATAAAAAAAAAACAAACCAAGAAGGACAAAGAATTACATCACTTGGTGAGTAAGGGGCTCAGAGACAGGTTTTGAGATACATGGTCACAGAAAGGGTGAACCTCAGCCACTGTAATCCCTCACTACTGCCACCTTCACCCCTGGTCCATCAGGACCCTCAGAGCAGAGTGAGCTTTGAGTCCTGCCACTCTCCACTCACCCCCTCACAGGCCTTTGGGTAGGGCTGTCTGTCTGTCCAGCCTGGCCCTGGTGTGGCTCTGAGGGATCCCAACATGACTCTGATTACGATGCTGAAGGGGCAGCCTGGAACTCCAGTGGATTTACAGAGCAAGCCTCTGGCCTACATTATGTAAGTGTGGGGGAGCCTGACCCTCCCCTCACTTTCTGGGGGCAGGGACCAGCTCCCTGCAGGATATTTCTGTTCACCTCCTGTCACACCTGTGGGCGTTGGTGCTTTGCTTATCGCGGGCAGCAAATCCCCAACGACCTCCCCAGCCTGGGACACAGTGCCCTGCCCAGGAACGTGTGAAGTGGCTCTGCTGCAGTCACCAGAAATCATCCTTTCTGGAGGCAGCATGTGTCCTGATGTCACTGGAGCTCACCTTGTTACCCTGTCTGTCTCTCTAATGCCATTACTGAAGATCATTACATGAGCAGATCCCCTCTGCAGAGGCAGCTGCTCGGGCTGCCCACACACCCACCTCTCTGGCCTGGAGGATGGGACCCCCAGTGGTGAACACAGCTGCTTCCGAATATACTCCCTCGACCTCATATCAGCCTGGAATGAAGGAGGAAAAAAGTGAGAATGGATTGATCAGCCTGCCCGGTGCCCTCTGTGCTCTCCGTGTGCCCCTGCACACCCTGATGTCAGTACAACACAAACAGCTCTGCTATGACTCTGATGCAAAGAGGAACCTCCATGTTTCTTCCCTTGCTTGGTTTCTGTGTCTCACTGCCCACTCTTCTATTTCTTGGGGTCTTCCTCACCTGTTTTGCTCAAAGCTGGCAAAATCCTTCAGCCTGTACTGATGTACACGTCAGTGTCTCTCCTGGCCCCCAGAGCTGTTGGGGCTGTTGTCTCCTCCACAAGACAGGAGCTCACAGATCCCTCCACAAAAGGTGGGCAACTGCTGGTGTTTCCCTGAGTTGTCCCAGAGCAGCAGAACAGCCCTGATTCTGCTGCAAGGACTGTCACTGTACACACAGCACCTGGGTCCCAGGACTGTGCTAACAGAGGCTCCACTCCCACTGGTACTGCAAGCAGGTGAAGGCTGCAGCCTCCAGCCTCACAGCACTTGAGGATCATCCATGATCTTTATAGCTGTGACACAGGATTAGCTATTCTGGTCACTTATCAGCTGAGAAATAGGACTCTGCCCTCCACAGGAAACTGTAAATTGAGAGGGGGGATAAGGAGAGGGCTGCAAGGAGCTTGGGAATCCAGCAATCAAATTCTCAAGAGGACATGGGATGAAAAGAGGGAAGCTGCATTGCCTGTCCTTGTACACATCCCTTCCCTTCCTCTGCTCCAGCAGTTGTAGGATGCAGCAACAGATGGAGAAGCACAACACTTGTCTGCTGCACATCCTTCTCCCTAGGCAAGAGCTTGGCTCATCCTGCCTTGTGCCTGCTGGGCTGCCTGGGCGGTGGTAATTATGCAGCTAAAGCAGGTAAAAACATCCACTAAAAGCAAACAGAGAGAAGACACAAGCACATCCTTGGCTCTATCTTCTTGGCAGCAGCAGCAAGGGAAGTGGCTGACACACCTTTCACACTGTCCTGCCTCGTGAGACCAAAGGCAAAGCTGCCAAGGCAGAGGCCAGGCTGTAGCTGCCTCTGTACTCTGCTTCCCAGCACCAAAATCAAAAGGATTCACGTTGGGACTCTCTGAAATTCATGGTTTGCTGCCCTCCTCATTTGAAACTGAGCTTGGAGCCATCATCAAACCCATCCTTATGCAAGAGTCCAGTTCCTCCCTTCCTCTTCTGATACATTCTCCTGTGATATGAGCCTTCCTGAGCTCACCAGGAGAACCAGATTGCTGGGTCTTACCAGCACTGCAGGACAGCAAATGGTCAGGGTGGGACAAGGAGAACACCAACAGAAACCCCAAGAGCTACAGGAAGTGTTGCTGGACATTTACTGGCTCTTCTTATCTATCAGAAGAGTTCTTGTTCAGCTTTCCAGCACAGAGGACTCTTAGATGCCCTCACAATCACATGGATCCTGGGCTCTTGGACAACTTTGAGAAGTAGCAGTTGATTTTTACATTCCCTACAAGATTTTTTTTCTTTCTTAGAAACTTTTCTCAGAATCACTGCTATGCCATGACATTTTAGACCAGCTGCTGTGCCCCACCTCAAAGGCAGAGTGCCTCTCTCCACTTAAAAAGCAATATGTGACCTTTCCAGCTGGAAAAGCTTTTCAGCATATGATGATCATACTAATGAAGTGGGTTAATGCATCCCCAGTGCCTGCCCTTGAAGCATTTGCTACTCCCATCACTGTGCTTCTGAAGAGTCTCCCCAGCACCCCAAGATGCTCCCCACCCCCCCCCCCCC
>JAAWXA010000030.1:590496-695072 GCA_038090715.1 Florisuga fusca | reverse complement strand
GGGGGGGGGGGAATCGCCCAGAGGGCCCCGACGCGTGAGGGCAGGCGGCAACCCTTCGGCTTTCCCGCAAAGGGTACAGGGGGACGCAGCTCCCCCCGCCCTGCCCTGGTCCTCGGGAGCCGGCGGGTGTAGCGGACCCCAACGTGGCCAACCCGGTACCGAAGGGAAACCGCAGCGGACCGGGCCCAGACCGGAACCCAGGGTAACGGGGAGCCGGGGGGATCGGCCCCGCCCGCTGAGGCACACGGTTGCCATGACAACGTGCCGCCCCTCCCGCGCAGGCGCAGCCCCCGGTACCGTTCCCAGCGGCCCAGCAGCTCCGGTGTCGGTTCCGCCGGGAGCCCCGACATGGCGGAAACCGGGGCCACCCCTCCACCGGCCGCGGAGGAGGGCGGAGGGGAGGAGCCGTGAGGAGGAGCAGCAGCTTTATCGGGAAACGCCCCCGGGAAGGGGCGGGCGGTGGCAGCGCGGGGAGCCGCGTTCTGCTGCGGGTTCGGCAGTTTCAGCTTGGTGCCGGTTGTGAGGTGATAACGCCGTCAAAACAAAAAACAAAACAAACAAACAAAAAACAAACAAACAACCCAAAAAAAACACCAAAAACAACCCCCCCACGCAAAAGCTTTTCCCGCACTCAGGGAATTATGTTTTATTCTTTTTTACGAAAAAAAAAACCAAACCATGATTAGGAGGTGGCTTTGGGGTTTTGTTCTTTGTGTGAAATCTTCAGCATCCTCTGGGCATCGTGCATCCGCCTGAGTCTGAAAGCAGCTCCTCTTTGCACCACGATTAGTAAAAATTAAAAAACCCACCCAAAATAAACAGCACACCCCAGAACACCCCTACACCCCCCGCCGAGGTTCCTGAAGGTCCCCACCCCCATCCCCTGGGGTCAGGAGCAGCCTCAGCTCTCCCTGCGAGCTCTCTTGAAGCAAGCAGCTGCCTTCCAGGTGGCAAGAGCCTGAGAGAGAAGAATCTCATCTGGGAACATCTCCTCCACCTCTGCAGCCAACTCGGAGACTTTTGCATCAAGATAAGGAACGAAAGACTCCTTCAGGCTGGAAAAAAAAAAAAAAAAAAAAAAAAAAAAAAAAAGCAAGAGAAGTGTTAATAGATGGTGCAGAGCAAACCACAAGTGCCACGAAGTATTTTGTGTGGTAGAAATGCACCAGCGTTAAGTACACATGATTTTACTGTGTATTTTGTAATGAGAAGGATTAAACAACCAGTCAGGTTTATAGAGAGGCTAACACAGCCAGACATGGGGTGCTGCAGGTCAGAACCAAGCTGTATGTGTGGAAAGCTGAGTGGTGGCAGCAGTGCTCATGTTTATCCTCAGTGCTCAGAAGCAGCAGCTCCTGGTATATCACACAAAACTGTTTTGGGAACACTGCTGGAAGATGAAGTCAAACATGCCAGAAACAGGCAGTTTGTCTGAGAACTTCCTGCATGTTCCTCATGCTGGTGGTTGTGCTCTGTGTCCAGCAGGACAGCCACATCCCAAGGGAACAGTTTTGGTTTTTTTGGTTAGAAAAAACCTTCACGATTACCAAGTCCAACCATTACACCAACACTGCCAAGGCCCCCACTAAACCATATTTCCATCACATGTATCTTCAGAGGCAGAGAAGCTTAACAACTGTAGGTTGGTTTGGGTTGCACAACTTACCTCCATGTAGGTTTGAATTCATCCACAGCTTGGACACCTCTCAGCTTCAAGGTGATCATTTCATGGAGCTCCTGCAGGAACGTTTCCAGCCTTGAGTGAACGAGGAAGGTCTTGAGGAGCCTGGCATTCCCTGGACTGAGCTCAGCTTTGTAGGCTCTACTGATGTCTACAAAAGGATCCTAAAAAAGCAGCAGTGGGGAAAAAAAAACAATCTTATTGCCAACTTCATTTAGAGGAAAACAGCTGGCAAGACACTGAAGTTGTGCACTGTACCTGTTTGAGGTGCAGCAGCTGCTCAGATTTGAGGGTAGAAAGAAGTTGCCACAGGGCAATGCTGTGCTTTAGGTGGCACCTTCTAAGGGCCTGAAAGAAAAAAACAGGCAGGGAGTGAAGCTGATGTAGGGGATGTGCTTAGGAACCTGTCCATCCCCTGCCCTGCCCACACAGGAGCACGAGCCCCGTGTGAGTTCAGCTGAGCCTGGGCTGCAGCAGGTTCCCCCCTCCCTCTTCCCCATTTTGCCTTCAATAATCCATCCTTTTGGTGTCATCAAAACAGGACAGGGATAGGGCTGTGTCACACCCCCTTGTCATAGCACAGTGGCTTTGCTCCTGTCAGTAAAGCCTCTTTTCACATACCATTAGGAGATAAAACCTTCCTCTATCACCACATTTGAGAGGAAAAGGGATATTTTCAATCCTGCTCAGCACCAGGCAAGCCAGTGTCACTGAGAGCTCACTCATCATTGAAAGTTTTCCCTTTTCTTCGTTCTAGCATTGCAACTAATTATGCTGACACTCAACTAGGAATTCTCCTTCCTGGTGCTGACAGAAGAGCTTGGATCTGCAGAGAAGAGTTTGACCTTCTGCACCCAGCACCTGAACTTCCTGTAGTGTTTTGCAAGAACCTGACAAGCCTGACAAGCTGCTAGGTGCTGCCACCTCACCAACACTGGTTGCAGGGGAAGTGAAAATGGTTCCTCCTTCCCTATTGAATATGGTGGAGAGGGAATTCTATCACACACCCTTGCAAGCTGAACTTTTGCTGGGCTTGGAGAGCAGAGTGTCTGGATTTAACTTAAACCAGTGCAGATTTTATCCTGTAGGAATGAGGGCTTTGCTCTCAGACCTCACCTGCAGCACATGAGGGTTTGTCTGGTCACCCATCTGGAGGACTTTTTCAATGTAGTCAGTCAGAGGCATTTCAGGGTTCTCTCCAGCCATGGCCAGGAATCCCAAGGTAATTTCAGTGACAGACAGAGCATCACAGACATCACTGTAAGACTGTAGTTCTCCACTAATCATCTTCATCACAGAACTGGGGAGAGCACTCTGAAAACCAAGTCAAAACAGTTTCTACCATCAGTTTAGAGCCATTCCTTCCTGCTGCTTAAGTTGCTGAACTCATGGCATATGGCTGAGCCTCAGGTTTAGGAAATGGGAAATGCTTCACTAGACAAATACTTTGCTTTGTAAACCCTGACTGACAGAAGGCAGTTTGTACAGATTCAAGGCATGGAGAGAGACTAATGGACAAGGCAAGTGACAGAAGACAAACCTAACATTTCTTGGGATGTCAGGGCTCACACACTTGCCCTGTGTGCTCCAATGCAGAAACCCACCTGGTCCAGCTTACTCCTGACATTATTAAACAGCTGTTCATAATTCCTGTTGTGTCTGTACACCAGGGTAGGCATCCCCTGTCAGGAGAGAAACCCATGGCTGTAAAGCTTTGGTAACATTGCTAACCCTGCTAGAGTGCATGCCTGGCTGCTGCAAGCACTGCAGGGCTCCTTCATCAGCCAAGGAATTGTCTGCAGAACACAGGGGCAGCACAAGCTGCCTTCTCCTACCGTCAGGGTGATGAGTGGTTTCCCCTGCAGGAACTTGCTGATGACCTGCTGCTGGATCTTCTCCAGATCAAAGTCCTGCATTGTCTCCCCTCCCTTCTCCATGCTGTACTGGCAGTTGGACAAAATCAGAGGAATGATGTCTCTCTCAACCTCATAACTGATCAAGTGCATGTCAGCCACTTCTGACAAACTGACCAAGTACCTGCAGAAGAGAAAATAGACTCCACTTAGAGGAAAAAGACTCTGTGAACCAGGGAAAGCTCACTGTGTGGTAGCAAAGAGTAGAACAGAGGAAAAAAAAACAGAAAAAACAAAACAAAACAAACAAAAAACTCCAAACCAAGACAAAAAAACAAAACCAAAAAAGCCCCCGAACCAACAAACAAAACCAAAAACCAAACCCCAGCTGGCATAGCAACATACCTATCATTTTCCTCAGTGTGTCTATTCACAGAGTGGACAAAGTCATTGTGCAGACTGATGAGGTAACTGGCTAAGGCTGTGGAGCAGAGGCCCTGCCCGTGGCGACGGGGCAGAAGGACCTCAAGGTTGCTGTCCAGGGTCAGGTCAGATTCACAGTACTCTTTAGGAAGTTTAATTTCCCCTGAAATAAAAGGCAGAGAAAAAGTGCTGTGAGGTGGCCCAGAGCCATCCCATGATGAAGAAGCCACTCCTGAGCTGACCCAGGTCAAGAGAAATACAGAGCCTGAAAAAAGCAGAGCACCTTCCACTGCTTTCAAGCAGGAAAGGGAGCAAGGTGAGAATACTACAAGAGGGAAATTATTTTTTCCATTTGCACCTAAATCTTGAACCTTCAGTGCCCAAGGTCAGTTTGGAAGATATGTCTCAGCACCACTGGTGGGAGGAACCTGAACTGTCAAAGGGCAGTACAGGAGCTTTGCCTGAGAGCTGGGAAGCTCTTGCTTCTGTCACCCTCAGAACAATGCTAAGGAAGAAGAGCACTTACCATTGGTGTCCAGTGAGCTTCTCAGCTTGTTCCAAACAGAGAGAAACACATTCACTCTCCTCTGTAACAGATCTCTCATCACATCTGAGGAATAACAAAGACAAACCCATGAGAGGCACCTGTTACTGACAACACCATGAAACAGAATTGTACACCAATTTTCAAAGTACATCAACTCTTGGCAACTGCTCACACAGATCAAGAAACCAAATAGACACTAAACATCTTTAAAGCCATCTAATGCATTTTTCCAACCATCACTCCAGGGTTAAGGTCTCCAACTCATTTGGGTGGAAGTTAACAGGAAAATAGGAGCTAAAGATTGCAAGCTCAAGAGAAGTTTTCACCTTCATTTCAAGTGGACTATCCAGTGCTCTTTGCTTCATTATTAGTTTTGGCAGAGGCTTCTCACCTGAGAAGGGTTTGTTGAGAAAGTCTCTGATGGAACACTGCTTGACATCAGAAGTGTTCTGAAATCTCCTCACCAAGTCTCTCTGAAGAGCCAGAATCTCCGGTAAAAATTTAACCAGCCTCAGTTCTTTTTCCTGGAAGAGGAAAGGAGGCCCATGAGTAGGGCTGCTTTGGACAAAGTAGTTTTGAATACTTCTGTGGAACTGCTTTGTTATTAATGTTTTAAAGAAAAAAACATTTTGCAAGTGCAGTTCTCAAGACTGTAGAAAATGAGGAGAATAAAGACAATGTATAATGCAGCAGTGGTTTGCTCCTGGGCAACTGGCTCTAGGTGACCCTGCCCAAGCATGGGATTGGACCAGGTGACCTCCAGGGTTCCCTTCCAGCCTCAGCCATCAGTGATCCTGTGAGCTGATCTCTGAACATGGCATTCCCTGATCACTGTGTCACACCCACCTTCTGCAGAAACTTCCAAAGGAGAGGAACAGTGTCCTTGGCATTCTTTTGCTGGACTACATGGCCCAGGTTCTCCACTGAAATCCTCTGTCGGCAGCTCCACATCTTGGAGTGATGTATGTGACTGTTCTTTGGCAGCTGGGACAGGAAAGTGCCTGGGTCACCATACACTATTTTCACTATTGCATTGGAAGAAATTCTCTCATCCTCTTGTATTTGTCTATTTAACTTCAGAAGTTTTTTATCCAACTCCTGCATTGAAAAAAAAAAATTAAAAGAAATTATATCAGAATTGGCACCATCCTGACATGCTCAACCTCCACTAGAGCTGACAGCTTGGTCACCAGTTGACACAGAAATATGTCAAAGCAGAAGATGAACTCCTCAGGAAGGCATGTAAAACCCATTCTGCAATAAAGCTGTTTATACCATAAATTTATCCTTTGTTCTCCAGTTCACCCAACTCACAGGTCTTTCCTTCTTGAGATGATGTATATGGGGGAAAAAGGGGCAGACAGGATTCACTGGAGAACCCTACACTCACTTGGACAAATATTTCCAGCTAAGCCATGACATTTCTGGTTGTCCAGCTATATAAAATCAAAGCACATCTCTAATCTCTGATACTGATTTCCACAGGTAGAATAAAGTTTCCTAAAACATTAAAGCTAAATTGCATTTGTGCCACAGGTGGCTTGTCTTTAGGAATAGCTGGGTGAAAAGAGTAGCACAGATAATACAGTAGGTCAGATTTCCAACAAAGTGAATTTTGAACTGCAGTAGTTGTTGGGTTGTTTTTTTTTTCCAACTGTTGAAAATTTATAAAGCAAATTTCTCACCTCCAGTTCAGGAGTAATAACTGTGTTTGCAACAATTTCTTCCCATTTGTTTCTCTCCTCCTTGGTGGAGAGCACATCAAACTGCACTGGCCCTGCAACAGCAATATTTAGACTCTTACATCTGCAATATTCCAGTTAAAAGCATGCATAGATTCTCTAAGCTTCTAGATGTGGCATCTCTGCAAGTTAGTGTGATGAGTTAAGATTGACTATAGAAGTCCTCAATGGGAGGAGGAGCTAACAGCAAAAAAAATCTTCACTCCCTACAGCAAGAAACAAGTCACACATTTCTAGATCTTCCTCATCAGCTCAGCTGCTGCCTGTTGGAAATGGTCTGTTAGCAAAGCAGCTCAGTGGCCCTGGAGCTGCTGCTACAGCCTGCAGGTGGGCTATGAAGGCAGTTCCCTTACACTGGCCTTGGTGCTGCTGGGGGTCCTTGAGAAGGCTGCCAAGCACAAGATGAAGAATGCTGATAGTCTCATCCACACTCTTCCTCAAAATTTTAGTCAGCTGTGCCAAGTCCTCCTGAATATGCTGCTGCAGGAAACTCTTCAAGTTGGACACTCGTGGCTTAATAATCTTGTTCAATGCCTGAAGAGAAACAAAAAGGAAGAATAATCATAGCCAAACCCATCCGAGTTCAAGCAAGAGCATGCAGAGCTGCAGGCTTACCAGGAAGTCTCAGCTCCATCCCACAGGATTCCTGCCACTGGAACAATAAAGGCAGGAGAGTGTGTGTATGTGTGCAGACAAGTGCACAAAGAAACCAAAACATCTCCTGGGCAAGCAGGGAAATTAATTTGGGTCTTGCACCTTGAAAGACTGCCCTAGTTACTTGGCAACACGATGGAAAGGACAAGCATCATACTGAATTTCAGTACATTTTATGTGGCTGCTTGGAACCACTGTTGGAAGATACCTGAGGATCCTTTGTGGCTCCCAGCAGCATTGCCAAGTGTGTGAGCAAGCGAACCAGAACAAAGACAACCAGGGACATGGCCCGTTCAGAACCTCCTGTTCTTTTTCTGTGTTGTACATCTCCAAGTATGTGTCCAGTCTGAGTTCTGTCTTCAATGCTCCTGCTAGAAAGTGCATATATAATATTGTTTTGCCTGAACAAAAACCCCACAAAAGATACCTTTGATACCCAGTCGTGCCTTTTTGACCCATAAGTTCTTTGAATGCCATAAAAGCTGCCAATTAGAAGTGCTACAGGGGAGTGAGGACTTGCAGTGAGATTTGTACACAAGCCAATTTGGTTCTGCTGGCTATTACTCTTCCTTGAACATCTCTTCCTAATGCACTCTCTGTGAAAGAGTCTCATCAGTCCTGTAGGGCAAGATGAGCCAACTCTGTGCTGGGCAGAGCCACTCCTGTCAGAATTAGCAACTTCAGCATTCTTAGGCAAGGGCCAAGTGCTAATCCAGAGAGCTAAGGAGAAGTTCTTCAATCACATAGCTGCAGAGGTTGATGAACCAAAGCCTACCTGGATGCCTGGAAGCCAGCCACGGGGCGATGCTGCTGCCCTCCCACTGCCACACCACAGTCCAGGCAGTGGCCAATTTCCATGGGGCGACCACACTGCCAAAAAGCAAAGGGAGAACACTGAACTCCAGAGTAAGAGCCTCTCCAGCAGAGAAAGAATGAAGCAAAAATCCCAGCTGTAACTGGTTCAGTCAGAAAACTGCCACATCCTGCACAAAGGACTCTCCTGCCTCTCTTCCAGATTTCTGGCATAAACTGTGTTAGACCTATTCCAAATTCTACTTTACAATGGCAAAGAGATTAGTAATATAGAGGATTTAGAAAATTAACTGCTGTGCAACAGAACATAGACGAAATTTTATTTTGGAAAACACCAGCTGATTAAACACCACCAGTCTCAAATTCTTACCTCTCCTACAGTGCAGGGGTGGCCATTTGGACAAACTACCAAAAAAAAAAAAAAGAAATGAATAGGACAGTATTATAAGACAGACATTTATAAAGATCCTGTTATTTCCTTCCAAAGGAGCCATCATCTCGGAGCAAGAGATAAGCTTCCAGATCTAATCAAAAGCCTTGGCAGTACCAAAGCCCAGAGGACTGGTCAGCCCACATGGGAACCCAAGGGGTATTTCAGTGCTTCTCTCCTTGAGGAACAAGGAATGGAAGCCTGACAGATTCACATTTGGAACAGTTTTATTAAAAAAAAACCAAAAACAAACCCAAGGGTTATCCTTCAATTTATTTCACAGCCAGTCAGGAGCACTTACTGTACCACTGCAGACCAGCCATTCCGTTCCAGGTCCTGGCCTGAGCCATTATGTCTTCTGGCATTGTGGGCAGAAAAGAATGCTGAGGAGGAAATATGAAAAAAAAGGTGACAAATACATAAATAATTTCTTTCCTGTAGCGGTTTCTCAGTGGTTCCTTATTCATGATGGGGAATGAGAGACATGTACAAGGTGATGTACATGAACATTTTCAAATTCTGCCTTTCAAAACCCCTTCTTCAGACCTGTCAATATTGTTATGCCTTGCACATGAGCTCTCCAGACATCCTGAACTGGATTCCTTTTGAGGTGACCCCTTGTGCTCTGGTGTGTACCAAGACATTTCCTCATGTCTTTAACAGTCAGTAGAGCAGCAGATCCCTCAGCCCAGGGCTCCAGGAGTCATTATCCTCCCCAGTACAACCTGGCAACTCTTCCAGACTTGCTCACTCAAATATTAGCAAAAGTCTTTGGCTGATACTGCCCAGGATGCAGAGGCACCTTGAAAAGGTACCAGTCCAGAGCTGTTTGTTGTGTTAATGAATCCCAACAACACTACAATAATCATACATCAGTCAATTACATAGCTGAAACAGCCAGTTGGTGCTTTCAAAGGTTAGAGGTGATCCAGCAAGTAGGTGAAGAAAGTAACCATCTGCTGAATTGCCATCTGAGATAAATCTCTTTACCTGCATGGTCTGGGGCTGGAATGCCAGATTCCTGAGGGGCTGCAGGAGGGGGTTCTGCCCACACAGCAGGACAGCTGCAGTGTGAACAGCCATCTCAATGACTGCCCCACTGTGGCTGAAGCTTTGAGGATCCACTCTCAGAGATGGCACTGCATTCATCACAAGAGAAGCTGCAAAGTGCTGTAGGTCTTGAGAATTCAGGACCTGGGACTTCTTGATGAACTCAGTCATAGCATCTGTTTGCTGAAAGCACATATTTAAAAGAAATAAAACCAGCATGATACTGCCCACCAAACTGCCCACCAAGCGGATGAGGACTATCAGCTGCTTCCCAGAACATTTCCAGTCCAATCTGATCAGGACATAACTATATTTGGGGCAGAAGAACAAAAGGGTCTCCCACCAGTGATTTACATATCTTCATCCTTCATAACAAAGCATGTTTGTCATGAGCTTCCAAAGCCAAGTAACTTACTTGCTGCTTGGGATGAAGTTTTGAGTCACTAAATCCATACAGGGCGGTGACCTCTCTGAAAATAGCCAGAAGCAGATGGACAGATTGTACAGCTGGGGAGCTGCTGGATGCCTAGGAAAGAAAAACTGATGATATGGCACAGAAGAGGCTCGATAGTTGTCACAGTTAAAAGTTTGACAAGATTTCAACTCGTTCCTGGATCCACAGACTTCAGCAGGTCTGTGGCAAAGCTCTCCCCACAAAGAAAGGGGGAGAGTGCAGAAATGGCTGTTCAAGCTGTAAATAAAGGAGTAATCTGACAGCACTCAACATGACTGGAAGGGACATCACCAACAGGAACACAAAGCTTCAACAGGGGCCATCCAGAACCCACAAGAGGATTCTGGTGAGGAGAAGGTGCCCTACCTTCTCTGCCTCAAGAAGCCCCTCAGTCTTGCACTCAATCATGGCTTTGCCCACAGCATCACGCAGGACTCTGTAACTCTGCCCACATGCCAGGTAACGATCGATGGGGTGAGACTGGCTGTCCTGTGCCTGCAGAGGAAAAGCCCATGGTGAGCACTGTGGGCATGAACCAGCCATTGGTCAAGGCAGAATCTCTGTTGCCTCCCAAGAACTGTGACATTTCAGCCTTTGTAAAGAGACTGGCAGCCCAACCAGCTCCCCACTGCCCTAAGCCTCCATCCAACAGAGAGTGAGCACACATCATCTCCATGCAACAGCAAAAACACCCCAAAGGCAGCACAAACAGAAAACTAAGAGGAGACCAGAGTCACCTCCAAGGGGACACCCCTTTACCTGCTGCAGAATTTCTGCTGGGAACACCCAATTAAACCGTGTCTCTGAGACAAGCTTCTGAGCAAACTCCATCCCATACTGACTGGCAATTTTCCGGATCAGGTAGACACAATGCCAGTCATTCCTGGCAAGGCTACAGAACGCCTGCACGTTCCACAGGTAATCTTGCGTCTCCTTTACCTGGTGTTGCTCTGAAGGGAAAAAAAGGAAAAAAGAAGGCAAAACCACATCCTACCTTGTAAAACTTTTCTGGTTCTGAATCAAGATCCTTTCCCTAGTACTAACTACACAGAAGAACTTGAGAGCCTGCTCTTCCTCAGATGCTTATCTAGAGTGTTTCCTCAGTCAGATTCTAGACAGTGATTAATTTCTTCAGAGGATGGCATACTCCCATTTCCATCCTCAAGGACATACTTTCCTATTTACTGGAAGTTTGTTCTTGGACCTCTTCCATCTTGGTCAAGGATCTCTTTCCCTTGTCTCAGCTGCCAAAGTGATGGTGCTCCCTAAGACCAGTCTGCTGGGGTGCATTAGCACCTGACACAGAGTGCTTCTAATACAGGGTAAAGAGGGCAAATAATGACTGACACTCCTAATGGGAAAGAAAAAAGCTGATGCACTCCTTGGCCATGCATCAAAACAAGTTCTAACACAGCACAGGTGCACTGTGTCCAGCCCACCTCCTGTGGGGACTTTGCTCACACCATTTCCATGTGATAGCAGAACAGTCACTTACCTGGGGACCCATGGAACTCAAAGAGCAGCTCTGCAGCCTTACTCAGGTACAAGCGAACCTTGGCTACTGCCTGCAGGTACTCAACAGATGATTCTTGTGGAATTTCTGCCTTGCTGTTGGAGAGATAGTTCTCTGGAAAGCTTCTGTTTATGTGCTGATATCCAAGGCTGCCCTCAGACTTTTCATACATCGAATCCTAAAGATGGGCCAGAATAATTAATGAGTGGCAAAACCACTCAAATCAGATATCCTGTGCATAGGTCCACATCCCTCCAGTGCATCCACATTGCAGTGAGCACATTAAACTCCCATGTCTCACAGCACCCTCCACCCCAACACCATTAGTTCCTCCCTGTGACCTCTCTGGTGCTTATCTTCAAGCTCTGCCACATCACCAAACACCTTCTTGGGCTGCATGTCCAAGCTCTCCCCAATATTTCCTAAGCAAGGGAGTTATGAGCATGCTGACAGGCCACACGTGCTGCAACACATACCACGTGCTGAGATGCTGAGCAAAATACAAATTCTGATCTTATCTATGAAGTCACCACTTTAATTGAACTGGACAAATTCCAGAGAGATGTTTAATATCCTATAAAGTTATCCAAAGCATTAAAAGTTATCCAAGGGGAGGAAAGGGAACATCCCAAACAGCACAATCATCTCTAAAACTCTGCAAACAAGGGGTTTGTGAAAAGAAGAAAGCAGTCCAGTAGTGGACTATTGCAACTAGAGACCCACTGCTTGACACACTCGTGTTGGAGCTGGAGTCTTAACAGGCCTCATGTAACACATAGCAACCTGTATGTGAGGCAAACTCACACAAAATTACCTCAAAATGCAAGGCTACTTCCTGACAGCAGGTTCTGACCACGTTGATATAATTTTCCTTTTGGCCTTTCTGGGCAGCTAGTTAAATGCACAACGACGTTGCCTAAAATTCCTGTTCTTGACTTTTTTCTTTTTATTCCCACAACAATGGGAATCACCCAGTTCTTACCTCCACAGCACTCTTACCTCTAAGCAGTTGACAAAAAGCAAGTAGAGTTCTTTTTTATCATCTTTATCTAGGATGTCACTGTGCTCTACCAACAACAGGTAGTGTTGCACATCCTTTTTCACTTCATGGAAGCTACAGGAGAGAGAAACACCCCCTTACCACAACTGCAATACTGACCGTTCCTACTTGTGTCCTAAATCATGACAGAACTACAAGTTATGTCCACCTGACGGCCAGGGCTCACTCTGGATCCATTTGAAAGATGGAAAAGCATTTGTTCCATCTTTTGTCAGATGTTACCTAGCTTCACACTCTGAGCCAGGCTTTTAACCAACAACAATGCCCTACCAGCACTCTTAGGGTGTAACTCTTCTATTTCAGGCATCTGCTTTAGGAGATGATCAGGTTTAGGAAGTGGTTTTGTGTGTGATGGCTGCAAAGGGAGGCTGGAGGAGCTCATGTGAATGGAGAGAGCTGGGCAAGCACACAACACATCATCCTTTGTTAGATGTCTGTGGGTGAGAAGTACAACTTTGCTCATCTAGAGCCCATCAATTAGTCAGATGTCTTCAGGTTACCCAGGCACCCACGTTCAGCACAGGTTCAGGCTATAGCTGGGTACACCTTGGCACTGACCCTTCACTCAAGCTACACACAGGCCAACCAAGCTGTGTAACTAATAGAAAGGCACTGGACAGATTTCACCTGTGATAATTCAAATTCAATGAGTAGCACAGAACTGAGGAGAACAACCAGGCTGGTTTGATGAAAAGTGAAGCTGAACCAGGTGTGATATCCATGATCTGAGTGTGCTCACCTGTACTTCAAGAGGAGCTTCAGCATTACTGAGCGGATGATGGGTGTTTCATCTACTTCATCATTAAATGGGGAGAGAAATTTAGTGCAGACAGCAGAGTGATCTGTGGAGAAAAGAAAAAGTTGAATTTGGCAAGTGAGAGAAAGTGGCAAGAGGACCAGCTGCATGAGGCTGAGTGTCAGGATGAAGGGAGCTCACCTGAACCTTTCAGGACGATACTGTTAACAAAGAGCAGGTTGAGGAGCTCTTTGATCACCTCTGTCTCAGGGGGTTCATTGTCCTTGAAGCACATGGTAGTGACCACATCTATGAAGAAGTTATTGCACCTCTGCCGGAACAGGGCATTTCTTTCTATGGCCTCTCTGGGGGAAGGATAAAAAGTGTGAGGACAATATTCAAACAACGAACCACTTCAGCAATGGATGAAGCAAAGTGGACACTGGCAAGAGTCACCAAGGTGAGGCACTTCTCCAGATTTCCAGGGGGCTGCATTTGTGCAACACTTCAGCACTACTGTCTGCAAAGGCTGTATGGGGCAGTATGATGCCAGGTACCTTTACTGAGAGTTTTTTGCTAAGCTGTCACAAAACAATCCAAAGTGACAAGCAGTTCCTTTGTCCAATTTGGCCACTGACAGTGCTTTACCTTGACCAGGTTTTTTAACTCCATTTTTCTCACAGGACCCCAGAAAATTCCTCCCTCCTTTTGAAACAATGAAAACAGACACGAGCTGTTCTTTCTCCAGAAAGAGCAGAGCAATGCTCCCTCCAACTATTCTGCTCATGTTGACTTCACCAGAATTTCTTCATTGAACCATCCCCACTGTAACACTTCCACCTTGGACAGGGTGGAGTACCTGAGCTCCTCAGAGACACTTAAATGATCCTCTTCTACGGCAGCTCTGCAGTAGGGACAATGCATCTGTGCTGGCACAAGCCACATTCTGATGCACTTGTGACAGAAGACATGGGAGCAAGGGAGGCAGATTGGATCCTTCGGCTCTCTTAGGCAGATTGGACACGGCCTCAGACTGTGTCTGTAATTCAGAAACAGCAACAAACACAATTGCTTCAATGTTGTCTTACCAAAAGCCTTTAGTAAGGTATTAATGTGCAACGAGACCAAGAGGAGACAATGCAAGACCTGTTGGCTAACTGCTTAGCTCCAGGGTGCAGAATAAAATGGAAGTCATTTGGTTTTCATTACATTGTGTGCAGCACTGCCCAACGCCCAGAAATATCCTAGTAACATAGGCAACATTCCCACTAGACCCTGCAACTTCTCCCAGTATCACTACCTGTAGAGCCTCTTGCTGACTTCATCCTTACACTGGCACAGTACTTTCATCACTGCAACAAAAGTTGGATGAGTCTTCATGTCTGAACTTTGCTGAAAACACTGCAGAGGAAAAGGACAAAGCTAAATGACTCAGCTCTAATACCAGAGACACAAATTCATATGATCAGCAGAAGCAAACAGGGAAGAGGTAAAACCACATCTTTGCTTACCTTGCCAAGAAGCAAAGTATATTTTTTCACTAAGCCCTCAAATTCTGGCATGAGAGTGTTGATGCCAAGCACCACGTGTTCTACAAACAGAGACATGGAGAAAACCCGGTTCCAGCAGACTCTGGGGGAAGGAAAAGGTGATTTCAAAAAGTGCAACAACGAGCTGAGAGCATGACTAGCAGTGCAGCACCAGCTCAGCCCCATGAGCTCACTGCTTTTCATGCTCATCACTACAGCAGTCGTGTGCTTCCAGTGCACCTCCGTGATTTGCCCTTTGGCTTTTTCTCAAGGACAAAACAGGCACCAGCACCTAGCACAGGGAGTTCATGGCACAGAACCTCCCCTGTGGACAGCACTGCAAAGACATTCTCACACCTCTAAATTCAGCATCAAGGAAACAATTTAAAAATAAATGATCACAATTAACTACATTTTCCTCTCTTTGGTTAAACTAAACAAGGTCCGTGAGAAACGGGGGCAGCTCTCTGGGCTTGTCCTGCAAGAGACAAGAGTCCATCTTAGATGCAGTGGATTTGCCCATCTCTCAGCCTTTGTGCACGTGGGATGAAGTGAGGAGACATTGCTGGTTAACAGGAAACCAAGCAGAGTTTTAAATACTCTCAGAACCCAGCTGGAATGCACAGGAGGATACTACCAGATTTTGAAGGAGAATCTACATGAGATAAGGCAAGAAACCCCATCTGGCTATTGATGTCTGGTATAAAATTGAGTCTAGCAGGAACCTGGAAAGGTTTGCAGAGTGTTCACCTGAGAAAAGCAGCTGAGGAGCTTTCAGCCTGTACTAAGAGTCTTATTAACAGCAAGGCAAAGGATGAAGATTGTGAGTGGATCTGTGGTACTTACTCGAGTTCTGTTAGTAGCTGATGGCACCAGCACCCATGCCTCTGCACATCTCTCTCTTTACAAAGAAATTCAATGGGCATACGAAGATTCTTGACTTTCTGCAGCCATATTCCTGGATCAGCTGTCTGCACTTGATTCTCCAGCTCTTCAGCACATGCCATGGCAGCCAAGACATCAAGAGTCTAGATGCACACACAGGGTATGTGTAACTCAACAATCACACTTCAGAATTATTTATGAACTTTGGGCTCTCAATCTGGTTTGCTAGAGCATGACCTCCAGAGGTCCCTTCTAACTGATAATTCTGTGATTCTTTGTTCTACTGAATAATGTTCTACTTGATTATCCTAAGCTCTGGAATGTTCATTGCTCAGATCATTAGCACATCCTGTTGACTGATGTGAAAGCAGGGCAAACTATTTAAAATCCTGCCAGTAGCAATGCTAACACAGCAGATTATGCCCAATATAAAGATCCTGACTGAGCTTGTGCTTCCCACTTCACTGTGGCTGAAACCAAAAGGAGACTTGAGCAGCAGCTAATCCAGTGAACAGAGCCCTCTGCTAGGGCTGAGGATTACAAAATGCCCTGGGTAGTGACTTTACCATCTCTGCATGTGGTATTTCATGTGCCTCCTGGTTAGTGAGGTAGTCAACCACACGGGGGTGCACAGCCAGGATCCTGGAAAAGTTCTGCAGGCGGCTCTTGAACCGGTTGTACCCGAGGTGGACTGAAGGCAAGGAGGGCACCATCTGCTCTCTTCTGGGAGATGCTGCTTTCCATTCTTCTATGCAGGATAAGAATGCAATTCGCAGACACTGAAAGTTCAGGAAAAAAAAAAAAGTTAAAAATAAAATTAATAAAAAAAACTTCTATACTGAAAATCATGGGAAAACTCTTCTTTCAGAGAATCAGGGCTTTACAAAGACAGCCCTAAATGATATCTCAGCTTGTATAGGTGCTCCTATGGAAGTGTTGGGGTTTGAGTAAGGTCTCATGAATTTTGGCAGCCATTCAGTGTCAAACACATCTGCTTTGTGGCCACCTTACTGGTGTCTGTCTCAGAGGGGGATTTTAGCTGAGACAAGATTGATGCAGAAGGACATGTTCATGGCCAAGGGGTCTCCAGGTCTTGTTCCAGACACTGACCTTCACCTCCTCCAGTGAGGACACACCAATGGTCAAGACAATAAAGTCTGTGATATAAGACTGGAAGAGCATCTGCCTTTCTTCCTCAGCCAAAGCAGTGATATATTTTCCCAGTGCAGTTTTCTGGAAGATATCCACAAACTTCTCATCTTGGTCTGGAAAATGAGAATGCAAATTAAAACTCAGTATCAGGAGGAGGCTGGGTTTGACACAGCTTCTATCCTAAAGAGACTGCCACCTCATTCATCACTGATGCATCCAGGACTCCCCTCATTCAAAGCACTAACAAGGGATTTGAGGCCAGACCTTCTCAGCCCAGGCACCAGGGTCACATCTATGGAATCTCATCTTCCCATTAACTCTCAGCATTTCCACAGCCTTTGGAATACAAAGGCACAGAATAGATGAGAAAAGCCAACAGTGAGAAGCACAAAGAAAAGCTTATTGCAGAAAGTTCTGCTGGCTCCTCTGAGCACAGAGGGACTGAAGGCAACACCAGAGTGGCAAAAAGAGAGAAGCATCACAGGATGGGGGGATGGAGATGCTCTGTGTCATGAGCTCAAGCCAGGTTCTCACCATCAGTGTTTTGGATGTACTGAGCTTCCAACCACAGCTCATCCAAGTATTCCTTTATCCTCCAGCTGAAGGGCATCTCATTCCCAGCATCAGCAGACACCATCATGTTGTTCTGCACCAGAATGACCTTTGGCTGAGAGCTAGGAGATTAAAAGGTCATTAATGGTCTGGACTTTTACCAGGGAAACACATCCAGATGACAGAGACAGAAAGCTGCAGAAACCAAGAAATTAGCTATAGGAGAGGATGAGGGGAGGGGAAAGAATTGAAGGACTCATTAATACAGCTGATCCTGCCCACTGCATAGCATCAGGACTTACTCAGGTAACATTCCTGGCAAAGGAGCTGTAGTGGCAGAACGTGAGGGCTTCAAGAGCTGGGTAAGAATTGTGAGCATGCCAAGAGCTTGAGAGCAAAGCCCAGGAGTGCTGGGGATAAGGTAGAAAGAACAGACTTATGAAGTCACCAAGAGCTGCCCCTGCTGCCTTCAGCACAGCACAGGGGAGCAACCAACAGGCTTAACCTCCCATGGGGATTCCAAGCCAGTGCTGGCCTGCCAACCAAGCCCTCCTGATGCTCTCTCCAGTGGCTCACCTGTTCTTACCCACACCATAAGGGACAGTCAGAAGTTTTGTATCACTGAAGATGAACATCCACAGGTTTGTCACCCACGGAGCTGCTGGCCTGAACAACAGCTCCAGATTGCCATTTCTGTCTATGACAGAAATCAACAGAGCCAGGAATGGAGTGATCACGTTCTGGACTCTCTTCCACAGGGTGTGCCTTTGGGGGCAGAAAGAGACCAAGATACCCAGAGGGAAGGTGAGCAATGGTATCAGCAAATCAAGAGGTGGTTGTATTGAAAAACTGCTGACATTTGCATGTGAGAAACTCCTAACCTTGCCTTGAAGCAGAAAACCCACCATCAACAAAAACCCCTGCACTGCTCTCACTTGTGGCTCACCTGCAATCCCACTGTTCCACTCAAAGCACTTGTGCATTCCTGTCCCAGTACAGCCCAGTCATCAGTAAGTCACCCTCCCTCAGGAGCCAGGAGAGGATGAAGCTGCCTTCAAAGATTTGCCAGCACAGACTGGAGACTGACATTGCAAATATTCAGATTGAAAAAACCTGCTGTCCCTGCTGCACAGTTGCCATTTGGAGGCTTTTCTTCTGCAGGTTACAAGACATTGGTGCTGCCCTCACCTGAAGGTGCCTGCCTCCTGGAGAGCACTGAGGTTGGAAGCCTCCCGAAGCACCCAGTTTTCTGGATGAAGGGAATTTTCTTCTTGCTTCTTCAAAAGGTTGGAGAGACGAGTTTTTGTTATCTTCAGAAAAGAGGCTAGAAAACAACAGGCAACTTGCATTTTCTCTTCTACAGGCATTGAATCTAAACCCAACTATCACATCAAGCACAGCATTTTACAGTTGGTTCAGTAAATGGCCAACTCTGTGCTAACCAGACTTAGCACAGCCAGAGGAAAAAACCATGTTCTAAACTCCAGGAAAAGACCTACAGCCATCAGAGGAGCAGCACACTGAAGCACAGACACACATGCCTTTTGGAGATGGCCTGGGAGACCCACTTTGTCTACACTGCACTGACCTTTGGGTCTCAGTGAATTAACTTATATATTTTGGTGGTCCCCTAGATGCTCAGGGACACTACCTGCTGCAGCCAGGAAGCTCATACCTTTCAAGTCATCCTCTTTGGACAGAAGACCAAGGAGAATCTTAATTCGCTTTCTGCTTCGACTGAAATCTTCATTTTGGTCCCGCAGCATCCCCACAGCACTTTGTACACAGGTCCTCAGGAGTACAGTAGTGTCCAGGATTTCACCCTTCCCCCAAAACAGCATGAAAAGAAATCAATGTTGCTTCAGTCTTACATCCTTGCCCCCAACACATGCCCCTTAAAATAGTTCTAGTGATCTCTAGAAAGGGCCTGTTCCCCTGGCATCCCACCTCCCAGTTTTACATGATGCAACTTCTGCAGCCCTTTCAAACTGGCATTGCAACACAGCAGCTCTATGAATTCTTACAGGGGGTAATCCAGGGAAAAGTGCAAATAATAAGCATGACTAGGGAAAATGCGCCCTCCCTGGGAGATGCTTGGGCACGAGGGGGACAAAAGCCACATGCAGTCACCCTCACACTGGACACCCTCCAGCTGATGCTGTCAAGGGAATGTGAGCCAGTCTTAAGACAGCTGCAGCCCAGCAGAGTCCACAGCCAGCTTCAGCATGGCTTCAGAGGCACAAGCAGCTGGAGTGGCAGGCTCAGTCACAAGTTTGCAGCTTCAGGGTGCAAAAAGACAAGACATTTAAATGGATCTTTAAAAATCAGGAGTATGCAATCACTAGTTAGAGGGTCCTGACTTTTATTGGGCTGCAGTGGGAGGAATGAGTGTCTGATTTAACTTTCATGACACAAATAATATTCCCAAAGGATTTTGGGTGAATGGGGACACAAGGGGTGCATTGCACCTATGGATGACAGAGAGCAAAGAGCCATACTGACAGCTGAACAGCAAACAAATGTATTCTGAACTGACCTCATAGTCATCTGCTTCTGGCACTGGTGCTTCACCCTCCACTTCACTTTCCTCCTGCTCTTCTCCATTCACAGCCAAAGCTGCAACTAAGGTGTAGAATTTGTATCAGAAAGCAGTAGTACACTTTTGCATCACTCAGGTAAGAGTTGATTTAGCCACTGGATCCCAGAGCAGCAGCAGCAGCGTCAGAGATCCACCTGCATGACAAGCTGAGATCCACCTCCCTAAACACAGCTGACCTGCCAGGGCTGTCAACCTGCAGGCAGCAAGAACTGGAAGAAATGTGACACTTGGATCTAATGCCCTCACTTCCACCAGAACCCTGTAAGGCAGTATGGTGAAAGGAAAAACTGCAAGACAAAACTGAGGGGAAAGACAGCCTTCTTTAACCTTGCTATGGGTTTAGGCAAACTGATCTGTATTCAGACAAGTGAGATATTCCGGAGTGATTCCCTGTCAGTGGTCTCTGCCATGCAGCATCTGCTGCCTCCTGAGCAGAAACAGAGCACTCAGCTTGCTGAATATAATATTTTTGTCAAAAGAAAACAGGAAAACTACCGACTTGACCTGAAGTTGCAGTAGCAAACTAAATAAGAATCCATGTTGACAGCCATGTGCTGAGCCCCACAAAAAGTTGTGCTGAGCAGGGAGAATCATTATGTACACTGTACCACACAAGTTCCCTGAGCACCAAGTCTGAGACCACATCTTCCCTTTTCCCCACCAGCACACCACCCCCACTGGCTGCAGAGGCAGCATGCAGCTCACCTTTGGTTTTACCTGACTGCTCACAGAAAATCTGGCTGATGGTGAGGTTCTGCAGGGCAGTCAGATCAGAGATCATGTCTTTGGGTCTGCGGAGATCATCTATATGCACTGACTGCCACAGTCCTAGAGGCAGAGGAACAAAAATCCAAATAACTTTGTGCTTGCACCATGATCTTATAGAAGAGCTTCCCAAGAATTCTCTCTCAGTACCTGTGGGCTAGCAGTTTACATTCAGAGTTCACTTACTCTCACCTCTTGATGAACAAAGAGGAAGCAGCAATTCACTTTTAACATGCTAACACACTCTACTCTGCCTAATTGGGTGTGGACACTGCCAGGGCTTTGACTCATCTTTCTTTTTGATCTTTCTTTGACTCATCCATCAGTGGGCAAGGTGAAGTGCTCTCCCAGAGGAGACTAGGATTCCAAGGTACTGAACCCCCCAGGGGGCAGTGCCTGTGGGTAAGGGAAACAGCAATGATGACCCACAGGACAATGATTCTAGATTTTGAGCATAAAAAAAGGAAGGTGAACAAGAAATGTTGTTCTGTGTTTGCCTGCAGCCAGCTGAAGAGTAAGGAGCTTGGGATGGCCAGACCCACCTCCATGGAATCCCACATAGGATGTTCCTCCTTCCACCCGGGCAAGTTTCATAATAAAATAAACAAAGACAGAGACTTCTCCCAGGTCCACCTTGTTGATCTCATTAACGACAGTGTATCTACAACAAAGAGGAAATGCTGTTGACAGATCAAACAGACAGAAGTTCATGGCCATGAGTCTTTCCTCTGTCAGAGGGCACATTTCTTGCCCTGTACAGACAAAAGGAACTCACTCACTCCCTCCTCCCAGCTGGCTGTGCTGAGCCACTGCCCCCCAGCTATGCCTCAGCAATGCCCCTGACCCTCAGCTCATCAGAGCTTCTGCAGAAGCACAATTCACCAAGAGAGTTCACACTTCAAAGGTGATTTATCTAGTAATTTGACTCAGCTTAGGGTTCTTTGACTTGGGCTATTAATTATTTGGAATACAATTAGTGCTTCTAGATTCATTCCACTACAGAATAAGCAAAGGATTACACAGTCCTGATTCTGAACTCGCCAAACCAGCACTGAATCAAACAGGGCTGAGAAGTCCTTGAGCAGACCAGCTGGGAGCTGGGAGCTGTCCCACCGAGCTGGGAACCACTTCACACTTGACTTACTTGGCTGAGGCGATGAGCTGGGCCTTCTGAGAGCCATCTTCAAAGTCTGTCTGAATAATAAGGACTTTATTTCCTGATGTGGTATCAAGGAAATCTCTGAAGAGTGAAAGGGGATTTAAAAGAAGTCACTAAGTATAAAAACAAAGCTTTAAAGACTGTGGGAGTAGTCACTCCACATTAGCTTTGGCTGCTGCAGGCAGAAGGAGAGATTAAAACACCCATCCTCTAGGGCAGGTGTAACTTCAAAAGCCCATTTGTGTGTGATGGAGCTGCGAGAGTGTGCACCCAGCCAGGCCCAGCATGGCCCCTGGCCTCCCTCTTCCCTAGGGGTTACTCCAAAGGTTGTGCCCATGCATCCTCCCCCAGAGCACAGCCTGCCCTGAGCACTGCCAAGCCAGACTCACCGGATGCCCTTCAGGAAGGAGTACTCAGTGTCAAACTGCTGCAGGAACAGGAGCTGAGGCCTCTGTGCTTTCCCCTGCACTTCTCTCTCCAGGCAGGCAGTGTCAGTGCTGGTGAGGAGCCTCGAGAAGGTGGTGACCTGGGTGTGCAAGAGGCAGGTCAGCTCTTTGCTCAAGAAGGCAGCAGAGACTTCCTCACCCATGCTCCCCAATGCTGCTACCTTGCCACAGAGCTGGACTGCACCCTAAAAACCATTCACTTGCCCTGCCAGTAGGCAAAAGTGTCACCCTGGGCTCGTACCCAACCCAGGGCCAGTGCTGGGCAGGTGGACACGGTGCCTCTTGGTGCTGCCAGAGCACTTCTGCTGAAGCCCATAGCCAGCCTCCCTGAAGCACTCCCCAGCAAGTCCAGCCCCAAGAGAAAGCACACTGTCTCCATGTGAGACAGGAGAGGGAGAAATCCTCTGACCAATCTCAGCTGAAGCTCTTTATCTTTGGTAAAAATAAACCACAGATGTTCCCATTAAAGGCTCTGGAGATCTCTGGTTGTCTGCAGCTGGGCCAGGTTAAAAATCTTTGCCACCTTTAAGACCAGAGGCAGACACAAAGACATGAAGGTTCCAGGGCTCTTGATGCTTTTTCCTGCAGTCAGTGTTCATGAAGACAGAACTATTTTCAAAGTAGACAGACACATCAGCTGTCCAAAGTCACTTAAAACCCCTGCTTGCTGGGGAGGATCAAATACCACCTCACACATAGTGGAGGTATGAGATTCTTCAGGATGCAAGAAGACACCTGCTGAACCCCCAACCTCCGCACATCTGGGCCCTTATCAGGGTCACTCAGGTGCAGCCACAGACCCAAAAGCTCAGCACAGGCTGGGAGGGGTTTGAGAGGACCCTGGCAAGACACTCACCTCAGTAAAGACCGTTTGGCACCCAGCCCCAGCATGGACTTGAGCTCGGAGGAAGTCTGCAAAAGACGTGTGGTGCTGCTGCTGGAAGTAGGTGTTGGCCAAGGAACCTGCCCTGAACAAAGGCACCGAGTGGCAGCAGCGGATGACAGAGTCCGGGGTGGCACAGTTGAGCAGAGCCAGCTGGGCTTCTTTCATCACACAGGACATGAGTTCACTGGGAGGACACTTGGGCTTCAGCCTCTCAGTTGTCTGCAGGATCACAGAGGCACAGGTAGTGGGGTGGTAGCCCACAAACACATCAGAAGGGCTGTATTTCTGCTTGCTCATGAAGTGATCTTCTGTATTGGCTGCAGTGAACTCGTGCACCCACTTCTGCAGCTCTGCCACAGCTTCTCTTTGCCCCTTGTCTAGGACAGTACTGATATCCAGGTAGTGCTTTTCCAGCCTGTTGATCAGGGGGATGGGAAAGTGCTTATACACCACATCTTTCTCCTCGATGACGATCAGACGGAACTTGGGGTGCACTCGGCACTTCACCCGGTGGGTGCCCAGTCCCAGATCCACGTACTTCTGGCCAGCAAGGTACACGTAGTACTGATTGAGGGCATCGTAGAGGCTTTCATAAAGGTTTTGCAAGTTGAGGAGCACAACCATTTGGCCAGTTTCCATGCAGACCTTCACCCGGTTGATGTTCCTACATATCTGGGTATACTCCTGGTCCTTAGGGAAACTGGAGCCAAAGATAATTTCTGGCTGATGTCGGGCAGTAAAAAAAGTTTGCTGGAGGATCTGCAGGGCTGCATAATTCTCAGTCAACACAAGCAGGTACCTGCAGTCACCATCCTGACTGCTGCTCTGAATGTTTTTTCGTACCAGATCAATTCTACTGATATCATGAGCATGTATTTCTCCTCTTTCTGGTAACCGTGAGGTGAATATTTCCAAGGCATTGACATCATCCTTGCCACCAAAGTTACGCAGAACAACCTCAGCTATGTCCCGAGCTGTTGGCTCACTTTTGGAGCTTCTAGCTAAAGCAAAAAACATCTTTATGAGGCTGTAGTAGTCACGCAGACCAAAGAACTCCCTGTCTTGGGCCTTGCAAATCTTCTCGTATGCATCTGCAAAGTGACAAAAATACTGTTCAACCTTCTGCAAAGCCCCTCGTGCTGAGCAACAAGTCCCCTTTGCACTTTGAATGAGCTCTTCTTTGTTGGGGTCACCACGTGAGACAAAGATGCCTCGATTCATTTTAGCAGGGTCCAAAGCCCAGTTAGAAATCCCAATAAAGCCAACCTTTTTGTGGGGAACGGGGACATCGTCTATGCAGCCATCTTCCAAAAGTGGATGTAAAGTCTTCAAGGGCATTTTGGGAGAGTCTTCTGCCAGCCCAATCTCATCCAAAACCACCACTGAGACATATTCCTCTAAGTTCTTCCCTTCCTGGAATCGAGCACAGTGCTTGAAAGTGCCTATGATTCCCTCTGGAGTGGAGAGAGGGCTGCACTGAAAAGACACGAGATGGATCTGTTTCAGGTCCTTGAACAAATCTGACTGAGATGCTTGGCCCTGCATAGCATCAGCCACAATGGTTTTTGCAAGAGATTTGGAGCTTCCAGGCTTCCCAACAAGAAAAAGAGGGATTTTCAACTCAATGCAGATGACCATCATGAAGACATTTTCCTTCAAGGCCAAGTTTCTTGCTATGGTCTCTCGGACATGCACACCATTCAGGAATAAGTCCTGCATCAAGGAGATATCTTCCAAAATCTTCTTCTGGGAATTGTAAGGTTCTGGAAGGACCTTGCTGATAGCATTCCTGTACTGCTCCTTCTTTTCCAAGGAAGCATGATAGCAGACCCCGACTGCCAGCACCAAGGCCCAGATAATGATGTTTCTCTCAAGGGTGCTCTTCGAAGGTTTGTTCTCAGCGAGGTACTTCTCCAGTTCTCTCAGGAGCAGTTCACTGCGCTTGTGAAACCACTTGAAAACCTCCATGCAGCGTTCCACGTCCCGCAGGCTGACAAAGGTGCACTCATCATCCCTCTGCCTCATGTACTGCTGGGAGGCAAACAGCACATCTGTCACCACCCTGGCTTCACGCTGCGCCATCGGCACCTGCTCAGCCACTCTCTGTACAATCTGCTCTATGTACATTTTTTCAGTGAAGTTGTTCAGCTGCCCGAAGTCCCACACCAATGGGATCATGCTGGGTGGGAGAGCGTGGACCCGGTACACAAGCTGTCTCAGTGGGATAGATCCAAGCTTATCCTTTGTCTCATCTGCTTTGACAAGGTAGCCCAGCCCGGCTAATTCCAGGCGCTGGATCATCTTTGGTGTGTGCTTACGGTAGGGGTTGCAGGCTGCTATGATCTGCAAGCCAGAGCAAGGGGCCAAAGGCTTCCCCCGCACTGTGTGGTCACACAGAACTTCCTTGATGCTGCTCACAGCCTCTGTTGTGTTTGCTTCATCAAAAAAGAGGACTGTGTCCAACCCATGCTGCTCTTTATTGATTTTAGCAAGGGCTTCTGCTTCTTCAATCCTGGCATAAATCATCTCTGCAGTAGTACCCCCGTGAACTTTCACAAGCTTCATGTTTTCTACCTCTAGGTAGCTTCTACGTAACTTGCACAGAAACTTGATAAGTCTGGTTTTCCCACAGCCTGTTTCTCCCATGATCACAACTGGGATGTTGCATCTGAATCGCATCTCAATAGCCAAGATTTTCAGCACATTGTCTGTCGTGAGTTCATATGTCTCATCTGGATCTATCACCCAGGGGATTCCCAAAACCATGCAAAGCTTCTCTAGCTTCTCGTGACGAGACAGCCCATCAAATGGAATATTGAAAGGAACTCTTTGGAGTAACAAGCCTTTGTACAACCGTGAAGTCATGATATTTCTCTTGATAATGCTGCCAGTCAAAGGATTGATGGCATCAACACCGTGTCTGCCATTGGACTGAAAGTGGAAACCAATGAATGTCATGGACACACGATCCTCATTGAAAAACAAATAAGGATGAGGCTCAGACTCCCACTTTTTCCGAATGCGGAAAGGAAGAAGATCTTCTTCTGCAACATTCTCCAGGTTGAGGTCCTGCCTTCCTGAACTTTGATCAGAAATGTTCAGAGAGGGTGTTGCAAAATCCCTTGCCATTAAGATCATAAAGCTAACAACAAACGTTTTGAAGCCTTGCAAAGTGTCCTGGGTAAAGTCAGGATTGCAAAAGACAGAAGCTTCAGAGTCTCTCAGCTGAACATTGAGAAACCACGTGAAGTTTCGAAGTTCTGACCAGGAGGGATCTGTGATCCCACAGTGCAGGAGGAGCTGCTGCAGGCATTCGGCCGGGCTCCCTTCCACAGAGTGCGCTTCATAGCGGAACATGTCCAGATCCAGCCCCATGTGAAACCTTCTCAGATACTGGAAGGGTCTCTGGAAAGCCTCACTGCAAAATTCCTCCTTGTCCATTCCTGGATTTGAAACATCTTCAGACAGGTTCCTAAGTATCCCCATTTCTAGTACTTCCTTGGGAGATTTGCATGTTACTTTAGGGAACACATCAAAGAAATTAAACTTCCAGCTTGCTGACACCTGGAGCAGAGGAAAAGAAAATATGTCAGAAAGCTGTAACCCCAGCCTTCTTCAGTTTAGAAAAAAATACCATTAAGAACAGATTAAACAAAGTTACAGCTGAATAACAGCAGCTGGCCCATGCAACCATGAGACTTTTTCCCCTGTACACCACTTCTGCTGCTAAAGTGCATCGTAATAATTAATCCTATTTCCTCCTACAGCCTCCCTCCTGTAGTCCTTTGTCACCTCCTTTGTCGCCAGCCCCTTCTCAGTTATACCCCAAAGAAAAAGAAATCCAAACCCAAGAAACTGTTGCTACGTATCCCTGTCACTTCTACACTCTGTTCTTACAGCTGCATATAAATATTCTAGTGCCTTCAAACCTGCAGTGTAACATGAGGCAGACAAGATCTTGCATTTTTATGTTTCCTATAAACATTACTGTGGGGCCTTCAGAAACCCCCAAAAACATGACAGCCATAACTTACTGTCTGGTTTTACCATCCCTGTGTACACAGAGACACCACTTAGAGATGCACAAGTAATTCCTGTGCCATGTTTACAGTTACTGAGGATACAGTATATCATGTGCAGCTATAAACAACCATGTGCAAAAAGACTGAGGAATCCAAAGGAATCAGGTCTTGCTGTGTACATACGTGTCTTGCTGCTTTCTTTGGCACTGGTGATGCCTCAAGGATTTCAATGATATACAAATGGCACTTCTGCCGTAGCCACATATTTCCATTATTATCTGCCAGATGCTGCAAAACCAGCAGCTTGAACAGAAACTCCGGAATTCCGCTTTGTACCTGTCACAAGAAAAGACCCAAAGGCATTTCCTTTTCTTTTGCTCATCATAACTCCACAGAACACATAGAACTTTTGGGACAGAGCAGCATGTACGTACTGAAGAGGTGACATCAAAATGGAATATCATGGGCTTTGTCTGGTGTTTTGTCTGCAGAAAAGGCAGAAGATCTTTTAGCACTTTATCTTCATCCACCTTGGGTTCAATCAGTCTGATGGTTTTCAGAAGTTCTGTACAGTCAGGCTGCTCTTCTTGCAGTCTCTCATGTAGCCTCTTCACATACAGAGATTTCCCTGTTATAAAAAAACCACAGAAATAAGTAAAGCCATTATCTAAGGATGGAATTTGTCACTCAACTGACTGTAGTCCGAATAATTCTTTTTTTTTTTACTAGATTGCTTATCACTCAGGCAGACAACCTAGCGGGGTGAACCCCACTCCAGTTTTTAATACTCAGCAGATACTGCTTTGCATGTGACATCTTACCCACACCAGCTTTTTTGGAGGACACAATTCCAACACACATATTGCCCTTGAACACAGAAGCAGCTGAGTTTGAAGGCTGGGCAACCCTGTAGTGGTGCTGAAGGTATTGCTGGATTTCAGGTAGTGGCATCTGGGGTATCATGTGCACTTTGTACTGGCTGAAGACAGAAGGGATGTAGCTGTGTTCCCTCTCGCAGTTGCACAGCACAACGAGGTGATAGGTGGTGTTGAAGTGCTGCAGGTGCTGGAATAGCTCCTCTGCTCTGCAGCTGACATCATAACTCAGCTCATCTGCGTACAGCATGCTGTAAATTTTCTCTCCTCTGCTGCCAGGAATGAGGCACCTCCTGAGGAAGAGCCCCACTTGCTCAGCAGTGGTCTGAGGGGTGCACAGGAGAACTTCATCAAAAGTTGGGAGGGGTTGGGAGGGGCTGTTCATATAAATAGCCAGAGCAGAAGTGAGAATCTCAGAGCGAGGGCATGTGATGAGGTTGGGCTGTCCACTCAGAAGATACTGTGGAAAGTCTCGTGTGACATGCTCACTCTCCCAGCTGGCCAGATTCCTCAGCCATTCACCGAGGGTATCGATATCCAGGCAGTTTGGAAGGAAGGAGCCCATGTTGCTCATGTAGGACTCCCAGATGCACTTCAGACATGCAGTCAGGTCCTTCTCCCCATCCAGCATCGCTTGCAAGTCAGGAACAGCCTTCCTTGAGCTGGGAGGCACCTCTCTCCTGAAGGCTCTGAGGACATCCTGCTCAGTGCAGTTGTGTTTTAGGAATGAAAGCATCATCAGGGCACCCTGGCTGGGCACCCCCTGCCCCAGCTCTGTGCACAGGCAGACCAGCTGCTCAGCAGTGTAGTAGTTCAAGTAGAAATGCTGGAGTCGTTTTTCATACATGAAACTTTTCCAGCTCTCCAGAAAACTCTCCATCATCTTGCAGAGGCTTGGGAGCACAGCTGCCACTTCTCCTTGCCCTTCTAGCACTGGGATCCGTCCCAAAAAGAAGTCTATAAGAACACACGATTCTCTTTCGGGTGAACAATACACTCTAGCAAGCCAGGAGCGGAAGAGCATGTTCCCAGCTGAATAAAGGTCTATAAAGGCCTGTGCAAGTCTTTGGACATTGGAAAAGATCTGTGTGAGGATACAGGAAAGAGAAAAAAAACCTAAGCTGATACACCAAGTCTGAGTCATTAAGCCACAGAAAACTTTTCTTTAAAAGAAAGGCCCCAAGCCAGCTGTGTCAGGCCTTGCACAGTAGCAAAAGACTGTGGTTTTATAACAGCAGGATCTTCAGGAAGGCAGTAGGAACCCCCAGCTTTCTACAAAAGCACAGCAACCCTCCCCGGCAGGAGCACCCCCAGTGGATAAGGGATACCAGTCCACTGTGCCGTCTCCAGGTTAGTTCCACCTCGATGGGGAACCAAAGAGGTGGGAACACCTGCCTGCCAGGTACTATTCCTCCCCAGCAAGTCAGCTGTAAACCACAGCCAGAAAAGCTGATATTCCAGGCAAAAACCCAGCCCCAGCCTCAACATCAGTAACCCACTGGGTTTGAAATCTGACCTCAGAGAACTTCTCCACCTCCAATCCTTGTTCTCCCCTTGCTGACATGAGCATCAGTTTGTTCTGCAGTTCACAGAGCTCTGCCAGAGAATATTTCCGTAATGCTTCACAATCCCCAGAGCTCCCTGGGAGGATGAAGTGCAGGACATTGTCCAAAGAAACCTGACAGAGAAGAAGTCATTAGTGCTGATGTGCACTGAGGTTCCACTCCTGAGACAGTGCTACACCCAGTAAGGGGAGCACTTAGGAGGCAGCAGCCCCCAGAAAGGAACTGTGCCAAGTGGGAGAAAAGCTACAGCACATTTCAGACACCACTGTGACAGCAGTGTTACCTGCAGAAGGGAAGGGAAAGCCAAGCAGCCTCACCTTTTGGCCATTAGCTGGTGCTTGGAGAACATAAATTCCTCTGCTGTTGATGGCAGCTGCCAGTGACAGTGATGAGAGCTCCACAGACCCGTGGCTCTCCTTCACTGTTTTCAACCACTCTAAGTGCTGAGCTGAAGCACGCTGTGGGAAGAGAAGACATGGCACTGAGACAGTTGCTCTGACTTCCCATGTCCTTCCAGGACTCCATTTGTGTCCAGGACAAACAGCTTGGGGTGGCAGAAGAGTTTCAGATGGGGAAGGAAGAAAAGAACAACTACAGGCCACAGCACCATGGGAGGCTGAAGAGAACTCACAGTCTTCCCCCGCTTCCTGCTGCAAAGAGTAAGAATCCCAGCCACCTGCCTGCCCTCTTCTGCATCACCAGGCTCTTGTGTAAGTGAAGCTACAGCATGTAGTACAGCATGTACTCACCAATTTCTTGGGAAGATCCTCATCACTGTCCAGGGCTCGCCAGAGCTTCTTCAAGCAGTGCATGAAGTCTTTGAACCCTGAGTCCTGCCTAAGCTCGTAGAGCAGGGAAGAGTAGCCATGCACAGTGTCATGGAAACATGCCACACGGTCCACATCAATGTCGTTCTCCCCAGCAGAGATGGAGGCCAAGTCTACGAACACCTTCAGCTCATTTATATCTTAAATGAGACAAACACAGGGATGAACAACAAATGAGGAAGCTTTAATGCAATTCCACATCACCACCTTTTACAGACAGTGCAGAAGAAATGCCCTTAAACATCACATCTATACAACTTCCCTCCAGTCATCCTACCAGTACCTTTACTAAATGATTCACCCACATTAATGACATCCTTGGCCTTCTCCTGCTGCCTGCCTAATTCCTGGGGGAGCAGCACACACCTTTCAGAGCTTCTCTGACCCAGCTGACAAACTCCCTCTGCTGGGCCAGCTCCCTCAGGCACCCACAACGGTTCACAGTGATCCCCTGCAGAAGATTCTTGGCATCCACAAGCTCAGGGCCGATGGAGTCCAGCTTTTGTGTCTTGTAGGATTCAAGCTTTTCTGTCTACAAATCAAGCAGTGGAAACAAACATTCAGTCTGGAAATGGGAACCACAACCCCTGCTCCAGCAGGGAAAGGAAGGCTCTGCAAAGCCACACCCCAAACAGAAAAACTGTCTTCTCTCAAAAAAGCCTAAACAAATGCCCTTTGTTTGAACACTTAGTTTTTATCTCTAATAAGCATTTTGGGACAAGGAAGGATTCCTGATATACTGGGACAGACTTGCAGAAAGCTTCAGGTTTACCCAAGCTTCCTAGCCAACACCCTGACAGAACAGAGCTGAAGAAGTGGATACTTACTATGTCCAACAAGTTTTCCAAGATGCTGAAATCACCAGAGAGGTTTAAGATCTCTTTGACACAGGCAATCATCTTGGCAGCATCCAAAGTGACATGCATTTCATGGTATTGCTGGATCTGCTGAAACCTCTGATCAACCCAGTCTCTGGCTTCTCCAGGTCTAAGCTTACATATGGCATTTAGTTCACTTTTGAGATCTTCAGGACTATTTGTGAATTCCTGAAAAATTGTATCAACTGCAGAAAGTGTGAGACTTCCAGATCTGAGATCATCATACAACCTTTCATATCTTGCAAAACAAGGGGAGATCAGACTGCTCAAAACACTATCAAGGTCCAATGCAGGAACATTTTCATCCTCCTCTTCTGAACTTTCACACTCCTCTCCCCAGCTTTCACACTCCTCTCCTGCCTTCTGTGCTGCTTCCTCCCAGAACTGCTGGAAGATCAGACTGTCCTTAAAAGAGTGCATTTTATGGACAAATTCCTTCAGCTCTGGACTCAGGATGTAGTAGGTCTGTGGCTGTCTGCTTTCCACAGTCACAACTGTGTTTAGTCTTTTTGAGCAAAGATCTTCCAAGTGTTGAAATTCCACTGTACCTGTATCCACTATAAAACAGAAAGACAGGTCAGAGGGATCAGATTTCTCAGAGACCACAGAGCTCAGCTGTGTACCCTGTGTCCAGCCCACTTCATCTAATTCACCAAGCCACAAAATGTTATTGGGTTTGTGCACCCCTACAGATATTATTTGATGCATAGCAAATCATTTGATCCTCCCACCCCTCCTCACCCTTGCTGTGGTTTAGAATAAAACCTGTTTACAAAGCCAGGGCATTTTCAAATAAAGTTTTGGTTCCCTGGAGTTGCCACTTTCAAACACTCTACCTTTCACAGATGCCTGCACCTTCCTACACATGCTCAGGAAGGTTCCTATTGCTTTTTTCTCTTCTTTGAGAAGTGTCAATTCTTCTTGCCTCCTCTGCAACAATTCTTTCAGTTCTCTGACTCCAAGTAAGCTCTGGTGCTCTGAAAGAAAACTCATCTGTATCCACAGGGCAGATACTTCCCCATCCCCTGCACCCACACCTTGGGTTTGTATTTGTGACTCTCAAACAACACAATAAAATGCAGACAACACAAAGTGGAGCTGAGAGCTCCATATAAAGAACAAAGAGATGGGCAGCACTGCTAACTGCTGAAGCACCTAATTAGCATTACTAATCACAGAAGCAAGTTAGCAGAGTAGGCCATAGATCACTACAATGATGCCATAAGCCAATAATGCCCCTTGAATGGGGTTCTTACTTGTCTGCCAGATACAGGTGAACTGCTTCTTATGCTGGAAAATCTCTTCCAGATGTTTCACAAGGATGCACCCTTTCTGGATGTCACTGCTGACACTCATAAACACTGAGTCTGCTGTTGCCATTACTTTCTTTGCTTCGTCTGTAAAGTTGTCTATAAGCTCTTTGTTAATTCCTGTTCCAGAAACAAAGCATGTTAAAACCTGATCAGCCCTGCTTCCCAAAGCCAAGACACAGCCAATAACTAGTCTGTGTCATGATAGAGTCCTTCCATTTCCCATTCAAATCCCTACCCAAAACTTTGTGAACACATCAACCCCCCATGTTTTTCTGAACAGAAATGACCAGGATTTTCAGGAGAGCAATTCAGAAACCTTCCCATGGAGAACCCACACCCAAGAACTGCAGAGGAAGCACAAGCCATTTTGACCCATTCACCTGACAAAGACTTCTGCATTTTTGTGTAGCAGCAACTTATTAGGACTTCTCAGAGAAAGAAGTTATGTTCTACAAATCCACATGAACTACAGGTGCAGTGGCTGCAGTGGACTACAGCCAGAGTGGTGCCCTCCCTCTCCCTTAACAGGCTAAACACCTTGAGCTTTGAGATAGGGAATAAAACAAGTACAAGGCAATTTTTATATATTTGTTTGCTACCCTGCAAAGTAGGAATGGCAAGACAGAGAACAGCTTTTCATACACTGCTACAGATCTAGCTAACAGACATACCACTTAAGATGAAGACTTGTTTGATGTCAGGCCAGGTAAGCACGTGATGCAAAATCGTATCAAAATTCCCCTTGACTGGCCACGACTTCACAATAATAGATGACACAAGCTTGCTGAATTGGCCCATGCTGTAGAGAGGTATCTTCTCCAGGAGATTGTTCTCAGTCTGCAAGAGGCATACAAGACAGAGGAGAGGAAGGCATCAGTGCTTCAGATTACACTGTGCCCACCTTTGTCCTAGGATCAGGCACTGATGTGCAGAAGTGGCACCTCCAGTGCTGAGGCATATTCCAGAAGAGCTGCCATGGCTATGACATGACTCACACCAGAAGCCAGGATGGCAAAACCATTGCAAGCATTTTCATGGACCCCTTTATAAGCAGATCCTAATTTCCTGATTTGATGCCTGTATTTTTTTTGCTGGTTTCACTAACTTAAGCCAGCCACAGCAACTCAAGCAAGGAGAGGCTGGATGTGCAATTCTCCTTCCACCACAACGCACACCCCTATCTTATGCAACAGCATTTCTACAGAACAGGAAATCTGACTTTTCTTTTCCCTCAAGGTAGGAAAATACAATACCTGGCAAGCCACAGTTACAGCCTCTGTGGCACAAGTACAGAAACACCACTCAATGGAAGAGTCAAGTTCTGCAATTCGGTTGTGCTGACAGCAATAGACCAATACTTGGTTAACTGGAGGCTCCTGCAGAGCAAAAGGGAGATTTCTTATCAACTTAAAGCTTTCAAAGTGTTTCTTCCAAGAGCACAGTGTGGCTACTGAGACAATAAAAAGTACTAAGTCTGAAAGTTTATGTTTTCTAGTGGAGCCAAGCACCAGCCCATTTATCAGGGCCTGGAAGAGAGATGAAATACAAATAAATGCTTGGAAAATCTTTTAGATTGTTTCCATATGAAATGTGAGATTACTTAATGTGCATCTCACCAAGTCAAGCTTCCATCAGGAAACATTTGCTTGATGTAGTAAGGAGATGAGAAGATACATGAGTTCAGTGTAGAAGGGAGCTACATGTTTGAGACCCTGGACAACACAGTTTCTGCACAGTGAATAAAAAAGAGGCAAGCACCAACTTTGCTTCTGGTGCTTACTTTGCAGCAATCTTAAAACTATAGGGGTGGTAAAAAATGTAGTTTCCCTTAAAGTATCAGGGTTATCAGTCAGTACTAGAAACAGAACAGTTGTGCAGCCAGGCTAACAGGCTCCAGAAGTCTCTGATGCCAAGAAGACAGTGTGGTGTCATTTTACATCCAAGTTTTGAGCCTTCAGAATGTGGCTGGTAACAGAAATGGCAATTTTTATGACCAAAGCCACAGTGTTTTCCCATGCCCATTCAGGCTCTAGAATCTACTCTCTAAGCACAGATGGCTATCTATCTCCTCTGAACTTGGCTGCCGCCATCCCCCCTACCTCCTGAATTCTTCTCTTCAGATCTGTAAGTAAAGTATTCTTCCACTTCTCAGTGAACTGTTCATCTGGAAAGCTGATCTTCACAAAGTTATCCCAGGCCTGCAGGTGAGAAGCAAAAATCTAAGTGCTGAGATTTAACATTCAAACAAGGAACTCAAAAGAACTACATTGAGGAGAGGCCCCACACTACTCAGACAATCTGCAATCCTTTCAGATGTTTTCATCCAGAATAAAAAAGACCACTCCCAGAGCTGCAAAAGGCAGCTTTTAAGCCCAGTGTCAAAACGTCTCAGCTGCTAAAGGAGACATTTGGATGAACCACTTCCACCTTGATGCTGGAAGGAGCTGCTCTGTGCTCTACCCACTGGAAGGCATGAAGGACAGCCAAGAAAAGGAGCAATAAGGTGAGCTGAGCAGCACCAATTCTGGCCCTTTTTAATTCAGTCCAACAGTGTTTAAAACAACACAGCTTCTCAGCCTGCAGTTGTACTGCTCACTCCTTACCCAGCCACAGCCACTACAGTTCCCAGCAAAGAGCCCTCAGACTCAAGACTACCTGGTGAAGCTGCAGTAAAACTTATTTTTATTCATATTATTAGATGATGACAAACCTGAAGTTCCCAGTTAAGAGAGAAGCCCACATAATTGTAGTCTTCATTCAGTAACTTCTTGTTTAAAGCATTTCTGAACCAGGTTTGAGTGTGTCTCAGCACGTGATTAAACACATCTGCCTCTGGAACTTCCTGCACAGCACCCCTTGGGACCTGCCACACACACAGGAGAAGACAGCAGGAGAGCAATGTAAAATTTGAATAAATAATAAATGCGTGCAAAGCACAAACATGCCCAGCAGCAGCAACACTACTTGAATAAAGTATAGAGGGAGGCTTGGAAAACACAGAACTTACAAGTAGTCTTGTGCTTAAAAACACTTCTTCCAGGAAATAAAGACAGTATGTGTCTCAGGGAAAAAACAGACATAAAACAAAACCTGTGACAGCCAACTGAGGCATTTGACCTCATTTCCAACAAGAAGAATCAAAATCATTAAATGATTTCCCAACTTCTGGAAATTATCACAGCCTTGGTTAGTTTAGAGCATTAGGTTTTCCAAATTGGGAATGGATGTGTAAAACCAGTCTGCTGTGCCATTTTTGTAATACTTCCAGATACCTTCCTCCTATCAGCCCACCAATGGTCCCTGCTACTCACTGCTGTGGGCTGAAGTCTGGCAAGCTTAGAAATCATCCTGGCAGAGGTGGCAGGAATTCCATTCCACTTCACCCACTTCACATATTTGCAGACCCTCTCGTACAGCTTGAGGCAGCAGGTCAAGCAGGACTGCAAAGAATGAGCTTCTAGAACTCTGAAGGACAGGAAAAGAGAAAGAATTTACTTTCTGCTCAGAGGAAAAAGAAAAAAAAACCCATCAAATTCAATATGGTGTGGCAACCAACTATTCCTCTCTCAGATGGATTTAGAAAAAATGTTGCTATCTGACAGAGGAACAGAAACACAGGGATTTTATTCATGTAGATTTCAATTCTACATTCTAGCCACAAGCACAACCCCACCCCACAGCCATGGTGTGAAAATAGAAAGGACAATTCTCTCACAAAAGCACATTTCAGTTACCTGGCCTGCTGCTTATCCAAGGTACACAGCAATGTCTTTAGAAGATTCTCTATTACCTAAGAATAAGATAGAAAATTAAACTGTGGAAGGAATTTCACAGATTGTTTCTCATTGGCTGAGGGAATATTGTAAAAAAGGGAATTCAGTATTTTTCCAGGCCTTCAACACTTTTACAAATAAGCTATAAAACTGCAAAAATTTAATGGATGTCAGAGTCAACATATAGCTGGCTATTATCTGTACAAACAAATCCTGCATTTCTTACAATCTAGGGGTTTAAAATCTATTATTATTACTTGCAATGTCCAGTTCTCCTGTCTTCACACAAATGTAAGTGTTTCAACAACAGGCAGGAAAGTTTCTCAGACCAGCAGCACTGTGCCCAAACCCCCAAAAGCTGTGCAAAAAGTCCTTTCAGGCAGTCATCTGGAGTTCAAGAGCAAAGTATTTGCCACCAGTGACTAAACCCAAATCCAGTTAGGCAGAACCCCCCCCTCATCATTTTGCTACAGACACCCCACCTCCTCTTAGGACTCTTCTTCAGAGCAACTACTTTTGCTTTTAGCTTAATTTTAAGCTCTTTGTACTTCAGCCTGTTACCAACCCCACTCACCCCAGGTTCTGCTCACTACACCAGTGTCAGCCCCCACCCCTTAGCTGGGTAAAGCTGGCAGGAGACAAACCTCACAGATACTGAACCGAATGCCATTCTCTAGTCTGTAGGAAACACCCTGAAGAGCAACGAGTAAATCACTGGAGAAGTCTTTTATAAATTCAGCCAGGCTCTCCAGGGGCAGCACACAGATCCAGGACTTGACCAGAGTTGTATCAAATTCCATCAAGTGTTTCTTTTCTTTCATTAGTTGCAGCAGGGCCCTCCTGGAGGGAAGGCAAAACAAAATCTTCAAGTTTAAGGTACAAGAGGCCAAGAACTTGTTCAACCCACAGAGCACTCCTACATTCACTCCTGTGCTTTTTTCATTCACAGTTGAAAATCAGTAGAAGACTCCTAGACCCTGTCATTGCACCAGCAGTGGCAAACTACTAAGCAGAGGCACTTGAGGAAAATAAACTCCAGGTCTTGTCCAGGTTCTGCACAACACATACCACAAGCTGCTTTAACTCTCCTCAGGCATCCCCAACCACACAAGCTGCTTTGTGATTTGCAGAATTAAGGTTTGTTTGTGTCTGAAAGGTAACATACTGTGCAGCTTTAAAATATATTACCCTTGCAACCAGTATGTCTGCTCCTCTATCCTTAGTATCCATCATCAACATCCTACAGTTGTTTTTTAAAAGCAAGGGAGAAAAAAAAAAAAAAAAAGGCATAAAGTAAGGTGATCACCACCAAATACAGTGTCAAGGCACTGGATGTAAGAACTCTGGAGAACTCACGGATCTTCCCTCTTCCTTGTTTCAGCAAATGCAAGCCCTTCCAGACCCCCCCAGGTTTCTTCTTCCAGGGGCAAGTGGTCATGTTGTGATGGAGCAAAGTAATGCAGAAGAGGAAGAATCCACAGCCACTGGTCCACCTGGTCATCAATGCATCTCTGGCACAAGCTTCTAAGCATAATCACTAAACAGGAAACACTATAAAAACAAACATGGTGAGAAGAGACAGGGAAAAAAAATAAAAAAAGAAAAAGCTTTTTACAGAATTCAAGAATGTCCTAGGGGATGGGGGAGGTAGAGGGTGGGGAGTGATACATCTCAGTCTCACTATGTACCTTGAAATACCTTCTTGTAATTACTTTAGCTGTGCCTGCAGCAGAACCAACCCAGTCAGGTGCCCTTAAGTGCTCCAGTAATATACATACCCACAAGCTGCTTCAAAAGCCTTTCTGAGATGACGAAGTTCATGGAGCACAACTTGCAGTGGCACCTCATCCAAGCACAAGAGGCTGCACAGCTGAGCCAGATCATTTTTGGAGGGCTGAAGATGGTAACAGCCAATTACTCTGAGAATGGTGAATCCCAGAGCCAGTTTACTTTTTATTACTATGTCCTCCTGTGATGCTTTTGCACCTTCTGGTGTAAGGAAAGGAAGAGCTATTTTCCTCAAGTAGTTTAGCAGCAGATCATTCACCTGAGATAAGGAATGGAAGAAACAAGCCAAGCACAGCATTAGTTCCTCAACAAATCTTTTTCCTTCTGAAGCCATTTGCTTCTGCTGGTTTCAGATAGGGCACTCAACAGCCCTGAAATCCCCTGGGACCACGGTGATACCAGGATCTAAGCACACATGGTACTGACCCCCACTGGAACATCTCACATGGTACTGCAGTACCTGTTAGTTTGGTGTCCCTCTCTGTGCTGCCAGCTGCCATCACTCAGCTACTGCTTCACCCTCCTATGCCCAGGAGAGCTGGGGAGCATCAAGGGACCATGGCAGGGACTCAGGAAGGGACCAGTGAGCTGAGCAACTCTACACCCAACGTTGCTTGAGGTCCCCATGGCACACCACAGCCTTATCAGCAAACAGACTCCAGCTTCCCAGTGGGCTCAGGCTTGGTTGGGAGTCAGCAAAGCAAGTGGGATTTCTGTTCTTACTCACAGCCTCCAAAAGCTACTCTGAAACCACCTCAGGGGATCCATAGTACTTTGGTGCTCACTAACACCAAAATCACCTTTCTGAAAACCAGCAGCCATATAAAACCCCTGTGTGCCATCTTGTGGCCTCTCCCTCATCCCCAGGAGGAGGAGGACTGTAGAGATTTAGAAATCAGCAGCCCTGACACTGGTTCAAAGCCCCCCAGAACCCAACTGGATGTTTCTGCCATATTTCATAATTACACCAGGCAAGAAATTTACAACTCTGGAAGCCAGAACTTTTCTGACTGGAAAAGCAACATAAGGCCAACAACAAATTAAAGTTCTGTGTTTAGTAACTGAATGTCTGCTTTCTAATATCTGTTAGAAGAAAACAGATTACCTCTGGCACACCAAATTTTAACTCTGTCCATGCTATTCTCTCAGTCTCGTACACATATTGGTTTCTTGTAACAAAATGAAACTGTTCCAGCTGGTAGAAAAAGTTTCTCAGGTTGTCAGGACTCCAGGTTCCAAGAATGCTGAAGATGTTTTCCAACATAATATTTGCAGCTATTTTCTTCCCTGTCACCACATCTTTGGTTTTATCTGGATTAATATAGTTCCAAACGGTTCTCCAAGCAGAAGGCTTTGCACATACAATATCATCATACTGATGCCATTCTAGAATAAGAAACAGAGGTGTGAACACAGGAGAGCAATAACTTCATAAACACATACCCATTTGCACATGCCTTCACTCCTTCAGCTGCCCACAATTATCCCCAACCCATCCAGTTCCCTACTTCAGACAGTGCTAATAAGAACCATACAAAGTCAGATCACCCCACCACAAAACACAGACCAGCCCAATGTGCAGATCCAGTCAGAAAAGCTCACCTCCATTGTTGAGCAGCTCTTCTTGTATAAATAAGCAGCGATTCACATATTTAGTTGATGTTTCTGGGCGCTTATAAATAAGCTCATAGTCCCCTTTGCCAGAGTCAACCCAGTATTTGTAAGGAATGAATTTATTCACATGTTCTTTTGCAAGAGTTGCAGTGCCTTCAATGAGGTATCCATGTTCTCCTAAATACCTGGGAAACACAAAACACAGCAAAGGAAGTCAAAGGAGATGTCAGCTGCTTTATACTTCCTTTTCCATGCATCACTCCAGATTTATTAGGAATGGTGATTATTATTGCATAATGAAAGTTTTAGAATATCACCACTATAAAGAAAACCTTTGTAGCAATACATAAATATAGAGCTACAGTCTTACACATCATTGCATCCTGTTCTTCAGAGCCAAAACACTCTTGTGTCTCTCTGTGCCCCAGGAGGGTACTTACTTGCTGAAGGTCAGCTCACAAATGTCCTTCATGTCTGCAGTGGAATAAATGCCTTCAGCCCTGATGAACACTTTATTGGTTTCAGGGTCTGCTTTGAAGTCTTTGGATAATACTGCATGGAAATATACTGTAACCACATCACTTTGGCTCATAGAACTACAAGAAAGAATTATAAGGAAATTAGTAAAAGGTTTAATATATATTTTTAACAGATTTTTTTTTATTTACTGGATGCAAGACCAATAAGCTCTGTCAGCAGCTCACTTAAACTTATCCTAGGTAGCAGATCTAGTGTAAAGCCCAGTGGAAAAAGGAAAAACAGGTTCCTAAAGGCAGAATGAAATGCTCTGGCCACATGCACCTGGGCCACTGCATTTGTAATACCAGAGAAATACCTCACCCCACAGAGTCACCTGAAATGGCCATACCTTGTCCCTCTCCCAGCTCACACCCATTAAGCAAACAGGTTGCACTAAACAAAACAGCTCTTGCCCCCCTTAATCTAAAGAATTAGATGTGTGAAGCACACTCCTCAGAATAAGAAATAAGAGGGCAATCTTTTTTTTCTTTTTACTCATTAGATCCTCAAAAAGGTTCAAGTACCAAGTGTACCATGTTACCCAGTCCACGACCGTGGGCTGCAGCTCCCAGTCCAACAATGGCTCTTGTGTGTGAACAGTAATTTCCCTCCGTTTTAAGGCAATTCTATTCCCACATAGCCAAGATACATGCAGACCTAAACTCAGTACTTAAATCCCCTGCTTTGGTCTGGAGTCCTCTAGTCCCCCTCACCCCAGCTCCTGGAAGTGAAGAATGTGGGGGCAGCAGCAGGGGTGACCTCACCTTTCCTTAATCTTATTCACAGGTTGCTGGTTCCTTTGCTGGTGTTTGCCCTTGCCATTCTCTGTCACAGCTGAAGCATCAATCTTTCCAGAAACCTCAGGTCCTTTGGTCCAACTTGTCTTCTCAGTTCCTTGCTGCACTTTCTCACTTGGGGTCACTGTCTTCTCCTTTGCATCTTTATTCTGCAACAGGGAGACAGACAACACCCACTTCAACAGGAGACTCTGGAAGTGCCTCTGCAGAAATATCCAAAATCTCTCCAGACACCTGGGATTATCCAGAAATCAAAGCACACCAGGCAGCTTCATACTTCTGGACACACTATGGTGCATGATTGAAAGATGAACCCAACCCAAACATGCTGGAGAAAAGTCAGGTCAGTAAGCCACAGATCCCCAGAGGCAAGAGTGTAAAGAAGAAGAAAGATAATTCACAGCAATTTACAGCTTAACAGCTCTGTCCCTGAGTGGGGTATGGATGCCTACAAAGCACAAACATCTCCTCAGAGGAGGTCCAACAGAACCCACTGGAAAAACTGTAGAAGAGACAAGTGCACAGCTGATGTGGGGAACTGAGCAACCACTCACTGAGAATGCTGTGCTAGAATAAATACCCAGAAGAGCAAAACTCAAAAGAAACACTTGACAGTGTTCCCTCTCCCTTCTCCCCTTACCCCCAGCCTGGTGGTCTTCAGCTTTACTGACAGAACAGACAAACCAGTCATAAAGGGAAACTTTGTGCAGCACAGCCAAGCGTTCAGTCACACACCCACCTTGGAAGCAGAACCATTCACTTTCTGGCTGGTGTTTTCTTTAACTTTCCCAACCTGTGGGGTGGAGGGTGGAGTCTCTGTGTCTTCACTTCCATTTTCAGCACAAGGTGTTGCAGGTTTACTTTTAGGTGCTCCCATGCCAGGGGACAGCCCAGAGGAAATGCTCTCTCTCTCTCCTGGTGATGCCAGCTTCGTGCTGCTGCCTGAGGACTGGGAATCTGCTCTGGTTTCTGGGAGTTGGCCAGCACCACTGCTCCCCTCCACGTTACTGCTGACTGTTTCTCCACACTCTGTGGTTCTTTCACCCCCCACCTTCTCCTGTGGGGCTGCAGAGCTCAGAGGTGGGGCAGCCACAACATCCCTGTTGCTTGGTTTTGGTGGGGCCACCACATCTCCACTGCTCTGACTGCTTTCTGCAACCACTTCCAGACTTCCAGTTTCCTTTCCCAAGGGACCCAACACACCATTGTTTCCATCTGTGCCTCCACTGGCACCCACAAGTACATCAGCACCCAGCTGGGATATTTCACTGCCTGGGGACTGCTTTCCTTGTGGACCACCACATGTATCAGGCAATTCTGTGGTCTCAGCTGGTTCTGAGTTTAGAGGAGTCAAAGAGTCCTTCTGCCCAGAGCTGGAAGGAACCTGCTTTGCTTTCTTCTTCTTCTTCTTCTTCTTCTTCTTCTATTAAAAAAAACCAAAAAAAACCAACAACAACAAAAACCACACACACACACACACACACACACAAAACCCCAAACCAAGCAAACAAAAAAAAACCCCACAAAAACACAGTATCTGATTATTCATTTATCACTTCTGTCAATTCTTTGTCACTTCCTTCACTGCAGCTACTACCAACATCTTCCTGCTACCCTGGGTTAATAAGAGTACAGTCAGGAAGAGAAGGGACAAGACCAGCTACCATCTTCTAGAGCCTGAACTTTTAATATTCAAGACTTTCTCAGCAGCACCACAGAGCAGTGCTGAGCATGATGCTCACTAAGGAGATCAGACCTATTACTGAGCTGAATTCTGCACTGTGTCCCCCCAGCACAGGTACTGTTAGGGGCACCTGCACTGCTCAGCACACCAGCAGCTGCATGTGCAACACCTCCTGCAAGCAAACACACCCCCAGTTTGCTGAGGAACACTGGCAGCAGCCAGATCCTGGATTCAGATCCTTACCCTCTTCCGTGCCTTCTGAGAAGAATCCCCAACCATGCTCTGAGGTGCAGACTCTGAGCTCACACTTGGAGATGTTACACCATCCAACAGCAAGGCTTCCTTCTCAGTCCCAGAAGAGGAAGGAGGGCCACCAGCTCTGCATTCTGCTGTGGACTCTGAGGTATTGATCAGAACTCCTACATTCTCCACCAGCAATCCTTCTTCTTCTTCTTCTCCTTCTTTTTCTTCTTCTTCTTCTTCTTCTTCTTCCTCTTCTTCTTCCTCTTCTTCTTCCTCTTCTTCTTCTTCCTCCTCCTCTTCCTCCTCTTGCTCCTTTGTTTCAGTGGCAGAAGAAGGCCCATCAGCCCCCTCTTCAATCACATCTCCTCCAGCCTCTGCTCCTGTTCCAGGGAGTGAAGCAGGCTCCACCTCTCTTCTTCCTGCAAGGGAGACAAATGTTAATTGTTAAATGAGGGAAAGAATCCAACATTTCTCAGCTGTTGGTGAGCAACCAGGGTCCACCCCAACTAAATATATCAGCTAAACACACAGGAGCCACTTGTTTTTCTCCATTCAACTGCTCCCACTAGCAAGGACACCATCCTCCCTAGCACAGCCTCCTTTCCTTTCCAAGGCCCTGGTAGCCAGCAGCAGAATAATTAAGATAAGAAATTCCTGTATTGAGGTATTGATCTGTCCCTATCCTACCTCCAGCTAACATGCTACTGTCTGAAGCAGCAGCCACTGTGAACCACAAAATGCTCACAGAACCCCGGGATGTGTGGTGACAGCACATGGGCAAACCTCAGCTTTCACAGCCTGCTGGCTCCCTGCCTCCCTTTTTAGCTTCAACACTTTCATCCAGTCCTTAAAGCCCACGGAAAGGCAGCTCACCTCTGAGTCAGGTATCAGAGCAGGTCTCTGCTGCTGCAGACGTGTGCCACAGGTTCTTCAGTGCTGCCACTACCCCAGTTTTGAGAGAAAAATCTTTTAACCTCCAAGTGGAGATCAGCCAACATTGAGACACTGATTTCTTCTGGGTATTTTTGAGAGTAGAAGCACAAAAATCATGCTGAAAGTAGTGACAGCCCCTTTCAGTATTAGGGACCATACACATCACCAAATTTAATGACAGTGAGTTGTTTTGCACACACAGAAGGCACCCTTTGCAATATTGCTTCACATTCAATTTACTACCATGCCATTATCTGAAAAGTTGAAACTCTTCCCTGAGTTTTTTCTGAACTCCCTTGTTCCCCAGACAGAGAGCATATTTACCTGGTAAAACGCTGCAACTCCTTCCACTACCTTTAATCATTGCCAGAAGCAGGCATATAGCTTTTGGACCACTAAAAAAAGATGGTTTAGATGTTTTTCATATGGTATTCGAGAGCTCGAGATGTAGGTTTGTTACCTTGCCCTTCTGCAGAGGAATTTGCTAAGAATTACCCTTACAGCAGGCTAAGCCTGGTTTAGTGTATTATTTTAGGATCCTACTTCTTCATATCAACAAACCAAAAGCACTTCTGGTGGCCCAGGTCATTCTCTATTTAAGCCAATAAAGGATTAGGAACTATTTCCCCCAGTGCAACTGCATTAATTGTGCACTTGATTCTTACTGTCACAGAGGCAGAACTCGTTTGCTGTTAAAATGCAAAATCAGGGAACGAATTCTAAACCTGACGACCCGGAGAGAGGAAATTCAGATTCAAGCAGGACTAGAACAGTGTTTGAAACACTGCACTCTGTAAAATGGCACCGGTTCAGCAGCAAAACAGACACGAGTGAGTTCAACACTGGAGGTCAGAGCCTGGAGAATGCATGTGGGAGGCACCAGCCATTGACTCACCCCCCTCTCCATCCCCCACCTGGCACAGCAGGAGGAAAACTCTCTCTGGAGAGCAATGCAGGGGAGTTCAGGGCCAGACCAGCATGTTGTGACCCGGGCACTGCGGAGCAGCCCAGAGCTGGGTGTCACCGGGGGTGACACCAGAGCCAGAGGACACCCGCAGCCCCCTGCACCCTGTCCCCAGCTCCTACCTGCGTGAGGGTCCCCAGTGCTGGGAGCCAGGGGGGCCCCACATCTGCTGCAAGGACCGGGAGAGCCATCCCCAGAAACCCCGTGGCACGGGCAGCACTCCATCTTCCCCAGCCACAAACTCTGCGACGAGCTTTTCAGAGCCACGGAGGGAGAGAAAAGGATGGGGCAGAAAGAGGAGACAAATATTAACGTGGAGGAACGAGCTTTTTGTCACATCCCCTTCCCTCCAGCTCCAGGTTTATTTCCAGGAACGCGGGAGCTGCCACAGGGGCTCAGCCAGCTGGGGAGGCGGAAAGTGGGCAAGGGCTTTAACATAGTAACAAACAAAAATAGCCACTCCACTCTTCGCAGAGACCTCTGCAAATTAAACACATTTGGGAACGCACCAGGCCCGGCGGGGCAGAACGAGGGCGGCGGGACCCGGCGGGGCCCTGAAGCGGGCTGAGCCATATCCCGCCCGGTACCGGGGGCTGGGCGGCCTCACTGACAGGCCCCGCCCGCTCCCTGCTTCCGGGGCCTGCAGGGCGCTGCTCCCGACAGGCAGCCCGGGAGCCCGGGGAACGGCCCCGGAGCCCCGGGGGGAGCGGAGCCCCGAGAAAGGGCGGAGGCCGCAGCCCCGCCCTCACCTGCACCGCCCGGGGCGGAGGCGGGGCTGACCCTTGGGTGGAGCCTGTATGCAAATGAGGCACCGATCCCTCCCCGCGGATTGGTGGCGTCTCCACCCTCCCCCGCGGATATATGCAAATGAACCGGGTGGATGAGCCAATGGCGTGGCGAAAGGCAGGAGGAATGCAAATGTGCCGTTATTTGGGGGCGGGGCTGTCGCTGCCTCGGCGAGGGGNCGGCCAATCCCACCGCACCGGGGCGGGCAGCAGCTGTGGCCGCCTTCCCCCGGGCGGCTCCCAACGGGGTCCCGCCCCCCGTCGCTGCTGTAGTTGGGGGTCTTTGTCCTCCCCCTCGGGAACGGGCCGGGCCGCCCGGCATCCTCCCGGTACCGCTGCACCAGGAGCATCCCGGTGTGGAGGGCTCGGGAGAGGCTTTTCATTGACCAGATCCGAGCCCGGATTCGGCAGCTCCCAGATCTCCATCAAAGCCCCTTCTGCTTTCCACTTCGGGCTGGTGGGGCGGAGACACACCAACCCCCCACACACATTGCCTGAAGGAAAATGTCCCTCGGGCCACGATCGTTCGTTTCCTGTTCCCATCTGATCTCTGGGCTGCTGTGGTAACACGGGCGGGTCATACACAGGTTCTTCAGGCTGATGGCGCAGGGCTCTGTCAGCGCTGGCGCTGCCCATTGGGTTGTTTCACCCTTCTGTGAGATGCGTGTGTCCCCCCCGAGACAATGCAAGGGTGCGGGACGGGGTCAAAAAGTGGGGACAGCCAATTGGGACCGAGCTGGAGATGGGCTCCCAGCAGACCTGCCCTTCGCTAGTGCTCACACTGTGTGCACACAACGAGCCCCTTTCACCCCACACCTCTCTCTTGCCCACTCCTGCTGCTCCAGCATCCCCCGTTACCTGGCCCTGCTCCCGCGCCGTCTCGCTGAGCTCCTCGGGGTGCCCGGAGCAGCCCCTCTTTGTCTGGAGAGACAGACGGATGGGCAGAGAGGGACGGAGGGACGGACGGACGGACGGACGGGCAGAGACTGCTCGTGTGCCCTTCCAGGTCTGCAAACGCGGCCAAACCTCAGACAGGATGAGCACTGAGCCCCGGGGCACCCTCAGTTTGGTTTCACTTTCATTTCCCCGATCTGCTCAGCAGTGCCCAGAAGTTAGAGATTAATTTTTTCCTTCCCACTTAAAAGGCAGAAGCTTTCCCCAAAGGAAGGCAGAGACCACGCTAATTCATTTGCAAATGCTGCTTTATTATACCCTTCTTCCAGAGGTGTCAGCTAAGGACATTCCAGGGGAGCAGCTTTCTCCTCAACCCTGCTCTGCCCAACTATTGCTTTTTGCACCCATTTCACAGCAAGGCCAGCACAAGCTGTTGTCACTGTTCCTGTCCCTTCGGAGGTCTGGCAGGAGTCAGGTGAGGGGCTGCACCCACGGGGAGGACAGCCCAGCCCTGCCCGATGGCAGCGTTTGGCAGAATACCCCACAAACCCAGAGGCATCAGTAAGGAGCAAAATCACTGCTGTTTCCCATCTCCCAGGTCACTGTTACACGAGATGGAACTTGACTTTCCTGGAGAGGGCTGACCATCTGCCTGCCGATGGGAATTCCTTTGCTTTTTTTCTTACTGATTAAACCATCTTTATCACACCTCACAAGGTTTCTCACTTACTTTTCCAGTTCTCTCCCCCATCCTGTCAAGGAGGAGGTGGCTGCATGGGGCTCAGTTACCAGCTGTGGATAAACCTCCACAGTCCTTTTAGGTGCCCAGTGTGTGGGGCTCGAAGGGTTTGAAACAACAACAGATTTGAATGGAATGTGCTGGATTGAACTCTGAGCTGCTGGTGCTGTGCACTGATAATCAGCAGGTCCTTGTCCTTGACCTTGCCATGGGGCTTGCTTGTTTTGCAGTGGATGAGAGTCTACTGCTCATTAGTGGCTGCTTTTTGCTTTAGCTGCTCGCTGGGCTGCTGCACTGCTTATCACCTGAGCCTGCTGTGCCTGGGAACGTTTTGGTAACAGCAGTGGTGATGGCCTGGGCACTGCTGCTGGCTCTGCCCTGCTGTGCTGGACAGGCTGGAACTCAGGTGTGACCTCGAGCTGAAGGGACTGTGACCTGATGATGACACCACGGAGACGAGCCAGCCAGGAGAGCCATGAGAAGATCTCAGGCAGCTCCTCAACTCACTGGATGAATCCTGTGGGCAGCAGTGAGCTCTGGCTGGTGCTGGTGAAGGGGGCTGCCCTGCCACTCCCCAGCTCTGCTGCTCCAGCCTGCTCTGAGAGAGGAAGGGGAGAAGCAGGATGGAGTTAAGCCAAGGCTCACCACAACCTCCCCAAGGCTGGGGTGCCCCTGCTCTCTGGAGGGACTCCTGCCTTCCTGCAGCCACCCCACCCACACACACACTGCACCTTTGGGATGGATGAAGATCACACCACCTGGATCCTCTTGCAGAGTCCCCTCAGAAGCACCTTGGGGGACCCCAGCCCCAGGAAAGCACCCAGGGCACCTCAGAGCTCACCTGCCTCCTCCCGTGCGGAGAAATGCTGGAATCCTTCTAGGTCTGCAGACAGCAGGACTTGGAGAACAGGATCCTAAGAGCAGAGAAACCTGCTGCTGGACCCTTCCCATCTCTCAGGCGTATGAGCCCCCCACCCAACCCAGGGCAGAGGATGCCACCCTTCCCCACTGCAGCTGGGCTCAGGTGCTGCAGCCTCCACCTCTTTGAGATGAAGGCACTTGAGCTGAGGGAGGTGCTACCAGAACAGAGGTGGCAGCACCTTCACAGCAGCTGCCAGTGGCTGATCCCATGGGCACAGAGCCTGGGGAGCAGAGCTGAGGCCTGGCAGGGGCAGAGGCAGTAGGATGGGCACGGAGCTGACTGAGGCTGTGTCCCATGTACCTGCAGGCTGCAGAAGATCAGTGAGAGGCCATGGTTGTGCAGCTCCTGCAGCAGCTCTGCCAGCCCCACCACCACTGTGTAATCGATGCTGCTGATGTGGCAACAGTCAAGGATGATGGAGCGTGGTGGAGATGGTCCTGGAAGAAAAGCACAGGTCATGTCCCTGATGAATCCAGACATAACCAACTCAGGGGACACAGCCCTGAGGGCCAGAGCCAAGGCTGGAAGGGATCAGACAGCTCTGGGAGAGCAACAGTGATGAGGGGCTGGTCCTCACTGCAGAGAAACTGTGCTGGCTCTGCTTGCACCACAGCCAGCAGGGCTGTGACACTTGTCACCCTCCAAGAAGTTATCCAGGTGGGCACTGGGGTAGAGCAGGATCCCCAGGCCAAGCTGGGGGTCGGGGAGCACCGTACCTGCCAGGGCATGTCTGCACACAATGTCCCGGAGGCACCTGATGGCTGGGAAGTGCAGGCTGCTCCCTGGCTGCACCAGGAGTACATCCCCCTCTGACACCTGCACAGGACCCCAGAAGAGGGGTACAAGTCACAGGGAGCTCAGGGTTGTGACCTTCCCCAGGTAAAGGACAACTGTCCTGGCTGCAGGGGGACTCGGGGTAGCCCCCATCCCTCAGGGGATCCCCCCTCCTGCACAACCCCCCAAGGATGCAGGAACAGGGACAGAGACAGTGATTTTGTCTCTGGCACATCCAAGGGGAGGTATGAAGCCCACCTTTATTGAGGGCCTGGCAATGGAGTAGAGGAGAAGAATCCCTGAGACCAGCAGCCCAGCCATGATGCCGTACTGGACCTCCCAGAAACAGAGCAGGAACGTCACGCAGAGGGGCACGAGGTCCAGCCCTGCAAGAGATGTGACCCAGGCTCAGCTGCAATTTGTCCCCATGCCACAGGGCCCTCCAGGGCAGTGCCTGCTCTGCCTGCAGATCGGGGTTGCACGAGGGATCGACCACTCCTGGCTCATGTCCTCACTCTTAACCCTCCAGAGTGTCCTGAAGATCCCAGCATCAAACATGGGGACCACAGCTGAGATGATGACGGCGGCCAGCGCTGCTTTGGGGATGTAGTAGAAGAGGGAGGTGAGATATGCCAGCGAGAGCAGGACCAGGGCACCTGCAGGAGATGGGGAGTGCCTAAGCTGCGGGGCCCCGACACCCAGGGTGCCCAAGGGGAGCAGGTGCTGGGCACAGGGCTCTGGAGAGCAGATCATGGGGGGGTCAGGGGCTCTACCTGTGACCAACCCTCCTGCAGGGGTGCAGACACCCGATTGTGCATTCACTGCTGTCCTGAAATGCAAAGCCAACACGCTGTCCCAGGCCATACGGGGGCTGCCAGGGTTGGCAGCTGCCCCCACCCGCTGCCCAGAAACCCCCAACCCACCCAGGGAAACCACCCACCCCATCAGACCCCACCGGGGAGAAACACCAACAAGCCCATGGCTCCCAGCCTGCAGCGGGGCCGCACACGAGATGGGAGGGATGGCCACCGTGGGACACAGCCACAGCCTGGCAGCCAAGGTGGGCAGGTGGGGACCAGCCACGAGCTCTGGGACCCACCAGGGTCCACGCAACCTTTTGCCCCCTTGTCACACAGCCCCAGTGAGCATCCTGCAGCGGGGGCTCTGCTCTTCCTCCTGCTACCCACCGGCCAAAGCTGCCTGTGATGGGGTACGATGAGACGAAGGAGCCCAGGATGTTGGCAAAGCCTGCAGTGGGGAAGGAGAGGGGCTGGGGATGCAGCACCTATGGGAGGCACCACCCGGGGCTGTGAGATGTGTCTGTGCCCCTGTTGTCACATCCTCCATCCCTGGGCTGATACCCAGGGCCAGATCAGAGCCCATCCAGCTGTGTGAGCTGGGCTCAGGCTGCTCTGGACATTGCTAAGCTGTGAGAAAGGCTGGGGAGCCACCAGGAGAGATGCGAAAGGTAAAATTTGGAAGAGGTAGTACTGCTGAGATGGGGGTCCCTGGTAGCTCAGGGGCTGTAGGACACACAGTGGTGCTTGGGACAGATCCCCACCCTCTGACCCCCTGCTCCAAGCAGCCTCTTACCCATTGCCAGCAGCTCCTGGTTGGGGTCAATCCTGTAATTGTTCTGTGAGGCTGGAAGGAGACAAGTGGCATCACCCTGAGCTTCCCACAGGCATGGCACACAATGCACACGGAGCCATGGGACCCCATCCTGGCACACCCCCAGCCCAGCACCCCCAGACAATGCTCAGCTCCAGCCTTGCACACCACAGGACCCTCCACGCTCCCCACTCAGACATGGGGCATCTGCCTGGCCAGGGAGGGGTTGGCAGCCCCCGGTGGGACTCCCCACCCAGCTCACACTATGAACCAGGCAGCCCAGTCCTTCCCACTGCCCCCATGGGAACAGCAACATCCCCAGCAACCCAAGCCCCCTGCAGAGCCCCCACCCCGAGGGCACAGCCGTACCAAAAGCCTTGGCAATCACAACAGTCTCCAGCAGACCCATGAGTGGGACCACAGCCAGCCCGACCCCCATGTCCTAGGAGCAAGGGACAGGGTCAGTGCTACCACCAAGGGACAAAGGTCACCCCGCAGCATGGGGAGACGGCAGCCCACGGGGAGCCCATCATCCACCACCCAGCCTGGCACCCACCTCCACCATGCTCCCAAAGGGGACGGTGCCATTGGGTGCAGCCAGGGAGAAGCGGGGCAGCCGGAAGGGGGGGAGGCCCTGGGGGACACTGCCAGTGAGTGTCAGAGCCTGGGAGCCCATCACCTGGCAGGAGTAAGCAACCAGGCCAGCAAACAGGACCACCAGGGCATTGCGTGCTGCAGGGAGAGAGCAACCATGAAAACCTGCCCAGAGCCCAGGGCGGGGGGAGGACTGGCAGGAGGTGGGTACACAGGCTGCCGAGGCTCTTCCAAGCCTTAGGAAGGGAGATGCACAGCAGCAGGACTATCCTGGGGACTCTGTCCTCCAGGTTTCAGCTTCTGCCGACCTGGGCTTCAACAGGTTCAGGCTGTCTCTTCCCTGTCCTGAAGAGACAAGATTCCTGGAAGGACAGCCACAAGAGGGGAGAGGGCAGGGGATGGCCAACGCACCTGTGGCAGTGGTCCAGACGATCAGGTAGCTGACCCGGGCAGCCAGTGGGTCAGCAGAGGCAGCTCGGGGCAAGTGGCTCTTCATGGCCCGGAGCCCCGCCAGTGCAGCCAGGCAGGACAGCCCCAGGACAGCATCCCCAGCCCTGCAACAGGCACATCAGTGCCAGCACAAACACCCTGCAGGGCACAGGCATTGCTCCCTGATGTAAACACTTGAAAAAATATCTGATTCTTGAGCAAGAATCATTTAGCTTTTTCTTAAGCTCACACATCAAACACATTTACGTATCTAAAGACTGGTAAGCAGGAAAGACAAGTTTCCTGGCGCCTGGAATTTTGGGCTAGACGTCACGAAATTAGCATATCTAAAACGAACTGATAACTTGTCTCAGGAAGAATGCTCCGCTCCGGAAAAGCCGGTTTATCAATAACTCACACAAGAGAAAAAAAAAAGGGGGGGACCCGCTCCCCTTTTCATTATAAAATACCCCAGAAAGAACCGAAGAAGTAGCCTGCAGCAGCGGCCAGCAGCACCGAGGAACCAGGCGGCAGCCAGCCCGAGGCGGCAGCCAGCCCGAGACCCAGCCAGCCCGGGACCCAGCCAGCCCGGGACCCAGCCAGCCCGGGACCCAGCCAGCCCGGGGCCCAGCCAGCCCGGGACCCAGCCAGCCCGGCGCAGAACGGCCCCGAGGGCAAAGCGGCGGAGCGGCTTTTTCAACTGCAACCCGACTCCTACCCAACCCCCGGTTCTTTACCCTTTTTTTTTCCTGTGATATCTTGTTTTCCCTTCTCTAAAAATAAATCCTTGTAACTTGTTTAAGTTTCAAAACGTGTTAGCTTGCAATTTCTACGCGTCGTCTCTGAAGCAGAGGCTGAGAAATCCTCATAATCAAAATATTAAAATAATAACACGGATCTCGACACTCCCCCAAAACCTTATGGGAAGAAGAGTGTGTGCCCAGGCAGGCGTGGTGGCTGGCAGGGACGAGGGAGGAAGGGGTGTCCCCAGTCAGTGGTGTGATGCTAAAGGGTCTGTGGGTTCTTCATAAAGAGGGAAGGAGGTCCCCTCCAACAGCCAGGCTCTGTGCAGTGGGACCAGCCTCCTCCCCCTCGTGCTGCTGCCCCTCACAGTCCAGCCACACGTCACTGTGTGTGAACTCCAGTGCTCCAGCAGCACCAAACCTGTGTAGGCAGGGGAGCACAGGGCGACCTGACCTCCCTCCTGGATGTCAAAAACTGGAGGAGGACTAAGGGCAAAGTCAGTCTCCAGGGTGTACCTGTGGGCTGGCAACCCCCTGGTGTACCTAAATAGGTGCAGAGAATAGAAGCATCCCCCATCCCCCCCCTTTAGCAGCTTGACAGCCTGTGTGCTTCCTTATCTTCAAATTTCCTGCTCAAATGGAAATGGCTGGGAACAAGCACTTGTGTCAGAGCACTGGGCAGGGACCACGAAATAGGTCTAAGGTGTGACCAAAGAGATGGGGAGCAAAGCAGCAGAGCCTGAGCCCCCACAGCTGCAGGGGTCAGAGCAGTGCAGGCACAGGGATGGTGCTGACCTGGTCTCCCCGATCCTCCGTAGCGTTTCATACACCTGCAGGAAAAACTGCCGAGGGATCCCCTGCAGCCCCAGGATGTTCTGTGCAGGAAGACAAAGCCCTCAGGGGTTCAGTTTGCAACCCCAGCTCTGTTGTCCCTGCCAGGAACAGCACCAAGGGCCCAGCACCCTGACCACAGCCATTAGCCAACACCATCCCGCTGGTTCCTCACCCAACCTGACACCACCTCCCAGAGCCTCTGATTTTGGTTAACCACAAAGGAAGCACTGCAGTTCCACAAGAGCTGGAGGGCCACAGGTTCCCGAGAGGCCAGAGAGGGGCTGGCAGAGCTGCAATCCCACCGTGTTGAGAGAATCACCCAGCACCTCCCACAAGGGTCCAAACCAAATGTCCTGTTTGACTGCTGCCCTGAATGCCACCAGCTGCTCGCAGGCAGTGGGTGTGTTCAGCTCAGCCTGCTCAGAATAGAGCACCCAGGGACCTACTACAACTGCTGGGAGGGTGCACGCGTGCTCTGGGTCTCCTTCCTCTCACACTGAGCACATCACCCAGCCCAGTGCTAAACATCCCAGCTCCAGCAGGGATCAGGCGAGGCATCTGGCGCACAGCAGGACCCCCTACCTTGACCTGGTTGAAGCTAATGGTGATGGATGCAGCCGATGTAAACCCTTTAATAACTGGGCAAGAAATGAAGTCCAGAAGGAAACCTGCAGGGGATAGGTAGCAGTAAGCACCTTGCTGTTCCTGATGGGGAGCACAGGGTGTCTGTGTGCACACAGAGCTGCCACAAGCATTAGCAGGAGAATCCCAGTGCCTGGGAGAGCACAGAGGACGGGGTGAGGGGGACAACCGCAGGATTTACAGCGATATCCTAAAAATACAGCAGGACATGGCAACAGCTTCTCACCGAGATGCAGGAGCCCCATGGCCAGCTGGATGCAGCCGGAAAGGAAGGCGAGCAGGACGGCATAGACAGGCTCATGGAAGGTATAGGAGGAGACAAGCAGCGACATGATGGCTGTGGGACCCAGCGTCACATCCTTGGCAGTGCCCAGGAAGCAGTAGACAAAGCAGCCCATGAAGGAAGAGTAGAGGCCGTACTGCACGGGGACAAAAGGAGCAGTGGCACAAGGCTGGGAGCCGGGGGATGCTAAGCCCCTCCAGGGCAAAGAGAGCTGGGCTGCCCGCGGGTCCCTCCAGAGCCTGCAGCCAACACACGGCCTGCGTGGCATCCTGCCCCCGAAAATGGGCGACTAACCAGCACCAGCCGCCCGGTCAGGCCGCCGGTGTCCCCGGCCGCAGGGCACCGCCACCCACCTGTGGAGGCAGCCCGGCCACCTCCGCGTACGCCAGGGCCTGGGGCACCACGGTGAGCCCCACGGTCAGGCCGGCCATCAGGTCGAGCTGCAGCCAGGCCAGGGAATAGCGCGGGAGCCAGTGCAGGACCGGCAGCCTCCGCCGCACCTCCGGGCACCGGCAGCTCCGCCCGCACTCCCGGGGACCCGGCATGGCCGGGCCGGTGTCCCCCCGGTCCCGGTCCTGGCACTCCGCGGGGTACGGAGCTCCCGGGGCTGTCACCGGGCGGAGCGGTTCGGGCACCCGTGGCGCCGGGGGTCGGCTCGGTCGAGGCGAAGCTGAAGCCGCAGCGGTGAACCCGCTCCCCGCTTCCCTGCCACGGAGCCGAGGACTCCGCCCGGGCCGGATCTGAGCGCCGGAGCCGTCTCATGTGACCGGGGCAGAGGAGGAGCCGGGGCGGCCGGAGCAGCCGCCGAGTCCAGCCGCCGCCCAGCCGGGGTCGTTGCCGGTGCCATTGCCGGTGTCGCTGCCATGCGAACCTGGGTGCTGCTGCTGCTGCTGGGCGCTCTCCGGACCGAAGAGGCCGCGGCCCGGCCCCGCAATGTGCTGCTGCTTCTGGGTGAGTGCGGCCGCCAGCCCCGCTGAGTCTCGGAACCGGTCCTGGTCCCGCGCCTGTCGCCCCCAAACCGGGGACCAGCCCTGCACCGGGATTGTCCCCGGGAGTCTTGCTGCATCCCCTCTGCTAAGACCGGCACCGCAGCACCGGCCCCATCCCGGGTCATCCCAGAGCCCATCGATGCTCCTGGTGTCATTAGTGTTTTGCGCGAGGCTGGGGACACGCCGGGGGTCCGGCCCGGTGCTGCAGGGCTCACCCCGCACCCCTCCCGCTGCAGCAGACGACGGCGGCTTTGAGAGCGGCGCCTACAACAACTCTGCCATCCGGACACCCAACCTGGACGCGCTGGCCCGGCGCAGCCTGCTCTTCCAGAACGCCTTCACCTCGGTCAGCAGCTGCTCCCCGAGCCGGGCCAGCATCCTCACCGGCTTACCCCAGGTGGGGGCACGGGCACACGCCAGGGTGGGGGCTGCCAGTCCGCACGGGGGGGAAATAGGGGTTGACCATGGCATCCTTGCAGCATGGTGACAGGACCTGGATACCCCCATGCCCACTGTCCCACTCTCTCCCCTGCCCCCCAGACCCACACCCCAGCCTGCTGCCCAGCCTCACAGCCGCCCCCCCCGGTGCTCGGCCGGGCTTGCTCCAGGGCCAGGCTGGCAGGCACCGGCTGACACTGCCCTGTTCCCTGGCCCGCAGCACCAGAATGGGATGTACGGTCTGCACCAGGACGTGCACCACTTCAACTCCTTCGACAGCGTGCAGAGCCTGCCCCGGCTGCTCAGCCGTGCACACATCCGGACAGGTACGGAGCCAGGGCTGGGAACCCCCCTCCTGGGACTGAACCCTATCAGGAGAGAGAGTTTGGCTGTTGACCTTGCCTGTGAGCTAGAGAGCACTGGCTGGACCCAGTGTCCTACCCCTGCTGCTCCTGGCACACGGCTAGTCTGCCTTGTTACAGGGATAATTGGGAAGAAGCACGTTGGGCCCGAGGCTGTCTACCCCTTCGACTTTGCCTACACAGAGGAGAACAGTTCAGTCTTGCAGGTTGGGAGAAACATCACCCGGATCAAAGAGCTCGTCAGGCAGTTCCTGCAGAGCCAGGACGAAAGGTGAGAAGCACCCTGAACCTCTGGAACAGGCTGTGAGGGGGCACAGAGAGGAGAGGGGGCTTCAGGACTGTCCTGAAGACATGTTTCCTTGTCCCATTTGGTCACAAATAGGAAGGGACCCCTTGTCTCTGGGCCATCCAGAAGCCCAGATTAGGTAGGAGTCCTCCCGCTGACCTCAGCTCACACCTGCACAGCCCAGGAAAGGTCTCAGGGGACATGCATAATCCTTTGCTACACCACCTCCACCTTCTCCATCTCTAGGCCTTTCTTCCTCTATGTCGCTTTCCATGACCCCCACCGCTGCGGACACTCCCAGCCCCAGTACGGGGCCTTTTGTGAGAAATTTGGCAATGGAGAGAGTGGCATGGGCTGGATCCCTGACTGGAAGCCGCAGCTCTACCACCCAGAGGAAGTGCAGGTGGGGGGCCGTGGGGGGCTATATGGGGCTGTGCAGGGCCATAAGGGGGCTGCACGTGACAGCAGCCAGGCAGCTGCAGGCTGTCCCCACCTTGGTCACTGCCATCAGCATTATGGGTGAGAGCTGATGAAGGCCATCCCTGCTGTACCCAGTTTCCTTCCTGTGGCTGCCATGTGCCACTTTCCTGTTCTCTCTGTAGGTCCCCCCCTTTGTTCCAGACACACCAGCTGCCCGGGCAGACCTGGCAGCCCAGTACACAACCATCGGGCGCATGGACCAAGGTAGGAGCCGTGGGGGCCAGGCTGGTGCCAGTGAGCCCTGCAGTCCCCTCCTGCCTCCCCCTCAGCTCTGCCCCTCCATCTGCAGGGATCGGGCTGGTCCTGGAGGAGCTGCATCAGGCTGGCTTCCACAACAGCACCCTGGTGATCTACACCTCTGACAATGGCATCCCCTTCCCCAGCGGCCGGACCAACCTCTACCGCTCGGGCACCGCTGAGCCACTGCTGATCTCCTCCCCCGAGCACACTGCACGCTGGGGACAGGCCAGCCAGGCCTTCACCACCCTGCTGGGTAGGAGCTTGTGTCTCCAAGTGGGAGAAGAGGCGTGCAGAATTCTCCCCATCCTCCCCATGCAGAAACCCAGGGTCCTGTCCTGGAGGACAGGCTGCAGCCCTCAGCATTGGCACTGCCAGCCCTGGGAATGGAGAAGAGGGACAATGGAGCAGCAGGGTCCCCTGCAGGGACATCATCCTGGGGCTCAGCTCTGCAGCTCACCCCAGGATGACCTGCTGCAGCAGACCCTAGGGACCTTTCTGCCCCCTTGGTTGTGTTTCCTCCCGTGGACACCAGCCCCTCTTCTCCCTCTTCTCTTCCCCTCCAGATCTGACACCAACCATTTTGGACTGGTTCTCCATCCCCTACCCTCATTACAGCATCTTTGGCAAAAAGCAGGTTCAGCTCACTGGGAAGTCTCTCCTGCCAGCACTGGAGTCAGAGCAGCCCTGGGCCACTGCCTTCAGCAGCCAGAGCCACCACGAGGTGACCATGTACTACCCCATGCGAGCCATCCAGCACCAGCAGTTCCGCCTCATTCACAACCTCAACTACAAGATGCCCTTTCCCATCGACCAGGACTTCTACATCTCACCCACTTTCCAAGACCTGCTCAACCGCACCAGGGCCGGGCAGCCAACCCACTGGAACAAGACCCTGCACCAGTACTACTACAGGGAGCGCTGGGAGCTCTTTGACTGCAGCCATGACCCCACTGAGAGCCAGAACCTGGCCCACGACCCCCGCTACGCCACCGTTTTCCAGCTGCTTCGCTCGCAGCTCTTGAAGTGGCAGTGGGACACGGGTGACCCCTGGGTCTGTGCCCCTGATGCTGTCCTGGAGGAGAAACTGAGCCCCCAGTGCCAGCCACTGTACAATGAGTTGTGAGCCCCAGCTCTGCCTGCTGTCCCCCACTGCCATGGGATGTGCCCCTGGGGCTCCGACATCGGAGTAGGATGCCAGCTGGGCCAGTCCCATATATCTGGGTGACACTGGGAACCCAGGACAGAGGGGACAAGGGGCTCCACAGCATGACAGGGGCTGGGGGAAGTGGAGTGAATCCTGAAGGGGTGCAGGTGGTCCTGGGGAGGAAAAGCTGAGGCAGGGCCCAGCAGCATCTTTCAGGGCAGGGAGCTGCAGAGAGGGGCACAACCTGCTCCCAGCAAGCACAGACTGTATTCACAGTCTGTGAATACTGCTCCCCTCTCCCCCAAAACCACAGCCAGGGAACTCCCCGCAGTCCCTCCAGAGGTCACTGGTCTGGCACATTAACAGGTTTGCTGTCTCTCAAGGCACTTTGGATCCTTTTTATCCTGGAGGAAATGAAGGTTTCCCCATCCCCGGGGGTTGTGCAGCCACCCCCTGATGCAAGTCCAGTGCTCAGATCTCCAACTAACTCACTGGCATGAAGGGAAGCCAAAGCCCAGGAGCTGCAGGGGGAGGGATGAGCAGCAGCAGCTCCTGTTCTATGAGGGCTGGGATGGATTCAGCCCCAGAGCTGGAGGGAGCAGTACTGTCTCTCCCCGCGTAGCAGCACGGGTGCAGCACAGGCTCAGGACCAAGAGATCACAAACTGATCCCACATCGGCAGTGACACGGGGACTTGCAGCACCTGAGGGGGAGATGGAAGGGTCAGCACAGCAAGAAGCAGCCAGGATGGGGTGTCCTGCTCCCCTGGGGTGCACACAGAGCCACAACCCAGCACAGCCACACTCCCAAAGACCCCCCAGGAAGGGAACCCACAGCAGACAGCCCCAGGAGAAGAGCCACGACACTGCTTCTTGACCTACACACATCACTACACATCCGTTCCATCCTCCAGCTCCCCAGTCACCCCCTTGCACAGCCTAATCCTGCCCCAGCCTCAGTGCAGTGATTCAGCCCGTCCTGGGCAGCCCTTTACACTCCTTGATGCCAGCAAAGCAGGTGCTGTGCCATTGCTGGGGCCAGACCCTGCCAGCCCCTTGGCTGAGCCCCAAATTCTTCCCAGCAACTTCCCACCACCACTGCCCCCTCCCACGGGGGGCCAAGCACTTGCCTGGGTGTCACTGCGGTAGGAGAAGTCGCCCACGATGGCACCATTGGCCAGGACTTGCCGGGGAGGGCTGGTGACACCCAGCACGGTCACAGCCTCCAGCAGGACCCCATCCAGGTGGGTGCTCGCCCGCAGGAGCTGGCTGAGCACGGTGCCCTGTGGAGACAGGGGGGCTGTCACCCTGTGCTTCTGGGTCCCAGACACTCCACACACACCTGGGGATTCCTGATGTGACCATCCATCCCATGGCTGTGCATGCCTCAGGACCACCAGGACCTGCACATGGCTGCAAACCCCCGGGTCTGGATACCCCCCACCAGCACCACTCCCTGCTCACTCACCTGGCTGGCCAGGAAGAGGACCTCGGTGTAGTCCCCATTCTCAAAGGTCTGCCAGCTCTCCCCATCGTCCCAGAACAGTTCCCCCCTGGCGAAGCCATCCGGTGTCAGTGCCACCACCAGGGCCATGCCCCTCTGGCGGGACTCAACAGTGCTGAACGCAGGTTCCTGGGGTGAGGGATTGGGTACAGCTCTGGTGCTGCTGGAGCCCCTTCTCCCAGCCCAGCTGGGTGCTCAGGCTCGTGGCTGGTTTGGCGATGTCCAGCTTGCCCGTGTTGCCCCCCTTGTCCCTGACGCGTGTGTGGGCAGGGGCTGGCCAGGCAGGTCACCACGGCATGGAGGGGACTCACCTGCAGGGGCAGGATGTGCCCAGCACGGACATGGACATTAATGGTGTCCAGGGGGGCTGACAGGAGGATCCACTGCCCTTTGCTGTGGATGGTGGAGTCCTAAAGAAAAACAAAAAGAGAAAAGAGCAGTTGTATGTGCTGCATGCCCAAGAGGGTCCCAACCCAGTGCCGCGACCCTCAAACAGCCAAGAGCAAGGGCAGGTGAGGCACAAGGGCTGAGCACAGCCCTGAGGGGCTGGTCCCTGTGGTGGAGCACAGGGACACATGCAGGGCCCCACCATGAAGACCCCACGCAGCCCCCCAGGAGCCCTGCAGCACGGCAGGGGTGCACCCACCCCCATGAGGCTGTACCACGTCCCTGCTGGGAAGTAGCCGCTGACTTTGGTGACTCCTGGCTCCAGCACAGGTGTGATGAGCAGCCCCCCACCCCACAGGAGCTGGCGGTCCACAGTCCAGGTGTTGGGGTCCTTGGGGAACCTGTGGAGAGCAGTGATAGCAAGGGTAAGCTCAGAGTGCACCTGTGTGGGACTGAGCATCCCCCTAGCTCCACTTGGGGCTCCTCGCAGCTCCCAGGAGGCCCCACGCCCACCTCTCGCCAGGGACCAGCACACGTCGGGCCCAGCTTGCCCAGCACTCACTCGAGGAAGAGGGGCCGGGCCACCGTCTCTCCAGCAGAGTGAGCCCGGTGGAAGAGGGTGTAGAGGAAAGGCAGGAGGGAGTAGCGGAGGCGGAGGGCATCCCTCATGGCAGCCTGGGCAGCCGGGCTGAAGGCGTACGGCTCCTGCGGCTGCAGGGGAGAGCCCAGAGGGGGATGCTCAGACAGCGCGGGGAGGAGCGGTGGTGCCTCCGGGGGGTACGGCATGGACTTCTGCCACCAGCCCGGCACCCATGGCACAGGCAGGCAGGGCACCCCCGCACAGCCCCTTGCGCCCACCCAGACACCCCCCTGCCCAGCGGGGCGAGGGCTCTGGGGGCTCACCCGTGCGCCGTGGTCGTTGTGGTTCCTCATGAAGGGGTAGAAGGCACCCAGCTGGGTCCAGCGGACGCAGAGCTCCTCGGTGGTGTCGCCCGCGAAGCCGCAGATGTCAGCGCCCACCAGGGGCACCCCGAAGAGGTTGAAGAGAAGGATCTCTGCGGAGGGGACACAGAGGGCATCGGGCACTGCGGTGTTGCGGGGCTCACAGAGAAGCCCCCGGCTGTGGGACAGGCACCGGGGGGCAAGCGGGGATGGATGCAGCCCCAGCACCCTGCAGCCTACCTGGTACAGAGTAATAGAGCTGCTCCCAGTCACTGCCGACGTCCCCTGTCCAGTGCCCCGCGTAGCGCCCGAGCCCCGCGAACGTGGAGCGTGAGATGACAAAGGGACGCCTGCCCCGGACCCTCAGCAGTGCGCTGCGGGCAGGATGGGGTCAGCTCAGCACTAAGTGGCTGGGGAGGGGGGTCAGACCCCCATCAGCAGCTCCTGACAGCAGCACAGAGCTGGCTCACAGGGGAGGTGACATGGGACAGTGGGACGTCCCCTGGGATGTGCATCCTCTGGGACAGTGGGAGCTGTGGCATGAGCCCCAGGCTTACTTGTGGGAGGCGATGGCCTCAGTCAGCCCATACAGGCTGTGCAGGTTGTAGTGGGAGGACAGGAACTGCTGGCTGGAGGCACAGATGGTTCCTGCTTGGAGGCGTCCCCCAAAAACACCTGCATGGGAGAGGGGGTGACAAGGGCGAGCTCGGAGCATGCTTGGAAGGGACTGGAACATTCCCTCAACTCCTCCCAGGGCTCCCCACGCCCCCAGACAGAAGCTGGTACACACTCTGTACCTGGCACATAGGGGGGATTCTCCAGGCTGTTGGTAGGGCAGCCATCCTGGGAGCCCTCTACAAAGTTTGACGGCTCATTCATGTCCTGGGGAGGTGGGAAGGGAATAGGAGAGAATGGATGCACTCACTGCTGTGCTGAGCCCAGCAGAGGTGCAGGGCAGGAGCTGGGGAGCTGCATCTGACAGCTCTGCTGGGCCCACTCACAATCCACATGCCATCAAAGGGCACTTGGTCATGGAAATCCTTCACCATGTCGTGCCACCACTCGTGAGTCTCTGGGTTGGTGAAGTCAGGGAATGCCGTGGGACCTGGCCACACCTTCAGGAAGGAGGCAGCAATGGGAAAAGTCCTGCTGTGCCTGACCCACTGTTCCTTAGCCGTCCCCTGGGGGTGTCCCTGTGGCACTCAGGGTCCCCCTCAATTCCCCTCCCGTGGGGACTGGAGCTGCTCCCTGCACACACCTTCCCAATCAGGGGCTGCCCCGTGGCGTTTCGGATGAACACTCCACGTTTCAGTCCCTCGTCATAGGGCTTGTAGGTGCCAGGAGGCCCTGAGCTGCTGATCCCAGGATCCTGGCAGGGCACAAAGCCAGAGCTTCACCAGCAAGAACAGCCTCCCCTGCTGTCCCTGTGGAAGTTCCATCACAGCCCGTGGGGACAGCTGGAACCCCCAGTGCCAGCCCACCCTTGCAGAAGCGCTGGGGGGGCCAGGGGTGTCACTCACCACAATCATGATGTACCTCAGCCCATGGCGGTGGAAATCCTGCACCATCTCTGGGTAGTCCTTAAAGGTTTTCTTGTTGAAGGTGAAATCCCTCTTGGCATCTGTGTAATCCAGGTCATTCCACTGCACGTCCTGCAGGTGGTGGCACCGGTGCTCAGGGAGGAGCAGGGACCCCTGTACACTGCCACCAGACCCCACCCCATGGGGGGTCCCTGTCAGACCCCACCCCATGGGGGGTCCCTGTCAGACCCCATGGGTGCTTTCAGGCAGAGGCTCTGGGGAGCAGCTGAGACCTACCAGGGGGAAGCGGGCTGCTGTCATGTTGGCCACAACCTGCCGGGTGATGTCGGTGGAGGAGTAGCCCCAGCGGCAAAGGTGGAAGCCCAGGCCCCAGTATGGAGGCATGAAGGGGAACCCTGGAAGCCAGGAGGGTGGGTGCTGGCCAGGTGGGTGGAGGGATGGCCAAGCATCACAGTTCCCCACAGCCCTGCTGCACAACACCAGCCCTACCAAGGCACTTACAGCATCCAGTAAACCCATCCCAGGAGCCCCTGTGCCCCCCACAGACTCGTACCAACAACATCCAGGTACTGCCGGACCACGCTCTTGGGGTCAGGACCCAGGAAGATGTAGAAGTCCAGGATCCCACCTGTTGTACGCCAGGTCAGGGCTGGGCTGGGCTGCAGGAGCACGTCTGGGGATGCACAACACCAGAGGAACACACTGAGGACAGGGACGGTGGCCAAGCCCATGCCCGGCACCTCCACGGGACTCACCCATCGCGTTGCTGTTCAGCAAGAAGACGCCATGAGCCAACCCACTGTCCTCCATCACCAGGTAGAAAGGGTGGGAGCCATAGAGGTTGACCTGGGGCTGGAGCAGGGCACAGTGCAGTGCTGGTGATGGGCTGCCAGAGACCTTGGTGCAGCACCCACCTGCCTGCCCCTTGCCACTGGCCAGGGGCACCGTCACTGACACCTTACCCCAGCCCCAGACAAGACACAGGAGGCTCTGGGGCTACCCTTGCAAGCAGAGATGAGCCCTCTCCCTTCCCCTCTGCCCTGCCACATACCGCGGGCGCCATGTCCCGATTCCACAGGGTCACCCTGGTCCATGCTGTGTCGAGGACCAGGGGGGTCAGGTGCTCCCCCAGCCCAGAAATGAACCGGGAGGGCAAGGAGGTGGAGATCTGCAGGAACTGGTCTGCGAAGAAGAGGGGCGCGACGGTGGTGTTCAGCCTGCCGGAGAGAAAGGGAGACTCGGGCAAAGAGCCCCGGCGGGGAGGAGGCACCGGGCTGGGGGCCGCCAACACTGCGGAGGGACAGGGATGCTCGTCACCACGGCAGACGAAACCAGGTCTCGGCTGAGCTCTGGAATTCCTGCTTCCCTTCCCAGCCACCGAACAGCAGAGGGGGTGGAAGCAGAGCCACCCTCTGCCGCCACCAGTGTCCCTGCCACCTCCCTGCTCCCATCCCGCGCATCGCTGGGGCCGGTGCCAGGTCCCGCTTCCAGACCGAACCGCTTCGCGCACTCACAGGACCTGCCCGTCGCTCTGCCGGTAGACGACGAGGCCGAAGGGGTCGGGGTTGAGCTGCAGCCCGTAGAGCTCGGCGGCGGCTCGGCCGCTCACCCGCGGAGTGGCCAGGGGCACCTCGTAGCGCTGCCGGGCCGGGTCCCGCAGCTGCGGGGCAGAGAGAGGGAGGGGAGGTCGGCAGGGAGCGGACCGGGACCAGGGCTGGGGCTGGGGCTGGGGCTGGGGCCGGNCGGGCCCGGCACCGCTGCCTTCTTCCCCTTCCCGGAGCTAGCCCGGCCCCGCCACCGCCCCCGGCGCCGCTCGGGTGTTGCTGCTTGTCCGGAGCTCAAGGAAAAGGAAGAGCCCCAGAGACGGGGGCTGCATCTGTGCTGGGGGGCTGGGAACTTCCAAAACACCCTATGGTTGGTGGGAGGGAGGGAGACGAGAAGCTGCCCTCTGCAGCAGGGGTGAAAGGTAACGTGAAACGAAATTTGCAATGTTAATAAATTATGTTCCTCTCTACACCTCTCTGAAAGGAGGTTGGAGCCCGGGGGCAGTTGGTTTCTTCTCCCAAGGAATAAGCAATAGGACAAAAGGAAATGGCCTCAAGTTGTGACAGGAGAGGTTTAGATTGGATATTAGGAACAATTTCTCCCTGGAAAGGGTTGTGAAGCCCTGGCTCAGGCTGCCAAGGGCAGAGGTGGAGTCCTCATCCCTGGAGGGATTTCCAAACCATGCAGATATGGTGCTCAAGGATATGGTTTAGTGGGGACTTAGCAGTCCTGGGTTAACAATTGGACTTGATGACCTTAAAGGTCTTTTACAGCAGTAGTGGTTCTAAATACTCCCCCTTACACACGTTTATTTTACTTATATTTATTCATTTACAAAGCCTGCGGCCTCTAGAGGAACAAGAACTTTTGTATTTTGTCCACATCTCTGTCAGGCTTCCTCCAAGTCAAGCCTGGATTCCAAGCACTGACTGAGCCACTGGAGAATCCTTTGGTGCTGAGGATGTTCCTGCTGGATCTGGTGGACGATGGTGTTAACAGCATGGAGCCGGTCCTGCAGCTTCTGCTGCTCCGATCTCCAGGCCTGCTCTGTGTGGCAGAGGGAAGTGTACTTCCCCTCCTTCAGTGCCTGCAGGTGCTTCTGGCGTGTCTGGTGGGCCACAATCTCCAAAAGGTTCTGAGAAAAGCAACAACGGAAACTGCTTTGATGGCAGACAGCACACAGAAGAGAACTAAGAAATGAATAGGATTCATGTTGCAGGTTCTGTAACCATCATGTTGTGAAATGGAAGGACATGGCTGTGAAGTCCCTGTCCAACAGCCAAACAGCATCCCTGAGTGTCACAGAGGTACAGTCACATCACAGAATTCCATGAATCAGAGAATTTCCCCCATATACAAGGCAACCCTTGCCAGAACAGGGATTCACCAACTTAAAAACTTGGCAGGAGGGCGTTCAAGACCTTGAGCTGGCTCTCAAGTCTGTAACACAAGTAGCCATCTAGCACTCACAAAGGACAAATGTTACTAGATAGCTTCCAGACACAAACACTGTCTTTCAGGCTGATGTTTCCAGGTGAATACTGTGTGCTCACCCATCGTTTCTTGTTCTGAAGATACTCCATGTCAGAATTGAGGCCATCATTCTCAGCCTGCAGCTCATGCAGTTCTCGCTGCTTCTCCAAGACAGAGGCACCAAGGGAGGCCTGGGTGCTCTCCAGCTCCAGGATGGTTTTGTTGCAGTCTTGAGTGTTCTAGTAAACAGAAGAGAAGGAAATGGCAAACTCTGGTTCTTCTGTTCAGCTGCATTCCCACCCATCTTTCCAGAACTATTGTTTTGTGCTGTGCTGGGACAGGGTCTGTGTCCTGACACCCCGTGTCTCTGTGCTGAGTGCTGGTGCAAATCCCAGCCCAAGTGACCTCTGCCAGCTCCTGCTTCCCTTGCTCACCTGCTGGGTTTCACTGATCTTCTTTCTCAGCTCCTCTATCTTGCGGTGGCAGTCACTCCTGGTGACACGTTTCTTATCTGCTTTGCTCTGACCCTCTCCACGAGTCGCTATCACCTCCCTACGAGCAACAGATGCCTCCATATCACGAATCATCTTCTCCTGCTGCTTCATCAGCTGCCCATAGCGGACCTGCCATCGATTGAGATAAAAAAAGGCTGAAAATAATGAATGTTTGCAAATGGCACCTAACTGAAGTTTCCCGTGTGGCACATCCCATCAACACGAACCAGACAGGTGACACATGAGCCTTGGCAACCCACATCTGCCCTAAATCCCAACCTGTTTTGCCCTGTGTGGATCTGGAAGGCAGCAGGCTGGATTATCAACCAATTTAAAGTAATCTTCAAAATGTTTCACTGAAACTTACTAGCAATAGCAAAAGCAGAAGGGCAAAAGTATCCTGAGAATGAAAGGATAGAGTTGTTTTGCCAGAAGACTTCCCTAACTGGTGATTAAGATGAAGCAACACTTAGTAATCAACATTTTGTTGCTAATAAATTGGGGTCACAGAACAAGGTGGCAGACACAGTACACTGTAAATACATTTCTCTGGCACACCTTGATTTGGCTGCAGCACGAGGAACATGGAAGGTGTCTGTACACTGGATGGATTCAACTCAATCTACCTGCCTGGTGCTAGGATTTCCAGTGCTGTTCTGGCCTTGAAGAAGCTACTTCTCCAGCCTGTTTCTCGACCCCTGCTTTATGTTTCAGCAACTCCAAAGCTGAACACGTTGTGTGCCACTTCCCCTCCTCAGTCCTCTTCCCCAGTGCCTTACTTGCATCCTGTGAATCTCCACCCTCATGGCTTGGATTTCACCTTGTCCCGTCTCAAAGTCCACTGCCGCACGCATCTCCTTTGTCAGCTGGATCTTCTTCTCCCAGAGCATGATCTGGTGCCTGCAATGACAGAAAGGGAAAGTGGTGCCTCTGTGCACAACAGCGAGGATGCTCACCCCGTGTGGCAGTGGCAGCAGACTCCCAAGGTGACTCTGAACCCAGAGCTGGTTTGGCAGAAACAAAGAATTTGCACAGAGGACGTGTAAAAGGGCAGTGAGAAAGCAGCTGGAAATCAGACAGAAAGCTCTGCAACATAGGGAATGGCACAATGACTGTAAAAACAAGTGACCCCAGACTGACAGGGGGCTGATGGACCCCCATTAATTGCCCAGAGCAGCACACTCCCTCTGAGCTCTGGACAGAGGAGACACCATACAGAGCCTTCCTTACAGAACCTGACAACATCCATCCATTAAAGCCAACACCCTCCCAGTTCTTGCTCGTTCCACAGATGGGTAAAGCACCTTTCAGTTTTTGCATTTCAGAAATTGGTTAAACTCCCTTTCACCTTCTCCAAGGACACAAACATATTTGCTGGTGCTGGTTCAGTTTGATAAGAAGAAAGGTAACATGGACACACCTGTGAAAGCTCAAGGACTGTGGTAAAAAGCAAGAATCTCTCTGGTACCTACTCTGCTTCCAGCAGGCTGTTCAGGAGTCTTTCCTTCTCCTCAGCCAATTGACTGTGCTTCTCCTGCATCTCAATTGATTCTTTTTCTGCTGCCTAGGTTTGGGAAGGATAAAACAATACAACGTTGTCAGACTCAGAAAGTTTTACAGAATGACTGATTGCCTCTGATCTGCATAGGAGGTTGAGACCTGGAAATGAGATGTCAAGTACCTTGAGCGAGCGTAAAAACTCATTCTCTGTGATAATGTTGCCACACTGCAGCTCCTCGAAGTTGCTGTTATTCTTGTTGATCAACACATTCAGCCTTATCAAGTCATTTGACATGTTCCTCATGTGACGTTCAATGTCTTTCTGTTCTTTTGTTTCCTGCTGAATTTCATCTACAGGTGAACAGAAGAAAGTTTTGTAATTCCCAGGAGCACTGGGCTGAACACAGGCAAGCGGTGACAAACTGCTCTTAGACCAGACAACACTGCATGCATGAGGAGCCACCATGTCCCACAGACCCAGCCAGGAGAGTTTTCCACAAGCCCCCAGGTGACTCACTCTCAGTGCGCACTTTCTTCTGCTGCATGATTGTGAGTTGTTTCTTCAACATATCCAAGGAGGAGATTTGTTCCTCCCGCTCGTGTGTTAGCTTCACCAGCTCTTTCTGCAGACTCAGCCAGTACTTCTGCAGTGTCATCACCTCAGAATTACATTCTTCTATCTGCTTGGTCAGCCTCTTGATCTCAATTTCCAGTGGTCCCAGTTCTTGCCCCTGTACAAGGGCAAAGTTTGGGATCAGTCAGGCAGAAGCTGCTGGAGCACCTGTTCATTCATAGCATCACTGCAGAGGGCTGGGCCAGCTCCTGAGGTGTCTACTAAATACTTCAACCATACTGGTATTTTGTAAGTTACTTGCTGCATCCATTTCATGTGCTCAATGGGACCAGTAACTCCTGACCTCACAGGAGTAACTGCAACAGAAGCCCAGAAGGTTCTCTGTGTGGTGAGGGCCTCCTAAGCTCTTACAACAGCTACATCTGGACATTCAAAAGCCACAGTACTCATTTTCACACTGGTATCCACAAAACTCTTGCTGGCAGTGGTAGGCACAGATCTGGCCATCATCTGAATGGGGAGAGCCAGCAAGGCACTGAAGCCACTCTGCCTTTTCCACTCTCCTCTCATCAGTCTTTGCAGATCCTGTTTACTCCCAGAGTATTGGTGTCATCTAACATTTCCATCAGGTGAAGACAACTCCCTGCAGGAATCTGTGCTAGGTACACCCTCGTTTCACAATTCCCTAGCACCAGCTCCTCTACACATGGATTAACAACTGCCTGGCAAAGGTAAACAGTGACATTAAATATTGCAGCTTTTCAGTCACAATACTGATGCCTGAGAGGTTTAACAATCCAGGCAGTTACACTTACCAAGGGCATCTGTGGTCACCACAAAGAATAAAATCAAGTTTGGGACTGAAATGTAAAGGTACATACCCCCTGCTGGGAAAGAAGAGTCTCCAACCTCTTGTTGTACTGGCTGATGACCACTTGCTTGTTCTCAATCTGGACATTGTACTTTGCAATTTCACTCTCACAGTGCTTGATCAGATCATGGACATCCTTTACTTCCTTGTCCAGCTCACAAAGTGTTTTTTGGAGAATTGTCACCCTGCAGTTGGTATGAGTTGCATTCAGAATAACCTGAGCAGTATCATTCTCAACTTTGGAAAAATGCAGCTCCTAGGAATATCAACAGACAGAAACAAACAGCAATCACCACCAGCAGCTCACTGATTAGCAATGGTCACTTGTCAAAGCACAGGAGTCAGGGGGCTGAGAAAGAACTGCGTGTTCTGTGTCAGGTCTTTTTGGCCCAGCTCTCTCACACACCAGAATCCTGCAGTAAGATCACTGGAAGAACCAAACTGAAGCTGCAAACTCAGCGGTTTCCATTGCAGACCTGAAAAGCAGCCTGAGGACACTGACACCACATGCCTGCCCCAGGCTGAAGCAGTACCATACCAGATCTGTTATTCTCCTGCGAAGCTTTGCAGCCAGCTGTGAGAAGTGCTTTATGGCTTTGCTGGACATCATCTGGTCCTGAAGCTTTGCCATGATTTCATTCTCCATCTGCTCTTTCGCTTCAGTCTCTTTCTCAATGTCTTTGCTGATGGACAGCAACTCCTTCAGATGAGCAGCTTGGTCCTAGAAGGGAAGACAGATCACTACAGATCACTACAACTGCTTGTTGTAAGGGAAGGGTATTAAATACCCACGGTCCAATTTAAAAAGAGTTGTGCTTCCATGGACTCTTCTCACCATCTTGGTTCTGTTGAGGGCCTGCTCTGTCTCCTGGAGAACACGAACATAGGTGACAGATTCAACCTTCAAGGCCTCCTGCTTTGAAAGGCACTGGGCAATCAGCTTCTTGGTCGTGTTGGCATCATTCTGTGAACGGTTCAGGGTGGAGACAAGCAACTCATTCTTCTCCTCCTCCTTCCTGATCGACTTCCTACAGCCATGGATGTCCATTTCTAGGGACTTAAGGTCATCTCTGTATTTGCTGAAGAGGCAAAAAAGAGGATGGAAAATCATCACAGGCATCAATTCATGTGCAGAACAGAGGTCTACAGGTTCCTCTTTCAAACATGCTGTTGCAGCCACACAAGAGGACTTTCACAAAGGCTTGTGTGCTGTGATAGTGCAGAGTCATCAGAAGATGGATGAAGGCATTAAGATTTAAAAGGAAATGTTTGCTGCAAAGGTGAAGGAACTCTTTTAAAGAAATTAAATATGACTAGAAAAACTCCAGTTTTTTAAAAAACACACATTTTGAGGGAGAGTTGTGTTTTGGATAAAGAAAACAGTAACAAAGAACTCTTGCTCTTGTCCTTCAACCTTATTATGTGCTTTACAGGCAGCAAACATATCCTGCCCATACAGTAATAAACTTGACAGAAGACATCCTGCTCTTTAAAATCCTTCCTGTCTGCATTATTTGAGGTCACTCCTGGGGCTGTGTTCAGATACCAAACCTCAGCAACTCCTGTGCAGCAATATAGGCCTCATCTCTTTGCTTCATTCCAGCCAAGCTGCTATTCCAGTGGCCCATCAGTCGTTTTTTCTCCATATTAATAGCCTGGATCTCTGTACAAGCCTAGAGAAGAGAGAATTGGTGGACAGGATGATTTGTTTTTCTGGGCTGAAAAAACAAATTCACATTACAATGCAATATGTTTCTTCATCATATGTTGGGCAGGAACAGCTTCCATTAATGTGTTTGGTGTATCTACACTCCAGATGACAGAGAATAGGTCTCCAAGAAAAAAAATGCTGAGAAGGTAGGGGAGGAAGTGATTTACAGGCAATTTTTAAAGGCAAAGGAAAAAAAGAAAAAAAAAAAAAGAAAAAAGTCTTCATTCCTGCAGACAGGAACGAGCCATCCAGCTCTGGCCTAGACTGTACACACCATGTGAGCATGAGCCAACATGGTCAGTCCTTCTGGAGGGAAATATTAACCAGAAGTGAAAAAAGTACCTTCCTACCTCATTTACTGCTTGCCGAGTTGCTTTTGTGTCCTCTGCTTGGGCCACAAGCTGAGCTTCAAACAGTGCAATCTGCTCTTGCAGCTCATAGGATTTTCTTGTTAAACGGTCTACTAGAAGATCCTAAAGAGTCAGAGACAGGCAGCTCAGGGTAAGTAACAGAAGTTCAGTCTTAACCAACTACATTCTGCACAAGTAACAGAGGCTAGAAAGGGGATTAAACTGGCAACTGGATTAGACTTGATTCCTACAGAAACTTTCCCATCCGTATACAAATGGCCCATCAGTGCAGCAGTGACAACTTTCAGAAGGATGAGACCTTCTCTGCTGATTTTTTAAAAAATAATTCCATTTGCAGCAGTGAATCAATACTTCAGCTCTGAAGCAACACTTATTCCTGTCAGCACGGTTTATGCAGTGCCACCTCTCCAGGAGTCGGCATTCTTAATAATTTGTTTTAAAACCCTTTTTTAAAAACCACCTAAATCCCCTCGACTTCAGCCGTTTGGGTGGAATTCTGCACTGTCCTGCGCAGGCAGAGGGCAGCAGAGGGAGCTCCAGCACACCAACCTGCTCAGCTCCTCTCCCGAGTTCCCAGTGCCTTGTGAAACTCACTGTGACTCAGAATAATTCTCGAGAGTGCAACACACAACAGTTCTTTTCTAAATATCTTGGCCTCCACACCTCTTCTGCTTGAGTGAGCCTACTATTAGAAGGCTTGCCAACAACTTTTGGGCAGTACATGCCACTGTCCTGCTGGTGGGGATTCTCCTCATTCTTAGAAAAGCCCATGGGGTTGGGGTTTTTTTCAATTATTTGGGAAAAATATCCCCATACATTCTGTGATATGTGGATACAACCTTCCTTCTGACAAGGCAGACCTCCTCTGAGACTCACCACTAACTGTCACCTGTATTTATTTACTTTAAAGCAGTTATACTTGATACCTGTTTTCTCTTTTCCATCTCAGCCTGGAACTTCTCTGCCTCAGCCTTCTTTGTTGACCGTTTCATCAGTAAAATATTATGCTGCATATCCTGGTCCATATTCTGCATGTAGATGAGATGCAAGGCCAAGTTTTCAATCTGGATCTGCATTGCAGAAACTAGGGAGGCAGAAGAAACAACCAAAAAAAAACATTTATCAAGGAGTTTATGTTTTAGTCCTAAAGACCTTCTTAGAATTACTGTGCAGTCACGTGGTCTGTATTTGCAATTATTTACATATTCCTGATGTATTTTTCAACCCAGTGCTTGACTTACATTCCAATTCATTTCTCTACATTTCCTGGAATTAGGAACTATGTCAAGGACTGCCTCAGTCACCTTTCTTGCGTTCATCATCTGTTTTCTGACACGTTTTCTTGTGAGTAAGCCTGAGGCCCTCCAGTTCCTCTTCCAGCTGCTGGCGTGCTGCAGCCATCTGAGCATGGTGCTCGTGGCTTTTCTCCAGCTCCATCTGCAGCCTGGCCAGCTGCTGCTGTGCTCCATACAGGATCACCCCGAGCTCTTCCCTTTCTGCTTTGCCTTTCTTTGTTGCTCTCCTCTGCAAACACAAGAGGAATCAGCTGTCTCCCTTCAGGAAAAGGAAGAGCTGTCTCCCTCCCTTGGACATGGGGGGGTTGCTGTAGGAAGGCAAAAAAGAATGCCATATACCAGTTCCTGAAGATCTAGGCTCACTTTTTCCATCTGCTTAGTAAGGTAATTCTTCAGGGCTGCCTGAAATCTTCTCATCAGAGGCTGCAAAGAAGAACAGTGTTGATAAACTTTAACATACTTTTAACATACATTTGTAAATAAATGTCAGAGAAACCTTACTGCTGCTCCCTCTATTAAATAAAACATCCTATTTTCTGCCATAGACACTTGTGTTCTTATTTTAGCTACACTCAGTGTAACAAGTGAGAAGTGTTACAGCCCGGGTATGTGCTGACATCAGCAAGTGACTGCTGAGAATATCTGAAAGTCAGAAACATCTTGGAAGAGCCACAGCTGAGATCCCATCCATTCACTCTCCTGCTCTTTCAGGACACCACCAGACTCACCCCACTGCTCTGCTCACCCCCAGACCTGCAGTGTTTGGGTTACACTGAGGGAGCAGACACAAGCTGCAGTCACTATTTCTGCAAAAGCTATTTTTGAGCAAGCAGTTTTAGCATACAGCCTCTGCTCATGTTCACCTTACAGGTTTAATGTGGATAAAAATAGCAAGTCTGCAAAGAAGAGAGAGAAGATTTGAGGACTCCTCACATGCTCTGGATCCAAGACAACCAGTTCTCTCTCTTCAGTGGTTTCTTCTCTTCTTCTGCTTTTTTCATTTTCCTCAGCTCCATGCTGCTGCCATTCCTTTTCCCATCTTTTCTCACCATGCTTACCAGCAGTAAGGTGACTGAATTGCTCAAAGGCAGACCCTGAACAGAGAGAAATGGGTTCTCCAGTGTTACCCCAGCCCTCCCCAAAAAAAGATCAAGGCTCAGATTTCACAGCATTGTGCCTCCAGGTGGGTTAACACTGATCAGAAAGGGAGAAAACTAGAAACTGCACTTGACAGATGGTATCAAGTATTGTACTTTTAATAAGAAACTGAATGATACCTGACTCAGTGCAGCTGCTCAACTCCTGTGACAACCCAGATTCCTGTGGAGGAGCCCCTGAAGGAGGGGAAGGGTTTCCTGGCTGCTCCATGTCACCCAGTTCAGGAGGGCAACTGTCTAATGCCACTTTGTCTGAGGAAGTCCCTGGAGATTCTTCCTGAAACATAAAATCCATCACCTGAAACAACTTTTCAATCTATTTGCCCCTAAAAATCTGCTTACTGCTGTCCTCATGAGACATGAACACTGCAGACAAGGAATCAAGAGGGCCTTGCTCTGAAACAGGCTCAAAGCTACGCTGGCAAAGTTGTGTCACCCCTTACAAAAGAAACTCCACACATATGCAGCACAACAAAGGAGCCTCTCCAGTTTTGTCCGAGCTTTTTAATACTTTGTGCTTGACCAATTAGTTTCTCCCCGTTCCAGTTCTGATTGGTTTTGTGTTTGTGTCAGTAAAACTGCCCCAGGAGAATTTGAAGTACAATTTTACACACAGGGGAAGACTGCAAGGACTGCTTGTTTTACTTCTTCCTACTGAAACTGTTTCCATGGGCAGGTAGGGAATGCACGGAACGGGCTGTCCTGTGAACCTTTCAAAGGAAATCACCTCCACAGCAAGATGCGAGGGGACTCTGATCGCATCCCGTTGCACCCCAGACCCTTCCGCTGCGGCCTCGGGGGGTTCCTCCATGTTGCTGGGGCTGTCCTGTGCCTGTAACCAGAGCATCCCGCAGGAGAGAGAGAGAGAAGAGAGTGAGAACTAGCCCAGAGCCTCGGAGCCGTCCACTGCAGGCCGCCCCTCCGCCGCGGGGCTGCGCAGAGGCACCCAGCGGCCCGGGGGAGACCGGGGAACTGCCGGGGGGAGGCGAGGGGNTTGTCTGCCCTTCCCGCCCACCCCCGCCCCGCTCCCCAGAGCCCCACGCCGGGGGTGGTGGGGATGGTGCCGGTAGGGAGCAGAACCCAAAACAGTCCCCAAACTTCATCTGCGGCCATTCCGGAGTGACTCCGGACAGTTACGGTGTTCTCACCATGTCCTGGCTTCGGGGGAGGCGGGTTGGGCTCGGGGTACCCCAGCATCTCCCCCCCTCTTCCTTCGCTGAGTTCAGTCACCGGCAGAAAGGGGAAGATGGATGGTGGGGATCCTTGGCCATGATGTGCTGGCTGGCCCCGGGCAGGGTTAGGTGTGATATATCGCTCACTGTGCTGCTGACACGCCGTAAAATAACTCTGCTCCTTCCTCCCTCAGCTCTGCCTGTTCTTCTCTGCTCTCGGACGGGTAGCTTCTCTTGCATTGTGTTCTTAGTCGCCACTCTGAATAGGAAGGAAGAAAAAATTTAAGATAAAATAGTAGAAATGTTAAGATCCGGGTAGCTCAGGATAAAGATCTCTGCCTCACTGATGCTTTTGTAGAAAGCTTTATGTTTGTAAGCTTTGAAGAGCTCGTTCTTGTTCTGGTTATAACTTAGTTAAAAACAGAGAAGTCTCTGAAAGCTGCTTTTTTGACCCGGTGCTGGATTTGCTGGATATCCAAGTTTATTCTGTGTGTTTTACTGTGTGGTTGGTGTAAAGCTGGGAGTGGGATGGGGCAGAGCATGGCTTTCCCTGTCGGGCTAGCAAGAAGGAAAGGAGGCACGGCCCAGCCTGTGGAGGGGAAAAGGAGAGTTCTTCAAAGCATCAGTCAAAAGATTTTGCAGCTGGTTCATCAGTTCAGCTGTGAAACCTGGCTCCTGGGATATTTTAGCTGCTGATAGTTGGGGATCTGGTACTGTGTGTTATCAGGCCATGGCTACAAGATGCTGGAAATAAAAAGCCATAAAAGTGTTGCCTGTTGTACAAGCCCTGCAGATAAGTAATATGAAATGCTATTTAATCTTGGGATGCAAGGACACATGGCACAAGTAATTTCTCAGCATTAAAGCGTGTGTTGCAGTTTGGCTTTTATTGCTGGAGGGGTGTATAGTTTTTTGTTTGCTTTTTTTCTGCCTGGGCAGGTGTGTCAGGGAGCAGCAAGCAGGCTCTGATGATAGCGTTCCCTTTCCCTTTTTATCTCTCAGTCACAAACCTGCAGCATTCAGTCTGCTGTCCCTTTTTTACCTTCTCATCTGAGATGAGCAAAATCCATCCCACTGAAGTGCCTGGCATTGGAGTTGTGTGAGTGGTGGGATCTCAGCCCTGGCTCTGCCTTTGCTCTCTGCTCTCTGTGCCACTGCTGCCCTGGCAGCACTTTCATCAAAGACTTTTTGGTGACCTACATAATGCTCTCCTGAAATGGAATGACTTTTGAATGGCTCCCTATGGTAAACTTTTTTCCCTGATTCAGCTTGGTAATCTGAAATAGCTCCAGCTAATAGCTAGTAGTTTTAAAAGCCTTTTTTGTTGTTTTTTTCCCCCCCCTAATGTAAAGGTATTGAATGACAAAGGGAAGGTCATTACAAGGGCCCTCACATAGACAGAGAGAGGTACAGATCAAGTGAGTGACTAGCTGAGAGTTGCACAGAAAATCCAGTTAGAGGACTGGAAAGAAGCTGTAAGTCCTGACTCCCAGGCTCCTGGAACTCCCTCTCTGGTCTCTGCCCTCCAGCACACTGTAACCTGGTGCTACCAGAGATGCACACCCAGCATTTGCTCCCAGGGGAGGAGGAAGCAGGGACTCAGGGAGTTATGCAGTGTGTGAGACCTTCCCACTGCAGTGACTTTGTACTCCTTAGGTATGTAAAATTAATTTAAGTTACTAAAGGGGAAAAAAAAAAAAGACCAAAAAACAAGCCTGTTGCATTTTTCTCGCTTCAGGCATCTCGTGCTTAAATTTGGTGCTGATGTTTGACAGCTCTGGTTTCTCCTCTGTGCCTAGACATGCTGTAGGTCTCCTGTTTCTCTTCAAGAGCCCTGTAGCTTGGCTTATTTTCCTTGTAAAGCTATTAAGCTCGTGCACACCAGTTTGCCTTTGGAGCCCCAGGACCTCAGTGGTGTGACTTGTCAGCTGCAGCCAACCCCAAAGCTCAGGCTGTCGTGTGTGGGCAACAGTGATTTGTGAGAGAAGCCTTGTCATGTGCTGGTGAGCTGCTCTGGTGTCAGTGTGGACTGCACACACCAGGAATAATGCTTTTTGGAGCCTGTGTCAGGCCGGGCAGGAGCCCTGCATTGCCCTCCTTTGCTGGAATACAGGAATCTTGTGCAACCGGAGGCAGCAACATTTGGTCCAGCAGTGTCTGCCAAGGTGAGGGTGTGATCTGCCAAGGCAAACAGGATTTTGTTGTTCATCAGTTTGTGAGGAGGGGAAGGGCATTGCTACGGGAGGCGAGCAGCTGGCATTATTTGAGATGCTGCTGGCTGGAACTGGTCAGGCTCCTGGGAAGAGGCTCCTGGGGTGATTTCAGGAGTTGGCTCCCCAGCCTGTTTCTGAGCTCTCATGTAGCATTGCCTGGGAGAGCAGCCAGGGGCTGTGTGAACAGACCTAGTAGCTGGAGCAAAGATTTTCAGTGGTGGCAGTTGATGTGTGGGAGAAGAAAATGTGTGTGTGCTTAATAAATATTGGCACTCAGCAAGAGCTTATCAGCTAATTCAGTGCTTCAGCTTCTGGAGAGGTGGGTTGTCTCTGCCTCATTGAAAAGAATCCCTTCAGATCAGGAGTTAAATAGAAGATTAATATGAAAAATACGCTTTTTTGGGGGGAATGGTGCTAATTTCATGCTGATTTAGCTGTAGGGATAGTTCCTGCTTGCCTTCCCAAGACTGCATCAGAGGCAGCAGCAGTGCCTGCTTTTCCCCATACCCTGTGGACTGGGCGTGCAGCTTTGTCTCACACAGAAAAGGGCTGAGAATGGAGCAAACCCTGCAGATTTGGTCTTTTTGTTACTTGTAGCAACAAAGAAGGGATCCATTTTAGCCTTGCTAATACTTCCCAGTGTTCTTGGCTATTTGTAGTATTTTAGTGGGCTCTCTCTGATTTCTGATGCTGTAGCTCTCCTGCAAGACAAATGCACGACTAAATTTCTGCACACGTGAGGCAGTGGGCAAGCAGCAGGTGTTCTGCAGGATCAGAGTGATATTTCTCATCAAATTCCTCCTGCTGTCCAGGGAGCAGCTTTTCATCATTTACCTGTTGCTTTGTTCTTTCTCTGCTAGGTAAAAGCTAATTAAATGCCCTCTCTGTTAGCAGAGAAATCCTGCAGCTCTGCCTGCATTCCTGAGAGCCCCTGGAGAGCTGCTGTGGGACACCACACAAGCTCTTGGTTTGTACTTGCATCTACATCTCCTGTCCTTAGAAGGGAAAGAGGGAGAGCTCAGCCGTGTTTTCTGAGGAAGCATTTCTTGGTCAGCAGCAGCAGCCACCTGCTCCCACCTTCCTGCTCTGCATACTCAGGTTTTGCTCCTTTCCAGTTCTGCCAGGGCTGAGGATCTGGTTTCAGTCCTGATGGGAGCAGGGAGTAGCCGAGCAGACCCAGCTGCCTGCAAAACGTTGTGGCAGCAGAGCTGGAGGCTGAGGGCCTCTGATGCTCTGCAGGTTGCTCCACCTCACTGCTCCGGGCTCCCTCAGGCTGTGTTGAAATGCTGTGTTGTAACTTGGTGGTGGGAAGGAGGAATTGCAGCAGATTTACTGTCTGTGTTCTTGCAGGGTACAATAAGAGGAAAGGTGACTTGCTCTTTAAAGATAACTGAGGCAAGTTACTTTCTCAAAGATGTAACCCAGAGCCTCGAACCATACTGTGTTTTCTGATGATCTGGACAAGAGTGAGTACATGTGAGTGACTCCATCGAGTTCCAGCACAGGCTGAAATGCAGAAACTGCTTAATCTGGGATTCATGCTGACAGACCCACCAACTGGTAGTTAGACCAGTAGTCTGACCATTAATGAAGTCTCTGTCAACTACTGTGCAGTCTCCTTACAAGCTTCTGTACGTGCAAATCTGACAGAACCAGGAGAGCTGTGCTCCTTCCCTGCAGGAATCTCTGCTTTAGGCCCCTAAATGCTTCCTGCTTACAATGCCCCTGACAGTAGAAGCTGGAGCTGCCTTCTTTTCTTTCTGCACATCCTGCTGGGTGTGGGACTTCTCCCTGGGAACACAAGGGGCTGATCTCACCACGTGCTGCCCCTGGGCCTGGCACTGTGGCAACGTGTGGTGCCTGCTGGGTCAGACCAGCCTGTTCATGGGCACATAAACTTGTGAATTCAAAGCAACAGAAGTCAGTGTTTCCTCTCCTGGTGTACTTTTGGCAGAACAGAAGCTCCTGTGCTTCTGAAGGTCTGCTGCCCAGCTGGGGACAGCAGCAGCAAGTAGAACCTGCTCTGCCTGGAGTGGTGTTGGGCTTTCTGTGGGGTTGCTTTGACCAAGACCCACCTGCTGTTTCAGCACATGAAGTCATCTTCCTGATCCATTTGCTGCATAGTTTGTAGCTGGGATGACCCCTCTGGAGTCACTGCAGAGCTCCTCATCAACACCCCTGATGAGGAGCATATTTTATTTGAGTACAGCACTTACCAGTGATCACCTGGGGGTCACACTGCACAGTTAGGTAAAGTTACCTCTTGGCAGAAGAGATACTTGCTTTGGGTTGGCATGCCATGCTCTGCCATTAGTATCAGCCCACTCTGTTGAAATGAGTCTCTTGCCACTTGTCTCTGAAAAAGCTCTATTTAACCATCACTGCTCAAAAACCAAGACAAAACAAAACTGCAGCCCCAAGCCTGCAAATGGGCAGCAGGATTATGCAAAAAATCAGTAAGCAGAAGATGAACGTGTTTTGACTAATGGTTTTTTTGGAGATCAGTGCTTAGTATGGAAAAAGCAGCAGCTTCTTATTTAGTGTTTTAGTATCAGCAGTTTTTCTGTGGTGAAGGAATCCTCCAGCATCTGCTCTGACTCTCTCTGACATCTCCAGGCCAGTGACACATCAGACATCTCTGTGCTGCTGAGCTCTTCCCTTAATGGGCAGTTTTCAGTGACAAGCATTACTGTTCTGTTTCTCCTGCACGGTAACTGTTAAAGTGGGTTTTTTCTTTCCTTTGTATTTCTTTGTTGCAGAGAAAAAATCGTCCTGGAATTCTGTAATTCAGTGTCTTTAAAACGTAGAGGTGATGTGACAGATCCAGAGCATGTGAAGGCTCTGCCTTGAGTTGTAGGATTGATGCAGCAGTCCATGAGAGACCTCTTCCTTCTCAGACAGGAGTAGACGTGCTGTGCTGTTGTTGTATTTGTTCTAACACTATTATTTCCTCTTTCTTGGCAGATCTTCTGAATCTGGCTTCTGATTAAAGCTGACAGATAATGGAAGCATTTCCTTGGCGATGTCTCTGGGGCGACTCCTCCGACGTGCCTCTTCAAAAGCTTCTGACCTCCTGACCTTGAATCCTGGTGGTGGCAGTGCTTCACCTTCCATACTTGATGGGGAGATTATCTACTCCAAGAACAATGTCTGTGTCCACCCACCTGAGCTGCTGCAGGGCATCGGGGAGCACCATCCAGGTGATACGGTGTTGCAGACACTGCTCATTCACTCTGTGTTTGGATCAAGTTCTACATTTTGGGCTTTAAAGAATGAAGAGTGGTGGACAGGGCAAAGCAACCTCACGGGGGACTAGGCAAAGCCTTCCACAAGCTGATCCAACAGCTCTTTGAATAGGAAATTTGATGATATTTCTCCTTTCTCTTCTGGTCTAGTGTCGATTTATCTGTTTTAATAAGTCCTTTTTTATTGCCAGAAGATGGACAGTTGTCACTTGAGGACAGCAAGTTCTGTTGCTCTGTCAACTGCGTGTGTTGTTCAGGGAAGCCAAGTATTACCTTGTGACTCTCACTGCTAGAGAGGCATCAACAGCCACTGGCAAAGGGGAAAGAAAGAAAACCTGATTGTGGCTGCATGCACTGGAGTCAATGAAGATAAATACTTTATGTCCCTTTATTCTCATCTGTTGCTGCTCTCTTTCATGTTTTCATCAAAGAGAGCTGTGGCTACTGGCTTAGCTTCACAAAAGTACTTATTATGTGAACATTGACCCCCCACTTCCCTTCTTGTGTGTGTGACACTTTTTTTTTTATATTTGCTTTCAATGAAAGCTGTAGCCCTTTAGCTACACTAAGGTAAATATTTTTGAGAAAGAATTGTTTGTCGGGCACTTGAAGTTGTTTAACTAATAAAGAGTAGAAGTTTTTCATGTGGCAGTGTATTTCAGAATTTACTCTTGTTTAGTAATCCATACAGGAAGTTGAAGTATTAGCATGTCATCCCTATCTCCACTTTAAGCCAGAGGGAATTCAGACTGATCTAAAGGACGCATGCTCCTTAGGCAGACTTGAAATTAATTGTAAATACTGATTAATGCCAAACACTCTGCAGTTCATTTGGCAGAACTATCTCCTGGCAAATTACAGGGTTTGCTCTGCCCCTGTGTTAGGGTGGTGAAGTGGGGGGCAGGTCTCAGGCTTAGACAGCTCCCTGAGACAGTTCTCTGTGTCGTAACTGGTCCCACCTTTGCTCTCCCCAAGGCTACCTGTGCTTGTACATGGAGAAGGATGAGCTCCTGGGGACCACGCTCATCCTCGCCTGGGTGCCAAACTCCCGCATCCAGCGGCAGGACGAGGAAGCGCTGCGCTACGTCACCCCCGAGAGCTCTCCGGTCCGCAGAGCTCCCCGCAAGCGCCACGCTCAGGGATTCGGCGTCCTCGGCTCAGCTTCCCCCGCCGAGCAGGGGGGGGCAGCGATCCTGAAAGGAGAGGACATCCTGAGCGTCTCACAGCTTGTGAAAGATGTGGCAGACCTCAGCTGCCCCCCTTCGGAAGGCGAGAAGCTGCCCCAGGGCAGCCCCGCGGCCGAGGGCCCCCGGCAGTCCCCCCCGCCTGCCCGCAGCGACTCAGGAATCCTCTCGACAATCAGCTCCCAGGAGGAGCAGAACAGGGCGGAGCTGTCGGTGGAGGGGTCGGAGGAAGGTCTGGACTGCAGGCCAGAGCCGGGGGAGGACGAGGGCTCCCTGGAGCTGTCTGCTGATGACGTGAGCAGGGACAGTACTTTTGACTCTGATTCTGATGCCTTCTCTTCCCCCTTCTGCCTCTCTCCCATTAGTGAAGCCCTTGGGAAAAGCACTAGTTCTGTGTTTCTGGATAACGAGAGCAGGTGAGTGGATCCTTTTCTCTGTTTTCTGGGTGAATAGCTGGGGTGGTGGTGGCAAGGTATGGAGATGCTAAAGGAAATTCAGAAGCATCACTGCAGCACTGAGCTGGGTATCCTGTCTTGCTTCAGACTTGCTGCAGACACCTGTATTATTCACAGGAAATCCTGTGCCAGCCAGCCCTGCTTCTGCCTGGTGAACCCTAGCCCCAGACATTCAAGGCTGTATGTGCACAGTTGTTCAGGTGAACTGTCTTGAGCCCTGGAAACTCTGTTACTAAATTAAAAAGGTCCTTTGTTGGTCTGATAGGCTCTGCTGAGGAGATGTGCTCATTACAGCTCTTGGAGAGCCACATCAGAGTGTCTGTCTGGCTTCCTCTGAGCCGTGGGTGCCTCTGCAAGGCACCGTGTTGACATGAAGTCTGCACCTATGAGCTTTGTTCTGCTGGTGTTCAGAACATGGTCCCCCTTTAGACATAAATATTAATTCTTACATGTCTCACCTGGATGATTTTGTCAACACTGGTCTATCTAAATATCAGCACTTGGTGGCACCTGCAGTAAACCATGCAGGGGGCAGGGGGCACCTTGACAGAAATAAGGGGCCGTGGGAGACCTGTGTCACGCACTGCACTGATCCACACTGTGCTCTGCACACTGTCACTCGTGTCCATCCTGAGGAGGGTGGGTGTGCAGACTTCATAATGTCCCCACCAGTGCAAACCAAAGTTTGAGCTCATCCAGGGGCAATCCCAGACCTGGGTCACCAGCCCACGAGCTGCCCAAGGTGTGCAGCAGCCTAGGAGAGCTCCTGAACCTGGCAGCGTGTGCCAGAGAGGAGCTGGTGCAGAAGGGTGCTGGCATGGCAAGTGGGCAAGCAGCCTTGTGGTTTAACTGTTTTGCAACTGAGCTGCTAACAGTGTCAGGGGAGGAAGGAAATGCAGTTTATTGCATCTCCACTGCCTCGCCTGTGAGCTGGTGGTGTTTCCCTGGCTCGGGCGAGCCCTCTGCCGGCATTCCTCGCCCCAGTCCTGACAGCTCCAGCAGCCCACAGCCTGGCTTTGCACACACACTGCTCCTGGTAGACTTTGTCTTCTTTTTTTAACTCCTCTGGCATCAGTCTGGAAGCCTCTTACAGTGTATGTGGCACTCATAATTTGCAGCAGATCAATAAAACAGACCTTTCCTTGTTTGGGACTTGAAACTGGAAAGGCTTTTGTCCACTGTGTCCATTTTTTATGCCCATTTGTTCTTCCCCATAGAGCTCCCTTGCATGGTATCTGCAGGAACTGACAGACTGGTCAGAGATTTTGCATAGAATTCTTTGTAAAAGTCTTGTCAAACAAGCGTGCTCTGATTTCCTGTGTTCATCCCAGCATTACAGGAGGTGGGGGATGCTGTCTCAGAAGTCACTGTAAGCATGAGAAGAGCTTCCTTGTCTCTGAATATTTGTTGTTTTTTGGTGGTGTTTTTTTTTTTTTTTCTCCTGGCTGCTTCCCATCTGAGCCAGAATTGGAGTGTGAACAAAGTTTGTGCTGCTGGCAGATTGTTTCAACTCTTTTTCCCTCCCTACCCCCGGGTCACCTCCTCCTCCCTGCAAAGAGGAACGAATGTTTCTGGTTATTTCCCTCTGCTTTGGGGAGCTGTCGTAAAGAGAGCTCTGCTTCCCTCCGTGATTGTTTCAGAAGCTGAAGGAATGCTTTGCATGGGTATTTCAGTCCAGCTGTCTTACTGTGCAATTAGATATCATCAGAAATTTCTTAAAAGTGACACTGTGGAAGAATTAGGACATCCATGTAGACTTGGATCAGGGGCTCAGCAAGCTGCATGCCAAAATATCTGTATGAGCAGGACCACAAGTCCTGGATGCCTCTTGGAGCATCCTCTGGAAAGGTCATCTGGCCTCCTGGGCTAAAGGGAGCCAAAAACCACCTACCAGTGCATGTGGAACAGGGGCAGGAGGGAGGGAGGTGGGCTTGGAAGCATTGGAGTTGCACAACAAGTCAGGCATTATAAGTCAGCAATTCGCCTTGTAGAACATAAGGAAATAAAAAGTACCCATTGTTTTTTGTTTGTTTTGGTTTGGTTTTCCCCATTGCTTCTTGGTTTGAAAGGCTGCCAGGGATCCCATGCAGCGACCGATGCTTTCCTCCCATTTGCACAATTCCTCAGGCTAGGAGCTAGGGGAGTGTCCCATCACCAGCATACACATTCCTGCTTCTCTTTTTAGACAAGCCTGGCACTTCTGCACAGTGCTCTCCTCTCTGGTGGGAAGGTGGCTTTGTTCTCGTGGATTTCGTGTCCTTGTTAACTCTAGGAGCCTCTTTCTGCTCATCATTTGGGGTTCCTGCAGGGAGGTAGCTAATGTGAGAAATGCCTGTATTGATGCTGGCTTTGTCACTGACTGCATTTCTGTAGTAAAGGAGGGATACTGGAGATAAAATCATTCCATTCTGTTACTTTCTCCCAGCCCTGTTGTTTGCTGTCTGTCAGGAAACATTTGCCTTGTGGTCTGAAGGGCACTAATTCAGGACAACTGTACTCCATGCCCAGCTTTGGCTTGCTGTTGGCCTGTGAAATTGCTCAGCTTCCATTTTCCCCATCAGTAAAGTGAAACTAAAAGCCTTTTGTTACAGCCTGGCGATCAAATACCATCTGACACCTATATAAGGTCTTTCAGCTGAGGCTTCTGGAGTTATTTTAACTGACCATGACACCAAATCTATACCAATCCGTTGCAGAAGAACCTAGTGCTCTGTAAGTGGGGTTTGGTTTGGGTGGGTTTTTTGCCATGCCAGAGTGGTCCCTGGTTAAGACGATCTCTCCCCAGCAAAAGGTGGTGGGGCTGCAAGAGGCTTTTCACTCCAGTAATAAACAGCATTTGCTGCTACCTGACTAGCACCGTGCCAAAAGGCTGAAGAGGACAAATAAATGCTGGCATCCAACATTCAGGTTGGAATATTGGTCTGTGAGTCCAGAATTTGGACCAAGAAGCCTGGGTGGTGGAACAGTACAAGTAGAGCTTGGGGCAACATCTGACTAGAGGCCATAGCTCTGGGGACAGTCCTGGAGGTGATGGGACATCATCCTGCTTGGGCTTCCACAGTGTTTGCCTTGAAGAGCAAGCAGAAGCGATGTGACCAATGTTGTTTTGGATATCAATGCAAGAAGGAAACATCTTTCATTAGAAGGTGATAATTTTGGCAGCCAGTAATAAAAATCATGAAACATTTTCCTAATGGAGCTAAACAATGGTCCAGTTCCATGTTCTTCAGCAATGAACTCGTGCAACACAACTCTTGCAGGCAGCCTGAGCAAAGCACACATGGCAAGGAGGAGCTCCTCTGGCGTCTCTGTTGATGCAATTTTTACAGATGTGTTGCACATCCTGTTGTTAAGCCTCTTCCCAGGGAGCTAATCAGTAAATTACCTTCTCAGGAGGGAGCGGAGGCGCAGCGTTAGGAGGGTGGCAGCAGCTGTGGGAGCGGGTGGTAACAGAGTATGGTGTTGCATCATGTTGTTTTGGCAGCTCACCTGAAAGGCTCGGTGCTGTTCAGTCCTCTGCAGAATAAACAGGAGGCAAAATTATAGGGGAAATGAGCTGAAATTAGTGTCAACTGGCAGGAGCTTTGGAGTCAGCAAGAGACTGGGAATTCATCGCTGTTGTAGCAGAAGTGATTATATTCTTGGAACCAGGGGGACCGGTCACAGGCTTCCAAGTCTCCTGTAACTTCTTGCAGCATCTTATGTCATGCTACTTTACTTTTGATTATTTCAGCCCTGGGGATGGGTGCATGGGGTGCCTCACTGCTTCTGGCTCAGGCTCCAGTTCCCCAGGACCTTGCCTGAACTAGCGCGATTTATGATGCAAGACACAAAAGCACCGAATTCATGCATCCAAACCCGTGCCCAGGAAAAAAAATATCCTCAAATCCTTCTCTCATCAGAAGGTTTTTTCCTGCTCTTTGAGCCCTGGGGAAGGTGTACTCTTCACCTGGGGCAGAGCTTTGAGGTGTTGTGCATGGAGCTGGGCGCAGGGAAGAGGAGGTGGCCTCAGCCGCTCGCTGCTGGCAATGCTGTGCAATCAATTAAAGTTGTTACCGGCTGCAAAGCTTGAGAAGCTTGGACAGATCCAAGAGACTGCAGAGGCATACGGCTCTATCTTGCTTTATATAAATATTTGAACAGCAAGAACATTAATTATAGCAGGTTTGTTTTTTCCCTCCGTTGGTTCACTGCCAGATTTCTGTGGAAGAAAATAGCGACGGCGAACTCGAGATGGGGAATCGCATCCTTGTGGGATTGCGAAGCTGTTTGCTGGGGATTTCAGGGGAGGAACAGTGAGGAGAGCAGGTGATGCCTAAGGGGGAGATCAGGAGGAGGAACAGAGAGGAGCTGCTTTGCCCCATCCATCCGTCCATCCCTCCATCCCCTGGGTTTCTGGGGTGACAGGCATTCTTGGGGGTCGCTTAGGAGGACAGAGAAGGGCCTGCGGGGCTGAGCCAGGCTGTGACCGAGGGGTTGGGCCGTCGTGCCGGGCTGTGGGTCTGTGATACCGGGCTGTGGGTCCGTGGGTTCGGGCTGTGGGCCCGTGGTTCCGCCAGGGGGCGGGCTCTGCCCAGCGGCACTCCTGGGTTCCACCGCCGCCCCGGCTCCCTCAGCACCGCCGGCCGAGGGGCGGTGGGTTGGCACCGACGTTGTTCGCTTGTTTAATTGCTGTGAAACTGAATTGTTTATAGAAATTGACAGCGTGGGCTTGTGACATAGAGAATGTCCAAGGGAGAGCTGGGGCTGCTCAGCCGGTCTGGGGAGAGCGACGGGAGGGGAGGCTGAGGGGAGGCCTGTGCGCTCTGCAACTGCGAGGGGAGGCTGGAGCCAGGGGGATCGGGCTGCTCTTCCAAGGAATAAATGATAGGATGAGAGGAAGTGACCAAAGGTTGTGCCAGGGGAGGTTTAGATTGGATGTTAGGAACAATTTTTCCTGCACAGGGTTGTCAGGGCCTGGCCCAGGCTGCCCAGGGCAGGGGTGGTTCCCCCCGTCTGGAGGGTTTCCAAGCCCTGGAGATGTGGTGCTGAGGGACATGGGGCAGAGGTGGCCTTGGCAGGGCTGGGGAAATGATTGGGCTCAATGATCTTAAAGGTATTCTCCAGACACAATGATTCAATGGTAAGATGAGTGTTACTGGCTGGCCCAGCTGCCCCAGCAGTTCAGGTAGCAGTGGCTGTGTTCTCTGTGAGGCATTGCCATAAAGTGGCTTTTCACAGGATATTCTTGCATTTCTTCTGTTCCTTATTTACACCATCATAATGCCCAGAAATCCTAATTGAGAGTGGAGATAAATGGTGCTGGCAGGTATCCACAGCTTTGTGGGGGACGAATTGCGTTAACTGGATCAAAATAAAGAGCAAGTCTCCTCTAAAAGTACATGAGTATATGCAAATAAATCTGCATGGTCTCTGTCATCTTGGCTCTGCCCTGGCGATTATAACAGCATTAAGCATTTACAATAACTCTGAAACATGCTTTTAGTCATCTCTCCTTTTTCCTCTCCCTTTTCTGCTACTTGCAGAAAGCTTTCCCCTTGGGAAATCCGCATTGTATTGTGGAAACAGTGAAATTCTCTCTGGGTGGTGTTGGCTCTGCTAATACCGGGTCAGCAGCACTGCGGAGTCCAGGGAGTTGGTTAACTTTGTCTGTCAGTAAAAAGTCCCCCTGAAATTCCCAATTCATTGCTTAGAGCCAATAATATAAGAACAAAGGTAATCTTCAGGGCTTTCAAGGGACCAGGGGTTTGAAGGCTTGATTGTAATTAGCATAATTAGTGTAGAATTTTATTTTTGCATGGATAGAACTGAAAGAAAAAAGCAAAATAATCCCTTGATTTTAAATTTAAAATAAACACTGGTAAGAAAGGTCCCCTTTTCCAGTCTGGAATAGGCTGAAAAGCAAACATTCTTTTTTGAGCTTTGCTGAGAAATCATTTTTTCCATCTAAGGATTTTTTTTTTTTAGGTGTTGCCTTTTGATTGATTTATTAATGAGCTTAAGCCTCGGCATGAGGTGCCCCTTCTCTGTATGGATTGTAAAAATCTGCCATTCAGCTTTTGGAGTATTTGCCTTCCTTAAAATGAAGGTAACATTTGCATCATTGAGCAGCATAAACTCGGCTCTAAATGATTTGTTGTGTTTGGCTTCTCGGGAGCTATGTGTATTTTATTCATAAGCATTGAACTGCTAATACTGCCCCAACTACCTCACTGCAACAAGAAATCACAGAGAAAAACCTTGCTTGGGTTTGACCTAAGCAGCCTACACCTGTCTGGCAGTCTGATCTGTGAAAAACAGATTGCCTGTCTTTGAACTGAAGGTATACGTGGATCACATTCCAGACTTAGATTGGGTAACAGAGGTTAAAAAACACATTAATTCACTACAAACTTGTGGCGTTTTTTTCCTTTCACATTACATTCAAAATAATTAACTCAAGAATTCTCAGTTTATTTTGTTTTCCTTTCGGTTTCACTCGCGGCAGTTGGGGGAGCCCTTTGGAGGTGAGCAGGGCTGTTTTTCTAATGCCCCCTCTTGATGGCTAAAATTGCCTGGCTTCCCTTCGGGCCACCGGGACTTGGAGGAATGAATTAGGAGCAACAAAGCCCCCAGTGTAGTGTGAAGCTTCTGACTCAGCTGCTGCCCTCCTTGGCTGAGCAGTGCAGGAAGGCAGCACCCAGCACCACGGTGGGAGCGGATCAGCCCTTTGTCCACCGAGGCTTGGGACCAGTGGCAGAGATTTGGGCTGATGGAGCAGTGGAGGTTGTGCATGCCCTGGGAAGGCACTCAGGGTGCTGGAAATCAGATTGCAGTATCCCCAGAAAGCATAACAAATTGTTTTGATCTTTATTTCTCAAGGACAAACCAATTACGCCTATCAGAAGGCAAAGCTGCATAATCGGGTTTCCTGGAGTCCCTTGTTTTGTTGTGTTAAGATGTTTTATTTGCTGGGCTGGTATTCACAGAGTTGATGTTAATTCAGAGCCCTGTCCCTGATGGTGAACTTGCTGTTACAGCCCAAGGTCAGAGGGTGGATGCAGAAGTTGCTCTCCTCCCCACAGCGTGTGCCAGCGAGGTGGCCTCTGTGTAGAGGGCTGGTAGCCACAAACCACCTTGTGCTCTTTTCCTCTACAGGGCGAGGGAGGGATTCCAGTGTTTTTACAATATAAACAGCTTGTTCTTTAGATATTGTTAATAACATCAACAACACAAAGAGTGACTAACAGTAACAGGCTGTTGAATGAAAATGCTTCCTGGTGCTGAACATGAAAGGATACAATTATTTTTCATAACCTTTTATTTTCCCTTTATGGCAAGCTAAGCAAAGCAAGTTTGTCAGAGGCAGAGTGCTCCTAATTTGGTCTCCGGTGACCTCTGGAGCCGTGATTGGCAGCCCAGTGTCAGGAAGGAACTTGTGCCTGTGAGATAGAAATGAGCAGAACAAATGCCGTAGGACAGCTTCGGCTCCCTGGAGGACGCAGGCTAAAAAAGGTGAAAGAAGTGCAATTACAGGAGGTTTTCAGCACAGAAAGTTAATTAGCTACTAAACAGCATTTAGTGCAGTCCAATGTAGGAAAATTTATGTTTTGAAAGCAAACAGATCAATGGAAAGGCTGTGGAACAAGCTTTTGGAAAGTCCACGTTGACATTGGTGTACTTTGTACCATAATGTCCTGGGCAGTTTTTGACAGGCTTCCCTCACAAATAGGAGGAATTGTTGGACTGTTCCCATGTGTGGTTCCATGTGAGGTGTTTTGGCATTTAAGTTCAGAAATTCTGGTTAAGCTTTCACTTAGACTGACACCTTTTTCCCTCTTCACCAAGGTCAGTGTAAATCGATTGTGTTTGGGCTCTCTGAGGCAAAGGAGCTTCAGGTTCCAAATGTTTTTAGCCAGAGGGTGAATTTAACATAATTCTTAACCTAGCTACTCCTCTGTGCTGATCAGATGCAGGTGGCTGGTGCAACTGCAGCCTTTCACTGTCAGTGTCTGGCTCTGCATGGTCACACTCCTCTGGTGTGTCCCATGATGTCCTGCCAGTCCTTCTCTCCAGTGCAACTCAGAAATATTTCAGCCATTTTTTTTTAATCCCAAATTACCAATCTGTTTTCTTTTGCACATCTCCTGTATGTCACTGAAGCCTGCATGTTTCACAATTCATAATAGATGTGTACTGCCAAGGACACACTTTTTAATTGGAACAATAGGTTTGGGTTCCAGCTGCCTGATGTTACCTCACTCTGTACAGTCACTGCACTAGATGTTGCGGTGTTACAGGGCAGCTTTGAACTTTTATTGATGGATTATGTATTTGTAGCTACCTGTCTTAGATGTTTTAGGCAGCTGATGCTGCCATGAGCTAAATCACCTTGATGGAAAGAAGAGGAACCTGGACAATCAGTGCCTGTGGGGAACCAGTGGGGGAAGAGAGAAATGCTAACCCCTGGGGAGGAAAAGGGGCATGTAATTCCCATGATATGGATGCTCATACATTATGATGATACTTACTGTCTGTAAATGATGCTTCACAAGCCAGCATGCAGGAATAGCTTGGGCTGGAAGGAGAGCTGGTATTAGGATGGGGATGGTGCTGATGGATGGGGAGCCAACGCAGGAGGGTTTGGCTCTTGCAGGAGACTCTTTGGGAATCAGGTGGTGCATGCTGGCAGCTTAGGCAACTGACACATCATGCCTATAATCTTCAGCCCCTTTCCCTCTTATAATTACATTTGCCACATCAGGTCGTAAAATGAGTTATTAGATCTTTGCTGCTGAAGTAATCTTCCCATGTAATTGATGCAGGTTTTTACCCTGGCTCTATAACAGAAATAATAACTGGTTTTATCACTCTTTATGCTGTAGGTGTGTACAGGCACTTTGACCAAGCAGTCAGGTCCCATTACTACATTGCTGCACGTCACAGGCTCACAACCTCCTCAAATCAGGTGTGAGAGAGTTCCTGGGTGCTGGGAGGGGGTGGTGGCTGCCCCACACCAGCACTTGTCTTCCTAGGGGCTACAAAACCTCAAGGAATGCAGATATGGTTGATTGCTGGAGCTGATTTTTGAGTGGAGAAAATACATCACCACCTGGTCTGCCTCACCAGCAAGAACTGGATGTATTTTGAGACAAAAGAGTAATGGGACTTCAGTGAGGGGGAAAGGCTCAAGTGGAATCATGAGTATGTCCATGGGTTTCCTGCCTCAGGTTTTGCTAATCCTCCTTACTTTTTTTCCCTGTTCCTTTTATTCCTGTGGACCATTGCACTTGCTCTCTTGTTTTTCTGAGCAGTGCTGTATACTAGCTGGCTCTTTGTTTTTCCTGGATCCCACAACTCAAAGTCTCTCTGGAATGTTCCTCCAGCTATTTGCCTTGCAGTGCTTCAGCTCCCTGCTTTTGCAGGGCACTCTGGCATAAATTCCTCATAGAACAGATATATTGTCTGATAAATAGTAAGTTGGAAAATTCTTCCCTTGAAACTGTGTATCTTGTGTGTGTATTTAGAGGACTACCCAAAATACACAAATCCTACTACTTGTTGTTACTGAAGCACAGAATTATCTCAATACTAAAATTATTTTTAAAAGTAGTCCAACAGGTTAGAATCTTTCCAATTTTTTTCAACCAATATATACAGGAAAAAGTAGTTTTAAACACATTGAGGTTTTTTTTTCTACTTTCCACAGTGACTAAGTGTGCAGCAGCACATGAAGTGGTGCTCTCACTGCATCTGTGCTGTGTATGAATGTGTGCGTTGATCAACCTCTCCAAAGGGCACGGGGTGCACAGATGTCTCTTTCAGATTTCATCTTCTGCATCAATGAGAACATTGGAATTTCCCTGGGCTGCACACTCAGAGGTACTGTGCTTACCCTCACTGCTTTCCTGCTGCCCAGAAAGGGCACATCCACTGCCAGGCATTGCTTCAGGTCACTGCTGGGTCTGGGTGCAAGCTCGTGGCTCATGGGAACTGTAAACATTTGTCATGAAGAAGCGTTTCCAGAAGATATAATGTTTGTGACTGGGCTCTCCAGCCTCTGAGGTTTTGGGGTAATTACTTGCCCATATGAAGCAGACTTTGGTTCTGGAGCAGGAGCTGCAGCTGGCAGCGTTCTGTACTGAGGAGCCCCACGATTCCTGGGATCCAAGCGAGCCTGCCCAGCTCTGCTGGTAACTCCTGTGTCTTGGCAGCTGTGTCTTTGCCACTGGTCATTTGAGATGATGCTCTTGAAGAATGGGCCCGATGCTCTCTGGGACGATGCTCCTCACATCCAGCCCATCTTCCAGCCCTTTGTCATACGGACCAGTTCATCTTTGCAAGAGTGTTAGAAAATTGGTTGTCTCTGCTTAGTCTCTGAGTCATCTCTTCCAGGAAAATCCTGTGTAACCAGCTGTGGCTGTTATGAAGTGTTGCTCCATAAATACCAGGTGCTTCTAGCAAGTGTCTTGTAGCAGGACTCCTATTACTTCTTCATTAACATGTAGAAGAGATACTGAATGTTGTAGGAAAGTGTTCTGTGTTGCAGCTTTATCCGAAGGTAACACTTGACTTTTCACAAAAGCCAGTACAATTTTCATGGAAAAATTGCCCAGGCTGAGGTGCTGGTGTATAGCTGTGGGACTGGAAGAGGCCTGGGTTGTAGCCCATCAGAACTGCTGTTGTTCCTCTTTGGATGAGTTTGGGTGTGTTGTGTGATCCCTGCTCACGTGCTGGTACTGCCATGGCATTTCTAAGACCTCGCCCTCCAAAGAGTTTGGGTGTAAGTTTGGGTGTCAGCACAGCTCTTCTAGCTGACAGTGAACCAGCCTTGGTTGGTCTCATCTACATAATGCTGCAGGACTCGAGGAGGAGGATCAGGGATTTATTTCCCATGCGTGTGGGCATGAAGGGTTTGAGTCGTGCATCTGAACTCACAGGGGCTTGGTTAAAAATTTAACCCACAACTACCAGGGATGTCTGGAGAGCTGTCCATAGGAATGCAATGACCTGAGCCATGGGTAGATGCTGCAAATAAGGCTCCTCCCTGTGGAAGAGGCACTGTAGCCAGGCTTGGAAAGCATACTGATGTGGTGTGCTGCAGATGCATGCTGAGTGTGTGATTTTCAGCGTTCAGTGCCTACATTGTTAGATAAGCGGATTAGAAAACATTGCATAAAGTGGCATTGCAGGGGGCAGTCTTTATACCTGCTCCTTGCCTTGTTTCGCAAGCCCTGATTTCACAGCAGAACCCATTCAGAGCCTGCACTGAGATTGTTCACATGTATTGGCCTTTTTAAGAATCAAGGGGTCACAGTTTCAGATTCACTTAATTCTCCAAGCAGTGATATTTTTCTTTGGGGATCAGGGCTGGTGGCAGGCATGGTTTTGGTTTTTGTTTTAGTCTAAACTCAGTTTACTCTTAAAGATAAATACCTGGTGCAGAGTGAGCTCCTGATAGATTGGGAAATGGTTGGGTTCACTTTGCAGAGGATTAAAGTGCTGGTCTGTAATTTCCCACTCCTTAACTCTCCAAAGTTTCAAGTTTGCAAATGGAAACCATTTAAATTTATACACATGGGTCCAGGCTTGTCTGGTCCGCTCACAAGGGCGTAGTGGGAAGCTCAAGTTCATGGGAGATATCTCTGGATGTTAGTGGTGACAGAGGGAGTTTGCCAGAGGAGATCCCAGCTCCATAGTGCTGGCTGAATACACACACTCCTGTCCTGGCTGGGCATGGAGCAACTGGGCTGGCTGCTTGAGGGGGCTGCTTGAGCCTTGGGGAAAGAAGTCTCTTCCTTTGAAACAGACCCAAAATAGGGCCATTTGCTGGGACAGCTGGGAGTTAATTTAAATAAAATAGTTTATCCTCATAATAGCATGTGTTATTGACTCCTCAGGGCTGCACTGAATTCCAATTGCAGAGTTCTGTCAAAGGATATTTGTCTTGGAGCATCTGTGGTTACTTCACATATCTGCACTCCTCTTCAGCTGATGTCTTGTGGGGCTTTCTTCCTCCCCACTCTCCTCTGCAGGGACACATGTGACAATCGCATGACCTGTTCCACCAGCTCAGCCTCCAGCCTGGACACCAGTGCCCAGTTCCAGGAGAGCAATGGGCAAACACAGAGCACCAGATGGGATGAACAGCAGAAAGTATTTGCCCTCGAGCAGGTCTGTGGTGTCTTTCGAGTGGACCTGGGACAAATGAGATCCCTTCGCCTCTTCTTTAGGTAATGTGTTACTGGGGGGGTGTCTGTGTGTGCTCTGATCACTGCACTGGGCTCTGGAGGCAGATGGCTTCTGCAGTCCTCCTTGAAAAGAAGGCTTTCCCTAACGGATGTGTCCAGGAAAGCCAGTGTCAGCCTTCCCCAGGAGAGCCTCTAAATTACACTTATGGAGCCTAAAAGGATTTTTTTTTCCTTAGTGAGGTAAAGGTTGTTCTTAGCTGCCTCACCACAAATGTTTAAAATAAGCTGGAGGTGTGGAAAACATCTCTTCATCTATAACATGTTCTCCCTCCCCTGCCCCTTAGTGGGACTGCTCTAGGGTCTTGCTGCTCTTAGCTTATTCAGTTATGTTTCAAATTCATGCACAAAGTATTAAAAAGATTTTACTCCCTCTTTTGGCTCTCACTCCCTGCTGCTTTAGACAGTGCTGCGTGCAACCAAGTCTGCTCATCCCTAGGAGCTGACTTTTTGTACTGCCTGAGTGTTGTAGGGGCAAACTTCTTGGGGTTTTGTTCTTCAGGAAAGACATGTCCTTCATGTGATGGAAAGATAAAAGAGTGCATTCCCAGGTAGGAGTGGAGCTTCTTGAGGAATATGGTCACTGTGGCCATGGCCATGCCATAGTCACAAAATATCTCAAGTTGGAAGGGACCCATTAGGATCGAGTCCCAGAGCTGTAAAATTACTCATATGCCCTGTTTGAAGGGGCAGCTTGATGCTACACATCTTTGTGATTTGCTTTCCGCTTTCCTTCATCTGATGCTCCTCCCCCTGCCCTCGGGGTTATCAGGGACAATGAATGCAGATCGCTCCCCTGCTGTTCTGTCCCGCAGTGATGAGGCATGTACCTGCGGCCAGCTGGTTGTTGCGAGCAGGGAGAGCCAGTACAAGATCTTCCACTTTCACCATGGTGGCCTGGATAAACTGTCCGAGGTGTTTCAGCAATGGAAATACTGCACAGAGACCCATCTCAAGGACCAGGTACCTGAGTATGGTTCTTGGGGCAAAGAGGGTTTTTCCAGCAGACGTTTCACACTGAGGTTGTTAACCAGGGGAGTGTGTTGGAGAAATGAAGCTGAGTTCTCATCACCAAGTCAGGCAGAAAAGCTGTGATGTGTTGGGTGCTGGTTGCTCAGGTTGCAGCTCTGAGCTGGACACGAGGTCTCTGTTGTACTTGCTTATCCTCATCCATGGGTGTTGTGTCTGAGGAAGAGAATCTTTGCTAGACATGGTAGCCCAACAGGTCAGCACTTTGCTTTAGGCATGTGAGGTGGCCAGGAAATCTGCAGTGGTAGGGTTGAAATTCTGTCAGAGTCTTTCATCCATTTTGTGAAGTGTAGCACACTGCAATGGAAAATGTTTTGACAAGGCATCTTGCCATATTTTGCTCAATCTACATACAAATGTGATAAGAGCTCTTTAATTATCTGTTTAAGATACTGTATGTGCTTATTAGAAACAGTGATTTTTAAATTTCCATCCTTCCCACAGAGCCCCCTGCTGCTTTTCTTATTATGGTCGCATGGGCTCACTTTTTGCATTGAACAACCTTTGATTTTTAAATTAAATGTCAGCTGCAGTCTTGCACTGGGATCATGAGTGCCCTTAGAGAGGCTGGCAGTGCAGTTCCCTGCTTGCCTAACAGCAATCCCTTTGTATATGGCCAATCATATGTAATTTATTGCAGGCATTCCTGGCAGGGTGAAGTTTTGCTGTAAGCAGCATTAATTCAGTTTCAGGTCAGGGATAAGATTGGGGGAGGAATGGAAACAATTTTTTTTTAAGATGAAGCTGTTTTGTGGCACTCAGATTTTTAATTAATCACTCTTGCTATTGTAATGGTTGGAATTTAAAAAAAAAAAACAAACAACAAAACCAACACACACCCCAAGTACAGTGCTTCAGTGCTTAATCTTGCACAAACTGTGCAAAAAGGTTTTCTTGCTCTGAAGGCTGCTGGGTTTCATACTCTGCTGCTACCTCTGCCTCCAGTCTTTTTTTGGTTTTTTCCCCCATTCAGCACCTTACTGATGAGAAGACATGTATGCAGTTCTCCATCCGCCGCCCCAAGCTGCCCTCCTCAGAAACCCACCCAGAGGAGAACACCTACAGGCGTCTGGATGTGTCTGCCTGGCTCCATCACCTGAACGAATCCGGGCAGGTGGAAGAGGAGTACAAGCTGCAGAAGGTGAGGGGAACAGGGGGCCTCAAGATGCAAGGTGAGTCCCCAGGTGGAAGCTGCTTTTGCTTTCATGCCAGTGGCAAGAAGTGGAGATTTGGGAGCACAAAGCCTGGCGTGGCTGGAGGTCTGGCTGGGGCTGCAGAAGGCTCTGCTGCCATCAAGGTGGTGGAGCATCTCCCTGGCCCAGCAGGGCAAGCTGTCTGGCTTCTGCTGCCTCTACGAATTAGTAAACCAGTGTCCAGTGCTGGATGTGTTTGCACAATGCAGTGTCAGCAAATCAAAGAAAGAAAACTTGAGCTGCCTGTATGAAGTAGTGCAGGGGTTGCAGGGGAGCACTGGGTCCAGGTCCTGAGAGAGAAGTTTGCAGTGAAATGCAGTGTCTCCAAGATTGGGGATTAAGCCGTGACATGAGAACGACACGTTAATCATAGAGCCTCTCCAGGGGGGGTTATTGACATTGAAATGAGCCCGATTTGTGTCTCTCTGGGAATAGAAGGCCAGCACTTTCCCTCTAAACATGTGCAAATTGCAGGAGCTTGAATCAAGGCGTCATTTGTCAGGAGAGAACTGCAAAGCCACCGTGGCCGGCAGTTTCTTGTTGCAGGTTTGGAGAATGTTACAACTGTACCAGTCTTAACTTTTGCTCCTTCTTCCAGGCCATTTTCTTTGGTGGGATTGATATTTCCATCCGCGGGGAGGTGTGGCCCTTTCTGCTGCACTACTACAGCTATGAGTCCACCTCTGAGGAGAGAGAGGCCCTGAGACTGCAGAAGAGGAAAGAATATTTTGAAATCCAGGAGAAAAGGTAACAGACCAGCTTTTTCCTCTCCTGCTCATCTCTCCTCAGGCCTGATGTCACAGAAATATCACTGGTGACTTGCTGAGCCTCTGCCTCCTCCAATCAGGAGAAGCTGATTGGAATGGAGATGTGAGAGGGATGGGATGGTAAAGGAGGTGGACCTGGCATAGCTGAACTCCTGAGGGTCTGGAGCTAATACCATGTGGCTTGGATGCTGTCTTACTCGGGTTCTTGAAACAGTTGAAACAGCCTTGTCTGTACCACGCAGGGAAGCTTGTCTCACAGGCAAGACTACACACTTGGCATTCTTGGTTTAGAACACTGAGGGCAAAAATTGGATCTTATGTTTCTTTATAAATATATCTGGATTTAAAAATAAGGAAAAGAAGGAGTCTCTAATTCAAGGAAGTTATTACTGCAAGAACTGTAGCTGTAAGCTGGTTGCGGATACGTTTAAGTTGGAAGGGGACAGCAGTGTTATTAATTAGGAGAGAATCAAACCTGAGTGGTGAGTCCTGGTGTGCCACCCACAAGGAGTAGTGGAGAGCAGAGTCCAACTGCTCCTGAAGTGGAGTTTATGTCAGAAAACACATCATGTCATCTTGTTTATAGCCCTGGAGGCTCCCTCTAGTAATCCATTTGGGCAGAAAATCTGCTGTTCTGGACAGACACACTTGACTGTTTTTCAGGTGTTGAGAACACTGTGCGGGAATAGTTTGTCTTGGAAAAATAAATCTGAAATAAGGGTTTTTGTTCCTTGTGGCAGTCATATTTCTCTCTTGGCAATGTACTCCTCGTGCTCAATTTCCAGGCTTTCGATGACTCCAGATGAGCAGAAGGATTTCTGGCGTCAGGTCCAGTTCACGGTGGATAAAGACGTTGTGAGGACTGACCGCAGCAACCAGTTCTTCCGAGGGGACAACAACCCAAATGTGGAAACTATGAGGTGAAATGGCTGCTTCTGCTGTCCCAAGAAACATCTGTAGGAGATGTGGGGAGCCCCCCTGTCCCAGGCTGCCTGGATGTCTGCCTAGAGAATGCTGGCCAAACATCATTGCATGTGGTGACTGGTACCAAGTGATGCAGAAAAAAGGACTTCTCCCCAGTGCTGTTGCTGCTGCTTTAGCCCTCAGCTTCTTGATATAATAACCCTGCTCCCATCACCTTGCTTCCCTACCTACGTAGGTATAGTGTTGGTGTATCTTTGATATGCTTCTAGGTGTAGTTCTTTTAGGGAAGATGTAGTGGGGTGCAACGTGCTGCACAGGTGCTCAAAAGGTGCCTCCGCTCGCGGTTGTGAGTTGGTGGTTTAGATGGCAGGAGTGATCTGCAGTTCTGCATGCTGCCTGGCTCAGCCTGGATGATGGTGACGTGCCCTCTCTGTGTCTTACCTCTCCGTTTGCATCTTTTCTGCAGGAGGATCTTGCTGAACTATGCAGTATTTAACCCAACAATTGGATACTCCCAGGGGATGTCCGACCTGGTTGCTCCGCTCCTGGCAGAGGTTCTGGATGAGTCAGATACTTTCTGGTGCTTTGTAGGATTGATGCAGAACACAATCTTCATCAGCTCACCCCGGGATGAGGACATGGAGAAGCAGCTGGTGAGGCTGAGTGCTGCTGCTGGCTCTGCTGTAATAAACAGGGTGTAAAGCTGGAGCTTTTTGTGAAAGCAGAGAACCACAGCCAGCTCTGTGGGACCCCCAGCCCAGCCCATGGTGGGGGGGCTCCTGGGGATGGGGGTAAGAGCAGAGCAAGTCCTCCCCCATCAAGGCAGGGGGCAGCTCAGAGCATCTTTTCCAGATGTACCTTCGGGAGCTGCTGCGGCTCATGCACCCACGCTTCTACCAGCACCTTTCTTCCTTGGAAGAGGATGGCCTGCAGATGCTTTTCTGTCACCGTTGGATCCTCCTGTGCTTCAAACGTGAATTTCCAGAGGCTGAGGCTTTGCGCATATGGGAAGCCTGCTGGGCTCACTATCAGGTTAGAGCTGGTGATGGGCACAGCATGTGCTGGGCAGCCCTCTGGCCTCTGCTGAATCCTCACCCTCTCAGTAAGCACTGCCTCTCCTACTTGAGGAAGTTCAGGCTTCAAAAGGAGGTTTTTCAGGAAAGCGTTGAACATCCACTTCTGAGGCTCAGGCTTCTCATGCACAGCTGGAAAATGTCCCCCCAAAAATCACCAGTCTGCTTTGAAAGCTGCAATGCAAACCTTGTTCCTGTGCTCTAAAGGCAGGAGACTTTGATTCAGAATTGACCCAAACCTCCCTTCCTGAGCACCGCGGGAAGGAGAGAAGAATCTCTGCTAAGGCCAGGCTTGTGGAGGGTGGGAAGGTTAAGTCAGCCCTCTGCCTCCACCTGCTGTGCTCCAGCCCCTGTTTTCTCATTGCAGACAGACTATTTCCACCTCTTTATCTGTGTGGCCATCGTGGTGATTTATGGGGATGATGTCATTGAGCAACAGCTGGCCACCGACCAGATGCTGCTGCATTTTGCCAACCTGGCCATGCACATGAATGGAGAGCTGGTGCTCAGGAAGGTAAATGCCCGTGTGCTGATGGGGGCTGAGTCTCAGTGCTGAGAGATGAGTCAGATCATGGAGAAAATTAAGGAGTGATGCTTCATCTTCTTTATCTCTGACATCCCTCTGCTTGCCTGCAGCCTGGGGGGTCGGATGCTGCTCTTTGCCCAGGAACAAGTTTTGCAGAATTAAGAGGTAGCTGTAGAGTGCTTGGGAGGTAAGGGTGTGGTTGGGATAACCCTTGCACATGCTCAGGGAAACAGCAGACAGAGCTGCTAATCTTTGTGCCACGGTGCCCAGTCCATCTTGGGGACAGCAGGCTGTGGGATGTGCTGCAGCTCCTGCAGCCTGTCTGTGTCCCCAGTGTCTCGTTCAGCCTTCAGGTTTGTGGTCAGAAGGGACAATCTTCAGGTTCTGCTCTTTTGCTGAAGCTTTGACTCTTCTGAGGCAGCAAAACAGGAGGGTGGGACAGAAGGCCACCCCTGCTCTCCATGGTTGTCCCCTGGTGGGGTGGGAATGACTTTGTCTCTCTCCCTTCCAGGCAAGGAGTCTGCTCTATCAGTTCCACCTGCTCCCCTGCATCCCTTGCAGCCTGCACGACCTGTGCAAGCTGTGTGGGACAGGAATGTGGGACAGTGGCTTCATCCCTGCTGTGGAGTGCTCTGGCCATCACCCCGAGTCCGAGAGCTGCCCGTATGGGGGGGTGGCAGAAGTGTCTTCTCCTAAACCAGGAAGTGAAGGCAAGAGAGGCCTGAAAACACGGGAGGTCTTTTCCTTCCGAAAATAACTGGAGAGGAACAGGGTGTGACAGCGGAAGAGGGAAGGGCAGGAAGGATGTGCATAGGCAAAAATGTTGAAGATCAAAATGGAGGGATATCTTGTCAAGACTCCTGAGAAGACTGAAAGGTGAGAGAATGGATGAGGACTGGAATCACTCCACAGGGGAAGCAAATTCCAGTGCACTGGTGGTGGAACCTGAATGAAGTGCATCAAACCAGTAACAGTGTTTGCACGTCTGTGGGTATGGTTTTGTTAGGAACATTAAGCTTTTCTAGGTCTTAACAAGGACTTTTTATTCTGCCTCTGGGATTGGACTGGTTGGCAACCAGAACTTTTGTTACTTGCTGATGAGAAATGAGAACACTAAAGAGAGCCAAGGGCAACCAGCAGTGTTTGTGAGCCAGGAGGAAGGAGCACAGCCGGGGGAGAGCTCTCCCTGATGTCCCTTCATCCAAGTGTGTCACACGCATGGACTCTCTGCTTCAGCCAAAATGTGCAGCTTAGTGGCTTCTCTCTAAAGCCATAAAGACCATTTTAGTTATAACCTGCCAAAAATAAAACTGCAGGCTAATGGGACTGCAGGGAAGGTGCCTGCTTTGTTGGTGAGGAAGAACTGGTCTCCTAAAGGTCTTGTCTTCTGCCTTTTCTTTTCTATGTGGTATGCTGGCTGGCATGATTTTGTTCAGTGCACAGCCACAGGTCTTACACTTCCCTGTAGTCAGGGTATTCCAGACACCTTTCAGAGTTTACTCCTTCATGGCATTACAGCAAAGCTGTTTCTTTATATGCTGATCACTACAGACTTTAGACACTTTTTTATGGGAATCTGTTGTTCCTAGTATGTTTCCCAATGTGTTTCCTTTGGCTCTGCTCAGTTACTGAATATTCACTGTCCTTGCCTTGGCCTGAGCCGTGGCACAGACACTCCAGGTGGGCCCTAGGCTCTTCAGCTGGTGCCAGTAGTGCACCTCCTCCCCCATCACAAAGTGAAAATGAAACTTGGTTCATAGCAGTCGGTTTTGCTGAGTGCTGTCTCTGACCCAAGTTTCCCTTAAAGTGTTTTTGAAAGGACAGCATGTTTCTCCTCTGTCTTCTGTATAACTTGCCAACTAGAAGTGGAGCTGGGGCATTGAGCCCAGCTGCCCTGCCAAATGTCCTTACCAAATTCAGTGGCATCCAAAGGTGTGTCCTGAGCCAGCACTGGTGCCAAACAGAGCTGGGGGAATATTTTCCTTATACGAATGAAAAAGGAGACGAGGTGGCAGTGGGCTGTACCAGCTTTGCTGCATCCCTCTGCATGGTGAATGAAGTCCTGCAGCCTTTCCTGGTTGTCTTGTTCCCTCTCACTCCAGCCATGCTGCTCCTCTTGTACAACTGTGTCTTGCTCTGGCAGGAGGGAAGGTCCAGGCTCCCTTTCCAGCTCTGCCTGTCAGGCTTGTCTGTCCAGTGAGCAGCACGTGTGGGAACCCTGTACCTCGTGTGTCCTGCAAAGGGTTCCTGCATCCAACAAGATAATTCCCCTACAAACCTTTCTGCAAGGCCTTACCTCCAGCCTGCTCTGGAGTCCACGTGCCCCGTACCTGCTGGGAAGGAAGGCTGGCAACTGGGATGCTTCATGTGAAACCAACACAACCCAAGTCCCTGCTGCATTGGTAAGGGGAAGGCTTCAGCCTGTGCAGGCACCACGCCGATGTCTGGCTGTTGTGTGGCAGAAGGACAGCTGGGCCCCTGATCTGTGTGCCTTTAACCAAGAGGGTGAAAACCTTCCCCTGGAGGAGAACAACACAGCATTGCACACCTCCACAGCAGCCTGGCTGCCAGAGGGACTGAGGCTGCAAGGCAGCAGATGCCTGTGGGGCTGCAGGAGGTGACACCTTATAGGGCTGGTGGCTGCTCTGCCGTGAGACGGGGAGTTCTGCGAGATTTATGGTGTTGCAGTGAGTAATAAAGGTTTGTGTGAGGCGTTTGTGTGGTGCATTGCTGTCCAGGCTGGGTGCTGCTCCTTACAGTGAGGGGTAGCACTTGGCTGGGCACTGTCCCCACAGCTTGAGCTGATCCTGTTGCAGCCCTGCTGGGTGCTCCCCCTGATTCCAGGCCGGGAGGCACCGGCAAACACGGAGCTGAAGATCCAGAGCTGATTTCACTGCAGCAGTCCTTCCCGGACAGTAAAAGACAATGGGAAGAGATGAAGTAGATAATTTCAAGCACTATTTTTCCACTATTAAAATGTCATTCAGCAATGTGGAAATCACTCAGGGTTTGTTTAGTGAAAGGCTCTGCGCAGTCACGCTGGACATCTACCAACTTCCCAGCTTGGTTTGGTGGAAGGTGAAGGGACAGGAAACAGTGTGGAGCCAACCTGGAGCCTCCAGCAGCAGCTGGGGCAGGATCAAGAGCAACCTTGGGACTCCTCTGCTGGGAAGGAAAGGTGACAAGTCAAGCATTGGACAAGACAGAGGGTTTCCGAGGTCCTTCCACCCTGTCCCCAAGGTCCCTTTTTACTTTGTGACACCCTTTTCCACCTGAAAAAAACCAAACAAGGCACAAAAAAGAAGTGAGGCTTCTGGCCCCTGTGAAATGGGGAAGTGGGTCCTAGAAACAATGATCCTCATGTGGCTTCACTCCTGAATCTCTGCCCTGTTCATTGAAAGAGCTGCAGCTGACCAGCCAAAAATAGACCCTTGCAAAGGTAAATAGTCAGCATAAGCTTCTTCAGGCTCAGCCTTGAGTCGACACATCCTCCTGGTGCTGTCGGGAAGAGGAGCAGGGCAAGCAGGAAAAAGAGAAAAGAGTCCTGGCTCCTGGCAGCTCCAGCACTGCCCTCTGGAATCCCAGCAGAAACCCAACCACTGGCACCTGGGAAGCTGAGGAGAGCAGGGTGTTCTGGGCAGCCCACACCTCCCACTCCCAGCATGGGGACTGGGCTGTGCCAGCCTCATCCCATCCTGCAGAGCCTGGAGTGCTCAGGGGAGAGGGCAGCAATGCCCACACCTCCCGGGGCTGGAGGAGGCAGCTGGCTGCCCCACGGGTGGGCACGTGGAGGGGACAATGAAACAGCTCTGGTTGTCCCCAGCATTGGCCACGCAGGAGGCAGTGGAGCAGCAGTGTTCAGCCAAACCTTCCAGAGCTTCCTGCACTGGGGGGAGATCTGGGTTTGTGAAGTGGAACGAAGAGGCAGCTGGGTCGGCTTGGTCTCACTTCCCGGGCCTGGGGTGTGTTGGGACGTGGTTCCTTGGCTGCTGTGTGCAAGGGACGCTGCCTGTCAGATGAAAAATTACAGTCCAGAAGAACAAAGAGTCTCACCTGAGTTATTACAGGCACCAAAGAATTTAAAACCCAACTTGGCTTGTCCCCGTGGGCTGGCTGATTAATCCCCACGTCTCTCTGCTTGGGTCATAAAAATAGACCCGTCTGGCCAGCTGTAGCTCCTGGTCACATCCTGCCCTGGGGTGCTGGCCCAGCCCTGCCCTGATTGTGCTCTGCGCTTTGGGGAGGCTCCACACACCTTCTGTTTCTCCCATTTAAACATTTAGCAGCAACACACAATGAGGCTTCACCCCAGCTGGGACAGCAGAGGCTGGGGGGGAAAGCCGGGTGGCACCAGTGGGGCTGGTGCTGCCCATCCCAGGGCCACCAGAGCGTGGGTGGGAAAGCCCTCCTGGCAGTCTGTGTGCCCATCCTGTCCCAAACTGAGTCACCCCAGAAGCTGCCAGGTCTCCCCCTTTATAGGCTGCTCCAGAACCAGGCTGTTCTAGCTACAAGGCTGGAAGGGAGCTCCTTAAATATTTCTGTAGCCAGTTTTATTGCAGCCTCTGCTTCACCCAAGAGCTTCAGCATCATCCAAGTACCCAAAAGTTGCTGCTCTTGGAATGGAGTTCCCTAACCTTGGTGGTGGCAGAGGTGGCCAGGGAGGTGGCTCAGGCACCGTGGTGGGCATCCGCCAGTGTCCTCAGCTCTCCAGGTGTTTCTCACGTGCTTTCACATGTTGGAGAACTCAGAAACCCACGGAGACATGGAGGGATGGAGAACGGGTTTGCTGTGTCCTCCCAGCACAAGATTTGTGTCTTTCATAGCCTTCAACACAGAAAAATATTGTGGTCCTTGGAGCAGCCCCCAGCTCCAGGCTGCTGGGGAGGGTGCACAGGGATGGGGCCCAGCCAGGAGCTGGGGAAGGGGTGTCAGCCCAGGAGAGATGAGAGCACTGAGCAGGGTATGGAGCAGCTTCTCCAAGCTGGAAAACGCTGCAGGAGAGTAGGAGCAAGGTCAGGACCATCTGTGGCAGCCAGGATGCACCCCCATGGGTCACAGCCAGCCTGAACCAGCTGAAAGAAGCCTCCTCACTGCTGGGAGGAAAGGGTTAAGGAGCTGCTGGAGCAGGGAATGAGACCAGGGAATTCAGCTGCTGACGCAGGTAGGAGATCTGCAGGAGAAGCATCCCTGAACAGACTCAGCAGCGTCACTGGCACCGCTGCGGAGCTTCCCCTGCAGGAGGGGTGGGATGATGGGATGGGATGGGATGGGATGCTTCTCCTGCAGATCTC
>JAAWXA010000030.1:567830-590476 GCA_038090715.1 Florisuga fusca | reverse complement strand
GTATAAGAGACAGGGGTGAAGGAGCCCATGGATGCATCACCACTGGCCTGTGGGTTCTGCCATCGAGGACAGGGCAGGGGTGCTGCGGGGTTTCTGGCAGGTTGGGAGAGCAGAGCAGAGCAGAGCAGAGCAGAGCAGAGCAGAGCACGGAGCTGTTTGCAGGGAGCCCCTGCCAGGCCCATGCGTTCTGCCCCTCCAGCAGCCAATGGGAAGTCAGGCCCGAAGGAAATATAATGGGATAATCGATGGCCCATTGTTGCTGGGCTTAATTTAGCTGTTCAGGCAGGGAACAAACTGTGTGAAGGTAGGTAAGTAGGAGCCAAGGCAAGAGCTGGATCAGCCCCATATCCCCCATTAGCACAGGACTGGCTGCAGCCCCAGGCCCCCCCTCAGCCTCTCCTGGGGTGCAAGGAAGGGGCTGTGAGCAGGATTTTACTTGCTAGGTCACATCTAAAAAGGCTTCAGTTGGGCTTAATGTTACATGTCTGCATTGCCAAAACCCGTGTTCAAGCTGAAGCTGCTGGGTGTGCTGGGACAGTGCCCTGAGCTGAGCACCAGGGACACAGCTTGGGAGTGACATGGCTTTGTGAAGGACACAGCTGCCACCACGGTTCTTCTCGGCCACTGCCTAGACACACCAGCAGCACTCCTGCACCAGCTACCTGTCCCAGGAGAGCTTCCCAGCCTGTCCCATCCCAACTTGAAAAGCTTCAGTAAATGCCATTTGGGGAGCATCCCCCCCACTGGCCAGCTGGGAGCACGTCCCCATCTGCAGCCCCAGCTTCCCATCCTTCACACTTTGCCCACCCCAATACCTGAGGAATTGCCCTTCCTCTCACTGTTTATCTTCCCCACATTCCTCCAGGCTGCCTCTCACCCCACCCTGGCTGCGGCATATTCGGGCTTTCCTCATAAATTACTCACTGGCCTGTGATGGGTCTATTATCTGCCCATTTCTGCTTCGGTCAGTGTTTCAATTCCTGCCAGCAAAGAATGAGTTCTCCTGCATCACCCCCAAATCCCCCTGCCTCCACTTTTGTCTCCGTTATTGCCCTCTGGACCTGGCTGGTTTGGCTGCACATCTGCTGGACCTCACCTCGATGAACATTTACCAGCTCTGGTCCTTGGCTGGTGCTAGAGAAGGTCCCACAGCAGCTCAGTTCAGCCCAAATGGGCCAGCCACGGGCTAGTGGAGGCCCAGAGAATCCCCTCCATGGGGCAGTCCCGGGAACAGCCCCGACCCTCAGCCCCAATTCCCGGGGGCAGCTCCCAGGCCACCCCCAGCCCCAATTCCCGGGGGCAGCTCCCAGGCCACCCCCAGCCCCAATTCCCGGGGGCAGCTCCCAGGACACCCCCAGCCCCAATTCCCGGGGGCAGCTCCCCGAGCGGCTGCCGCGGGCCCCGCCAGCGCCCTCCCCACGCTGCCCTTTTATGGTTCTGCTGCAGCCGCGGCCCAAACATGGGCTGGGGAACGGCGGAGCCGGGAGCCTCCCTGGGGCTGGCTCTGCCCGGCNCGTCCCTGCCCGCCGCTCCACCCTCTGCCACGCTGCTGATGTCCACAGTGTCACTTGGCACCCCCTCGCGTCCCCCGCCGGGCCCCACAGCCCCGTGGCACAGCCCGTGGCACAGCTTGCACCGCACCGGGGCAGAACCACAGCCGCCGTTTGGCTCAGGGCGCTGCAGAGAAATGAACGGGCAGAGGGACAAGTAGGAGCTGACGGGACCCCGGGCAGGGGTGGAGGGGAGCCTGAAGCCGAGCAAGCTGGGTTTCCCACCGGAGGAAGGGTGTGCCCGGCCGAGAGACACGGGGTGTGTCAGAAACCGAATGACAGGGCGGTCCCCACGGTGTCACCCCCGGGAACGGGCTCCTGCCTGCGGTGCTGCATCTCACACTGCCCGAGAGACAGACGGAGTTCCCAGAACATCCTCAGCATCCTCAGGGGAAACCGGACAGAGAGCAGCAGCCTAAAAATAGCTGTCCAGGGCCCATGCACTCACCCAAGAGAAGGGGGAGTGAAAGGGGAGATGGTGGGCAGCTTTCCAAGGAGCAGCCCCCAGCCCAGCCACAGCTCTGCTCATCTCAGTGCAAGGAAGGACCTCTCCATCCTCCTGAAGGACCTCTCCATCCTTTGGGGGGACATCAGCTCTGTCCCTTCACCCCCTAACTGCTCTACCAGGACATGCCAAGGTCTTCCCTTGCCACAATCAAATCTCTTGCAGACCTTTCCCCATGGGTGACTCTCCACAGTGTCAGGTGCCCAATCCTGGGCCCCTTTCATGGCACAGCTGTGCCCAGAGAGGTCCTTGATGGGGTTTTCTCGGGTTGCAGGACTCTCTGAACAGGCTCACCCTGTGCTCCCCATGTGCTGCTTTGCTGCTCCCCCATGTGTGAATTGCAAAGTCTTTCTTGTGGTGCCTTCAGCTGAGTATCCAGAATGAAAAGCACCCGAGGATCAGGCATAAGCACCAGCAGAGCCCAGAACAATATCACTGGAGGACAGGACAGGTCCAACCAGGCAGGAGCAGTGCAGGATCCCAGCAGTCCAGGTGGAGTCTCTCAGCAAATATTCATCTCTCTGTAACCAAACACAGGCAGTGCAAGGAGGGGCAGAGGTTGGAGGAGCCAGTCTAACCAGTCAGTGACCAGTCTGTGTCTCTCCAGGAGTGCTCCCCCAGCTCCCTGCATGGCTGTTTCCAGTCCCCAAAACCTGAGCTGGTGGAGCCGCAGAAGCCCAGTGCCTGCTTTGCCCTGTTCAGCACACAGACACTGGGCTGAGATTATCTCTGTTGGCTGCAGGAATTTATCCACCATTCAAATCCCACCCAGGCCCAGGGCTGAGCCTTCTGTGTGCAGGGGGTGGACAGCACACCCGGTAAATCTTTCCATAACCTTTGAAAACATAAATACTTGGTGTAATCCGCTGAGAGGATAAAGTGTCATGGCAGGCACCAGGTTGGTGGAATCATCCTGTGCTCAGCCACGGGCCGGGCTCAAGCTGCTGAGCGCGGGGCAGGCGGAAGGAAGGCAGTCAGCACCCCCAGACAGCAGCTGGAGGGAAGGAGCTGAGCTGCTGCCTCGCCTCAGGTGCAGGGAGGATGGAAACTGCCCGACCACAGAGCTGCTTCCTCCCCCCGCCTGCACCCAGCACCAACGACCCCCCCAGCCCGGCTGCTCGGCCAGGAGCCAGCAGCCAAATTCTGAAACCAAGACACATCTGTTGAAGGTGACGTCTGGTGGCCACCAGCCATGGATCTGCCAGAGGGACACCATGCAGGGGCTGTGGCCCCTCGCTCCCACACGGCAGCACTCGCTCAGGATGTGGCAGCACAGCCACCCTGATGGATCCATCCCAGCAGATTCCATCTCACTCCCCAGGGAACTGCGTGCCTGGAGTGAGGATCCCGTGGCCATTCCTGCAAGGACAGACCCAAGACTGCAGCCCCAAACCCCTGCACAGCCACAGCACTGTGTGTTGTGTCCATGAGAGCTGCAGCTCACATTGCCACCAGCCAGGACACCACAGCCCTGAGGGACATCCATGAGCCCCCGGGTGATTCAGAGCTGTGGAGTCTCAAGGTGCCCATGGCTGGTGGTGTGGTGGCAGTCCCCACCTCTGCAGCCCTCCCAGCAGCTCAACCCAGGGCTCAGCTCCACCAGGCTTGGGAAGGGCAGGGCAATTTGCTGCCATCCCCAGCCCTGTGTCAGCCTCTGTCCTGTGCCAGCCCCCACCCTGGGCCATTCCCATATCTCCAGGCAGGACATGTGCTGACAAGGCTCCTCCTGAAGCTCCATGCTGTTCCAGCCCAAACCAATAACTCCCACCCTGGCCTGTGGGCAATGACCCATCCCCAGGGTACCAGTCTGGATGGGTGCCACACGGTGCCCAGCTGCTCTGCCTGAGGAGATGGTCCTGGCATGGGTGGGCTACAGCTCTCCCCTTTCTCCATCCTCCCCCCACTGTCTGTTAGGAGCTCTCCAGGCCTGATCAACCTGCCCTTCCCAGGCAGCTCCTGGCAGCACCAGCATGCAGATTCACTCTCCTCAGCTGTAACCTTAGCAAATCAACCAATCCATCAATCGACCAATCAATCCTGGCATTTAAATAGCCTGGCACAAGCAGCTCATTCTCCTCTGCAGCCAGGGAAGGTCTTGTGGAGTGAAGTTGCTCTTCCAGGAGAAGTTGCTGCTGTGGGTCAGGGCTGTGTGAGTTTGTTTCTGGCTTGGGGTTGCTGGGCTGCACCTCTGGGTGCTCTCGGCTTGCTGCACTCCAGGAACCCTGGGCACAAGCCCCTTCTGCTGCAGCTTCACTCAGCACCTGCCCAAGAGCAAGAACAGCACCCAGTGCCTGGGGGCTCAGCAGGGAGGAACGGGCATGGGACCACCCCTGTGCTCCAGAGGGAAGAGGACCTGGGACAGAGGAGCAGCCCAGCGTGGGGTGAGCAGAGGCACTGGCATCCCCGTGGGTGTGGGCAACCAAGCTGGCTTTGTGGCCAGCTGAGGTGGAGGAATCAGGTTTTGCTGCATTGGCAGTGTGTATTGTTGCCGAGATGTGGGTGGTGGTTTGTCTCAGGATGGGTTTAGGACTGAAAAAGCTCTGGGTGAAACACCTCCTTTGAAGCCTCAGTTAACTGTCCAGCAGTCTGGCTGCATCAACCCCCCTTATCCTGCCACTGGACCTGGTGCTGGTGACTCTTGGGATGGTCACAACTTTGTGCTAGATCATGACCTTAAATTGTCTTTGTGGGCAGGGCTCAGGAGCCTCCCAGAGGTGTGTGCTTTGGCTCACTGCATGAGGAGGAGTTTGGAGGGTTTGCTCATTAGAGAGTGTGATCAGAGGCCAGGCTTCTGTTCACGGGGAGGAGGGAAGTGTCTGCCTGGAGGCTTTCATCCTTGCCCCTTCAGTGTGAAAAGCCTGGCTCCAGAGCCAAAGGGAACTTGTTGCTCTCCTTTCTAGTGTATTGGAAAAGCCCTCTGGAAGCCCCAGAGGATAACTCCTTCCCAGTGCCTTTGCTGATGGCATTTCCAAACCAACACTCCAACCTGCTCTGCTCACCAAGGTGTCCTGGAGCCTCTGACTTTCTCATGTGCTCAGCAGGGCAGGCACCAGCACAGCTCCCATCTACCTGGGGATGGGAGAGAGGAGAGGAACTCCAGGCTGTTAGGACTGGGACAGAGCCACCCAGATCCATCCCACATGTGGGACCCCAGTGTTCCCTCTGTGGCTTTTGCTGCAGAGGAACCTTTGTTCAATATATTTTACTTGGGGTTTTTGTGTCCAAAATTAAATCTGACTCCAGTAGGTTCTTGTTTGATTTTTGTGGAGCAGCTGGAAAGTTGAGCTGTCTGGGGCTTGCAGCATGTTATCACTGTGTTTTTTTTTTGTTTGTTTTGTTTTGTTTTTAATGGAAGTTTTTGTGATACCAGTGGATGGAAAAGATTGCACAAAACAGCTCCATGCTTCCCCAGCTCCCTGGGCAGCTGAGCAGCTCCTCACTGCTGCCACCAGCGGACTGCAGCCCGGCCACATGCACAGCCCCACGCCTGGTGGAGAAAATCTCATAATTGCACTTATCTGAGGAACAGCATCGGCTTAAGTGATAAGAGGAGGAAGGGATCTATGAGCACAGCCAGGGCTGCCCGAGGAGCTGAGGGGGCAGCAGGGAAGGTGCAGGATGAGGGAGAGGATGTGCACCAGGCTCCCTTGGTCAGGGATTCCTATCTCCCTCTGCCCCAGGTTCCCCCCTCCTCCTGGGAAAGGGGATGCCCTCCAGGGTGGGAATGCTGCCCAGTGTCCCAGGCAATCTGCACTGCCTGGGGGGATGTGGGGCATGTGGGACCTACCCCCAGCATGTGGGTGCTGAGCCCTGTGCCATGGAAAGAAGGTCACAGTCGGGACACAAGGACTTCAGTGCCTCTTTTCCTCTGAATTTCTCCAGGATTGCCTGACTCTAAGAAGATTAAAGGCAGATGGGCTCCCTTGTGGCACCCATGGTTGAGGCTGGGGGTGAAGGCACAGTGGGAAAAGGGCCCTGGGAAGGGGAGTTACTCCCATTCAAATCTCCAAGGGATGGAGTCTCCCGGGAATCTGCTGTTTGCTGCTGCTATCCCCTTAGCTCTGCAGGTCAGGGCTGTCACCCTCCTTCCCGGGGTCTGGGGAGCACAGCTATGCCCCCAGGGTGACTGCTGCAGGTTGGGGTGCCATGGGCACTCAGCACCTCAGCCCTTCCAACAGCCCCACCAAAGCAGGCTCCGTTGTGCTTTGTTACTCTGCTGTGGAAGGGTTCCCTGTACCCCTGACAAGTGTCTCATTCGTGGGGATTTTGCACGCAGCCTCTCCTGGTTTGTGCTGGAAGCAGCATCAGAAAAGAGAATTTGCTGCACGCGGCCCTGTGTGCACCCCCAGCAGCTGCAGCCATGCGCCTCTGGAGCCATTTAAATGTCCATGTGATGACCCAGTTCTGGGTGGTTTCGCCTCTGGATTTTCCTGCTGCTGCCTCTGGGTGGGTGGTGGCAGCTCCAGACCCTGCTGCTGAGCTGGGTTTTGAGGCCACCACGCTGTCTCCATGCTGGGAGCCCAGCCCTGAGCTCAGGCTCTTCCCGGCACTTTCCCGAGCGTGGCAGGATGCTGGGTGCTCTCTGTGCTGCTCTTCATCCTGCAGCACTGCCCGAAAACATTCTCGTGAGCCACGATGTTTTCCTGAAAGCTCTGAAAACAGTTTGTTGCAAAGGGGGTTTTTGCTGCTTCAGAATCCTGTGATGCTGGGGGCAGGGCACGTGTCACTTCAGCTGCAGGAGCAGCGGGGCTGGGGACACTCCAGGGGTTTTCAGTGCATGTGATGGGAGTGAATTCCAGCCCAGCTTCCAGCAGAGTTGACTCTTCCCTCACGATTTTGAAGCAGCCCTGGCCAGTGGTAGCTCAGCACCAGCGCTGGGTTTGAACTGCAAGGCAAAGGGGCAGCTTGCACTCAGGAGGAGACAATAATTGCAAGTCAGATTTGCTTGTTCAATACTCTATTGACAGATTTGCCTTGGCAACCTGGAACAGGGTTCCATTGTGTGCAGCTTACCTCATGGCATCCTATTGATTGGGTGGGTGGGTTTTGGGTTTTGTGTTGGCTTTCCCCCCCTCCCCAAGCCTACCTACTTATCCTTTTCTTGCCTTTCTTGGGCATGATATTGACCTCAGCAAGGGCTATATTATAACCCGGTTTTCAGGGTGGCCACAACTTCAAATGCAAGGCAGAGCTGACAAAAGCAGAAGGGCAGACCCACAAGCCCAGGTGGCCAAGGCTGCGGGTGGCCAGGTAGGAATGAATAGGGCCAGTGCCCTCCCCCTCCCTCCAAGGACACTGCCATGCAAGAGAGTTGCAAAGTCCATGCCTGGAGTGACAGTGGCCTTGGAGGGAATGCTGTAACTATTCATGAATTAACTTCTGTTATTGTTTGGTGCTTAGCCTGGTGTGCTCCTGGCCTGTTTGGGTTCCATGAGGAATTGCTGGCCCTGCCTGGGCAAAGGGGAGGAAATGCTGAGCACACAACCTGCAGCCTTGGAGTCTTCATGGTAGAACTGGAGGGTTACAGCTGAAAAAAAAGAATTGCTGGTTTGAATTGCTAATAATGATGCAGACTAATGAGCAACATCAGAAATTATGGCATGTGCAATCAGTGCTGCTTGCTAGCAAACATACAGCAGGTCTGCAGGAGCTGCTGGTGTGAGAGGAGAGAGGAAGCAAAGCATCTTGTTTTGGAGAGGCAGAATCCACCCCAAGTGAGGCACTGCCACAGAGCTGGCTCTGTCTCCAGGGTAAGAACTTTGTAAATAATGATGAAAAAAATAAACCTAGACAGACATCAGCTCTGGGTAGCAGGAGGGAACATGGCCAGCAAGTGTCTGAGGGGAAAGCCTTGGTATGCTTCCTAGCACCTGCAGGAAGCCCATGTGTCTCTGGCTGTTAGAGGTTTTGTCTTACAGCTGCACCCCAGCAGCCCCCACTGCCTGGGCACATGGGGGGGGCTGGAGCCCCTGGACTTGTTCTGCTCCCCATGCCTTGGCCAGGGATGGAGTCTCACTGAAAGCAGCAGTGCTGCCCTTGAGGATGCTCTGCAGGTGAAGGGGGAGGTGGATTTGTGCACAGGTGTGTGGTGGAGGGGAAGAACAGCCACAGAACAGGCATCTGCACCCTGGTACCTGCCTTAGAAAGAGGCAAATTCCGAACAAAATGCAGGGTGTCAAACAACTGCTGTCTTGGCTTTAAAAGGCAGTAGTTGGCTCTTGTTTCTTTTGGTTGGAATCCCTTTTTCTTTCCTCATCTTTGTGATATGCCCTGACTAGTCGTGAAGAGGCAGCAGTTGGAAACGTTTCCTGCTTTCCTTATTTAGGATACTTTATGTGGTTCAAATAAGGTGTCCTCTTTCAAACTGACAAAGGGAAGGATGTATCAGTTCATGAACTGCTGCTATCTGAGCAAGGTAAGAGAGAGAAAATCACCACCATTACAATCATTACTGAGAATCATGTGCAATCAGCCTGGTAACAGAAAGCAGATGGACCATCCTGCAGAAACCTACAGAATGGGAGCTGGTGTTGAGCTGCAGGAGCCACAAGTCGGGCGATTATTAAAATGCTTTTAATATTGGTTTTCAGTGTTGCTTTCATTTTTTTAATATATACATTATATTTAATCAATGGCCTCTTGTACTGCTCCTGAGGCAGGTTCTACAAAGGTAGATGCCAAGGATATCAGATCCCGTATTTAAAAAAAAAAAAAAAAAAAGTATATTTTAAAATATATATGTAGCCCAGCCCCCTGCCCTCCTTCCTGCCCCATCCCAGCTGTGTCCTAGGAAAGCTGAGCCTTCTCGGGCTGAGCTGGGCCTGGAGCTGCTGTGGCTCTGTGGCTGGACACGCTCGCAGCTCCCCCAGATATAGGGGAGAACTGCACTAAATCGCTCTCGTCCCTGGGCATTTAGTTTTATTGCAAGCATTAGTGGTTTGTGCTCGGCTTGTCTCCTCTGGCAACAGGAGAAGCTTGAAATGTCAAAGGGGAGGGTTAACAAACTCCGCTGGCATAAATTTCAATGAATGTATGTTTCTTAGGAAAACTGCTAAGTTTAAAAAAAAAAAAAAAAAAAAAAATCTTCCCGTCTGGGCTTTCTTTCGGCTGCTGTTCACAATGGATAATAATTCTTACATTAAGCCCCTTCGGCCCTCCAGGGAAATCAAAATTGTAATATCAGTTTGGTTTTTATTGGCTCGGCTCTACGATCGCGACGGCTGCGTCTTTGTTATGGTCTCCAGCGCGGTGACATTCATCGGAGCCTCCCCGGTGCCCCCGCACCGCCAGACCCGGGAAGGGTTCCCAAAGGCGCCGGCGACCGCCACCCTGCCCAGGGGGACGGCGATCGGAGGATCCCGCGGGGATGTCGGGGGCTGGGGCGAGACCGGCCCCGGGGAGGTCGCGGAGCATCCTCGGGGCACCGGGTGCTGCTGCCCTGCCCCGGCCAGAGCCGCTCCGGGCCCTGGTGCTGCTTAGGCTCAACTCCACTACTCCCGCACCACGGCGAAAGTCACCGGAGTCCCGCGGGGACCGACCGGCCGCCCCGTCCGTGGGCCGGTAAAACCTGAGCTGGGGCTGGAGCCCCGGGACCGCTTCGTTCCGCGACGGGCGCCGAGACCCACGTCCACCCCCCGCCGGTGTCCTCCTGCGTGGTTCCTCCCGTCCTCTTCCTCGGGGGCTGCGGGAACAGAGTTCGGGCCAGCCCCGGGAGCAGAGACAACCGCGAGGGTCTGGGGGCTCCACGCGGCGCTCTCCTCCGCCGGCAGCGCCTTCCCGGGAGTAGCTCCACTCGTGTCCGACCCCTTCCCCTGTGCCGTGGCCGGGGCTTCGCACCGGGAAGGTGCCCGGCGGCGGGAACCGCTGGCACCTCTCCATCTGCCCAGGGGAAGGTCGCCTCCCGTTCCAGCACCGCCACATTTCTCGGAGCAGATGGGGGAACCGCTCGGGGGGGGAAAGGTGTCCCAACCCGCTGGACGGACACGCGAGGGCCTCAGCATGCTCCCCTAAATCGGCTCCGCGCCCGCCCCGGGCTCGAAGCTGTTCCCGGCTTCCGGCACCGGGTGGGGAAAACTCGCTGCCACCTGCCCCGGGCCCGCTCCTTGGCCCTCCGGCCATCTTGCAACGGGGAGGCTCTCCTGTTTGGTGCCCCCCGGCTGGGCTCCCTGCGGTCGCAGGGGTCCTCTGGGACGGGCTCNACAAAGCTTGGACTTTTATTCATTCAAATCCCTGCATAGTTTGGATGAGCCTTTCATCTACTCTGAATTGCTTTTTTTTCTCCCTGTTTCTTGGGGTTTTTTTCTTGGGTTTTTTTTCTTGGTTTTTCTTTTTTTCTTTCCGTGCATGTATTTCCTGTAGTATTTTCGCTCAAACTGTAAACTTCAGCGCCTCGTCAAAAAGGCGCGGGGGTGGGGGGACGGGAGCGGGGAAGTTGTCTGCTGCCGGAGCGGATCGGCTGTGCCCCGTCCCGCTACCTCCTGCGGGACCCCCGACCTCCGGGGCCCCGGTGTCCCTCCCAGCACCCCCGCCCCGCTGCAGCCACGCAGGGTGTTTGGCACCGCAGGATCCGCCGTGCATGGAGAGGGGGCTGGCGGGGTTCTGTGTGCCACCGCTCCGGCTTCATCGTGACTCTGTCCCCGCAGGGAGCGGCAGGAGCAGCTGATGGGATACCGCAAAAGGGGGCCCAAGCCAAAGCCGCTGGTCGTGCAGGTAAATACACGGCAGGGCCCAGCCCCGCACCGCCCAGGCTGCCTGTTTGCGGCGCGGCCCCGTCCCCGGGGAGCTGCTTTCAGCGGGTTTCATCATGCTGATGAGCCGTGAGCGCAGCCCGGGTGCTTCGCAACGCCCCGGGGACCCCCAGGCCTCAGCGCTGAGCTCATCCAGCAGCACCAGCCTCCCTTTCCCCCTTTACTGGGGGGCAGAGCGGCTGCACCCCAGCCAGGCGGCATTGGCAGGCTCAGCGGCAGCGGTGCTGCTTGGCCCCTGTTCCCAGACAGCTGATTGAAGGGTGCTTTTCTTCTTTTCATTGCTTCATTAATCTGAAGCAATGCGCAGCCTGTAAGTTGGAGTGGGCTGGAGCTGCCTGCTTGGGAACAGGGTGCCCCGTAAGGAGAGCTGCAGGAGGGGCGGGGGGTGCACCCACCAGAGCCCTGGACACCTGCAGGAGGGCCAGCACCTCCCCCTCCAACCCCTGCTGACTGCAGCCCCTGGCTTTGTGTTGCAGCTTCCCTCCTTTGCCCGCCGCTCAAACATCCTTACGGGGCTGCAGGACCCTGCCGTGGACACCAGGCCAAAGCTGGACCTCAGCTCCTCTGGCAAGAGCCAGCAGCACCAGTATGAACTCAACAGCAAGAAGCACCACCAGTACCAGCCCAACGGCAAGGAGAGCAGCATGAAGCACCAGTCCCACAGCAAAGGGAAGTATTACTACCAGTTGAATAGCAAGAAGCACCACCATTACCAGCCAGACCCCAAGATGTACGAGCCCCATTACCAGCCCAGCAGCAAGGAGCCACAGAGCCAGGCCTGCTTGGACAGTAACAAGAGCCCCCTGGTCACCCACCCTGACAAGTGGGCTCATGGCTCAGCCAAAAACCTGCTGGGCCCAGTCAAGAACCTCACTACTGAGAGCAAGAATGGAGCTGAGAAGAACCTGTCTAGTGGTACAGGGCCTCCCCCCCGGGACAGGGTGACCAGCAACGGCCTTGGGGGCAAGATGAAGATTGTCAAGAACAAAAATAAGAATGGGCGCATCGTGATTGTCATGAGCAAGTACATGGAGAATGGGATGCAGGCCGTGAAGATCAAGTCTGGGGAGGCAACTCGGAAACGGGCTGCAGAGGAGAGGACTCCTAAGAAGGGTGGTGAGGAAAAGTTGGAGTCTTGGAGAAAGCCAGGGGAGGAGAGGGTGGTGGGCAGCAACACCCTGAGCAAAGGGGAGGGTGACTGCCAGCAGCCCACCTCAGAGCTCGAGGAAGGTCCCCGAAAGACTCCCCTGGCCAAGGAGCTGCCCCTTCCTCCGGTGGAGCAGCCCCTGCAGCTCACCACCAAGCCGGACCTTGTGCCCTGGTCCCTGAGTCCTGTCTGCGAGCACAGCCCTTCCTCCATGGGACTGAACCTCTCCAGCCCCAGCTCGCGGAAGCGCTGCCTCTCGGAGCCGCAGGCAGAGCAGGAGCCGGGCAAGAAGCGCCTGACCTCCCGCAGCATCAGTGCCCCCACCTGCCTCAGCCCCCCGGNGGTGGCACCTCAGGCTTCACCTGTGCCAGGGCCAGCTCGCCCTCCGGCCGCGGTTTGACGCAGCGCAAGTCTATGGGCTCGTCCAGGTCCGAATCCAGCAGGATGACCTCCGGCTGGGCAGGGGGGGGTGGCTCCGGCCGCTCGGGGGCCGGGGGGCTGAGGCAGGTGAGGGCGAGCTGGCCCTGGCACAGGTGAAGCCTGAGGTGCCACCGGCACCTGCTGAGGAACCGGCCCCTGAGCCTCCGCAGCCCCAGCAGGCCGTGGAGGAGGATGAGGAGGAGGCAGAGTCCCTGCAGGAATTCAAGCCCTTCTTTGGGAATATAATTATCACAGATGTGACCGCAAACTGCCTGACCGTGACCTTCAAGGAGTACGTGACGGTGTGAGGTGGGAGGGTGGCTGCTCCCCGTGGGAGCTGCCTGCCCGTCCCGGGGTCACCGGCCCCCGTGGCCTCCCTCTAAGGTACTGGTGCCCCCTCCCGAGAGCCCGTGTGCCCCTGCCTGTGCCGCGGTGGCAGAGCCCAAGACCTCCACCAAGGGGATGCCGGGCATGGTGGCTGTCCCTGCCACGCAGGGTTGTCCTCACCACTGCTCCCACCAGGCGGTCAGGACCTGTGAGCACGGGGACAGGCGGGGACAGGGCCTGTCAGTTACTCAGAGTTATAGTATTATATTTTAACAGTGCTAACTTGTTGAGTGGTTCTTGCTCCCGTTTGTACGTGGTGTTATTGAAATGTATTGTTTGAGCTGAAAGCTGGCTGCTCTCTGGCCACGCTAATATATTTATTTGTAGGTATTTATATAATGAAATATAAAGCCTAGATTTATGGAGTCCCTAGATCACCTTATAAACTATATCAAATGAATATTTTCTGTTCTCCTTTTTAACCATTCAGCATTTGTTAGTCTCGTCCCCTTTTCCTCCTTATGACCTGCAGGACCATCCCTGGTATATATTTTTTGATACTGTACACATGTGGTGTTTCTATGTGCAAAAAAAAAAATTATCTAAAGCTAAACAAGCTATTATAGAAATTGCTGCTATTAGAAATGTCTAAACTATAAGCTTCCAATTATTAATTGCTTGAATGTAAATATTAAATGGAGATGTTGAAAGTGCATTTGATGTTCTGCAGCTAGTGTAGATCGGATTGCAAAGCCCGGCTGCTGGGAGGTGGAGCACCAGCTGCCAGCAGCGCTGCCTGGTCCCAGGGCTGTGTCACGGGGGAAGAAATGTATCATGCAATCACTGCAAAGGACTATAAACCTTTACAAAAACTACCAGGATTCAGAGTGCATTTGTTACTGCCTGCGGAGGGTGCAGAGAGCAGCCCTGTGCGGGCAGGTTAAAATCAGCTCCGAGATGCAACGTGTTGAGTAGAGTTCTCTCCTGGTGGTGCCCAGGTGCTGCAAGGAGCTGGTGGTTCAGTGTTTCCCTCTCCCTGAGATTCCGAGGCTGGGCTGGGCATTTCCCAAGAAAAAGGGACTGCATGAGGTCTGTGGTGGGCAACTGAGGAAGCTCCTGGGAGCACAGGCAAGGAAGGTGGCTGAGATGGATGGGTGGATGCAGCCTGCAGCTGCCACCCCAGTGATGTTAGTAAGATAGTAAAGATGAGAGGCTGAACTTCTCTAGACAGAAAGATGATCTGAATTCCACAAAAAAAAAAAAAAAAAGACTAATTTCTGAACTAGATGAACAGTTGCTGGAGTCCACAGAAAATACAGTGCAGGGCTAATTTTTTAGCCAAATTTTAGCAGGGCTAATTTTTTAGCCATTACCAAATGGTTCACAGGAAGGTGGCAACCTAGTAGTGTGCCCATGGAGCCTGGCTGCATGTGGCTGAGGTGCTGTGCTCAGTCCCTGCTCCCCACAGGGTCCCCCAGGATGTTCTCAAGTAGAGTCAAGTGCTCACAGACTCTGAATCTTGTGCTTGTCAAACTGGCCCACTTGCCAAAGAAGGTTCCTTGCCAGCCTTCCCTGACTCAGGCCTTTCTTGAAGTTGGTTTCTCTTGCAGGAAAGATCTTAGTTGAAATATTGTCGTTGATGGTGCATTAATGTGTCTGGACAAGAGCCTCTAGCTGGTGAGAAGCATCATTAACTGATTTGGGTCAGGGGGACCTTGTGGTGACACTGGAGCTACCTGCAGCCACGGGTGAGTTGCCCCCTGCTCAGCCCCTGGTTCCTGCTGTGGCTCAGTGTGTGTCTGTCCAGGCTTGTGGCTGTGCTGTTCCCAGAGAGAAAATAAACCCCTCTGTCCCATTCTGCTCACTTTTTGGGCCACTTAGTTGTCATTTTATTTGAATGGATCTCTAAAGACAGCTTGGCTACTGTTCCTGTGTAAATCCTGGGGGTTGCATGGCATCTGCAGAGCAGTGGGGCAGCACCCGACCAGGTGTCACCTTCTGGGGTTTAATCCCAATGGGAACCTCTGCATCAGCTCTTTCAGCCCAAGTCTTGCTCTAGATGTTCTCATGCCAGAGCCAGAGTGCTTTTTTGAGGCAGTTTGGGCTAAATCAGAGGAAAAGCAACCACTGAGTGCATGGGAGCCGTTTTCTCAGCTGGGACAGTTTTGGAGGCTTGTGTCCAAGTGGAACCATCTCAGCTGTGGGCAGTATTCTGGCAGATGTTGGTTTTGGTCTGGTGTAGCTCAGATCTGCTGCCCACTGTGCTCGTGTGGCTGTGGTACTGGCTTCTGGGAGCTCCCACCAAAAAGATGGCTCCATCCAGGTATTTGGGTGAACCTCTTAGTGTGAGCAAGGTCAGTCCTGGCAGCTTGGTTGGTTCATCACTTGTTGTAGTTGATGCTACAAGCTTGATGGAAACCTTTGTGATATGTTTAGTGCCTGTGATTGTCACCTGCTGCATGGGCACCTCGGAGTCTGGTTGGATGGGCATGGAGAGCAAGTGGAAATAGGTGAACTGTGATTAAAATCAACAGTTTGCCTGTTAGCTGTGCAGAACTTTAAGAGGGTGTCACTGGGGTTGTGTGAGTGGTGGAAGGAGGCAATGATGGCCCTGGGTGCTGGAGGGCAGGTGAACACTAGCCTGTGCCAGGGGGATGCCCAGGGATGGTTTGGTGGGAAGGGTTTCCCTGCCATCCCAGGCTGAGCTGGCAGAGCAGTCTGAGATGAGGTATTTCCCTTGATTAATTAAGGTAATGGTTATCTGAAAACAAAAATGGCACAGAAGAGGAGACGCATGCTCAGAATGCAAAATGTGATTTGTGAAAGGGGAAGTGCTGCTCGGCAGACAGCGGCAGGAGCCAGGCCAGGAGCAGGGCTGGGCAGGCAGCTCGCTCTGGGGCAGGCTCTGCAACTTCTTTAGCCAGACAGAAGTAGATGAAACCAGTGGGGTTTCTCACCAATAGTAGGGGGGGTGTTTCAAAGGTGGGCTTGTGGGCTTCTGGCCAAAGCCTGAGCGTTGCTGCCATGAGCCAGGGCAGCAGCACCCTGCTCTGGTCTGGAGGTTCCTGGCAGTTAATAACTGTTTGCAGGTTCACAGAACTTACCAACAGTTTTGCAAATGGATTGGTTTGTGTTGCCAGTTTTTCAGGAAACAACTTTCATGCTCCTGTGTGCTTTCTGAGCTGCCTTTCCCTGTGCCCACCACCACCCCAGGAGCCACAGTAGCACCTAAAATGTTGTCTCTGCTGGCAGTAGCTGTGGTTTGTTTGAGGCACCATTTCCTGGAAACCACAGGGCCAGATATTTCTTAGTTGAATAGTTTGATCATGTTTATCATGACTCTGGCAGCTTCCTGTGCAGGGAAAGGTGTGATCAGTAGTTACTGGTTTAAAAGATACACCCACCCCTTGCCTCCTGCCAATTGGCTGGGCAGGATGAAGTGGTTAGGATGTGCATTACTTATTCATACTGCTCTCCATCTGGATGAAGTGCATCAAACCTAAATGCTTGTTACTGAGCAAATTAATGTGGAGTCCACTCTGACTTCCAATGGTTATCAAAGTGATCCAGGACGAGGTGGAACATCACCACACTCCATTAGGAAGACTGGCATGTGCTGTCTTTAATGTATTTCCCAGGAACGTGTTAACCTCTGCTTGGTTTGGATTTATTCCAGATAAACACTTGCTGATCTGAAAAGCGAATTTCTGTTTGTGTTTTACTGATTTCTGTTTGTGGTACCAGTGTCTGCACCAGCACTGGGGCTAAATCCAGCTCACTGAGCTGCATCAGCAGCGGTTGTGGTGGCCCTGGGCAGTCTCAGTAGGCATTGGTGTGGTCCCTGCTCCATGGGAGGTGACAGATACACTGTCCCCAAGCAATGTACCCAGAGCAGCCAGCAAAGATGGGCCTCGTGGATCTGTAGAAGAGGTTACATCCCTGGGGTGAGGGTGTTAAAGGAGAAGAGCATTAAATAAACATACAGGATGGAGCTGACATCTTTTTAATCAGAGTAAAAAAGAGCCTCATGGGGACTGGGAGACTTCCAGGTCCAGAGTGGGAATGAGAAAGCAGCTCGTCCCCAGAGAAGGGCAGGAGGTATGAGTGGCTGCATGCAGTGGGAAGAGGAGGATTTCCCAGGCAGCTGGGGCACTTGGTGCTTTTGCTCATGCGTTGGTGGGGGCAGCTCCTCCAGGCAGCCACTGCGTGCTTTTTGTTTCTTTCTTTTTCCCATTCTTGTCTCATTTTGCTGTGCAATGGCAGGAGCTGGTGTTGTGACTTTGCTGAGTGCAGTGGGCTCAGCAGCTCTCCCCCACTGGAGCAGCCAGCAACAAGGTAAAGCATTCATGGTCACATCAGGGTGGGGGGAACCAAACCAAAATGCTGTTCAGGCTGTGTTTTTCCAGGCCCATCCCCTTGAGCACAGTGGGAACTGGATGCTTTGGCCTTGCATGTGTTGGCTACTATAAAGCATTTTAACTAGAACTGTATCTGATGGGCCTGGTCCAGCAGCAGAACTTGCTGCTGAGGCTTTTTGCTGAATTTTTGGTGTTGCTGGTGTCCCTTTCTCCAGGGGAGCAGCAGTGAGAGGATGAGGCCAGGGCACAGCTAGGTGAGGGGGGGTGAAGGGGGTTTCCCCTGGTTCTGCCCCAGCCCCTTGCCTACTCCATCCCACAGGGCTGCCTCTGGTTTGAACAGTTGAAAATGTCTGGTGGTAGGAAATCCTCTGTCTCCTCCACAGATAAGATCATTTGGATTCAGCCCAGATTCATGTGAGATCTGTGTCGGGAGGAGACAACTGCAAGGACACCGTTCTGTTTTCACCACAAGAGGAAAAAGGCTCCAAAAAGTCTTGGCACAGCCCGAGTATCATCTCCAGGCTCTCCCAGAGCTTCAGTGAGCATCTCTAGAGCTCCAGCCTGCACCCTGAGCAAGGAAGAACCCCACTGAAGGCAAAGCAGCTCATGTGTTCACAAGGTGGCTGCCACCAGCAACACCTGGCCCAAACATGGCTCTGCAGGATAGCCTGGCCTTAGGCAGAGCCAGCACAGGGAGGAGTGGCTGTGGGATTGAGGAGATGGGGGTTCAGTTCCTGAACTCCCTCACTGTGCCCTGAGGGGACCCTCTGGTTGCCACAGAAAGTGACAGGGAAAGGGGCCAGGCCTGGGTGCCATCAGGCACTGTGCAGCCATCTGGGGAGGGACAGAAAGGAAAGAGGGCCCTGGGGGTGCAGCTGCTGTGTGAGGTCCTCTGGACACTGAAGGATCATTCCTGTGTGATGGACCTTTGTGTGCAAACAGGAGAGACACAAGGATCTCTGTAGTGACAGAGGTTTAAGGGGGGGGCTGGAGGTGGCCGGGGTCTCCCCTGTGGGCCAGGACCTGCCAGTATCTCCTGTCACAGGCTGAGATCCCAGGCTCACCTGGGAGCAATTTACCAGCACCTCCTGAAATCGTTCCTCAGAGGGAGCCATCAGTTCAGCTGACACCTTGATGTAGTTTAAAGCAAACTGCAAACATGAAGATTTATTTTTGCCCACCAAGCAGGGTTATAAAACACACTGTGCAATACAGTGCAGCCTGGCAGGAAGCACCCTGAATCCCAGGAGTTGTGGCTTCAGCACACCAGGCCTTATGCCATCCTCAGCAGACCCCAGGATCTCCATCAAACGCCAGAAGTGTTTTGGAAGGGACAAGTTGGGGTGACAGACCCTGACCCAGCTGAGTCACTGACAGAGAGTTCTGCTGGTATTACAGGCTCTCTGTCCCATGGAGGAACTGGGAAGGGGGATATGGCCACATGCCTGTTTTCCAGGGGCTTAAATGGTGTTGATTTGGCCTCTGTGGGATAGGTGTTCTCAGCCAGAACTGCTTAGATCAAGGTAAGGAAGGGAACAGCCTAAACCTTGAGGAACTCTTGCTGTTGTGCTGTGGTAGCCAGGGCAGAAACCTTAAAATAAATTGAAAATACTTAGGTATTATAATAAAATGCAATAACAGGCAGTCTGAGGAGATGGAAGCTTTAATTAGTATTTAATATTGGATATAAAGACTGCTGAGCAAAAAGTTCTTGTTGTGGTGAAGTAAAGCCCCATTTCCTGCTCCACCTGCAGTGGGGATGGGACCAGGACTTCCAGCACAGGGAACGCTGGCATTTGGTAACCAGTGGAATGAGCTGCAGCCCAGATCTTCCAGCTGGACCAACCTGTCCCTGGCCGAGGTTTTGCCCAGAGGAGGGCACTGGGTCGCTCGGGTTTGCCTCTCCCCTTTTGCTGACACACAAGGACAAGAATAAGAAAACCGGGTTGACTCCAGCTCCAAAAGATGAAGCTGAAGATGGAAAACTGCTGATCACGAGCTGCTCCTAACTGTGAACGGCAGAGGCCAGGGTGGAAATTCGGTTTTTCCCTCCTGCCCAGTGCCCGCAGTGTCCCGGCGAGCACCAGGGGTGGCCAGGCAGTACCGGGGTGATGCTCCCAGGTGCTGTGTCCACCCGCCCAGGCATCGCCCCGAGGCAGGATCTGTGCCCAGCTGCTTTAGACAAGTAAGAACGTGGCTTCGGGGTGGCGGGGGAGGAAGCAGCGAGCGGAGGGGCCGTCAGTGGGGCGAGGAGGCGAGTTTGCGGACCAAAATGGCCACGCTCGGCTGCAGGCGTAGGCTTTGCCATGCGGCAAGGGTTAACCCCCCCCAAACGGCATGCTGGGAAAGGGGGCGGCAAAAGGCACCGGGAGTGGGGGGGGCTGGAGAGGCCAGGGCGGGCAGCGGTGGGCAGGAACGGGCAGCAACTGGCACCTCTACCCGGGTTGTCCCCGGCGCAGGGGAGAGCAGCGGGGAAAGCTGGAAAATGCCCTTTGTGTGAGGCTGGGCATGGTGATTTCAGCAGATGATAGGAGGGGGGTTGCCCTCCCCTTCCACTCTGGGCACTGAATTCCTGGGGCTCCACACGGGCATTTCTCCGTCTCCTGCTTCCCGAGGGGAGGATGCCTGTTCCCACCGTGATGCCATGGTGGGAAATGAACTCCGCGAGGCACTGCTTGTGGAGCTGCTCAGAGCTCCCAGGCACAGAGAGGAGAAAGAAAATATTCTGTATTTGGAGGGAGGGAAAGAAGAAAAAGAAAGGGGAAAAAAAAAAGCATCAGGTCCTTTTCAACATCAAAGATCAGCTTTGGATAGGGAAGGTTTTGCTCGGTGGCAGGGAGCCATCGGGGAATCCCACAGCACAGAATAAGTAGTAATTTTTATATATGCTATTAAGCGTTAATTTTCACATATATTAGTAATTCCAAATGGCTTGAAAAAAGGAAGGATGAAACGTTGTCCCTGGATGTACCATTTTTTCGCAGCGCGGTGCAGTCCAGGATGTCATTTTAACATCAGGACTGTATTTTACAGCCGCTGCCCTCTGTGCGCGCCGGGTCCAGCCCTGACACTGTCCTTCCTCTGCCCGTGCCCTTCTGGCACGTGAAGTCACCAGCAGCAGATAAAACAGGGAGAGACACTGTGGGCTGTGCGGAGAAGACGCTGCAGTGGTCAAACGCCGGAGGTGCCTTGCCTCACCCCGGCTGGCTGCTGGAATGATGCCTTATCTTGAGTTGAAGGGCTCAACCTGACCCTGAGCCATTTTTAACCCGAGGTAGAAAGAGCCCTCTCTGGGTGTCCTTCTTCCCTTTGAAAAATTCTCCACTCGCACCACGATATCTGCTCTCCTGACGTTTTTCATTTTTGTGCCTCTGCCACCTGAAGCAAACCCACACTTTTCCAGCGTTTGATGCTTCACTTCTTGAAGATGCTTTAACTCTCAGGACTCAGAAATAACTCCAAGCAAACGCAGTGCAGAGAGACCCAACCAGGAGACACCTAATCTCCTGTATCACATTTCCATAGTTCGTGCTGCAAGCAGCAATTTGTGGTTCAGCAGCAACGGCTGAGCCGAGAGGAGCATTATCACAGGAATTCCTTCCATCTCTCGCCTGAGTGTGTGACAAATAAGTCTTGTCCGTGGAGCTGCCTTTTCTGGGTTCGGACTAACAGGCTCAATTCTTTTTTTCTTTCCCTGGGAAGGCATTTTTACCTTGTGCACCTCCGTTTCCCCATAACTGGGATTTTGCAACACCCCGTGTGCTTGGAGACGGTAACGCCAAGGTGGGAGATGGCACCCAGAGGCCAGGAATGAAAGTCCCCGGGAGGACGTGGGCTGTTGAGGGCGTCCAGCCGAGGTGCTCCGTGCGAGCAGGCTCCCTAAAGGAACGGGGAAAGGGACTGGAAACGGAACCGAAATTCTGGGATTGCGTCCCGGGAGATGCCGAATCACAAAAGGGGATGGGACAACCAGCCCGGCAGCCTTTTGGTGCGGGGCTGGGGACATGGGTACAGGGGCAGAGGCAGGGACAGGGACAGTAGTGCCAACGAGGAGAATGCCGGGTGTTGGCAGGGAAAATTCGAGGCAGAGCAGGCTGGCGGTACTGCCTCGGTGTGTGGCACTGGTGAGCCCGCTCTCACGTGTAAGAGTCTCCGGTAGCTCAAAGAGACACTGAAATATCGGAGAGGAGTCGGGGAAGAGGCAGAGGGATGATTCCGCGAGGGCGTGGGGAGCCCGGGAAGCCGCAGGTGGTGGGGGGCTGCCCGGGGTGTCAACAGGAAGGTAAAAGACGTTTTGATCAGACCGTTAAACCTCTACACAGGGAAGAAATTCGGGGGCTCGGCTGAGCTTTAATCTAGTAAATGAAGACTCAACAGGATCCAGTGGCTGGTGTCCGCACCAGCAGCAGCTGTAACGCGGTGCCATTTCCACCGCATCAGGAAAAAAAATCCAGGTGGGAGGATAAAAATCGGGGCTGCTCGGCATCGCCTTGAGATCTGCTGCCAGTCAGCCCCGGGGGTGTAACCCGCATCCTGCGGGATAGGGACGGGCAGCGGGAGATTACACTGCCCTGCCCTGATCCTAAAACACCCCCTCTCCCTGCAGCACGGTATTTTATGCACCCCTGTGCCCCCCCTTGCCCTGCTGGGTCTGTATCGTTATCAGCTCTGACTTTTGTGAGATTCTTCTCTGCAGGACACGCAGCGGGACAGGGGGAAGGGAACAGGGGGGAAGCATCGGCTCAGACGACTGCGAAAGTGGGGGGCTCGGAGGTAGACGTGGAGAGGGGGGAATTACCCCCAGGAGAACCTGGCGTGGAGCAGGTCAGACACCGGGGACCCGGTAGCGGTCGATACAGCACCGGGGGCTTCGCAGCGGTCCCGGTGTCAGGGGAAAAGAAGCCACAGGACCATTGTGGCTATTGGCGTGGCCCGTGGGCGTCCAGTGTCGACAGCAAGATGAGACCTTCTCCTCGGCAAACACACGGCGGGCGGGAGATCCCGGGGCCACCGGCCGGCTGCGTCCCGCCGCGGGAGGAGACATCCCGCCGGTGTCCTGGCAAGAGCGGGGGGAAAACGAAACGGGGACGAGAAAGTGGGGGAGAAGCGGAGCACGGCGCTCTTAAGACGGGGGGCAGCCCGGCGGGGCAGGGGATGCCCGGCCCGGTTCAGCCCGGCCCGGATCGGTGCTCACACCCGCATTGCAGCAATGTCGGGTCGGCGGAGCGCTGTCGGGCCGGCGGGCTCGGCTCTCGGCGACGCGCTGCATTGCAGCACTGCAGGAGCTCCCTCCTTCTCCGCTCCCTTCTCCTTCCGCCGCCGCTCGGCTCCGGAGAACCGGACCGGACCGGAGCCCCTCCGTGCTCCGCTCCCGCTAGCACGAGGATTCGTCGCCCGCTGCCACGCTCCCGTGTCCCGTGTCCAGCCAAGCCTCCCCCCTCAGCCTGGGACCACAGCCGTGGGGCGCGGGACACTCTCCCTCTCCCCACCGTGTCCCCTGGTTGGTGTCTGTCGCCAACGTTCATTAACGCCCGCGCAGGTGGAGGGACCGGCCAGCCCACCCCGTCGGGGCAGCCGCCATCCCGCCCTCCC
>JAAWXA010000030.1:533855-558216 GCA_038090715.1 Florisuga fusca | reverse complement strand
GGGAGACAGACCCAGGTGGTGTTCGGGGCTGGGGAGGGGTGTCGGACTCCCAGAGCAGTGACTACACCAGGCTGAAAAGTTTAAAAAAATATTTATTGATATCCTAAAAAAGAATAATGGAAAAGTTATATAAAGCAGAACACCCACCCGACGTAACCATCTCCTAGAGTCTTCCTGCAAATAAATTAAAAGCAGCCCAGAGGGGGGGGCTCAGCACTAGCATTAGTGTCCAGGAGCACTAGAAAACACCCGGCGAGGTGCCGGAGGGTGCTGGGGGCCCCGGCAGCGGGGACTGTGGCCGGGAGCTTGTCCTGCTCGACAAAACCCTTGTGCTTTCCCAGGGTTGAACAAATCTCCAACTTTTGTTCTCTCAAAATAAAAGCAAAAAACCGGCTGTAGTTTAAAGCAATTATAAGTGTCATACAGGAACGGTTTGGCTCTCTCTTTAATTAAAACATACAAATCAGACCGGTGACTGGCAAAAGTTACAAGAACAATTGTTTGCTTTCACCCATCTCTCAGTTTCTTTCAGTAAAAAAACCTCTCTGGCTCCAGAGCCCTTCACCCAGCACAGAAACAACACGAACTGAAGCTCCTGAACCATCCCCAGCCCTCCACGAACTCCAGGGTTTTTTTGGTACAAAATATATATAAAAATAGACTAAGTTTCTCGTGAAGATGGCTGAATTGGCCACCTCTTCCAGTCCAATGGAAAACAACAAGTCTGCTTAACCAGATTATGCCTGGAGAAAATATCCATTCAAAATACAAATACTGCAGGACTTTCCACATCGGAAAGCCCTTAGAAAATGGTAAGTGACAAACGTTTAATTGGCTGTTTGACACATGGCTGAACACCCTGACCCATAGCAGCAAACTTAAAAAAAAAAGAAAAAGTAGACCTTGAATTCTAATCGTACTGATGGGTAAGCAGGGTCTGTGCCCACTTTCATCCCCCATCCACAAAAGATTACAGTAAATCACTCACATAATGTGCCTTTCAGAGGCAAAGCCCAACAGGAGCCCTCTGCTCCAACATGATCCAGAAACGTGGGGTGGGGGAATGGGCTGGGAAAGAAGCAGGAGGATCTGAAGGTCAGTAAAATTTCTGGATTATTATCTTCACCATCCTTAGACCTTTGGAATCGGACCAGCTGGTGAGCAAAAGGCACAAGAGCAAAGTGGTGAGAGCAGGGTCCAGCTGCTACCGGGAGGGGATGCACCCAGGAAGAGTGGGCCATGGAGGAAAGGCATCACTGATGGGATACGTCTTCCCCTGGGGACAAGTTGAGACCCAGCGATCTTTCACCTGGCCAGGAGCAAGAGCAAGCCCCCACCATGAAGAAATACGTGAGTTTCAACAGGACCCTGGATGGAGCAGCAGTCTTGGAGCCAGTGCACAGCAAGCTCAGCACCCACCATCAGAAAACACAGCACCCGTGGTCACATCTTGTCTCCTGCACCCTCTGTGAATGCTTGGTGCCCAACATCTTCTTGGAGCATCCTCAGATGCTTTTTCCACCTCACAGATACCACCCCCACATCCTATTGCTCCAAGCACGAGCATCCCTGCTGGGCTGGTTCTGGTGGGCATCCTTCAGCGCTGTGCCAGGGTTCTCTTTGACAGCTGAGTGTCCTGCTGGGGAACAGAAGACCTCTCTCCCTGTCACTGTCATGGCTGTCCCTGGGACCCTGGGACCACCCAGCTTGCATAGGCACAAACCTGTTGTGGGACCGATGTCGCAGACAAAGCTGAGATAAGGACGGCCCGGAAGGCACATTGTCATTCAGTCTGGAGTTGCAAAGGCCAAGTAGCAAACATTTGGTGTGGGAAAAAGCACTACCCCAGTGCTCCTGGATTCCTTGGTTCTTCTCCCTAAACACCCGTATCCCCAGCACAAATGCACACCTAGCAGAGACCATGGCTGGAGCATTTGCTTCTGTGGACAAAGGCTAAGGCTTCCTCAGACTGCTCAGAGCAACGCTGGCTCATTTGGCAAAGTTCAAGACTAGAAGGTAAACAGCACAGACTGTGACGTTTTGGCATCATGGAGCTCCAGAGAATCTCTCCTTGGGAACCTCCTCCATGGACAACACTCCCTCCCCTCCCCTCAGCCCTTTGCCTGGCAGAACGATGCAGCAGAACAGGGCTGTCCCAGCCCTCAGCAAAGCCCCTGCCCTGGGCTGCTTGCCACCGTGCCCAGGTGACACCCAAGGCTGCCTGGCTGCACCTGGGCAGAGCTGGAGCTCTAAGAAACCTGCACAGGTCCTCCTGCAAGATGTGGATGTGGTTCCACTCACCCTGGCTTGCTATCAGCTCACGCAGCATGCCAAGCTCAGCTCCAGAACAACAAACCCCAAGCCATGGCCCAGAGGACAGCTGGGGTCAAATGCCAAGGCTATGGGAGAGCTTCTCTGGAGAGCAGGAGCCTCTGGTTGAGGCTGCAGCCACCACTTGAGAACAACCACAGTCCTTGGCCACCCAAGCAGCACATGCAGCTGGTGCTGGCTTTGCATTTCCCCTGAGAATCATGGGCTGGTGCCTCGAGGGGCTCAGCAGTACTTGTGCCCCAAGTTTGGTCCATTAATCTTTGCACTGCTGTGTGTGATGACACTGTGAGTGCCCCTGCCTGTGGCAAAGTGAGATGCTCATCCTGGTGCCAGGGTGACCCCTGAAGCTGTGCCTGTTCACACACAAAGCCAGGAGCTCCCCTGGGGATGGGCAGGACAGCCCTTTGGGACACTCCGAACCACACACTGAGACCTGCCACACTGCTTTCCATCTCCTCTGAGGAAGGGGTTCAGCACTGACAGAACTAAAATGACCTTGAAAGCTACTAAACTCTGCCTGAACTACTGCTGCTAATTTTGGCAGGGAAAAGACCTCTGTAAAAAAGCCATTTGCAATTACAAGCCAAAATGAACACCAGCTGCTGCCCCAGGATGGCTGGATGAAGGCAAGCGGCTGCCACCAACCCCCTCGCTCCTTGGAGAACCAGAGGTGTGAGGCACCTGCTGCCTGGTCCTGCTCTCCTTCCCATTCCCACTGTTCCAGACCATCCATGCAAATGTCCTCAAGCAGCTTCTGAGCCCTCCAGCTGCAGACACCCATGGATGCTCAGCATGAGTCAAGCCCAGGGAGGGTTGGCTCACCCCTGGCTCTGCCCAGGTCCTGCTTTTTTTACCTGGACTCCAGCACTGATCTGGCAGATGCTGGGTGGTCCCAGTCCCAACCCACCTGCTGTGGGAAGGGTTCATGTGTTTGGCAAGACTTAAAAATATACTCCCCAGCTGGGTCCCAATGAACAACTGGAGCCTGTGGAAGAGGAAGAGGCTGGTGATGCCAGGACAAGGCAGAGGTTCCCCAGGCTGCATGGCGATTTGGGCTTTGCTTTCCTCCAAAGATCAAGTCATTGTGAAGAAGCCAGTGGCTCCTGCTGACTCCCAGCCTTGGCAAAGCTCTCCTCTCTGGGTGGCAAGGAGACGCCTGCTGCTAACTGCCCCCTGCTCTGAAAGAGGGACCTTTGAAGCCCATATCACCAATAGCATTTGGGGTTCAGTCTGCTCTAGACTGGGTTTGTTCCCCTCCCTTAAAAAAAAAAAAAAGAAGAAAAAAAAAGGATTTTTCCTTAATAAAAAATGTAAACAATATTTCCCTATCATCTGGAAACCACAACAAAAATGTCATGGACTTCACCATCATTGGAAGTGACCTCGCCCAGGGGGGGTGGCTGGGCTGAGCATACCCTGAAAGCCCCCATGTGCAGCCACCCCAAACCCCCAAGGACTGGGTGTGGTGGCGGTCGCATTTGGATTGGTTTGTGACTCCCAATGGCTCACAGATGGATTGACAGGGAGCCCAGAGGAAAGAAAAGGATCTGCTTTCCCTCTCCTGAGGATAAGCCTGGCCCATGGCAGCTCCACAGCCTCTCCCTGCTGCCAGAGAGCCACAGACCTCGTCATCTGCCATTTCAAGCTGTAAAGCAAAGAAACCCATGTACAGTGAAGCCTGGCTCAAAACTTGCCAGCCTGTCACCCCCGGCAGCACCAGGTGTCCCTGTGCCCAGAGAATGACATCTGCCACTTCCACCTGGGACAGCAGCTCCGGAGAAGGTGGAGAGAAGCCAGGTGGGATCCATGGGCCCGCTGGCAGTTCCGAGCAGGTTTCACTGTGGCTTTCTCAGACCTCCCTGGACACAAGTCCCAGCAGGTCTCATGAGGTCTCTGAGTTCACTTGAAGAAAGAAAAACCTGATGGAAGAGCTGGGCAAAGCTGAGGGAGAAGATGAAGGACCCTCTCCCTGCTCTCATGCTCCTGGGCTCAGTATTGCCGTAGGTTGAAAAACCCCACGCTGGTGGGGGACTCCTTGACCGTCACAGTGATCAGGTTAGCGGTGACATCAGTGACAAAGACGTGCTCAATCAGGCTGCGGGTGGGTTTCCAGTCCTGGCTGGTCTGGATAGAGACAGACATGTTCTGACCCACGCCTGGGAAGGATGCCGAATCCCGGTCCGAATCCGAGCTGGTCTCCTCGCCTGTGCTCATTTCGGAAAGTGTGGCCGGCTTGCGGCTCTCCGCGGCTGCGTGCCCCTCCTGCGTGCTGGTTTTGGCCAAGTCCCTGTCCCTTGCTCGGTGCTTCTCACTCTTGCTGCCATCCCCCCCCGAGAGAGTACCAGTGCCAGCAGTGTTCACCCCGGCACCCGCCGCGCTGCCCTTCCCGCCGGGGGCTGTGCCACCCCCTTTGGCCAGGGTGCTGCAGAGGTGGCGAGGGAGGCTGCTCCCGCCGGCCCCGCTCGGCCCATTTTTGACACTCTGCAAGTTCAGGGCTTGGAGGTTCAGCTCCTGGCTGGAGGCTGGCTGGTTGCTGGCCCCAGACGAGCTTGCTGGTGTCTTGCTGCCATTGTGCATCATTTGGCCTCCTGCAGGAAACCCTGATTTCTGGTCCCCTCCGGCACCGTTGCCAGGAGCCTTGGCAGCCTTGTGTCCCGGCATGCTCAGCCCGAGCTCCCCAGATCCTTTCTGGTTCCTCATTTTTAAGTCCAACCCTAAGCTGCTCTTGCCGGATGCCTGGGCCTTCAGTGCCAGCCTGCTCAGGGGCGAGGTCTCCGCCGAGTTCTGGCTTTGTGACATCCTGTTCATGTAGTGCACGATGGAGCTCTGCCAGCTGATGGCCCGGCTGGGGCTGGTCGAACCACTTTTCATCATGTTGGGCAGGTTCTCTGCAGCTGAACCCCCTGTGCTGAGCCCAGCTAAGGCTCCTGGTGGGTCCTTCAGCAAGGCCATACCTGAGCTCTGTGTGCTGTGCTGGGGCTGCAGCTTTCCCAGCAGCTTGCTGCTGCCACCAACCTCTTTCCGGGATGTTTTCAGCACCTTTGTCAGGGTCACTGTCCTTCGAGCTGCTTTCTGCTCTGGGGGAAGAGGTTTTCGCCCACGCTTCTTCCTGGAAGCATCTTTCATGTCAGGCTTCGCCACCAAGATCTGAGCTTTTTTCTGGGGTACTGGGTGAGTCTCTCTGCTGCGGGGACCTCTCTTTGCTTCCAGGTCACTCTCGTCCTCTTCATCAGAGGAGGAGGAAGAGGAGGATGTGGAGGAGGAAGAGCTACTTGACTTAGTTTTTGCAGGCATCTCTGGTTCCTGTGAAGCAATGGAGAGAGGCAGGGAAAGAGTTAACACAGGTCACCAAAGAATGATTCTGGCCACTGCGAATCCTTCAGTGTTGCTTGGCTAAGTGCCTCAGACACAAGCAGGCTCATTCTCCTCTCCACTTTAGTTCATCTGCTCATCCTCTGCCATAAAATGAGTTAAGGAGTATACAGCACAAAACCAACCAGGCTTGAATGGCAGGCAGGACCCTGGTGCTAGGGAACTGTTTTCTCCTGCTAAAAGCAGTGATGAAGAGATGTCCTCCCCACCAACCCAACCACCACCACAATGTTCAAAGCCCCTAACATGGGGTCTGCAGCATCACTGTGTCCTTGCCATCCTCTGGAGGGTGAGCACCCACTGTACCCCACTGGCAGACAGAAGCTGACTGCTGCCTTCCACAGCCAGAGCCTCTCCAGAGCTGTCACAGTTGTGGATTTCCAGCACCATGACTTACCACATGTTTCCTGGGCCTGCCCCTGGGCCGCTTCCCCTTCTTCCGATTCTGCACTTCTTTTTCATGTTCCCTGAAAAAGCAACAAGTAGGACAGTGTTTTCAGGGAAGCAAGAAACACCCATGATCATCCTGGTTCCTCCCTTTCTTCTGCCATTAATTGCTTGGGATGTTGTTATCTCTGAGCATCAGCTGGGATGTGTCCTTAGCCCTTACTGACGTGTGACAATCTTATAGGATCTGAGCACATCACTTACTTGAACCCATGCTGAAAAGCCCCAAGAACTGTACAGAAACCCAGAACATGATGCTTTTCAACCTTCCCCATGTGGCACCTGGACTGTTTGCCCTGCAGGACTGGCCACAGGTCACTGGAAGACTTGGGCCATGGAGGCAATGCAAGAGAAAAGAACTACAGAGTGAGGAAAAGGTTAGAAAAATTGTGGGCTGAGACCAAGGACAGCTGTCTGGAGGTCGGGGTGGTCAGCAGCAGGCATCTGCCCTGGTTTACTGGAGCAGATGGGAAAGGAAAGATAGTTCTCTCCTTTACTGGGCTCATTTCATGTCTTCTGCATCTCCTGGTGTGGACGTGGTGGCCCAGGCCAGTGGCCACACAGAGTCCAAGGTGAGTGTTTTCAGGTCACCATACTATTCTGTGTTTCTTTGTTTAAAAAGGAGCATTAAGCTGTAGTACACACAGCTAATTAAACACCCCACTGCCTGCGCTAGCCACTGGACTCCATTCCTAAAAAAAAAAAAATGGATCCAGAAACAAGTTATAATTAATTCCTACCATAAACTTCAATAATTTTTATTAATATGGAGCCAAAATACTTGGCAGTGCTATGCTTACTGTAGCCAGCTGGCTACTTTTTCACCTCCATGTGTGGTTCCTGGTGTACAATAGCTGTGGAACAATCGCCGTGCTCCACTCGGCTCCGGGCAGCAGCCCCGACATTGGACACCATTTTATCCCACCCATTACCTCCTCACCCTCTCGTAGCTGTGCCCTCCCAGTGTACATTCTGGGGCCTTACAAGATCACTGTTGCTATAGTCCCAGGTGCAGCCTCCCCTCTGGGACCTGCATTCCCCCCCAAGCACAGCAAGAGCCCAACTAGGGGACAGCTGACGAGAGCCAAATCACTGGTGTGGAACCGGAGCCAAACCGGATTGTGGACTGGGCCATGAACCCTCCATGTTTACCCAGCCCGGAGAGAAACGTGTCCAAGGTGGATGGACCCGGTCTGGGATTTCAGAAGGTGAACAAAAGGTCTGGGCCATAAAAGGCACGGCCACCTTTAGCCTGTTGTTTCCACAACTTCCCCCGCACGCGCAGCCAATTAGAAGTTAATTGACTTTGTTGTTCGCTAAGAAATATTTATCGTTTGCTCACTTCTTTTGGAAAGCGAGGAGGAGTCGTGGATCAAGGATGTTCTCCTCGGGCTCCCAGCTGTTGTGCCTGCAACAGAAGACACGGACTGGGCGAGAGCGGGGGGCTGGTGCTCCCCACCGCCCCCGGTACCGGGGAGTTCATCCCAAACCAAACGGGTCCCTCGCGGGCAGGCGGCGCTGGACCAGCGGAGACCGGGGCATCCCTGCACCGGGGGCCGGTACCCCTGGCGAAGCGGGTAGCGGAGAACGGGCCGGGGGAGGGAGCAGATAGGGGAAGGGGCGGCCACGCCGCCGCGGAATGCTCCCGGGGAAGCTCCGGTTTCATCGGGGGGCGCGGGGCCGGTGCCTGCCCGCCGGGGGGTGTCTAGGGTCTAGGTTCCCGGTCTAGGGGGAGTGGGGGAGCGAAGCCCCACGCGGCAGCGAGGAGGGCCGGGCCGCGGCCGCGCTTATTTGTAAACAAAAGGAGCGGCGCGACCCGAACAAAAGCGACCGGGCGGGCGGTACCCCCGCGGCCGCGCACCGTTCCGCGCACCGCACCGCGCACCGCATCCCGCAGCCCCGCTCACTTGGAGGACCAGCCTCGCCACTTGACCANCCCGGCCCGGGGCTTTGTTCCCCTGGGCGCGGCGGGGGCGGCATCACGGCGAGGGGGTTCGGCAGCGCGGAGCATGGGGGGGTATCCCCTGCCCGGTCTTGTCTGCAGAGATCCGGTTCCCGGCTGCAAAGCCGAGGTCCCTCCCGCGGACAAAGCAGCGGGGAGGGCGCGGGCCGGGGGCAGGTCCCGTGCAGCCCCCCAGCCCCTGCCGGGTCGGGCTTCACTTGCGTGGCTCTGCCATGGTTGGTTTTAGTGGAATAAAGCGAATTTCCTGGGAGGGCGTCGGCGGTGGCCGCAACCATCGCGCGGTGTCTGTTCGCAGGCTGGGAGCCAGGTACGGCCTGGCCCAAAACCCTTTCCTCGCCACCGGGCCGTGCTACCGAACGGTTTGGCTAACGAACGAGGTGCGGTACCGGCCACGCCGCGGTCCGGCCCACGCCGCGGCACCGCACGGCATCGGGGCGTGCAAAGCGGCGTGAGGAGCTACTCCACGGCGGTTGTGCGCGGTGGGCGTGGAGCAATGAAATATGGTGCTTTACAGGCATGGAAGAAGATGAGTCAGCACCTCAGGGAGTTCACAACCGCGGGCCCGGAGCCTGCGATTAACTGTGCGGGAGCCAGAGGGAAATGAATTTCCGTAGCCCCGCAGAGCGCGGGGAGTGAGCGGGACCAGGACGGGCCATGGGGGGTCCTGCGCACGGGGCCTGGCGCCAGCCCCGGGCTTTGCCGTCTCCGGTAAGCGATGCTGGGTTTGCAAAAGCGTTTTGAGCTCCAGACTGGCGCGTTGGGCTGTCCCCGCTGCAGGCGATGACCTGGCTGCTGGGGAGCCCCTGCATGATGGAAGGTGGAGACAGCCACTTGGTTAGCAGAGCGGGACTGGCTTGGGGTCGGTAGGACAGCGGCTGTGTCTGGGGTGTTGGGTTCATACCGGTAATCGTCCTTGGTTGAGTGCTATCACGTCTGATTGTTTTCTTTTTACAATTTCTGTGGTTGTTCACTGGCCAGAAGAACTGTTTAGAAGGGTTTTGCTTTGGTTTTGGTTTTTGTGTTGGTGGCTTTTTTTTTTTTTTTACACAGGACTGTATCCCAGCACCGCACTTTTTTTCCTTTCTTTAGAGTTAATTTACCGTTCTTCAGCCCTGCTCTTTGTGTGCAGCACGTCCTAAATTTTAGTAAAAAAAAAAAAAAAAAAAAAACAAAAAACAAAAACAAAAGAAACCCAAACCAGAAACCCACCGGTGTGCCGCTCTCCATCTCCACGCACAGGGATCGACTGTGCCTGGGGCTCTGCCGGCCACCGGGATCCGACTCCCCGGCACCGGGAGACCGACACCCCAGGGAAAGGAGCCCAGACTCGGGGAAGGTGCTGGGGTTCTTGGGGTCCTCGCGAGGAGGCAGGGTCAGGATTGCCACTCTCTGCCCTCCTGGAACGAAGGAGGAGAGGACGGGGGCAGTGGGGTGCTCTGTTCCCTGCTTGCCGAGCTGGGAGACACCGGGATACGAAGCCGGAGCAGCCCTCGGCATTCGGGTCTCCGTGGGGATGATGTGTGCAGCGTTTGGGAGCCTGGCGCCTGTGGCTTTGTCCCTGAGCCCTGGTGGCCAGCCCCGAGAAATTGAAATGTCCCACGTTTTCTTATCTCTGTGCAGCCCCAGGGCTGCCTGCGTTTCTGCTTCTCTTGCCTCCGTCTCAATGGGGAGCTGAGTCCCCTTCGCTTGTTGAGAGGAGAAAGGGCTCCCTGGACATGGCATATCAGACTCCCAGAGGTTTAAATCCTGGTCTGTAGAAGGTTCCGTGCTTTCTGCCAGTTTGCCCCAGTTTGGAGCTGCAGGTTGTTTTGTGTAGTTTGTGTGATGGCCAGGGCAGGGCGGGTGTTTCCAGGAGCACAGAGCACACCCCCTGGCTGCCCCCTGCTCTGGGCTGGCAGCTTTCTCAGGCTGATTGCAGGCTGCCCACTATTTGATGCCATTAAATGAAAAATCTTACTTCTTTCTTTTTTTTTTTTTTTTTTTTTTTTTTTTTTTTTTTTTTTTTTTTTTTTCTTCTCAGAAAAGGGAAGAAAACAAATTAGCAGTAAAAACGTCTGAACTTGTGGCTTTGAAGATTTGCAACAACAAGAAGTGAATAATTTTTTAAAAAATCCTATATTCGTTTATATGTTAAAATCTTGTGAGTTTTTTACGTTTTAAGTAGGAGCGTTTTTTTCTTGGTCTGAGAAATAGCAAAATTAGCATTCTGGAAGTGTAGCTGCCTGCCACTTCCCAGTGCTGGGGGTGCTGGCCCAGCTTTGTCCAGTTTTTCCTTTGGCATTTCAGGATGTTTTAGTGATGGAGGGGAAGAAAAAAAAAGAAGAAAACCCCTGCTCGCGGGTGCCTTTTAGCCTTGCCCTGCTGCTGCTGCCCCCAGCTCCCCCAGGAAAGGCAGGGATGGTGAGAGCAAGGAGGGCTGCCGTTGTGAAGAGAAAATCTGGGAGGTGTCAGGTCCTGAATGTTCCTTTTCTGCTGAGTCGGCCGGTGGGGGCGGGACGACTGTCTGAGGGACAGCGATTCCCTGGGCTGAGCTGCAGAGGCTGGAGGGGATGCTCACCCACTGCTGCAAAAGCTGCATCTCCCTTTGGGGCTGGATTCAGCATTCCCTATCCCGTGACTGAGACTTCACCTTTTCGGAGGAACTTGGGAACTTGCAGTAAATGTTTTGGCTGCCACATTCCCCAGCTCCAGCCGGGCTAAGTGACAACGAACTCAGCAGCCCCTGAGAAAGCCTTTGGCATCTAAAAATGAGGCTCTGACTCCTGAACTAATCTGCTGGGACATAATTTTGTAGCTCTTCCCAACTATGTCAGACATCCCAGGAATGCTGTTGTATCGGTAGTGGGGGGCTGTCAGGCTGTGGGTTTGCTGTCAGAGGAAGGTGCCCACCCCAAGACTAGACCTTTCCCGATGACATCCGTGGCACTTCTGGTGGGTCCAAGGATCTGGAGCTGGCACATGAGCAGGGCTGCAGGTGTGAGTGTGGCAGGGCTGAGCCCGTCCTGCCGGGCTGGGTACCAGTGATGATGGATGTTGTTGCTCCCGACGGTTCTGCAAAGCAAAGACCCCGGATGGGGGGGGCACAAGGTGGGGGTAAGGGCTGTAGATGTTCTACAGGGAGCCTGGTCCCTGTCATTGTGCCTGGACCCAGCACTGTCAGGGTGCCCTGCGCTTCCCCCGGAGCTGTGGGCTCGGATGTCTCCTGGCTGGGGTGTTCCTGAGGGGGTGTCAAGCCCGTGTAATATTCCTGACTTCAAAGGATGAGGCTGGGGCCAGGCTGGGGAGCGGCTGGGCCACGGGAGCCATGTTTGTTGTGGGCAAATGGTGGTTGTTTTCCCAAGGCATCAGCCAATTGAAGCGCAGAGATCTGCATATCATTTGGGCAGCGCAGCCGAGTGCGGTGGGGTATGCAGCTGTGCGTCTTGCGGGGTGGGGTGGTCAGCGAGCACCTCGTGTCCGGGGCCCTGTGGCCGTGTGCGGGAATTGTAGGAACACGTGTCATCTCCCCAGAGCGGGAACTTGAAGAGGCAGCGGTTTTCCTGCGGACTGTGTGTATGCCATAAATAAATACGTGTATGTATATGTTTGTTGTGCTGCTACCATCTTGGAGCGGTGGGGACCCCTGGGTAGCAAGCGTCTTTCTAGTGCAGGAGAAAGAAAGGGAAGCAAATGGTGTGGAAATGCATAGCAAATTGGGATGCAATACCCAGCGGGGCCCTGCCTGCTGTGTGACCCCCAGCCCGGGAGGGGGGCGNNNNGGGGGGCGGGGGGGATGAATTAGTGGGGCTGGGAGGGGCGGCGGGAAGAGATGCAGCACGGGCAGAGCAGGGAGCTGGGCTGAGCGCGGGGAAGCTGCTGCAGCCACCAGTACGAACCAGTGCCAGGTTTTCTGGCAAGGCCACGCAGGGCTTTGTCTGTCGGGAGAACGTCTGCTGGAAACATCGCGTGGGGAAAGTGGACGAGGTGCGAGCTGCAGCGGGAGGGGCTGGGAAAGGCTTGAAGAAAGACAACATTTGTCAGTGTCTTCTGGATTCTGGGGTTTGTCGGGGGAAAGGCTGGTCTGGATCCTGTCTAGGGGACAGTGGCTGGTTCGGACTGTCACTGATGTGCATGTCTGTGGGGTTAAACCTTCTCACACCCACGGGAGGTGGGAGGGCTGAGCGAGAATCTGCCTCACCCCAGAGCTTTGAAGCATCCCTCATTGCGGGGTTGTGTTAGAGGGGAGGAAAGGACTGGAAGGTTTAAGTGAGTGTGTGACATGGATCTCCAGGGCATCATCTCCTGGCGCAACCCCGCGTGTCCGGGTGCAGCCGGAGCTGCGATGGGTGCTGGGTGCTGGGCAGCGCTCTGGCCTCGGCGACCTTCAGAGGTGGGTCCCAGGCTCACACCTCACTGGTACCGGGTTCCCCGGGGGGGGCACCGGATGGTGAGCGCGGCTCGGGAGCCACCGCTCGCCGGCTACCGGTACTGCTCCGTGACACCGGGACTACGGGACAGGCGGCGAGGGCTGGGACAGGAGCAAGGGCCAGTTTGTGGGTGTCCGGGGAGAGGGGATGAGGGGGAGGATGGAGAAGCAGGACCAGGGAGGGGGTTCCTCCCGGTTCCCGCGGTACTCAGCCTGACTTCAGAGGATGTTCTGTGATGTGAGTACTGTGTGACTGAAGAAGCACAGTGCTGAGTACTTTCTTTTTTTCTGGTCCCCCCCTCTCCCTCGAAGTGAAAAGAGCTGCTCCAGGGCATACCTAACGACACATGGTCTGATTTCAGGGGCAATGGAAATCTCCCTAGCAGGGCTCAGCCTTCAGCCAGAGCGGTATTTCCCTCCTCTGATTAAGCCCCATCTCCCTAACACGCTGTCTATGGGATCAGGGGCTGAATTAATATCCTTTGACATCTGAGGCAAAAGTCAGTCGTTAGGTAAGGATTCACAGCAGGAGGTTGCTCACTAGAAACTCCACGTAGTTTGGGAACCAAGCTGGGTCCAGCCCTACAAGCATCCTGCTCTGTACCGGCCGCGGGGGACACCCGATAGTGGGCTGTGAGCTCAGTGTGACCACCGGGGGTTCAGACAGAGCAGCCCCCCAGCCAAGCCGGATGCCTCTGGCTGTAAAACAAGCGCAGGGCTGCTGTCCTGCACGAGGAGTCACAAGGTCGCCAGCAGGCTCCCTGGAAAAAGCCGCTATCCTGTAATTATTATTAATAATATTATTACTGTTAGTGTTTGCAGCGCTGGCTCGTGGCTCCCCTTTCGGAGCCTCCCTGTTGTTTGCTACCGGTCTGACCCCCACCCCCGGCAGGGTTTCAAGCCAAAACATTTTCTTCCTGTTTTCCCGAGCGGGGCGTGTGCGTCTCTTGTTTCATCTCGTTGGGTGATGCGGCGAAGGCAGAACCGAGTCTCTATGGCAACAGATATTTATTGAGCCCCTGAGATGAGGCACAGGGTTGGGGAGAAGCACTTCAGCATCTGGGATGGGGCTGGGGCAGCAGCCCCACTAACGCTAGGGATGCGGGGGGTCCTGCTCTCTGTCCCCTAAGCCCCGGCTGGGCTGAGGGGTCCTGAGCTTAGTCCTACAGAGAGAAGTTTGGCTTTGTTTGAGGGCCTTGCACACCCAACCCCGCTGCTTGGGGTGCTCAGGCTCTGCTGAACCCCGCGGGGGCAACGTGCAGCTCCAGAGCCGGACAAAACATGGAGGGACCAAACAAGGCATGTGCCTGCCCTTCCAGGGGGGTCCTGGACCTTTTTGGGGTCACTTACCTGGCAGGGGGTGGGTTAGTGGATTCCTCCCCAGAAGCTCAGCACCAGAGCAATTCCCAGCACCACCGACAGCTTCCTGGCAGGGGGGAGAGGAGCGCTCGAACCTGCAATGCCGAGAGGGAGAGTTCGGTGTTGGGGGGGGGGGAATGGACCCTGCCCGGGAGGCCCGCAGCCCCTTCCTCNAAACCCATGCTGCGGGAATCCCGAGCAGACTCGGCGACGGTGCCCCCTCCCGGTGCTCCCTCCCGGTGCTCCCTCCCGGTGCTCCCTCCCGGTGCCCTCTCCCGGTGCCTTCTCCCGGTGCCCGCAGACTCACGCAGCATGGGTTTCATGACCTCCAGGGAGCCGTCGTGGGGCTCGGGGATGATGCCCAGCAGCTCGCAGAGGAGGGCGTAGACATTGATGCTTTCGAAGGGCTCGACCAGCAGCCCCTGCTCGAAGGCCGGCCCCACGGCACGGAAGATGGTTTTCATGTTCATGTTCTCGTTGTCAAAGCCGTGTTCCCCTTTGTTGAACTGGACCTTGTATCTCTGAAAGGGACAGAAGGTGTGAGTGCCCAAACCCTTCAGTCCCCCCAGCACAGCCTTGGGGAGGTGGTGGGCATGGAAGCTGCAGCACTGCTTGGGTGCCTCCAGCTCTCTTGCAGGGGGCTCCCACAGCCATCCTTTGCTGCCCCAGTGGTCAGCGGTCTGTTTTGTGACTTTGAGGTGGAGCTGATTCTGTTAAACTTCGCAGAAGCTGGAGGGCGCTGCCCATACGCAGCTGTCAAGCAGTCACACCTGGCAAGTTCCCTCCCTAAACACCAGCACATCCAGATGTTGGACTGAGGGGCTTCACCACGGGGAGCTGCCTGCTGGCCTTGCCTTTAGGCCTTCCCCTAATGCCAGGCTAGCAGAGGATCCTGCAGCTGGTATTCTGGGTTCATGCAAGTCCTGCTCCAAGACTTTTGGTCCCGATTTTTTGTCTGAACAGCAGAGCTGCTCTTTACACAAAGCTGGGATTTCCATGGCTGGAGGGTAACTAATCAATATGAAGGCACAAAGCTGGGTCAGAACTGGGGTGCCATGAGGAGAGGAGGAGAAAGGAAGATTCCCAAAAGACATTAAGACAGGTCTGAGCATATACCTTACCCCATGGATCACGTATCCCGGATCGCTGTACAACAGGAGCGGGGTGATCCGGGAATGGTTGGCGTAGTGGAATCTCTTTGGGAACTCTTCTTTCTTGTACACGTGTAAGTTTGGGTGGGCATTCTTCAGGACTGAATACACATGATCTAATTTTCCTTCTTTTGGCACCAGGAGACCATTTGGTCCATAATCTAAGAGTTCGAATGCAATGTCTTTGAATGTGAAGTTCTCCACTGCTTTGATGTGGATCTCGTTGGTCTTGATGACAGTCTCCATGCCGTGGTCAGAGGTAATGATGAGGTTGAGGTTTGGTTGCAGGCCGCTCTCCCTGATCTGCTGCCTCAAGTAACCAACAGTTCTGTCCACCTGCTTAATCATGTTTTTCCTCTGCTCGGATTCAGGGCCAAACTTGTGTCCTGCTGAGTCTGGCTCCCCGAAGTAGAGAGCGATGAAGTCGAGGCTGTTCACTGTGAACCATCTCATGGCAGTGTCAATGCTCTCTCTCCAGTTGGTTTCATTGCTGTAGTAGAACAGGGGGGGCTCCACCAGCTTCATGTTCACTTCTTCCCCTTGATATTTTGCTCTTCCTCCAGGGAAATGGATCGAGCCTGTCTTTAAGCCCTGTTAGTGGAGACATTGCATAAACTCACTTGGCAGAATCTCCTCACGTCAGTGCAACCACCTCCTAATGCAGTTAGTTCCTTCAGCCCCTAATGTCTGCCTCTGCCTCTAATGATGCTCATTGCCAATTATAAGTGATTAATTGAAAGCACTGTCCTTTGCAGCTCTCCTGCATGTTGGTTTGCTCCCAGGGTTTAGTAACATTAGGTATAACTTTGGGAGCAGTGACCTGTCTGTACCTTGCATGGCCCCTCCAGCTCCTGACCACTGAGACACGAAGGTGTGTTTCACTCCAGTCACCCACCCTAAAGTCAGTGAGGACAATTTGATAGGTAAATACAGGCCAAGATAGGTGTCTTGGGCCAGGTCTCAGGTCCTGTCTCAAAGCCAGATGCAAGGTCTTAGTGGGGTCCAGGAAAGGCTTGCTGCACTTCCCAGTGAGGAGGGGACCAGATCCTGACACTGCCACTCAGGTCCTGGATGAGGCTTGGAGAGGAGCTTTGTGTCTTGGAAGGTATGAAACCTCAGGGCTTGTGATTCTCCCTAGTGAACCAGATGAAGAAAAGGAAAACCTGTTCTATTAATGTCTTAATGCAGCTGAAATGCATCTATTATTTTTTTCTATTTTTAATAGAATGATCATAATTATTCCTGTCTGTGTCTGGGGATTTTTTTTTTTTTTTCTAGTTCTAATTAGCCTGTCGTTTTCAGGGAGAATGTTAGCTCATGGCCACTAGAGATCGTGGCTTGCCTGTAGCTTTTCCTCCCCATGCAGGCAGGGTCCATGGGTGCAGGGTGTGCACAGCATGGGGGATGCTGCACTTACCTGTCTCTGGGCAGTGATCCAGATGGGCAAGCTCCCGTTGTCCCACCAGCTGTCCACACCTTGCGTGCTGTAGTAGGGCAGCTTTACCCCTGTCTTGGTGTCAAACCACATGTTGTGAATCACCCCATGGTTCTCCAGGTATCGCCCTGCCAGGAGAGGTGGAGGAGACAGGGGTGAGCTGGGCAGTGGCTGGGGGGAGGTCTCGGTCCTGTGCTGGGCAGTGGGTGGGCTCAGGGTCAGCGAGGAGCTTCTGCCCCTCATATCCCATCCAGCCCCCCCGTCACCTCTGGTTTGCCTCCTTCCTCCTCCTGCTTCCTGTCAAGTGGGGTTTCCAGGACAGGGAACGAGATGCTGGGGAGTGGCTGCCCCTCACGGTGGGGGTTGACCCCAGGGGGTCTCCCCCAGACCCTAATCTGGGGCACCCTCCCCCTGGAGGTGCCCGTGCTTCCTCCTGCTCCCCTCAGTGCAGGTGGGGTGTTCTGCTCTCCTGCCTCAAACCACCTTGATCCTGTGGTGCTCTGCTTTCTCTTTTGTTCACAGCCAGTGAGGTCAGCATGCAGCAGAAATTCCCATTAGAAATGAAGGATTTGCACTTTGTAGTGTTGCATTTCCTGCTCTTTCTGTTATTCTGGTCCCCAAGGCTGCTCAGTTACTTCTGTACCACGTCCCCGTCCTCTCCTGTCTTGACACTTCCTCCCTGCCTGTTCTCCTCTGCAGATTTCATTAGTGTGTTCCACTCTTTTATGCCAAGGTTATTAATGAAAATCTTAAATAAGTTTGGCTCCGAAATCGATTCTTCAGGAATTCCCCTGTTGCCCTCCCTCCAGCTTGACAACCTCCTCTCAGCATCACCTGCCCATCCTTTCCCCATGCTGGATTTTGCACTAAGCTTCCTCATCTCCACCTTAACTAATGATTTCCTGGGTGACACTGTGTCAAATATATTACTGAAGTCCAGAATGATTAAATTTACTGCATTTCCCTTGTTTAAAAAATAATTTATCTTATTGAAGGGGGCTATGATCTGATGCTATTTACCTTTGATAAATCCAGGTTCAGCTCTACCCCTTCCTGCAGCTACTGTCTTGTCTCTCACTGACTGATTGGGAGAATATTGTGGGAGATTATTCTGTATTTGTGCCTTTGTAATTGTATTTGTGTGTTTGCAACACTGCAGCAAGTGTTGTACTCAAATATATGCACAGATTAGAGGCCATCAATATCCAGCACCTGTCTGAAACAAACAAGGCAGCTGGGCTAATAAAAACAAAGGGAGAACACGGTAGAGTGAAACTAACGTGTGCCAGAGCTTAGCACTACTGAGTGAAGTAAATGAAGCCTCAGGCTGCATGAGCTGTACTTCAATCTGTTTTGTGACTCCAGTAGATTGGGAAGTGTAAGTAAATTTAACTATAGGCTTTCTCCTAATGAAAGAGGAGGAAATGGCTCAAAACACAGAGAGAAGGGGTGCCTGGGGGTTGCAGGAGTGAACAAGGAGGGGAGATCCCAGCCTCTGCACATGGGACTGGATGAGCAGAAGTGATTTCCATCAGGAGATCAGGAGACCTACAGACACCACAGGTCCAGCAGCAGCTCGAGCTGCAGGTGACATGCAGCAGGAGTGGAATGTATGGAAGAGCTGACCTGAGCAGGACTCGGGGATGAGCCCTGGTGGGGTGACCTCCTCAAAACTCCTGCCGTGGTCCAGGTGGTGGTGCCATCATTCCTACCACACCAGGAGTTATTTACCTCCCATAAATGAATCTTCAGGTCTAACGGCTTTCTGCAATTATTGCTTTGTCTCTTGCTGCATTTCCAAAACATGCCTGTTTTGTGAGCTTTTTTCTGTGCTGCTGAGGCCTGTGCTGTCCCTGGCTGGGGCCCACTGGGAACTCACCTGTCAGCAGTGTGAAGTGGCAGGGGCTGGTGATGGTGATGAAGGTGGGAGTCATGTACTGAGCCTTCACCCCCTCCGCAGCCATGGTGTCCAGGTTGGGGGTGTCCACATCCTGGTCGTAGTTCCATCGAAATCCATCAAAGGACACCAGGAGGAGTTTGCTGCGGGTGGACACCTGCTGCAGGGGGATGCCTCTCGCTAAAGGGAGGGCAGCAAATAGGAGTGCCAGGGAGGTGAACATCATGTCCTCGAAATGGAACAGCCCAGACATCCAGAGAGGTCACTTTATAACACACGGGATGGGACTAAGTTCAGTTTTTATCTAATCTGAAAGTTGTTGATCACTTCGTATCAGAAGGAGCCTCTGGTTTTTTGTCTCATCGATGTAGATTACCTTAGATTTCCTTCTGGGTACAACAAAAGATCTGCCTCCTCTGGCAGCACTGTCAGGTGTGGGAAGTATTCTGTCCTGTAGAGGGTGGGAAGGTGCTGCCTATGGGAAGGTGGCCACCCACCACCCCGTGTCCCACCTCTGTCCTTCCCCTGCAGCCCAGGGTCACGGCCACACTCCTGGCTTTTGGTGCCCTGCTCCTGGGTCAGTAATTCAACTTCAAAAAGCAACTCACCCCCACTACCAGGGCTCCTCATCCACCTCAAGAGAGGTGTTCAGTGGCTCAGAAAAGAGTTTGGATTTCCTTGGTGTCCTTGAGTGTGTTTCTGTACCTGCTGGGGGAGACGGCTCCTGCCTGAATCCTAGCAGAGCCAGCAACCCCCAGAGATGCTCCAGAGAGTCTGAAGCCCCCATGTCCCACCAGCCCAGATCCCACTGCTTGGCCTCTGGTGCTCATTGCAGTGACACTCATTGTATGCTGCTGAGCTTCACAGTATCAGTGTCCCATTTTATCAGAATTTGCTGGTTTTATGACTTCAATCATTGCTGACGACTCATTTATCAGCAAAACTGAGTTCCAGGCTTTTGTAGCTTTATCTGACAGAAGTGGACTTGGCTCCCCAGGGTCTGAACTCTCAACCTTTGTATCTTTGCTGATCTCCTTCTGCTCAGGTTCCAGATTTATTCCTCGGTGCTTTGCTCCCTAATTGCCAAGCTATTCCCTTCCCTTGCTGAGCAGAGCCATGTCCCCGCTGGTTTCCTAAGCCCTGTCTGGGGAATTTCTTGGCATTTCTTTCCCAGGAGTGAGCTGGGGAGGTGACTCTCACATACATGCCATGGTTCATCCATGCTGTGGTGGGATGGAGCCCACTCTGAGCCCTGAGCCTTCTACTGCTCCTGCATCTGCTAACAGAGGGATGGGGGTGTTGGTCTGACAGCAGCTCAAGAGGAAAGTCCCCTGCAAGGAGCAGAGTGGCATCCTGCTGGGGTGGAGGTGTGAGCTCTGCTGGGAGCCAGAGCTCTTTGCTGGGCACAGCAAGGCCAGAGGCTGCTGGTGTGACTGGGGCATCAGGGCAGCCTGGGCTTGGCCAGGTCAGAGCAGAGAGGTTGTTCTGCTGGGGTTCTGCTTGTCCATGACAGTATTTGTGTGTCCAGAGAGTGGAGAGTACCAGGAGAAGAGCTGTTGGCCAGGCAACCCACTCTGCCAGCCCCAGCATTGCAGTTTGCTCAAGGAACTATCTGGTTATCAGCATTCTTTATCAGAACATCACCTTTGGTCACCCTGCCTGGGGACAGCACCCCTACCCAGCTGAAGGGGCTGATGCTGTTGATCTTGCACCAGCAGCACTTCAGGCACTTATCCTGCCAGCTGATGTGTTTGAGGGGCTGTGGCTGCTCCAGGGCCATTGTGGGCAGCTCCTTTTTTTTTTTTTTTTTTTTTTTTTAAGGGTAAATAAAATTGCAAATTTCTCTGGGATGCAACTTGAGTTTCAGTCAGGAATGTCACAGTTTGTGCCACATGGGGGGTCATTTGGCTCTGCAAGGATCCATTACCAGCATGGCCTGAGCTGCTCCCTCAGGTGGGTCAGATGAGGCTGGGCAGGGCTCTGCAGGTGAGGGGCTGGAGAGGGAGGGTGGGGGCACTGTATAAAAGCCCTCCATGCCTGAGCACAGAGAGAGCTGGAGCTGAGCCACTACAGGGTGGGTAGGATGGATGTGTGCAGGGTCTCTGGCTGGCTGCTTCACCTGAAAGAAAGGCTGAGCTGCAGGGAGACCCCTTGCCCAGTGACTGTGAGGGTGCTGGAGGACAGGGTCACTGCAGGCTGGAAGTGCTGTGCTTGCATGTGATGTAGCAGGTGGGTGTTTTTCTGTTGCTCTTCTCACTGTCCTGCCTGGAGCAGCTCTGGGCTGTAGGTGCCTTGTGCTGTCCCCATGGCTGGGGCATTGGTGTGTGCTCCTCTTGGCTCCCAGCATGTGGCTGTCCCAGCACTGAGAACTGAGGTAAGATCCTCAGCATCATGAACTATCTTAGTGCCAGGACCTCGTGGTTGAAGTGGTAACACTGCCCTGGTGAGCAGAGCAGGAGCTCTGCCACTGAGTGGGTCCAGGTGACTGCAGAGGGTGTGTACAGAGAGCTAATCAGTGTTGGATGGAGATACTGGGGGCTGGATGAACCTGAGAGCTTTGGGTGGGGTTGATGGGTGAGGAGCAGCCCCTGCCCTGCTCCCAGCTGAGGGCAGCCCTTGGGGAGGAGGCTGTTCCCAGGCTGAAGAGGTACCTGGGCTTGTTCCCCCCCTGTGGTCCAGGGGAGTCAGTGCTGGCTGTGGGTGTCTGGGCTGCCTCATCCCATGGCCAGGGAGCTGGGATGAAGAAGAAGCAAGTGCTGCTAAAGGCTTCAGAGGCCGGTGTAGAGCAGCCGTGACCGCGTGTGCATGGAATGGAAAGCCAGGACTTGGCCAGAGCCCTGAGGCAGATGGAGGGAGGAAGATGCTCCAGCCAAACAGCTCGTAAAGGCCGGGGAAAAATGAGAGGAGGTTGGAAAAGCAGCTTTGGTTGCTGCAGGGGCTCCTCCGGCAGGGCCTGCACCCAGAGTTTGGGTGTGAAGCTGCTCCCCCGGTGCCTCTGAGCACCCTAGGGCTGCGGGGAGCGGGAGCTGCGGGGCCACCGCGGGTGTGGCTGCGGAGCTGGACCCGCTTTTCAGAGGGCTGTAAGAGCGTGGTGGGGGCTTCGGGGGGTCCCCCACATCGCACCACTCCCCTCGCTGAGCCAGGAAAGTCCGGGCAGCACCCGGCACCGGACCCTGCCCCGGGCGAGGCGGGTTCCTGGGATCGGGGCTCTGATTGCAGCCCCGGGGGGAGAAGGGAGCTCACCCCAGGGAGGGGCCGCAGGGGACAGCTGCTTTTCTCCGGCTCTTCACAGACATATAGAGGAATTCTGCCTTAAGCATAACCCCAGGCTGTAATGCCCTGGGGACCTCATACTGATGTGTCCCTGAAGGCTCCCCCCCGATCCGTGTGGCTGCTTTCTGCTGGCACTGGCCCTCAGGTTGCAGCAGGCGTGGGAAGGGAGGGACCGGGGCCTCTGGGGGAAGGTGGAGACCTCGGAGCTGGAGCAGAGCGCTGGGGTCAGGCCAGCTCCAGGAGCTGGGTGATGGAGCCCTGGGCAGCAGCGTGGCAGGGTCCTGGAGCCAGGGTTAAGCCAGCAAGTCCCTGGGGCTGTGCTCACTCTCTGCCTTCCTGAGCACTGAATTTGCTCATGGCTTGAAAATCAAGACTCTCTCCTGAGGAAGCCCCGTGTGCAGTGACTCAGCCCAGTGCCGGCACCACCCGGGCGGGCTCCAAACGCGCTGGGTCAAGGGGGGCACTGGGGCATCTCTCAAGGTTGGGGCCTGGGCAAGCCCTGACTCAGCAGCAGCTCTGTTTACCTGGGCTGGTGCAACACCTCCTTGGGAGGGTGACCTCTTCGTCATCGAGTTTGTGCTTCTACCATGTGGTGGCCCCTGGGGAGCAATCCAGCCCAGAGCTCAAGGAGAGGAGAGGCAAAGGGACAAGAGCAATGAGGAAAACGGTTTCAGTGCCATCCTCTCCCTGAGGAGGCAGCTGGCAGCCAGGACATGGTCAGGGTGTGGGCTTTGTGTATCTTCTGATCTGGGTGATCTCCCCAGAGCACCCACAGACCTTGCAGTCTCCTGGGCTGAGTCCCACAACAAGGACCAACCCTTGGAGATCTCTGCAGCCTTTGGTGCACTGCAGAGAGGCTCAGGGCTCAAATCCTGGCTCTTGCTCTCTGCACCTGTGACACCGAGGGGCTCAAAACCCTTCTCTTCCCCGCCAGCAGCCATCCCATTCTCTCTTGCATTTTTATCACTGTTGCTAAATACTCACAGATGGTCCAGAGACCGTGGTACTTCTCGGGGCTCAGCACCAGGCTTTTCAGGAGGCCATGGCCTGGGCTTCTCCTTCTGCTCACTGGTGAGGTGTAAGGCCCAGAAGCAGAGCAGGGCCAGCCCTGTCTCATGGCTGCAGCCTGGCTCTGCTCTCCACCTGGGACCCTTCCTCTGCTGCTGGGTTAAACCTGGCATCGACCGCTCCATCAGAGCCTGGGGCTCTTTCTCAGCTTTCTCAGCTAATGGCTGTGTCTGCCTCCCATTGATCCTCAGCTGCAGAGCTCATTGATTAAGTACATTTCTTATTACACTTAATGGTATTTTACTCCTTTCTTTGCCAGATGCTCACCCCGTGCTTCTGCCTGCCAAGAGAAGAATTCCTCTGCTTAGAGAGATGTCCCTTTTCCCCGTGGCCCTGCTCTCCTCTTCTCAGTCACCAGCCCTGCCCTCTGACTCCCTTGCCTTCTGCTTTCCCTGCCTGACTCATTCTCCTGGGTCAGGGCAATCCCTCTGCCTCTCAGTTCTTTGCCCCTTGGTCCTTGCTCCCCTGTCCTCCTTGCAGGTCTGATTTTTCTCCCAAGCAAAGCCATGGTTCCCAACACTCCAAGAGAGCTGTGAGCCTCCTGAGGGACAACCTGTCCTGCACCCTGCCTTTGCATGGTTCCTGCTGTGAAGCCTTTCCCTGTAAGGGTCACTAAATTTTCTGCAGCCAAGTGATGCTGTGAGCCCAGCAGCTGGAGCAGCCCTGCCCTGCCAGCAGCCACCAGCTCACTGCTCTCTCCTGTGCTTCTCCCCATGAACACCTTCATGCTCACCACACGTTGTGTGTTGCCTCCTCTCTGCCTCACCTCCTTTCAACTCTCTCGCATGCATCATTCAAAAGCCATAACATTATTTGGCATAAAATATTTACTTAACTGAGCTTTTCGCAAATATTCCCCTCCATTATTTTTGCTCCTTTTGGGAGCAGGCACTGCTGCTCCTGTGCTCTCAAATGGCTTCTCTTAAATAATACAACAAGAACATATGAACAGCCAGTAGCCTTTTTCTTTCTCTTGAAATGCCCATAAATATAACAGTGTCACCAGCACATTACAGCTGCAGCAGGACCGTGGTTCAGGATGACCGAGTGGGACAGGCCCAGCCTTGCTGCTGGGAGAGGGGAAGGTGCTTAGGGAGGGAGTGTAAGTGCATGAGAAGATCTGACATGATGCAGGGCATTAATATTAATTAAGATATGTTCCTTTCAGAAGGGAGATCTGAAGCTTTGCAGAGGGAGGGCAGGCTGGGCACCTCTAGGCTGGTCCCAGTCAGGGTGCTGGGCCAGCTGCTGGGAGCAGAATTCCCTACAGCAGCTTGATGGCTGGTCCCTGGGTGGGCAGCCTGAGGGATGCTTCCCACTGCTGGAGCTGCTCAGCATCTCTCAAAGAACAGGAGGAAGGGTTTTAGGAGCTTGAGGAAGCCAGAAAGGGTGGATGTTTGTCTCAGAGGCAGTTGTGGGCCATGGTCAGCACGTTCTCCTCCTGCCCAAAGGTGTCTGGCTGCACATCCACAGCCTACTCTGCCCTGGGCTGGCCCGTGGTGGTGGGTGGCTCTTCCCTCAGTGGGTGCCACGGGAGGACCCGTGCCGGGGGCCTGGCTGCGGGCTGTGCTGGGCACATTCTGGGGCTCCAGCTGTGGGGGACACGGTGCCTGAGGGTGGCGGGGAGGTCGTGGGGAGCTGCCTCCGGGGACACGGGGCC
>JAAWXA010000030.1:519341-533849 GCA_038090715.1 Florisuga fusca | reverse complement strand
GTGCTGAAGGGCGGCGGTGCCCGGGGCTGCTGCGCGCTCCCGCGGCGCGCTCCCGGCGGCGTTCACTGTGGATCGGGCCGGTTCGGTCAAGAGGTGCACAGAGGTGTAAATCTGCTCCCCCGGGGTAGGGGGGACAGGCAGGGCGCGCGGCTCTGCTGGTTTCGGTGCTTCTGGCCAAATGTTCTCGGGACGCTTCAGCTTTTCCTTCCCTCTGCTTGTCCGTCTCAGAGGGAGGAAACCCTGGAAATGGCAGGAAAAAGCCGTGCAGAGAACACCCCTGCAGTGTGGCACAACAACCAGCCAAGGCTCCTGTCCCCTGACACTTGTGTTCTCATTGCCCCCGTGAGAGCTGAGCTGCCAGGACAAAGGAAGCAGGTTAATCAAACCTGTTGGGTGGGGGACATGAGGATGTACCTGAAGCTGTGTTCCCCACCCAGGAGAGCTGTGTGTCGAGTCCCCTGTCTGCCTGCACCCACCATCAGTCTTGCTGACCCTTATTAGTAATTGCAAATGTCAGTCTGGTGGGGCAGAGCTGTGGGAGAGTCTCCCAGCTGGGTGGAAAGATGGGAAATGAGTGTTGCTGAGTCCCAGTAACACAGATGAGAACGTGTCCTTAACTACAGGAACACAAAGCTGGCCTTTGATTTAATATTTCCTACCTGGGAAAAGAGACCTTGCAGTCGCTGTGGGTACTTGTGTGAAAATGTCATCTCAGTGCCCAGTGTCAGTCAAATGAGGCAAATTGCTTGTTAGCAGTTATTAGGAAAGAGGCTCCAAACAAACCAGGCAGCAGCTCGGTGCTGTGTGCCATTTGGGTGGTCCAGTCACAAAAGGAGGTGGTTGAACTAGAAAAGGTAAAGAAAAGGATGACAAGGCTGATCAAAGGCACAGAACAGCTTCTGTGTGAGGAGAGCCTAGTAAATTAGGACTTTCTTGGTTAGAAATGAAACAAGAGAGGTGATAGAAGGGTTCTGTAAATTCAGGAGTGGTATAAAGATGAGTGAGAGGAAATGGATATTCACTCATAAATAGGGAGTAGTGAATGAAACAACCAAGCAACAGGTTTCAAACACAGATAAAGAAAAGATTTTTTTCCTTTCTTTTTTTTAGTTCACACAGTGCTTAATTACCCTGTGGAACTTGGCACTGCAGGGCCCTCTGGCCCCTGGTTCAGAGAGCAATTAGGGAAGTTAATGGGAGATGGAGGCATTAGCTGTGATCCAGGGTGATGCTGCAGGCCTGAGGGGCACTGGGCTGCTGAGGGTGGGTGGGTGAGAGGGGGCTGCATCCAGCCTGAGCTCCCCATCCTCCCCTGGGGTGGGAGGGTTGGACCCCCTGGGGCCTGCCCGGTGGCCATGGCATTAGCCAGCCCTGGCTTGGGATGTGCCTTTGTGTCACCCCGGGCCACTGAAGTGTTTCCCCGTTGCAGCGGAGCTGTTAATTGATTTCCCTTCCCCTCCCTGCCCCTGGCAGTGCTGACACCTGCCTGCCCGCGCTCCCGTCAGCGGCTGCGACAGCCAGATCCTGAAATTATTGATAAACACTCATCGGGGCTGGAGCCTGGTAAATTGCCAGCAACCCCAGCGGGTTTCTCTCTTGCCAGCATCATTTTTCTTGATGACAGCATGTTCCCAAGTTTGTAAGGGAGGGGGCAGGGCCTCCTGGTAACTTTTTTTTTTTTTTTTTTTTTTTTTTTTTTTTTTTTTTTTTTTTTTTTTTTTTTTTTGGCTTTATGCATGGGTTGTTTTAAAAGGTCCCTGCATGAAGGGGGAGAGGAGAGGCTCGGGAGCTGGTGCTTACAGTTGTCCTTATCCTCCAGCGTGTCCTTGCCCTCCAGCCTGTTCACCAAGGAGCAGTGGACTCAAACCTCAAAGTCCTCTCCAGGCTCCGGACTCATCAGTTCTGATGTGCTGGATCCCTGCTGCCTCCTCCTCCTCCTCCCTGTCCGGGCAAGGACACAGAGCCAGGGGCTGAGAAGGGAAAGGAGCCAGCGTGGGCTCCTGAGACAGGCCAGTCCTTGTCACCAAGGCAGCTGGAAGGGTTGGCTCTGGTCACCAGTCTGCCCTCCCCAGGGACCAGCATTACCCCCAGCATCTCCTGTGGCCAGTCCCAGTCAAAGCAGTGTCCCCTGCCCACCTTATCCAGTGCATACAAATGACTGCTGGGCCTCGGGTCTCTGGCTCTTGCTCTTTCTGGAGCTTGGAGCATTTTTCTTTCTGCTAGGTCTGCTAATTAGTGGGAGGTTGTGGATCAGGAACAGAGGGAAATGTCCTTCTATGGCTCTGGCACTGGAAATAATTGAGCCATTTTTCACCTATGGACAATCTAATTCTGTCCACATCTTGATTTTTCTCTTAATAGCTTGGGGATGCTGTTGGCAGCCATGGGCTTTGCAGCCATGGCCAAGCTTTTCAGTAATCGCCTGGATTTTGTGCTCTCTGCTGACAGGTTGCTGGTTTCTTCTTAGTTTTTGCTTAAGCTCCTCTGGGATTGGAGAAGGAGCTTGTTACAGCCGAGCTGTGTTCTCCACACCAGTATCTGAGCTCCTTTCCAAGGGCAGCTCTGTGGGATGGTGCTCCTGGTGTGCCCAAGGAGTGTCATCCCACACCCCTGGTGCTCCCAAACCCACAATGCCCCATGGCAGCCGTAATGGAAACTGGGAACTGTGTCTGCTCAAGTCACCTCCTCGTTCCCAGTGGGTCATTCATCTCTCACTGTGTGGATCTGGGAGGAGCTTGGGAAGCAGTGGGGCTCTGGGCAGCCCCATGGTGCTGGGGCCATAGTTTGCCATATTGGCCACTGACCAGCCCAGCAAAGTGGAGATGTGCTCAGTGAGCTGAAAGGTGCCATTTATCAATGCCACTCCCCAGAGGCTCTGGGCCTGTAAGGCTCTAAAAAATCCCATACATCATGGGGGAGCTGCTTTTTTTCTTTTTTTTTTTTTTTTTACTTCCTCTTTCCTGTGGTGTTGTTTTTTGTTTGGTTTTTTTTCCCCCATTTTATTTCTATCTGGGTGCCAGAGCCCTGCAGGGCAAAAGATGGGGCAGGAGCTGGCTGTGGAAACAGAAGGGCTCAGGCTGGTGGGTTGTGAGGACTGATGGAGGCAACTCACCTGCTGCTGCCCTGCAGCAATCCCTCCCCTCCACTGCTCCCAGGGCTGAGGGGTCTCCAGCCTCTGCATAACTGAGGGGGCTCAGACTACCCCAGCCTCACCCTGTTCCCTGTTTTTGTCCCTCTGTCTGTCTGTACCTCTGTGCCTGCATCTATGTGCAGATTTGATTGTTTTCTTCTTTATAACATTTTCTTTTTCCAGTGTTTATGGGCCATGGGATTGGAAGTGAAGCGTCTTCTTAATTGCTGTCAGGCAAGGAAACGGGTTATAAAGTTGCCAAGGGAAAAAAAATAGATCACTCAGGGGTAAATGCAAGGGGGGCAGGGCTGGTGGGAAAGATGTGGATGGGAAGAGATGGAGCAGGGAGGAAGCACAGGAGGAACTGGCAGGCAGTGAAGGGACCTGGCTTGGGAAGGAATGTGCTCTCTTTTGCCTCAAACTCAGTAGTTCTACCAGTGTGGCATTTGCAGACGTGTCCTGACAGTGCTGAGCGTGCTGGGCTGGGGCATGAACAGACCCCTCCCTTGGGGCCCCCCCAGGGTAGCAATGTTCACCTCCCTCCTGCCCCCAGTGGGGCTGCTGGAGGGTTTTGCAGGGGAAAAATGGGAGAAGGGACCCTTCCCTGTGCCTCCCCAGCTCCTCCCCACCTCTCCCTACTCCCAGAGCCTCCCCGATGCTCCAGTTCCAGGCTCTTACCTTGCCACTCTCATCTTCCTTGCTTTCTTGTTTCCTTCATTATCTCCCCCAGCCTCACCCTCCACCATGTCATCTCCATTGCACGGCTCCTCCCTCTCCCCGTTTGCCACATTACTGCAGTGAGGACTCACTTTCCCATCTTTTAGTCTCAGTGCCGTACATAAAAGCGCTCTGATGGCCATGGCGTGATAGTGAAGACAGAACTTAATTTCACAGCATTTTCATATAATACTCCATAAAACTGCACAAATTTGCTGGAGCCCAAATCCATCTCATTATGCGGAGTCATTGGAAGGGAAGCTTTTACATTCTGGGCCTCAATGCTCAACTAGGGGATGGTAGAGAAGAAGAGAAAAATAATTAATTAGGTGCTGCTCTGGATCTTTGATCCTGCGTTGTGAAGCATGTTAAATAAAACGCCTGGCTCATGAATAAATGCTGCGTGGAGCCCTGCTTTTCTGAGCCCACTCAGAACAATTTCAGGGAATTTTGAGGTGTGTGTGGGGAGATCCCTGCCTTTAACCTGTGCCCAGGGGGAGGGAAATGGGGAAGAAAGAGGTTTGGGCATGGTTTGGAGGACTCAGGGTTGGTTTTTTTGTGTTTTGTTGTTGTCGTCAGTTTTTTTGAGGGTGTTTTTTTTTATGTGGTGTATGGTTGGACTCGGTGATCTCAGAGGTCCTTCCCAACCATGACTTCTGTGATGGACCTGGGGAGGATGTTTCTGGGGGCAGGAGCAGCAGGTTGCACTGACAACCCATCTGGCACTGTTACAAGAGCAAAGTGTAGCTGCTGTGCTGGAATAAGGATGGGATGAGGGAGCATCCAGCTGCCCCAGAGCTCTGCTGAGGTCTTTGCTGTCCATGTTGCTCCCAGAGATCCTGCCTGGCACATCCAGAGTCCTGACCCTGCCCGTTGGGTGTGAAGTTCCTCAGCCACCCTTCCATCTCCCCCTCCCTTTGCATTTCTGCCATCCATCTCCCGTAGTTTTTGGGTGATGTGATGTATAAGGACCGGGAATTCAGACCCACTGGGTGGGCTTGGGGTGCACCAGGCAGAGGGGCCCGGGGCTGAGCTGGGAATGAGCCTTTGCATGTTTGCCTGTCGCTTGGCCAGAACAGACAATGAGCCCAGGCAGTGGCAACCCGGGCAGGGGAGCAGGAAGGCTCAAGGAAGCCTTAAAGCTTCGTGTTATTCACCGGCACCCCCAGGGGCCCTGGAATGGGGAGGAGTCTGACCCGGGGGCAGAGCTGCAGCGTGAATTAAAAATGCACCAGCGAAGCAATCCTGCAGAGGAGGAGCTGGCTTCACCTCGAGCTGGTAATTAATCTCCAAGCCAATGAGGATGCTCTCATCTGGTCTTTACTTAATCCATAACCCAGAAATCCTCAAATTATGTCATTTGTTCAATACAGATGAAATTAATTACTCTGGGAAATAGGCAACAAGTTGCATTTCTGATGCCTCTTATGGCGTAATCAAATCTACAAAGTGCTCTCCCTGCCGCCGCGGTGGCAGCAGTGGGATTGCCGTGAAATCCCGAGCAGTGTCCGCTGGAGGTCTGGCACGGGGCTGGCTCTGGAGGAAAGCCGAGGGCTGGGGGAGGCCGGGGAGGCTCTGCTGGGGGGCATCGCCGGAGAGCCCCCACAGAGGGCTTTGCCTGCCGCCAGCCGCCCTCGTTTATTGCCTCTTATTGGGATCATAGTTCAAGCTTGCAGGGGGGGCCCAGAGGGACGGGTCTCCCCTGCAGCCTCCCCACAGAGCCTTCCCCCTGCCCTGGGACTCTGCAGGATGCGTCCCTCCACCTGCTGGCTTTCCGGTGAAGGTCTTCGTCAGGATGAATGAGAAGAGCTGGGTACAGCGATTTGCTCTTTACTGGAGTTGTTGCGGGGAGGAAGGGACAGCTGGGACGTGAGAGGCTGCAGCAGGGTGGGAATGGGGTGCTGGCTCAAACTCCTCACGGGGAAAGGGCTGCAGCCTTGGGCCAACCCCCCCATCTCTGCTTCTCCTGAGCTCTTCTCACGTGTTGGGAAAACCCTCGGAGGTTTGTGCTGGAGCCTGTGCGGGGAGAGCTCGTCTGCTCCGGCACTGCCAAGGAGCTTGTAGAGACAATTACCAGAGGCAGGGGAGCAAAATGTGCAGTCCAGAGTGATGCTCCAGCTGGTGGTTCCCAGTGTCAGTGGAACGCGGCACCGGCAGCGCTTTGGTTACAGCTTGTGATGGGGGTACGAGCCCCCCCGCTGGGGAGCCCCAGCCCATCCTGCTCTGCTGGTTTTGGGAGGGTCAGTGTTCCGGAGGGAAAGCTGTACTGTGAGTGGTTAAGGCAGGTACCAGCTAACACAGGACTAACAGGTTAAGAGCTGTTGTAACAAAAAAAATCTATATTAGTTGTTTGCTAAAATGGCAGTAATGAATTGCAAAATATGACAAGCTGCTCCAGGCAGCTGTACCTAGGCGTGTTAGGGCCCTTTGCCTGGCTTCTCAGCTTGCCTGGGTCATCAGACACAGCAAAATCTCTTCGGGGAAGATAGAAATGTAATTTCTCTCTGCCCTATCAATTTAAATAAATTAACTATTAGATTAGCTGCACTTAAAACAAAACAAGAAATCAATCCTAGCAGCCTGGGCTGCTGTTGCACTACCCTTTGCACCACTAAATCTCCAATTGCCCAAGGTCCTCACGAAAGGAGAGCAGCGCTGGCGAGGGGCTGCTGGGGGGCGGGGCAGGAGAAGGGGGACAGGGATAGAGGCAGGAACCCCCCCACCGGAGGAGCAGGGGAATGCGGGAGTCCACAGGAGGGAAGGCAGGTTTCTGAAACAGCATTTGACGCTTCCCTTTTGTTTTTCTCCTGCTGGAACTGCCGCCTTGTGCAAACCTGCTTCAGCTCCTCAGATAAATTAGCATCTGGGGGATGTTTTTTCCTCTAAATTTTGTGCAGTTGCATAAGAGGGAAGAACAGAGGAGCCCAAGTGGCAGATTGCTTTGTAGAGAGGCATGAAACAGCCGCAGACAGAGCTGCTGTCTGCTGCTAACAGAGCTCGGCAGAGCCTGTGATCTGCGTGTCTCTGGGATCGTGGGCGAGCGTGGGCAGGATGGGAAAACCGGGGGGTATGCAGGGGGCGGGGGCCCTTCCCGACACTGGGGTGTGGGGGGGTGTCTTCCAGGTCCCCCGGGGTGCGGGGGTTGCCAGTCCCAGCAGGAGCAATCCCTTCAGGTAGCCCAGCACTGTCCCTCCCTCCAGGAGCAGGCAGCTGCCCGGCCTTTGCCCTGGTCTCTGCTTCTTCTCCAGCCCTCCCGGGGGATGGAGGAGCCTGGGGGTACTCGCATGACAGTGCTGGGGAAGCTGCGGGGGTTCCCAGCGGCGCCATTCCAGCGAGAGGAGGAGGAGGGTGTCGGTATCCACTCAGCTGCCTCTCCCTGACCTCACCCCATCGATTTATACCGATCCCAGCCCGAGGAGATGTGTGAAGCGATCGATAAACCTGCGGCTCTGCCAGCGGGTGGTGGTGGTGGGAGGCAGGGGATGAAGGTCCGGAGTTTAACCCTTCCTCTCCCCGTTACGGGCCCCACCTCCCCGGGCTCAGGGGATCCTGCTCATGTCCCGCCGGGCTGTGTGTCCCATGGCTGCGTGGCTCCCGAATGCCTCTTGTTCCCCTGACATCCCAGGATGTGCGTTTCCAGCCTTCGCGTTACCTCCTGGGGGGGTTTCTCGCCGTCGGGCTCCCCACTCCAGCCTGTCGTGGGATCAGCTTGGCCTCCAGCAGGTTCCTCTCTGCCCCTAGTGCTGTTTGCAGCTCCCCTGCACGCATCTGCAGGGCTGTTTCACCTGCTCCTGAAACTCCAGAGAAAAGCTGGGGAGCAGGGAGTGAAAAGGAGGGAAAAAAACCCAACAACATCTACTCAAAAAGGCTCGAACTGTCAGAGGGTGAAGAAACTTGGGGTAGGAGAAGAGAGGGGATTGGGGTGCTGGCCGGGGCTGGGGCTCTGCTGCCCGGGGAGCTCTCGGCGCTGGGGAGGGAGCCAGGGGGGGGCGGGAGCTCAGGGGAGCGCTGGGCTCTAAGTGCTTTCACAACCCTCAGCCAGAAGTGATTTCTTCTGATGCATAAGTAATGTAGATAAATAGGATTATTTCACGAAAAGGGAACGGCAAAATAATAAACATCCTCCGAGCAGCAGCGCCCCGGCCGGTGCCTGGAGCAGAGGGGGGGCCGGGCGGGCAGCTCCCCGCAACCGGGAGCGGAGCCGTGTGCGTGTGGGAGCCGCGGAGGCATCACCCGGGGAGACTGCTCCGGACGAAGGGGAAAAAAAAAGAAAAAAGAAAAAAAAAGCCTGTTCAGCTCCTCGGCAAGCGGAGAAGCTGCTTTTCAAGACCTGGCCCGACTCTGCGGTTCCTTGTAAGTGCAAAGCCGTGGGGGCCATGCCGGGTCTGTTCGGTGAGGGGAGCCCAAGGGAAGCTCTGCCGAGGGGGGTGGGGGTCCCCTTCACCATCCCAGAGCCCAGGGGCTGTCCCGCCAGCTCGGTCGGACAGAGCCTTGATGGCGTCGGGAGAGGGGAGCGGCGGGGGGAGACCCCTCCACCAGGCAGGAGGAGCCCGGAGTGAAGTCCATGGTGGTGTCTGAGGGGGCCTGAGGGTGTCAGAGAGGCTGAAGGTGTCCGAGGGGGGTGAGGCTGTCGCTGGCAGGGGGAAGCGCTGCTGCTGCCCGTGTGCTGCCCACCTCTGCCGCGTTCTCGTGGGGATGCTGCAGGACCAAAGGCATTGAATCCCCGTAATTTCATTGCAGCAACAGAGATCAAGGCTCTCTAGCAGGGGAAAGGCTCTTTAGCTGAATTTACAGGCTGGGATCTGATGGGAAAGATGACAAAAACTGGTCCCCTCCACATCACTCACCTGAGACTCTATCAGGCTTGCTACAATTAAGGAAATTCACACGGATGGGCTCATTTGTAAAGGACCAAAATAAGAGCAAACGCTTGGCCCAGAGGGGAGCAGAGGAGGAATTTAGGCTGCCTCTCATCTTTCATCATTTGCCTTCTCCTGCTCCTCTCTTGGCAGCCCCAGTATTTTGCTTTGTCTCCTTCAGGTGACTAATCATTAGACTAATTAGTTGCTAATCAATGTTTAATTAAAACTTAGCTGTTAATTACTGGAGGTGCTCCTGTAGGTTGGATATGAAATGTTATGAAAGTCTGGTTAAGGGCAGTCAGAAGCAGCCAGCCTCTCCCCCGTGTCCCTTGGCCAGCGTCTCCTCCCCTGGGATGCAGCCAAGGAGCTGGGGGGGGGAAAGGGGATATGATGCATCCAGACAGCACAACTGCACCCTGCAGCACCCGCTGCTTACTTGGGGGGGGGGGACACAATCACCTAGGACTGGACTGTGATGTGAGTGGCTCAGGAGCATCCCTGATGCTTTCCTGCAAAGCAGCCAAAGCAGCCAGGGGGAAGAAATTTTTTATGCTGAGGGTGGTGAGACACTGGTCCAGGTTGTCTAGAGAGGTGGTTGGTTGATGCCCCATTCCTGAAAATATTCCAGGTCAGGTTGGATGGGGCTATGAGCATGCTGATCTGCTTGAAGATGTCCCTGAATACTGCAGGGGGGTTGGACTGAATTGCCTTGAAAGATTTCTTCATCCCAAACCCCTCTATGATTTGGGATGCTGAAGAACATCCAGGCAGCAGCCAGGAGCAGGGGGGAAGCTCCTGTATATCCATCTGTTCCTTTAAAGCCCCTGCAAGCTGTGGGCAGGCAGCAGGGTGGATGTCTGGGGATGGAAGCTTCCTTACCCGCCTTGTGCTGCCTGCAAGAGCCTGGAGGTTTTTCCTGCACAATCCATCGGAAAGAGCCGGTTAAACATTCCCCAGTGCTGGCTATGTAGGTCACCCGGTGTGCTGCTGCCCCCAGGTACCAGCTCATCCTGCCCTTGGGGGACCCTGGGTCTGCTCATTAACTCAGTGGCTGCTTCTCCCCCCATCTGTGTCCTCTGGGAGCTGGGCTGGGGGGGCTGTGCCTTCCCGGCAGCAGGGACTGATCCCCTGGGCCTGGGGTCTTTGTGTGGACCTGAAGGACCTTCAGGGCTGAGGGTCCCATGTGGTGTTCAAGGGCCTGGAGCCCCTCACGGTTCCATAGTGGGGACCTGGGAGAGGGGACAGAGGCAGGTGATCCTCGTGCTCCCATCTTGGGGTGGCCCCTCCTCCGTGGCTGTGCTGACCCGGTGGGGAACAGGCGCCTGCAAGCTCTGTACAGGTGCTAAAGACACGATTTGCATTCTCCCCACTCTTCCCGTTCCTTATTTCACTTTACTTGTCATTTTATGGCTTGTTTTAATTTCTTTCGAGCAGACCCACAGGCTAATAAGGTCTAGTGCTGCAGAGGGTCCCGAGGCAGACACTGTGTCTCCATCCATCCAGACAGCCGCTGGGAGCACCGATGATGCGCCTGTGTCTGGGTCAAGTGGTGGCATATTCCTGTCACCTGGGGAAGAGCAGTGGCTTCCTCTGCAGAAGGAGAGAACTTGGGTGGCTGAACCATGGCTGAGGCGTTGGGACCCATGGGAGAAGCAGCTCCTGACCCCTGTGCTCAGCCTGTCCCTTGAACCTCCTCTGAAAACGGGCACCTCTTCAAGAGGCCCCCAGTGGGATCCCCATCACCCAGATGATGTTTGCTGCAGGGACAGGTGCTGTGGGATGAGGAGCAGCCCCACAGCTCGCCCCACAGAGGCACTGGAGAAGCTCAGCCCTCGTTAGGGCTGTGGTCCCATCCTGGGTTGTTCCTGGGGGATGCCTCTGCCTCCCTCCAGCTGTGTCCAGGACTCGCGTCACTCCCCACGTTGGCTCAGCTCTGCCTGGGTGCAGGCTGGGGGAGATGAGGCTGCAGGGAGCTCTCATTTGCTCTTTGGCCCTGCATGTGAGTTTTTTAAAAAAAGAAAATTATGTTTTTCCCCTTGCTAGTTGGAGGCAGATGCTGACAATGGAGCAGGGTTCTGGTGATCCGGGTGGTGACAGCGCAGGGAAAAGGAGCTATGTTTAGAAATAATTGCTTTGTCTTTTGCAGAGGTATTAGTGCTTCCATGCTGGCAGTTACAGGAATTAGCTGTATTGGTGACATAGATACAGAACCAAAATTGTTGCTTCTTGTAATCACTTTCATGTGTGTGAGAGACATTGTCAGGGCAGAAAGAGGAGAAGGAAACCAGCAGCCAGAAGGGCAGGAGATTTGGGGTCTGCAGTGCTGGGCTGGTACATCTGCAGTCCAGAGAGGTGCTGGTGCAGCCCGTGGCAGCCCCGTGGCTCCTCTGCTCCTCCCAAAAGTGACGCTGGCTCTGCCGAGGGCCTGGGGCAGGGACACAGAAGCTTCTGCCTTTTAAAAGTGGTTGTTTTGGGGAGGGTAAGCTGGGAAGCAGTGCCAGGGGGATGCATGGCCAAGGTGAAGGTCTGGAAGCACTAACCCTAACCCTGTGCCTGGATCCTGGTGTGCCCAGCCCCGGGTCCTTTTCAGACAGAGGATTTAAGATGTTTCCAGTTTGGCTGTTAAAGTGGCCCTGAGCTGCAGGCCCCAGCTGGATGCTCACCAGAGGAGCCTGGGAGCGGCTGTGGGTGTGAGCAGGAGGATCCCCCGGCAGAGGAGCTGGCACTGCCCCTCGGGACTCTGCTCTCCTCTGGACACCCCAGGATGCAGCCCGGGCTCCAGCACTGCTCTGCTCTCCTCTCCTGCAGTTTGTTTCTCTCCGGCTCTGGCAGTGCAGCTCCTGGCAGGCAGTGTCCTCCCCGGTCCCTGCCCGTCCCTCGGCATCGGGGCTGGCTGTGAAATGTAAACTGCAGTGTTGGGAAGGAACAGATCTATGATGAAACAAGGCCATTCATGCTTTCAGATACTTAATTCCATGCAAAATATGAAATAATTTCCCCTTCAGTGATCCCAGTAAATTTAATTAGCTCTTGTTTCCCCAGCAGAGCTCTCTGCCATCCTGCAGCGCCGTGTTTGGAGCAAAAGGGTACTTGGTTCCATGTTGACCACGTGTGCCATGTTGACCACCATGGCCACAGCTGCTGCCAGTAGCCCTTGGCCCCTTCCTGCTCCCTTCCTTGGGGGTAGAATCCCAGCTTCAGCTGAAGACGAGGAGACGGGGTGGGGAGCCCCTTCCTCTCTGATCCAGCTCCTGGTGGCTTGGCTGAGGGATGCTGTTTGAGGCAGGTTTTATAGATGAGATCAGTTCAGCTTTGTCCAAAGATGGCTTAAGCTTGTGTGCCCAGGGGGTGACAGTCTGGGGAAGGACCTACTCCGTGTTCAGCAGAGTTTGGCTGACTTGTCCAGGGTTTTTCTGTGGCCAGTTGAGAGCCAGGTCCTACGGGGGGGGGGAGGGAAGAAAATCACCCACATGCTTGGCTTTCAGCAGTGGTGTTTGCTGAGGGGGATTTGAAGATTTGGGCTGAAGTTTTTTTGGGTGTTTGGTGTTCATTTTTGAGTTTTCAAACCTCAGAGCAAAGAGGAGAAAAAAAAAAAAAAATCTCTTCCTGATGGAAGCGGCTAATAGTGGGTTATAAATGTGTCCCTGGCATGGTTCATTAGCCACTGTGACATATTGAGAGCTATGAGCGGTATGATACCAGCAAATCAATTCAGAATTTAATCTGAAAAAGAACACAGGGAGATCTGATCATGCAACATATTACCAAATATTTCTCTCAGCCGAAATGGAGCAGCTCTTCTCTCCCGCTGTTGCTGTGCAAAAGTGCAAAATAAATAAGCAAAAAAGGACCTGGTTTACCTATGATTAGTTTGCATAATTAGCGCTGTGTCAAATCACTTCACGGAGGTGCGAGGCACACTTTGCTGTGGGTGTTTCCATGGACATCTTCCCAGGGTCACTCCCTCTCACCCGATGGCACATTGCACAGCCTGGGAAGGACAGAGCTGTGCTGCTGCGGGGATTTCAGGCAGTCCAAACGGGAGGCCAGAGCCTGAGCGCTGCAGGGTGAAGCCCCTGCCAGCCTTGGCATGTCCTGTCTTGCTGCAGGAGCAAATGCCCTTCCTTGGCAGTGTGTGCTGCCGTGAGGCCCTGCTCCAGCAGCCAGAAAGGAGCTCTGAGCTCCCAGCCAGCTCTGCTGCGGGCACAGACCTGCAGGCTCCAGCGCTGGCTCCTCGGAGAGTGGCAGCGACCTGAGAGATGAATCCTGACTGGGCAGCACCTCCTGCCCTGGGTCTCTTTGGTTTTTACAAGACCTGCCTTTGTGCAGGGGGCTGTCCAACACTGACCCTCACTAACACTGCTGAGCCCCTCGCAGGAAATCCCAGAGGAGGGGTCGGCAGAGCCTCAGCTCCTGGGCAGGGACCCAGGGCTGGGCACAGGAATGGTGTCAGGCTCTCTCCCTCCTCCTGGAACAGGGGAAGTGTTTGCAAAACCCCCAACAGATACAGTGCTAGATCATAGACAGGACTGCACTGGCTGTTGGGAAGCACACGGCGCTGCGGGCAGCCCTCACCCCTCCTGCCCCGTAATGGATATCAGATTGTTCTACTGATCCTGGCACTGTGTTCGTAATTGAGTGATGCAATGCAATGTACACTGATTTAATAAGTTTGTTAGTGTAATAGAGGCTCTGGATTTTGCAGTTAATGTGCAGTGACAATTATGTTTTAGATTTGCTCATTATGTTGCATAACTTCACTATGAACTCTGTCGTAAATTATATTTTAAAAAGCATTATTTCAGAGCCCATTACCATGGCTCTGCCTTCCCTCTCTCCAGTGCTGCAGAGTGCTCTGCAGGCTGAGTATGCTCCTGATGTGTGGTCAGATCCTCACTGGGTCTCACATATTTGGCTCCAGCTTATTTGGCTCAGGACATCTGGCACTGGCCAAAAAAAAAAAAAAAATCTGGGTCCTGCCATGTCATCCCAACATCTCCATTGCAGCCAAGGATGATACAGGGATCTGGAGTCTTGGCAGTTCTCTGGAGAAAGCTCCAGCTAGCACCATGTCCTGGGTGCTGACCATGCTACCACCATCCCCTTTATGGGCAGAATTATGAGGAAGGGCTGGACCTCTTTTTGGCACCTCAAGGTCCAGAGTCCCCAAGAGCCTGAGTGGATGTGGAGGACCTGAGAGGGCTGCAGCTTCGTCTCCTGTGTCTCCCCTGTACTGATGGCACCCGTTGCCTTGCAGAGGGGATTTCTGCTGATGTGGGACTGGCTGCTTGGCATTGTCCATACTGGGGCTCTGCATGACTAACAGGCACAAGGAACTCAGCCCTGGGGACTAGGAGGACCCCCGGGGGCTGGGGGTTCACTGAGTCCCACGTTTACAGCACCTGCCTTCAGGATAAACCCAAGACATGGCTGCAACAGGTCTTGCCATCTCTATAGTCCAGCCTCAGTTAGGAGAAGAAAAACCTCCTCATCATTAAGGGTAAAACCAAAAAAGCAGCAGTAATTTAGCAACTCAGACTGCCTCCAAACAAAGCCTAGAATGGCAAATAGACTGTGAAATAAGCAATGAAAAAACAAGAAAAAACATTTTTTTCCAGACTAATCCTTGTTCCCTCTGGCTCACGTCGTGGCCTTGCCGACAGGCAGGGGTCTGGTGACTTGTGCTTTTTCTTTCTCTTCCCTCCCCTGTCTCTCTCACTCATTCTCTGCTGTTTTCCCCCCGTCTGCTACTCCTCCTCCTCTCCCATTCCGGGTTCGGCTGCTCGCCCCCCCCCCCCC
>JAAWXA010000030.1:507236-519332 GCA_038090715.1 Florisuga fusca | reverse complement strand
GGGGGGCGGGGGGAGCGGTGCCTGTTTGCAGGGGGCTGCACATGGGCTCCGCGGGGCAGTGAGATCTCCCAGGTGGCCCCGGTGGTAAATTCATGGGGGCTAAACACTGGCTTAACCAGACCGCGGGTATTCCAGATTGTTCTCAGGAAACGCAACTTCTGGAGGGGTCACCACGGGCTGAACTGTTTGGAACCACGAACAGAGATCAGTTGAGCCCGAAAAAGGTGCTGAGCCCCATCCAGTCACTCCGGCGGGTCCGCAAGGAGCCATTTGCTGCTGCTGCTGCTGCACTGTGTAACATCCCCGGGCTGGGGAGGGGGCTCAGGCTGCCCGTCCACAGCTGGTACAAGGGTCCACGCTGCCGGGGCAGCCCCCACCCATGGGTGTTTCGGTGCGATGGCACCTCCCACAGCGAGCCAAGAGGAAAGGGCCGAGCAGGACACCTGCCAGCCTGTGGGATGCGAACTCTGCCAATGCAGGTCTGCTCCGTGCTCAGCCGCTGCCCGGGGGGGAGGTAAACAGCAGAGGAAGGGGGGGAGAGCCGGGCACGCCAGAGATTTGCTCTTGCATAACGCTCGAGGAAGGACTAGTGCTTCCAGCCGCGGTGGGAACGCCCGGATTGCTGCCCAGAGATCCTTAAATTAGATTTAAAGAGAAGGAAGGGTGAGGGGCTGAGACGTGCACAGAGCTTGAGTGTATCGCTGCAGACCTGCACCCCGAGGGTTCCCTTAGCCTTCCCCACGTTTGCAACGAGAAACGGAAACCTCCTTCCTCACTGCCCTCCTGCCCGAGGGCTCAAGTGGGCCTGGACATCCCACCCGGGCCTGGGCATTGCCTGGGGCTTGTGCATCCCACCCGGGCATCCCAGCGGGGCTTGGGCTTCCCACCCACCCCCGGGCATCCCGCTCAGCAATGGCATCAGTGTCCTGCTCGGGCTGGGGGTCCGCTGGGGTGGGGAGGGGTCTCGTCCTTGCCCTTCCGCGGGTCTGCACGGGCTGATCAGAGGGGGAAAGGGAGAGAAGCCCTTGGGGGGCAGCTCCTCGACCCCCCCTCACAGCAGCAGGGGGCCCAGCCTCCTCCTCATGCCGTAACGTTTATTTTGGGAAGAGAAACGGGGAGGGCAAAGCCGCCTCTTTGTGCGGACGGGAGGTGGGGGCGTGTGCTGGGCCCCCTCTCCGAGCGCGCTGCCGGAACTGGGGGTGCGATCNNNNGCGAGAGCGTCCCCGGTGAGCTCGGCCCGACCCGGTAGAGCCCCAGCTCCGGTGGCCACTGTTCGGGAGATGCCGTTCGGCGGACGAGGACCCGCGGCTGCCCTTCGCCTCCGCCGCGGCGGCGGGGACCTCTGAGCGCGTGAGTTACCGGGGGCGGCGGCACCGCGGCATTCCTACAGCCCACCCCCCCCAACCCACCGGCCGTGGCACCGGGAAGGGGAGCAGGGAGGCTGCGGGGGGGGCTCTTCCCGGCCCTGCTCCGGGATCTTAGCTGGGGGGAGCGGCGACGTTCCGCCGGGGCGAGCCTGGAGGGGGGGATCCACCGGGAGCGGAGACCCCGGGAGGGACTCAGTGCACTGGGAGGCCCAGCTGGCCGAGAGCATCCCGGGGAGGCGGGCGCGGGGTGAGCCGGGATGGCAGCGTCCTCCTCCCTGCGCTCCGGTATGGAGTTTCGGTTCCGCCCAGGGGAGCCCGAGCCCGGGTCCGGTAACGGAGCCTGCCCGGTAACCGCGTCTGGAGGCAGCAGCGTTTGATTTGCCTGCGAAGGGATCCTGGCACAACTTCTCATTAAGTTTGCGTTATAGGATCTTAGCGGATGTCTTAATTAGGTGCTGTTGTTAGTAGGAATGCTGCGCTAATTAAAATCACACCCTCCAGGTGAAGGTAAATTGTAAGAAAAAAGTTGGGCGGGGTGGAGTCTGGATTAATGGAGTGGAGGAGGAGGATAATGGGGATGATGATGAGGAGGAGGAGGAGGAGGTTAAGGCTCGTCTCGGCTCTGCTCGGGCCGGCCTCGGGGAGCGGGTGATGCTGCGAGGGCAGAGCCGGGCACCTTCCCGGGGGCTTTTCCTCTCCGGAATTCCTGCCTGCCTCAAGGAATTTCATCGCTGGACGCTGTGCCGGTGCGTCAAGGGCTGATGCGTGGGGAGGGCGGGATGGATGCATGGAAAGGGCCTTCGGGAGCCACTTCGGTTATTCGCGCCGCGGGTGGCATTGTCCCACGCTGTCCCCCGTGCTCTGCGTCCCCTCCAGCGCTCGGAGGCAGGTGCCTGGAGTGCGCAAACGTGGTGCAGGGGTCCGGGGGTGCTGAGCAGGCGCAGCGTGGGGACAGGCAGCGGTCTGGCAGGGCCCGGGGGACGCGGAGCATCCCAGCCCCTGCCTGGGGAGTGCTGGGCGGGCTCGGTTGTGCGTGCGCAGGGGCAGGGATGGGGGGAGCCGGGAAGCAGAGGGATTTCTCGGCTTCTCACTCCTGTGAGCATGACATTAACAACGCCGGCTATTTTCGGTTGCCTTTCGTGAAGGTTTGGGACTCGCTGGCTGCCTCCGCCTGGCCTGGGGCAGGGTGGCTTCTGCCGCCGGTTTCTGTCCTGGGGGGCACAGCCCGGGGTGGCCGCGGGTCGCTCCGGGAGGTTGTGAGGTTGGGGAAGACCTTGTCGTTTTTTCCACTAATTCTGTCCCGTTCTCCGGGGTGTCTGGGGCTCATGGTTCGTCTCGCAGAGCTCCCCCTGTGAATTCCGCTGCCCTGGTGTTGTTTGCATTCCAGCGGTGCCCGAAGGCTGGAGCCGGGCTGGAGGCCTTTGCTGTGCCGGGTGCTGAGGAAGGCAGAAGGCAGTTTCTTCCTCAAAGAGCTTCCTGCTTGCAGGCTAAAATGGTTGAGGCGTGATAAAGCTGCACAAAGCAAGAGATGAAAGCTTTTTTTTTTTTTTTCTGGATAATAGATGGAGAAAGAGCCTGGAGCTGATAATTTCTGTGGAGAGATGATTGCAGCATGTTGGGGCTGCCAGGGCTGCCCATATCTGGCCAGTCCTTGAGAACTTGTTATTGGCTTTGAGGAGCTGAGGTGAGGCTTTGTGGGTGATTTCACAGAAAATACAGGGGCCTTGGGGTTTTTTTCCTTTATTTTCCCTGACTCTCCTTTGAAGTGACCTGTGAGATTGTGCAGCACCACAGAAAGCCTTGGCACAAGGGCACAGAGATGCTCTGCTGCAGTGTTAGGTAAACCTTGGCCATGGTTAAGGTGTGTGCTTTTGGGGCATGGCTGTGGGGTCATCCCACGGGGATAGGAATGTTCTGTAGCCATCTGAGGGGGTGGTTGTAGAGCACTGGTGATGAGAGGCCTGGATACAGCAGGCTAGCTGGCTCGTGAGCTGCTGTGGCCAGAAGGCCAACCCCACGTACCTCACAGAGGGGCAGAGGGTCCAGGATGGGACTGGGAAATCCCCAGCACAGCAGTCGTGACTCTTGCTCATTCCTGGCAGTTTAGGAACTGGAGGCATGGAAGGAGCCATCACTGACAAGAATCTCCTGTGGGAGCCCCCTTGTCATGAGGCAGAGCTGGCAGGGCCAGGAGGCTGGGGTCTCTCATGGCCACAGGTACTGTAACCTCCATCCCTTCCTGCTTCTTCTAAGGATGAAGGGAAGCTGTCCATGCTGGTGGGTTTGGGTGTTTTGGGATGCTGACCCCTGCTCCTTGCAATGCTGCCTCTGGACAAGCAGCTCCTCCAGCATTCCCAGGGCTGCAGCTGGGAATTCCCCACAAGCTGCTGCTGGTGCTTTTCCTCCCTGTCCTTTCAGCCACAATGCCTGAGAGGGATCCCCAGCTCTTCCTGGCCACTGGAAATGCAGGAGTGGGACAGGAGCAGACGCTGGCTGGGCTGGAGTGTTTGGAGGGGGACACGAGTGTCCCCACCAGGCTCATGTCTCAAGCAGCTCATCCAGCACAGACAGTGTTTGCTCATTCTGTCTATAAATGAAAGTTTTTAAGTGTGTGCATTTACTAAATTACTTTGTCGTCACAATTTTTCAAATGGATCAGCTGACAGTAGATAAATGCCTCTGAAGGTTATTGAGATAATAAAAGGCATGAGGGAAGTTCCTTAATTTATTTGAGTTCTCTTTTAATTTACAGTCATATGGGGTGAGAGTACACTGAATAATTAGTTCCTGTGAATGATTTGCTCTTTTCAAACAACTGTGGAAAAGGAAGGGGAGCCCGTGGTGAGGTGCGAAGCTGAGCTCAGTGGAGAGGGGTTGAGCTGGAGGTGGTTTGGCTGTGGTGCAGCCAGAGCTCCTTCAGCATCTCCACCAGCAGCCTGCAGAGGTACCAGGGATGGGTGGGTTTGTGGGCAGCATCTCTCCCTTTTTGCACACCTGGAATAAGAAACTCCAGGAGAGCGAGGTGCCTTTCCCGAGGCTCCAAGGGAGTTGGTGCTCAGCTGGTTTGGAAGGTGACCTGCAGAGCAGTTTGCTTTCCCATGGCTCTCAGTGTCTTTTCCTCATCCGTGATGAGTACAATGGAGTGGAAAAGAGATGTATTTTCCAGCCTGTGAGCTGACAGACCTCCACGGATCAGCCCAGAGTCCCTGCTGACCCTCTGCCCTCCCCAGCTCTTTCCTGTCCCAGCTGCTCTGGGGGGATTTACAGCTTCTGGGACCCTCAGGGAGCCCCTGCAGCCGGGCAGCAGCCGGAGCTTGGGTGCTGCACCCCAGGCTGGTGCTGCTTCCCTGGCTGGGCTGGGTGCTGGGGGCTGCCAGCAGCAGCTGCTTTTCCCCCTCTGGCCCTTTGCAGTGCAGTTCAGTCAGTGATGTTCCAGGGCTTTCTGCTGGAATTGTTTGAGGTATTTTGGGATGTGTTGTTGCAAATTAATTGACAGGCTGAGATGCTAGATGAGGAAGCAAAATTTTCTTCTCTGTTATTTCATTAGTTATTGAGATTAAGTTTTTTTTTCGGAAACTTTATTTTTAATAAACCAATCTCAAGCCTGCTCTCTGCCTTCACTCAGCCCGCAGCTCCAGGCATCACTGTGTCTTCCAGACTAGACAAGATTGAATTTCTAATGGGTAGAAATAAGCACACGAGTGCAGGATGCCTTTTTATGTTTCATTAACCAGTGAGTACATGTTCCCCCCACACCTCCCCTCCCCCTCACTCTTGCCGATGGCTTGGGTGGCCTTCAGCCCATTCCCAGACGGGATGGAGTCTGCAGTGGGGCCCTCCTGGCTGCACATCTCTGTTCAGGCAGAGAAAAATGGAATTTCAATATGTGAGAGGACCTGGACTCCCTGGGGTTGGAGTGGGACAGCTGTGGGCAGTCTGGTGGCTTGGAGATTTCTTGGCTCTGTCACTTGCTCAGGTTCTCTCCTGAGTTGGTGAGTGGGGCACGTGCCTGGCTGGTGCTCCCAGAGACCAGGGTTATTGAACCAGGGGAAGTCATTGCAACCGGAATTTATGGAAGTGATAAAACAACTTTTGACAACAGGCTCACCTCCTCCATGGCTGGGGGAGAATATTTTCCTCTTGTCGGATCGATAAACAATTAATTCTAAAGCAGGGAGCTGGAGAAAGAGGGAGAGTTTTCCAGATTTCTAAACTCTTAATCAAGCTCTGGGTAAAACACCGATGTGAGAAGCTGAGACCTGCTGATAAAATCTCGACCTTGATAACTGGTTCTTCAGTTCCTGGACTGCAGATTATCCTTCCTTTGCTGAATAAATCCACTTTTAAATATAGAACTTGTTCTTAGATATTTATGCTTCCGATGTGTTTAATGTAGCTTTGCTTAATAATCTGCTTCAAAATGCTGAGTTTCCCTCCATATTTTAATTGAATCATAATTTCCATTCAGAATCAGCTTAAAATGAGTTCAAAAACATAGTAAATAATACATATAATTCACTTAGTCTTAACATCAGCTGTGAAAACAAGGAACCCAAATCACCATTTACCCTGCCCGTGGGGCAGCCTGCTCTGTAGCAGAACCCCTGGCATCCTCGGGTGCAACGTGATGTTGTTGTGAATTGACCAGTAAGAACAAAAAATTAATGTTAAGCCTGTAACCAGAGTCAGTATGGAAACAGGATAACGTGTGACCCATTCCCAGCACTGTGCTGGGGGTTTGGGTCTGCATTCCTGTCTGGACTGGGGCAGCACTCGGTGCCTTGTCCCTAGGGAGTGGTGGCAGTCCTGGTGTCTGGTGTCTGCAGGTTTGGGTCACCAGCAGTGCTGGACAGAACTTTTGGCTTTGGCAGAACCTCCCTCAGCCACCTTTGCTGTGGCTGATGGAAACAGTGGATTTCAGTGAAACTTCCCCAGTGAACTTCCCAAGTTTCAGTGAAACTTGGTGATGGGTCAGGGGCTGCAGGGAAGGTCTGTTCACTCTCCAGGAGTTTCTGGGGTTGTCTGAGAGGCTGTTTTGTAGGGGAGAAATAAATAAATAAATAAAAGCATGCTTAGGGATGTCTCACAGCTTGTGGTCTGGTTTCTGGGCAGGGAAGGAATTTCTGCTGTAGCACTGAACTGGTTTGAGCTGCTGGTGGAACTGGGCACGGACGCTGCTTTCAGCTGTGTTCAGGGCCCTGAGGTGACCCCAAGGGTGGGATGTCACAGCCCAGGTGCCGGAGTGGGGAGGGGGCTGCGGGGCCCTGTGCATCTCTGGGTGTCGATGTGTGTCCCAGGGGCTCTGCAGGCAGCGCTGCGGCAGCCGAGCTGCTGCCGGGGGGATGGGATGCTCCGGAGAATCCTGCCGCGGCAGGAGGAGGTGCTGGCAGTGTCCCAGGGCTGCCACCAAAACGGTGGGGTTCTCCTGGGACCCCCCGTGCCAGAGCAGGGCTGGGGATGGGGTGCAGGAGCCCCCGGAGCAGGCAGCAGGCTGAGATTGCTCGGGGGAGCTGGATCTGCCTGGGAAGGTGCTTTATGGAATATGCAAATCTGAGTACGGAGAGCGGCCTAAATAATTATCCACATAGCCAGATTTTTTTTAAAAATAAAGCTATCTACAGTATATTGCCGAAGTAATTAGGAATCCTGAGCTAGCTGTATCTCGATCTTTATAGCAACATAGCTGATAAAGCATGATTCAGGGACCTCGTTATCTTTTTTTAAAGAAGTTTTTATTTAACTTCCGTGAAGTTGCCATGGTTACTCCTGTGCATGGCTTCCCTGCCTCTCTTGCCTTAAGTGCAGCTGCTAGTGCTGAGAATTAAAACATCTCCATTTGGAGCAGACTTGCCCTCCCCTGTTTCCTCCCCCCACCCCATAATCCTGGCTGTGCTCTGCTGGGGGCAGAGGCTGCACTTCAGGAGCCTCATCCTTTGCTGACCCTGGAAGAGGCCTTTGAAGCTCCTGTGCTTGAGCTGTTTGGTTTAGTAAAGCTCATGCTGAGCAACCACCCCAGCAGGAAGAGTGGGGACGGTGGGTTTGGGTCCCCATCAGGGTGGGAAAGAGACCTTCAGGAGCCTCTGCCCTGTGGGTGGAACAGGACCTGTTCGGATCTCTGGCCTCCAGAACCAGCCCTGGAGCTCTGGCTCCTTGTTTAGGATGGTGGAAACCTCGCTGCTGGGGAGCTGTTCCCTGCCCTCTCACCAGCACGGGCAGCCTGGTGCTGGAGCCTCCATGGTGGGTTTGGCTCCATGGTGTGGAGGACACGGGTGGCTTTGTGCTGGTATGACTCCGGGCACCTCCTGGTCTCGTCCTGATCTGATGGAAGAGGAAGGTAGCAGGAGGTGCTGGGATGAGGGACCAGTGCCCTGGGGTCCCTGCTTGCTCTGCTTTCGGGCTAACAGGGCTGGATTGTCTGTGAGCTGCTGGAGGTTTAATGAGCCCCAAAGGAGCCCTTGCCTCATCCTGCACCAGGAGGCTGCAGGTGCAGGCAGAGGGAGCTGAGCTGGGGTGTCAGACCAGCCCATTCCCATGGCAATGGCCGTGACATAGGACAGCAATAGGAGATGTTTTGTGGTAACACCACTTGAGCCAGGCAAACCTAAGAAATGAGGGTTCTGAGGAGGCAGTAACCCCTTTGGCTGGGTGTGGGGAGGGATGCCAGAGGGTGGGCAGCCTCCGGAGGGGAGAATTGATATTGGAGTGGTGGGGTAGGATAGGAAGGAGAAGCCGTGCCTCCTCCATGAGCAAAAGGCTTTGGTTTCTGCTGGCAGGGGCAGCTGGGTCTTGCGGGTGCTTGGCTCTGCCCTTCCCATCCCCTGTGCTGATTCCTGTCCCCGCGGTGCCGGCCAGGTACTGAGCAGCCCTGCACTGGGCTGGTGATCCCAGCCATCTGTCCAGGGCAGGGCTGAACCCTGTCCTCATTCTGTCTGTCAAAGTTTTGTCAAGCTTCCCCTCCTGCTCCTCTCGGCGGTTTTAAGCAGTGGAGGGTGGGAGGGTGCGTGGGAGGTGAAGCTGCACCAGAAATAATTCTGCGCGTTGGGGGGTGCGAGCGGCGTGGGGGGAAGGCATCTCTCCCCTGCTCACAGCCCTGTGGCTGTTTGCCCTGCTCACCGAGTCCCCCGGATGAAGTGAGCAGCTTTTATTTGTTTATCTCCCCTTTCTTCCTCCCTCTCTTTCTTTATTTCTCTTTTCCCTTCTCTGTTTTCCTTCCTGATGAAAGATTTTCTTGCAGTGTCAAGGCAATGTGACCTGGTTCCGTAATAAAGAGGAGGCTTATTAGAATTAAGGCCCAACAGTGTTAAAAAAGCAATCTTGGCAAGATTGAGGCCATGGGGGAATTGTAAATTCTCAGCAAAGACCTCATTTAAAGACAGAGATGAAAACACATGCGCACACACGTACCCAAGCCTTGCACCTCGTGGGGAATCTGTGGGACTCACACTCAGCTCCTCTCGTATTCACCCGGGATCATCCTGTGGGGTGCTTGGGTACCTTCGTGGATGCACTTGCTCCGTGGCTGGGGCGACTCTGTGAATATCCCTTGGGTTTGTTTTCCTTGTTCCTCTGGGGACACCCTCCCCACAGCCCTGCTCATCCCTCCCCGGAGTGGCTGCCCACCCGGCGTGGTGGTGGTGGTGGTGGCAGTGATGACAGCCAGCGCTGGCACAGCCGGTGACTCAGCCTGCCCGGGCTCCCTGCCAGCCCTGGGGTGTGCGGGGCTCCCCTGCCTGCTCCCCTCAGAACTTTCCCTCGGGGTGCAGTGGGCACTGGGACCATCAGGGAGTGCCAGGACAGGGTGTCCCTTGCTGGGGACAAGGTGTGCTGGCTCTGTGTCCCTCTGCCCCAGCTGCTCCCCATGCTTCTTAGCAAGGCTTGTAGGGCAGGCTGGTGCCCGTGGTGTGGCTCTGGCTCTGGCCTCATCCTTCCCTGAGCACATTCCCCTTCCATCTGCCTCTTTGGGAGTGCAGGTGGGAATTCTCACCTGTGCCTGCTGCAGTGCCTGGGGAGAAGGGCTGTGCTGGGAACCCACCATCCCCCAGCAGCTCCCCTCTCCCCTCCTGCTGTTTTTTCCCCTGGGATGGCTGCAGGGGGAACTGCTGCAGGCGGAGGATCCCTCAGGAAGGCCCAGAGCTCCCGCTGCCCATAGAGCAGCAGGTCCTGCTGTTCCCCACAGTGGTCTGTTGTCATGATTTGCTGTTATCTGTGTAATTAGACAGTGAGCTCTCCTGCGGGGCGCTCGGTGCTGCACACACCGTGGTGCTGTGGAGATCTGAAGCCAGAAAAAGGGGAGGTTGATGTGTGAGGGATCATGGGGAGCTTTGTCCTGAGGGGGTTCAAGCAGACCCCTTGTGCTCACAGGATGCTGGAGCAGGTTGATATGAGGGGGGTGATGGGTACACACACACCTCCCCCCGTCCCCATAGGTCTGGGCCTGTCCAGTGCCTGGATCCCATCCACTTCTTCAGCCTCAGCTGGGCTTTTTCCAGCTGTGTCTGCTGGTGGAGACTCCCTGCTGGGTGTTGGAGCTCTTCTTCATCCAGATCTCTGTGTCCATCCCCCTGTGTGGCACCATGACAGGGGCTCTGCCTGTACTGTGTCCCCCACTTCCACACCCTGTGCTGGTGGGAGCACAGAGCATCTCCCTGGGCCAACAGCTGTGCTTGCCAGGCATCCTCCTCCTCCTCCTCCCACTGTGCCCAGGCAGTGGTGGAAGGCTCAGTCCTGTGAATGGGATGGAAATGGGGCAGTGGGCTGAGGCAGGGGAGTGTGGCTGTGGAGCCAGCAGCAGCTGGGATGAGCTGGTGGGGCTGGTGTGCTGCCTGCACCCTGCCTGTGGCTGCAGTGGGGAGATGCTCGTGGGCTGCTAGAGAGGAGAAACCTGTTTTGGACTCGCCGAACGGAAGGCTGCTCTTCCCTTTTGTTTGTACTTTTTTTTTTAATTTTTTTTTTTTTTTTTTTAATCTCAGAGTGCTTCGTTTTCCAGAAGCTGTCATTTTCCATCAGCCTCTCAGTGAGGTACATCCATTCCCACTGCCAAAATCTCCATATCAAACACTTGTAACACACTGCTGAACTGACAGCCCTTCCTGCCCGCGCTCCCTGCCTGTACAAAGGGATGCTGTGTGTGGAGGGATATAAATACACGCACTGCTCCCTGTCGTGCTCTCCCCTGCTCTCTTGCTGCCCAGATAAAATTTTTCCGCAGCCTCGGCACAGGAGCCCACGCCCCCCCCTGGCTGCACCAAGGCGCTGGTGGCGGGATGCAGGGAGGATGCTCCTGCCTGTTTGGCAAGGGACTGAGGGGGGGGACCAGGGCAGCAGAAGGAAGGAAACAGAGTGAACTGAGCTGGAGGGGAAAGAGCTCCTCTGTTCCAGCAAAGCACCTGAGTTTGCTGCTTTTTTTTTTTTTTAAAAAAAAAAAATAGTTCCCAGGAAGCCCAGCATCCTGGGAGCCTGGCCCAGGGCTGCTGCTGTGCTGTTAACTCTTTGCCTCAAATCCCTGTTTCCTGGAAATTATGGGGATAGAGGGAGCTGAGCAATCCAATTGCTTTCTTAAAAAGAAAAAAAATTCTTCTGAATGAAATTCAAACCCAACCCCAAATCTCTATTTTTTCACAAAGGAAAAGAAAGGAAATGTGAAATTCTCTCCCCATCCCCCTGAGTCTTTCAGTCTTGCAGCTGATGAGCACAACCACTGCTGCTCCTCCTGGCATTGCCTCCCTCCACTTCCACCAGAAGTCACTGCTGGTGTTGCAGCCATGTGCTGCTGGGCTGTTCCACAGGGGTGGATGTGGTTGTCCAGGGAAGCAGCAGGATGCTGGAGCAGGTCACAGGGGAGCTCCTGAGGTCTCTTACCCCCTCCTGGGAGCAGTCCAGGCGCAGGACTGTGCTGGGCTCTGTTGGCTTTTCCCTCAAACCCTGGTGCTGGGCTCCTGGGGGTCGAGCATGTGTGGTGCTGTGCTGGGAGGGTTCTGCTGCTCCTACAGGTGGGAGCCTTGACGTGGGACATATGAGAGTTATTTTTTTTCATGTGATACCATTAAAATGGTTTCTAATTGAGTTCGTTTCCGCGAGTTCGATGATAAATTTTTAAGCACCTCAAGGTGGAGATCAGGGCTGTGCTCAGCGCTTCTGCTTCTCGCATGAGAAGTGCCAGGACATGGAATGTTTCTGTCCTGATGCTGTCTCCATTCTTGGAAGCACTCTGAGACCTCTGGCCCAGCTGAGGGGCAGCTTGGCACACGTATGGGGTGTGTGTGTCCCCAAAGCTCCCATCCCTTCAGCTCTGCTGCCCGGGCTGGTGCTGCTGAGGGATGCACTGGGTTTGTGTTGGCTCCCAACTGGGGGTGTGTGGGGACCCACATGGAGCAGTGGGAGGGAAGGCTCTGCTCTGCCTTGCTCCTTCCAGCCAGCATGAATCAGCCTTTCCCAAGGACCTGTGAGCAATCTGCTGTCACCGTAGCCTCGGGTCCCTGGGGAGCAGCTGGGGGGTGAGGGAAGGGGCAGTGCCAGCTGCAGTGCCATCTGCTGCCCTCCCTGGCCAAGAGGCACTGACCTCGTGTTCCCAGACTGCTCTTTTTAGGGAAGTGTGCCCAGCTGGTGAGGATGCTCCTGGGAAGCTCCGATGTCCTGCAGGGTCTGGCTGTGGGGTGGGCATGGCAGGGGCTGGGCACAGCCTGGCACACTGGGTTTGCCCATCTGCTGTGGGTGGGGATGGGGGGGTCTC
>JAAWXA010000030.1:490414-507221 GCA_038090715.1 Florisuga fusca | reverse complement strand
CTCCCCCCCCCCCTTTGTCCAGAGGCTTTTCCAGAGGCAGGAGTGCTGGCCATGGCGGGCCAGGGGCCTGGGGTCAGGTCAGCCGTGAGTGATGGAGGGGAGATGATCTCTGCAGGCAAAGTTCATGAACGTTCATCACTGGTGATGGGAAGTTTTTGTACGTGCTGATTAACTGCCTCCCTCTGATATGACAGGGCAAGATAAAATATGAGCGACTGCATTCTTTGACTTAAAACTTAATTAAAACTATATATCAAAAACGTAAGACCCTAGGCTTAATAAAACCTGATAAAATTATACTAATACACTTCAATTTCAATCCAAGGCTCTCTGATGGAAGAGCATGAAAGTCTGAACCCATAACTAGATTAGAAACACCTCCTATGCAGTATTTATGGTGCTGTCCTGCTTGAGATGCATGGCCTCAGAGGAAGGCTCTGGCACTGTGATGAAGAGGAGTTGTCAGCCTGGGGCAAGATCATTCAGGCAGGTTCCTGGCAGGGGCAGAGTGGCTCTGGGGCTGTGCTGGTCCTGGAGGATGAGCCCAAGGAGGGAGGGATGTTGCTGCCCAATGAGCCCTGGGGTCCCTGGCCCTGCCTGCATGATGCTGCTTCAGCCCCTGTCTGTACTGGTGGCCCCACAGCTGCTTGTTGGGGTACAAGGAGAGGTCTGGGGGTTCTGCCCACAGGATTCTGACAGGTCCCCATAGCTGTTGGCTGTTTGATTTACCAAGTGAGATGCTGCACCTTGGATTAGAAGCTTAGAGCCAGAGCCCTGCAGTTAGGAGCAGAGTGGAGCAAATGAACCTGTGAGTTCACTGGGTGGGAGCATGGCCACCCTGGAGCTGCTGAGGGTCATTTTGGGATGTAGCTGCTCCTCTGCTCCCTCCTTCCCAGGCATGAATCAGCCAGAGCACCCAGTGCCCCCATTTCCTTTCTTTCTGGCACAGCCGGGAGCATCCCTGCTGCTAAAAGACCCTCAAATTTCAATTTTGGGCAGTTATATCCCAGGTCTTCAGAGGAGTTTGTGCCTGGGGCAGGCGTCACCCTGGGGGTTGTTTGTGGGGTGTGGGGCTCCTGGTGGGGCTTGGCATGGCTGCAGTGCCACTTCACCCCAGCGAGGTGGGAAGTGGCTCTGGGAGACTGCTAATGTGGAGCATAAATCCTGTAGGAGACAAGGTAGGTCAGAGGAGGGAGGCAGGACCAGTAAAGCATTGCGGTCAGAGAGACTCTTTCCTCAGAGGAGAAGCCAGGGTCTAATTACAGAGCAAAGGGGAAACAACCAGCAGTGCCTCACAGACCCCTGGCATCCCGCCCGTGGGCTCCACGTCCTCACCTGCTGCATCAGCTAACAGTGTCCCTGTGTCCCTCGCTGCCAGCCCAGCTCCAGTGAGCTTTTGGGGGCTGAGACAGCTTTTTGATGTGTTTGCAGGCAGCTGGGAGCAGGGTCCCCGTGGGGGCTGCAGCATTTCTGCTGCTTTTGGTTCCTTGGGCTGCACCAGCCCCACCAGGACAGCTGAGTTCTGGGGTGGGATGCTGAGCACGGGGGGGTCCTCGTGCACAGGGGGTCTGGAGCTGTTTGTTGGGGCTGGGGGTGCAGCCAAGGGCCGGGGGGCTGCTGGGACTGGGGAGCTCTGTGCCCGTTTCCCGTGCCCGAGGACCGTGGCCGCAGCTGACCCCACTGTTCCCTTCTCCTCTCTCCCTTCCAGGTGACCGAGTGCGTGTCAGCCCGGAGCACTGATGTGTGTTTGTGTTTTTCCAAGGCAGTGACGAGCCTGCAGCCAGCGGCCTGGCCTGACCCCGGGTGCTGGGAGGGGGCGAGGCGGGTGCTGGGCTGGCAGCACCCCCTGCCCGGGCAGCAGCATCCACTCCGTGCCCATGCTCTCTCCTTCCTCACCCCTTGCCCAGGTCCCCCTGGAGCTGGAAGCTGGGGCAGAGCAAAATGGGAATGAGAGGGGCTTGTTTGCCAGGCAGTGCCCACCTCTGCCCACCCTGGTTTGCTCCCACACGGGACGGCAGCACATGGGGCTCTGGGGAGCTGCATTCCCAGAGACTGCGGGGGATGTCGTGTGTGTAAAATTAGCACTGCCTTGTTAGTCCTTTTCAGGCTAATTCGGAGTGAAATGCTTTAGCAGCAGTGGGCTGATTCTATCAGGAGAACAAGAACTAATTAAATTCACTCTGACCATCAAGCAGTAAATTATTTATATCCAGACAGATGCAATCTAATCTGCAGCATCCAGCCCCACTGAACTTGCATCCCCCTTGGTTTGGGGTGAGGAGCAGATTAAATATGCAGAGGGGCCAGGGGGACTAGCATGAGGACTGGGGGGGTTCAGCTGGGGAAAGCACTGTGGTGGGACCCCTCTGGCAGCCCCCCCTGACCCCGTGTGGGAGGCTGCAGTGGTGGGGCCTGGGGGGAAACAGCTGAAATAACAGTGCTGCCCATCGCTGGCACCAGCAGGGAGATGTGGGATCCCTCCTTCCCCTCCCCAGGAGGAAGGCTGAGTGCCTTGTGGAGATGAGGGCAGGTTCCTGCCACTGTCTCTTGGTCCCCATGCAGGTCCTGCACTGCCATGCGATTGTCATCACACCCCTGCCCTCATCTCCCCCCTGCTCAGTGGCTGCAGGCAGGGCAGGCAGCTTGGCTCTGGGCAGATACAAACTCTTGTAATCTCCTTAAGGATTTATCTTTCTGGTTATCTGACCCTGGTGTCTGATTAGATCATTCTTGTGTCTCGGTGGTAACATGAGCTTTGACTGCTTAAAAGCTGCCGTTCCCTCTAATTACTATTGAGCTGAGATCCCTCTCCTTCTCTTGAATTGAAAGGATCATTTCCTGATCCTTCAAGGGGTTGTAAAGGATTCCACCAACCTGGGAGTCTACTCTGGTTGGGACTGGGTACCTCAGTGTATGACAAATTGTCTGGGGATTGTTGATGCTGGAGGGGCATGGGGCACTAATCACAGAGCAGGACGGCGTGTTGGGGGCTGGACCTTGCCCATGGGCTGGGGGATCCCCATCCTGGCCCTGGAGCCAGCAGCTGGGGTTGCACAGCTGGACCACTCTAGGGCATGGCTGGGCCTGGGGGCTTCCCCCATTCAAGGGGGAGAGCTTTTCTGGAGCTGTTTTGGGGCTCTGGCTGTATTTATTAAGCTGTTTAAAGATGAGTGTGCTGGTAACCATGCTGTGCCCATGGGGGATGGGTTCCCCTGGTGTGGAGGGCTGGAGCCCAGTGTTCTTGCAGGGCTCATGGTTGGACGTGGTGATCTTAGAGTCCTTTTCCAGCCACGACAATTCTGTGATTCTGTTCTCCAGGGCTGCCCAGTAATTCTCCCTGATCTGGTGAAGCACGGGCAGGCCCCAGGGCTCGCGCCTTGCTTGCCTGCAGCACTTGGCAGCTTTGAACTGATTCTTTCCACAACAAATGTGTTTTTCCATGATACTGGAGGTAAAGGTGAAGGCAGGAGGCCCCAGCAGGATTGTGTGTGGCACAGCCCCATCTCCTCTCCCTCTCCTGTGCAGCATTTTGGGACGGTTGAGCCCAAACGGTGTTTGCGTTTGCACCGTCGATTAATCTCTGTAGCAGGGGAGGGAACTCCTATTATGAGTCAGGCTCATAACTCTCGGCACACACATTTCTAGAGCCCTGTTGAACTATTAATCCTCCCGGCTCCCTGGAGTAGGGAGGATGGAGGGGGAAATGTCACCTTGTGGCAGGAGAGCTGTGATCGGCAGCCAAGGCAGCCAGCTCTGCCTTGGAGATGGCTCCTGCTCTCCAGATCACTCTGATGGACCATGTGGCCTCACAATTGATTTAAAAAGGGAAAAGGAAAAAAAAAAAAAAAAAGAAAAAAAGAAAAAAAAAGAAAAAGGCAACTGCTTAGCTCTGGTTTTGCTGCTGCTGAGAGGACAGATTTGCCTGCTGGCAGCTCTCTGCCATTAAATGGATGAGCTATTCAAGTGTGGGTTATGGATTTAGGATCAGCCTGGCTGTGCTGCAGAAGACACACGATGCTGAGCCCAGATGGATGTGTGGTCTGGGGTGGGGGCCCGGGGGGAGCTGACATGCTCTTTTCAGGAGTGGCAGAAGGTGGGATGGAAGAGCCTTCACCAGGAGAGATAACCTTGGGAAGGGCGAGGAGCTCCTCCAAGCTCTGCCCCTCTCCACAGGCAGCTTGGCTGGGTCCTTCCTGGTTGTGTGTTCATGAGGGACATGCTGCAGCCACCTCCAGCAGAAGGGCTGGAAGAGGGGCAGGAAAAGTGAGCCCAGGTTTTGGCTTGCATCTGAGTTGGGTAACGGGAGGCTGGTTAAACTGTCTGAGCTCAGAGGAATGGGTTTGGTGACAGTGGCTGGAAGGGACCCACAGGCTGGAGCTGAGCAGGTGAGGAGAGCTCCTGGTGAGCTCCTGGTGAGCTTGTAGTGTCCTCAGAGCCTCTTCCCCATGGTGAGCATGTTGGACCCTCACAGACCACCAGCAGGTCAGTGCTGGCAGCCGGGCATGGGGGCAGTGGCCACCCCATCCACTGCCAGGCAGCACGGGGAAGGAGCCACAGGAGAGGAGCCTTGCTTGGATTGAGCATTGCAGAGTCCAGAAGCTGCTTCCAGGCTGCAAAAATCCCCTTCCAGTCACAAAGCTGCCGGAGAATTCCTCCCTGGTGCTGCAGGCAGCCAGCATACACGGGCCTGGCACTGGCAGGGGTGGTGGGAGCTGTGCCCTGCCCACCGACAGCACCAAGGGGAGGGACCCGATGGTTTGGTTCTGGCTCCTGGGGATCACTTGTACCCTGGGCAGGCAGGAAATGAGCAAGGTGGAAGGAGGGTGGATCCGAGCAGGGCGGGATGCTGCATCCTGGCAGCCCAGGGATGTGCTGGCAGCCTTGGTGCTGCCATTTCTGGTCTCCCAAGCCCGGAGCATTCCAGGAGCTGCTGGGTTTGGGCAGCGGGTGGAGTCTGGCCCAGCAGCACTTGCATGGTTGAAGAAGCACTAGCATTTTAATTTTTTATTATTTTTATTTTCCATTTTTGACATTGTTCCTGAACCCCTCTGCCATGCTTCTTGTTAAGCTGTTAAATCACTCCATTTATTTAGTACGAGCATAGCTGAGAGCTCATTTTTATCTTGGTGAAAACCAGACTTGCTCATGGGCACATAATGAAATTGTATAAATATACCCTTAGCTGGGAATCTAATTTATTTTTCCTGTTCATTATGGGGTAGAAGGCCATTATGAGATGTATAACTTTTTTTTTCCCAGTGCTGGAATTGAAAGGCTGGTGCGGGCTCTTTTTATACTGATGATTTCGTCCTGATTCAATTTAAAGCTGGTTAGAGCTCAAATACTGTAGCATAATTGACAAAGATCAGTGTGGGTTGTAATGCTAATGCCGTGTCTGCGGCTCTGGCAGCAGCTCTGGGTGAAGGCAGCTCGGGAAGGGTGTCCAGCAGAGCCCCGGGGTGCCCAGGGTGGGTGCGAGTCCCCTGGGAGCAGCACATCCATGGGTGTCCCGGCCAAGCCTGGCTCACCCCGTGGCCTGTGGAGTGTCAGAAATGCGGCCCCCAGGGCAGCAGGATGTGTGTCTGTCCATTTGTCCGTCAGTGGGATTGATTTTTGACTGTATTGATATTGCTATAAAGTCATGTTTATAGAGCTATAATTAAGCGGGGCCATTTAGCAGGCAGCGTTAAGTGCTGAGCAGATTTATAGCATGGCTCAGCCTTCTGCGGTGTTATATTTCACCATGAAGTACACCAGGTTTTTATGTGTTCTGCGATTGTGTTCGTTTGACAGTGATTAGTATAATGGGGGTTTCCGGGGTCGGGTTGCCAAGCTAAGGAAACAGCAATTACAGCCCCGCTGCACTATCAACTTAATTGCATCCATTTGCGAGTGACACGAGCCAGGGTGCCCGGGAGCAGCCCCGTGTGCCAGCCCCTGCACCCACTGCCCCCTGGCCTGCTCTGCGTGGTCCTTGTGGCCACAGTGGGCTCCTGAACGTGCTTGGGTGGAGCCACATCCCTCCTGCTGGTGGGGTGGGGGTTCCTGATCCTGGAGGGATGCCAGGGGAGAGCCTGTGGGAAAGGGCTTCTTGGGGGTGGCAGCAAGCCCATTGAGGGCATCGTGGGGGCTGGGTTATTGCCCCCCATTTGTGATCTGGCCCCACTCACTTCCATTGTGTCACCTGAGGCTGGCCACACGTCTTGTCCCCCCGCCTGGGAGCTGTGTGGCTGGTGCTGGGCAGGATGGGCACTGCAGGGAGAGGGGAGTGAAGAGATCAGAGGGTGAGAATGCCGCTGGTGAATTTTCAGCGGTGCAATTAGAGCTCACCTTGGCGTGCTCTTGTCAGCCTTTCCTTTGAACTCTCTCCCCCGATGGCTTGCCTGGGATCTGGAGATTTACTGGCTCAGCCCTTCTCCATCCTGACAGGTTGCAGTGAGGTTTTGCAGAGCCCTTAATAGAAGCCTGAGGAAGGCTGTGAAAGGGAAATTCCATTGGGAATTTCCATGTCCTTCTGTGGGCAGGTCCCAGCCCTTGGTAGGGTGTGGGAAGCACCAGGGGATGCTGGGGAGCAGGATGGGCAGGAGCTGTCTGCTGGGGGCTGGCTGTCCTGCCTGGGGAGCTGGGCAGGGTGGGGACATTCGTCCTGCAGGACAGTGGTCCCTCCCCTACTGACCTAAAAGCAGCAGAGCATCCTGAGAGGCTCATCCTGTGAGGCTCATCCTGAGAGGCTCATCCTGTGAGGCTCGTGGTGCACTTCCAGGAGTGCAGCGATTCCCTCTCTCTTGACAGGTGGGGATGGGGTTGGGAAGGGCAGTCCTCCCTTGCTCTTGCCCTTGCTATGCACACTTTCCCAATTCCCTGCAGGACTCAGATGGGCTTTTGCCGACTAAGAGGTGTCAAACAGCTCTAAATACTCTTCATGCTGCAATATCTCCACCACAGCATTTAATTGAGTGCCACAGAAATGCCTATAAATAAATGTAATATGCCTGTGCCAGTACCCTCCTACAGCATCTTGGAGCTTGCAAGAAAGTCGAGAAGTGGCTTGTGCTCAGGCTGCAGCTCCTGCCCTCCCCTCTCCTGCCCTTTTCTTTTTTCCCCCATCTGGAAGCGATTGGGTCAGTGTGGGGCTGGGGAGTCTGGAGCAGCAGCCCAGTCCTGGGCAGCACTGCCCATCGGGTGCGATGGGAAGCTCCTTGCAGGCATCCCTGGTGCTCCCATTACCCCAGAGTCATCCAGGAACAAACATGAGCACAGGGAATGGGAGAGCAGAGGGAAGGCTGCCGAGCATTTTGTGGCTGTTTGTGCAGTTCCTGCATCTGTATTTGTGTCCAGGTTCCTTGGTGACTGGAGATTTGCATGTGCTGAAATCACCCATTTCCCACCAGGCTGCCTCAAAACTCTGGCAGAGCCAACTGGGAGCCCAGGAAGGCAACTGGGAATGTTGTTGAGCTTTATCTGTCGCAAAAGGTACTTTTTGGTTACTGGTGTGCAGACCTGCCTCTTGAGGACTGCTGCTGAATTCCTGCCACGTTCCCTTCCCGGAGCCTTTATTAGAGAGAATAAACAACAAGCTTCAGGAAAGGGAGGAGTGGGCAGCCAGGTGCTCCTCAGTGTGCCACATCCCTGCCAGGGAAGCATTGGATGCTCAGGGTGCTGTCCCCCACTGGGCTGTGGAACAGGGGACAGAGCTGGCTGTGGACATGGGGCTGTCCCCATGGCACCCTCCGGGTGGATGCTAGGGATATTGTGGGATCTTTAGGGTCCCCAGGACCCCCCCTGCACTAGGCAGCTGGACTCCTCGTGTGTCAAGAGAGCCTCGAGGCCTCGCTTAGGATCCTCAGCCAACTGCCATCCCTAAATAGGCTCCTCAGACTCGTCCTTTGCCTGCCTCTCCACTGCTGATGAGCCACTCTGATGTTGCTATTTAAAATCCTAATTGCTTTAATCAGCTTGCTGGTAGCCGCAGCTCAGCCACTGGAGGCCCAGGCTGGCTGCTGCCCCCACTGCAGCCCCCCACGCTCTGCAGGCACAGCCACTGCCCCAGCACCCTGTGGGGGACCCAGCATCCCCCATCGTGTCACCCCAGAGCACTGTGCCAGACGTGCCGGTGGTGGCGATGGCACTGGGATGGGCTCCTGAGGTGTCAGTGGGATGAGGCAGTGGGATGATGGTTGGAATGACATTGGAATTATGGTGGCGTGATGGTGGGATGGCAGTGGGATGGCTGTGGGCTGGATGCAGAGCTGAGTGCAGGTCTCCTGGGGAGGGGGAGGACAAGGACTTTAACAGATGAAGAGATGAGGAGCTGCTGTTGCCATGGGCTGAAGGATGCCAATGTTTTAATGAGCTGGGAGTTCCGTCTCCTCTCCTGGAGCTCCCCTTTCTCACCATTAATTCTCTCCCATGGGAATCACTTCTGCCCAGTGACCCTGAGGACAACCTCTGGCCCTGCTCCCCCTTCCCTTTCATCCAGCCCCCAGGAGAAGGGGCAGCAGGGGCTCTGCCCTGGCCCCTCTGCTCTTGCCAAGCCTGGCAGATGTTTGCCAGGGGACAGTGCTGCCACCCTCGGCACAACCGCCAGTTTTTGGGGACAGGCTGCACTTCACCTTCTGTTCTGCTGTAACTTGGCTTCTCCGGATGCTGTGTCCCACCTGCAGTACCTCTACTAGTGCCAAGGAAGACCAGGTCCCTGTCCCCACCAGCTGTGTGGCTGTCCCAGCATCTGCATGTCCCTGCAGGCCTGGTGGGGAGCTGGCTCCCCAGATACCCCCGTGCCAGGTTTGGGTACAGCAGTGTCCCCAGACGTGGGGCCACCCACCCACCCCTCAGGCCTGCTCGCTGCCAGGCTTCCTGGTGACAAGCAGGGCAGGAGCTGGATGGGCAACATGCAGCAGAACCCCTGGGACTGCATTGTCCCAGAATATCCCTGGATGAGCAGAAAACCTCAACTCAGAGCAGACATCCCAGGGAGCGAGGACATCTCCATATTTATTCAAGGACACCCCTTCTCAATTAAATCCTGGCATGGGCTAAACGAATGGCCTGCTGAGATCAAAGGGTTTGGTTGTTTTCTTTGTGTTGGGTTTTTTTTCCTTCCCACTATTTTTTTTTCCCAAATCATTGAAAAGATGCATTGGAGGGAGAGTGGAGTGTTTGGCTTATTGTCTGCCTGGTGGGGAGAAGAGACTGTGTTGGTAAATTTCCTTGAGCTCCCTTCCAACCTGACATTCTGTGATTCTGTGATAAATTGGCACAAAGGCTTTTGCCTGCGTTAATGTGGAAGTGGAGAGTTTGTGAGTGCTGGTTCAGGGGTGATGACCCTGGGGGTTCTCTGTTGGTCCTGGGCTGCCCATTGTGCACCCAGAGGTGATCAGCTCATTGCAGCTTCACCTCAACATCCACTGGGCCCCTTGGAGTGGTGCCCAGTCCCGTCCCAGGTCACTGTGGACCCAGCTCGCCGTTGGCTCCCTTGGGGGCTCAGGGTCAGCCCCTCACCGTGGGGTCAGGGGGCTCGGCTGCATTCCCCATCCTTCACTCCTCTGCAGGTCCCTTGGGGATTGATGGTGTCATTAAAGCATCGGGCTGGCCCGGGGCTGGCCCCGCTGTGAGTGGGATTTATGGTGGAATCTGCCTGGGTGAAGGTTTTATTGCAGCTGTTAAACAGCCGAGCAGGGGCTGGGGGCTGCAGGGCAGGGGCTTGCCATGTTTACTGCTGGTGCAATGAGGCTCTGCTCTTGCAATTATCATTAATGATGGGGGTCACTTTCCTGGGGACCCCTCAGGTGGGGACGGTGCTAGGGCCCCCCTGTGCTAGATGGGGGTAATGTGATGCTGTGGCTGTGTGGGGTGGCAGAAGGGGCAGAAGAGCAGTGTGCTTGGGTGATGGATCCAGAACCATGTCCATGGAGGAGCCACCAGAGGGTCTGGCTCAGCCCCAGTCAGCTCTGTGCAGCCCTGGGGCCTGACCATGTCCCCCAAAGTGATCCCTGGGGCTGGCCATGGTCTGCACTGGGGCCTGACCTCCTCCTGCTTGTCACCCTGTCACGGATCTGTCTGCTGGAGAATCAGTCCCTTTGCCACCAGCCCTGTCTCCTTTTTCCTTTGAAATGGTGTCACTCTTCTATTTCCTGGTCTCTCTAATAGATTTTTATATAATCACTACAGTGCACTTTTAAAGAGCGATAGATCACGTTCATTGCTTTTCCCTGTGATTAATTTCCCATAATAGTCCTCTGTAACACCAAGGCAAAGAGAGGAGAGAGAAGAAAACCCCCACATTATCCACTTTGTGCTCAGAGTATAAATGAATTAGATTTAATTTTTGTTTAATTGTTTCCATAGCTCAGCCTCTGCTAACTTTGCAGGATAATTTATTTTGCAGTCTTGGGGAAAAGAAGGCAAAGAAAGTCTCTGTAGCCGCACGGCCTGCCTGTGGATGGTGGTTAATTACAGCTGATAGCCTTATCTGCTTGTAATTACTGGAGCCGCGATGGGCTGGCAGCTGCCCTTGGCACAGCCCAGGTGGATCACGGTGCTGCCAGGCAGGGTACAAAGGGGTGAGCTGGGGAGGTGGGACCTTCTCCTACCTTTAAACATCCCAAAAGTGCTGGTCCCCCAGCTTTGCAGATCCCCGGGGTGGGAGCAGGCTGGTGACACGCATCCTCAGGTGGCAAGTAGCCAGGGCAAGGGAACACTACTCTGGCCACTTAATTTTTTTAAATAACTCGATAAGGAGAGCGTTTCGTGGGGAAGGTGTGAGCTCTCTGCGCGGGCAGAGGAGGCTCTGTTGTCCCTCCGGTGGCTCCCGGTCGCCTCCTGGTCCTGCAGAGGTGGGAGTGTGGGAAGAGCAGCAGGGATGGAGCCACCGCACGTCCTGGCCATTAATCTGCGACTGCGGGGGCATCGGGCCCCTGCTTAAAATGCGCTGACAGTGCCGAGGTGAGAACAGGAGCTCCGGAGAGCCTCTGCTAATCTGCTCCCTCGGAGACGGGATACCTTCGGCCTGTTAATCAGTTCCAGTAATTACAATCCAAACTTTACATGTGGAATGTTAATTAAAGGACGGGAGGCAGGGACCCGCAGCCTGGCAGCCAGGTGTCGGGCTGGGCTGGCGGCCGTGGGGCGGGACCCGGTGCCTTGGTCGTGGGTTTCTTCTCCCCCCAGCTGGGCAGGGCACCGGCTGCCGCTGTATGCCAGCAGCTGACACCGCCTTGGATTCGCCTTCCCTGGACGGTGACTGCTCGGGGTTTGGCTCTGGAACAGCTCCTTGCCTCCACGATTGCTTTGCTGGTGGGGCCGGCAGGATTTGATGGGGAAACAGGACATTGCAGAAGGAGCTCCGCTGCCCTTCCTGCCGCTGCTTTAGCTCCGTCCTCCCCGCAGCCCCCCCGGTGTCCCAGCGCCTCCTCCAGGCTGAGCATCCAACCTCCCCCCGTGTCCTGTGCTCATCTCCTGCTGTCACCGTGGCCTTCTGCTGTCCTTGCCCTGGTGCATTGGTCTCCTGCACTGGGGGGACACAGTGTGTGGGCAGTGGGAGCCCAGGGTGCTGCCCATCCCCGAGACAGAGCCCTGTGCCACCGTGCTCTGGGAAGTGTCAGTCTGACACCAAGTTGTCCCTTCTGCGTCCCTGAGGACCACACAGTGTGCTGTCAGCCTGCAGCCCCTTCAGCTCTGCTGCATCCCTGCCCTTGGCTGTGCTCAGTGGTGCTGGGAAGCCCTGGTGGCCCTGGAGTGCTGGGAAGCCCTGGTGGCCCTGGAGTGCTGGGAAGCCCGGTGGTCCCGGGGCTCCAGAGGGGATGACATGGGTCTCTGGGTCAGCTGAGAGCCCAGGTTTGAGGCGAGAGCAGATCCTGGCGTGGAGGTGGGGGGTGCTCCTGGATCATCCCTGCAGAGCCTTGGTAGGTGCAGAGGAGGGAGAGGGGGAAGAGCTGTGCTGGCAGCCACAGAGGTGGGGATCAGCCCCATTAAAACTCCGGTCAGCAGCAGCCGGGGAGCACTGAGCAGTGTGCTGGGGTGTCAGGGCCTGGATTACTGCTGAGAGCAGAGAAGAGGCGTGAGCTGAGAGGAATGACAAAGAGGGGAAGGAGAGGAAGAAACCCAGGAGGAGGAGGGGGAGGCTGGCTCAGTGCTGCAGGCAGTGTGGGGTGCAGTGGCAGTGATGCTTTGCCGTCCCAGCATCTGCCTGGGGGTTCCAGTGTCCTGGTGTGAGTCCTGTTGGCCCCAGCCCTCAGCAGCCCCCTCCTTGGGTCCTGGGAGCCCTTGGGCTTCTTTCTTGTGTCACTTTTGTCATTCCCACGCAGTGGTGGGCGTTGCTGGGTCACTCCAATCTCTCACTGTCGCTTTCCCATGGGGTCTTAACCAGGTTCACTGGAGCTCTTCTGTCTCTTTCTCCACACGGGTCATAAATCTGGGGCTTGTCTCACTCTGGGCTGTTGCCAGTCTTCAGATGATCCAGCTTCTCAAAATGAGAAATGCTTCTCCTGGCATTTCTAACTCCCTCCCCTCACTGGCGGCGTTGGAAAGGGCAGGGGGGAGGATGCGTGTGCTGCAGCAGCAGCTCCAAAGGCAGCACCAGGAGCCGTGTGGCAGCCGGGAGGGTTGGTGAGGTGTGGAGTACTTGTCTGGGTCCTGGGGGGTTCCATCATCTCACCCACCTGTCCCGGAGCCTTCACAACCAAGGAACCTCGGCAGCGTGAACGTGGTGCCCAGGTAAGGCAGGGCACGGTACTGAGCACCAGAGCCAGTGATGTCCCCACCTTGTGCTGGTGGGGCTGATCAGGCTGCATCAGGGTTGCAGCTGGATGGTGAACCCAGTCCAGAGAGCAGCAGAGGCAGCAGGGTCACCTCTTGCTCAAATCTTAGCTCCTCTGTGCAGTGGCGTTATGGCCTTATGGTTCCTTCTACCTCCCTGCTCTGCTCTCAGCAGGATATCCTGTGCAGACTTTCAAAGGGAGGAGCACTGAATTTGTCTTTCCAGTTTATCCCGTTTTCTCTGTGTTTGGCTTCAACCTTCTGCTCCTGACGAGCTGCCTGGTGCACCAGCGGCTTGTGGTGGAGGTCTGGAAGTGCCTGGAAGAGCTCCTGGTGTGGGTGGCTGCTGTGCAGAGATGCTCTGGCCTCTCAGATTGACCTCACCAGCCTCACGAACCAGCCCTTCTCCTGGAGCTCCATGGTCTATCTCCACCTTGTTCCCAGGTACCATTCCACAGATGTGTTTCTGTCACTCAGGGGGTGGCTGGTGGAGGTCTCAGTGCTGGTCCCCAAGCTTCTGTTGACACAAATCCTACTCCAGGAATACCTTCATCCTTCCGTGCTGGAAAGTGCTGGCATTTCTCCATGCAGCTACTTCCTCCTGGCAAAACACCAGCTGGATCACCAGGAGAGGCTTTCTCTGTGCTTCCTCCCTGTGCTTCACAAATGGCACTGTGGCTCCTGTGCCTGCTTCCCAGTTGTGCCAGTAGGACCATGGGCTGTGGGTACCCAGCTTCAGGAGAGCTGCTCAGCCCCTCCTGGAGATGGACGGGAGAGCTGAGATGTTGTCCAAGTATCCTGGAACGGGGGCAGAGCAGGGCAGGGCTGCAGTGTAGCCAGCTCGGGGCTTTAGGGCTGCAGTGCCTGGGATTGGCACTCCTGCCATCTCCCTGGGCATGGATGTGGTGTGGTTCTGCCCCAGGTGTGCTGGTGCTGTGGGGCAGCCAGTGTGGGAGCTGCAGAACACGACCCTGTGCCCAGGGCAGTCCCTGTCTGCAGCGGTAACAGATGCTTGCCCTGCAGTTTGAGTTTTTCCATCTCGTTCATCTTAGGGACTAATTAAAGTGTTTCTCCTCCCTCCCTCCTTCTCCCCGTTGCATCCAGCTGCACATGGATTTTAGGGTCGCGCTTGTTTACATCAGTTGTATTTACATTAATGGATGTTTGTTTTTGGAAAAACAGCAGAAATCCCACAAAAACAAACGTTCTTCTGGGGTGGAGGCTCCTGGGGCAGGTGCCCTGGGACAGCCCCTGCCTGGCTGCCCCTCACCCACCACAGTGGGAATGACTTTGGCATGGGCATGGGTGGTTCCCAGCACTCATTAGGTACCAGCTGCTGGGTGGGTGGGTTTTGACCCCTGCTCCCATGCCCGAGCAGCCGCTGAGCCGCTGGGTTGGCCGTCAGCATTTACTGGGAATAAACCCCAGTCCTGGAAACTGGCTGCTGCTGAACCTGCCTCTGGCAGGGCGAGCAGCGGGCTCGTTCGCTTTCATCAGGAGGTTGGATGGGGGAGAGCGTTTAAGAAGAAGAAAGCGAAAGGGGGGGGAGGAAGGATAATTATTTTTTCAAATGGTTTCCAGCCGCTGGATGCCTTTAAAGTTCCCTTTGTGTTCTGGCGGGTCAGGCTGGGCAGAGCCCGGCCCGGAGCGGCGCGGTGCCGGCTGCCTTTGTCGGCGAGTCTGTGGTCTCGGTTATTAGCTGGATACGGAGACCCGGAACCTCAGATCTTCTGTGCAGCTGGTGGGAGAAATAAGCAGAGCTGCCTTATCACGCTCATTTAACTGGTTAATACATCTTCAGAGCAAATAATGCAGGCTGTGGGTGAATTGCTTAACCAACCTCATTACTATTGTGCATTTAGCAGCTTGGAGGAAGATAATACCTTTCAGGTTTGACCCAATTTTAGTTTTTGTTGTCATAACCATGGAAAATCGACCTTCAGAGACCCTCAGCAGTGAGCCTGAATAGGAAGTGATTTACAACAAAAGTGCTGTGCAGAATGCTTAATGCACTTGTGGAGAAAACAGGCTGCAGCCGCCGTCCTGGCACCCTGTCCCTCCCTGCGGGTGCTCCTTGGGTGAGCAGGAGAGGGGCTGGGCTGTCACCTGCCCCAGGGTGCAGGTTTGCTGCTGGCTGTCACCTCAGGGACTGGGTAACAGGACTTTGGGACATCTGCCTTTGCCAGAGGGCTTGGTGGAAACACAATTGCAGGAGGTCAGCAGAGCAGTGGGGCCTGGGGGGTCATGCCTTGGTCCCCTCCATCCCCTGCCCACGGCTCCAGCAGTGCTCCCCAGGGCTGTGTTCTCCATCCTTACAAGATGGTTTCTCTTTCTCCTCCTGGCTTTCACTTTTTTTCCTGGCTCTTTTATCTAATAGCAAAGCTCCTGGACTACAGCAGGGCTCTTCACTAGCTGAGGATGTGATAATTCCCTCTTCTCTGGAGCTGTGTTAGAAAAATGTCGATGCTGAGTGTGGGACAAATCCTGCTCCCCAAGCACCTCACGTTGCCTCCTGCAAACTCCTAATGAGGCTTTTCCCTCCAGCTCACGCAGCCTGCACTGGCTGGCAGAGTTCAGGGCTCTTTGGTGACTGGTATGAGCACCGGTCACCCCAGGAGCACCTTGGCCTGCCTGGCCTTGGCCAGATTTCTCTCTCCCTGCCGCCTCTTGCAGGTGCTGGGAGTCTGGTATTTTCTGCAGCACCCTTCGGCCTGTTTGTGCCGTGGCGGGTGGTGACAGCCCTGCCACTCTGCCAGGAGCGTTCCCATTGGTGAGGTGTCACCCGCGCCTGGCGGAGGTGGTTCCCGTCCCTTCGGTTTTGGCTGTGGCAGGCAGAGACTTTCCCGGCAGCGGGGGCGCGTGGGACCTTCCTCGCGCTCAGACGAGGAGGAGGGTGGCAGGGAGGTGACAAGCCTTCCTCCCCTTTCCCTGATGCAGCTGCGGGGGTGGCTCTATCACCAAAGTCAGGCTGCTGCTGCTGCTGCTGCTGCTGCACGTGGGTGGTCCCTGCAGCGCGGGATGCAGGTGACAGTGAGCCCGGGGCTGGGTGACACCGCAGGGCTCTGGCTTCCCCCAGCCAGGCTGGCTGCAGCCCCCAGGGGCCAGAGGGCTCTGCCCACACCCACGGGGGTCTGGGAGCCGGGGCTGTGGCCGGGTGTGTGGGGAAGGTGGGGATGCTGCGGGAGGGACCTGCTCTTCTCCCTCCCCTTCCCAGGACTGCACTGGAGTGGGGGCATGAAGCAGGCAGCTAATATTAGATTGCTTTAATTCTGCCGTTTTGCAGCTAAAGGTGAGGCTGCTCCCTCAGCGCAGGAGTTGAAACTCTTTAGCCTTCTTCTGTGTCACCTCTATGGCCATGGATACCTCCAGGCGTGACGTAAGTGAGACTCGGGGAAAAAAACCCGAACAGCTTCTGTTCGGCATCAAAATCCCATTACCCAGCACCGTGTTCGGCTGTGCAGATACCGTCCTGGGCACAGACAAGTGGGAAACAGCTCCTGATCGCGTCTGGAGCCGGAGCCGCACCTCGGGCTGCACAGGCTGCCGGTGCTGCTTCACTGCGTTTTCTGCTGAGTTCCCGCTCTGCAGCCAAGGGGATAATCACTGCGGGGATTCACCCTCAGCCCCCACACCCCCGCCAGTCCCCTCCGGCACTGCCCCAAGCTGGGGAGTTTCTCCATCACCCCAGTGCCACCCGACAGAGCGCCCTGAGCTGGGGCTGAGCATCCTCCTGGGAGCATCCCCAGGCTCAGCCTCCTGAAAATGAGTGAGCGCAGCCCAAATCCTACCACCCCCCCCAGCAGCCGCTGGGATGGCCTTGGCATTGCAGATACTGCGGGCAGCTGCCCTTATCTCTCCGTCTCCTCCCTGGGGTGCTGCTGGTTTTGATAAAACCTTTCAGCCTTCCAGGGGTTGACTTGTAGATGTAATCGCGATTATTTATTTATTTATTTATTGTGCAGTAAAAGCCCAGTGGCTCCTGGGGGAGCTGCCCTGTGGGATCGCAATCCGCTTTCCCTCCCCTGGGGGTTGGGCTGCTTGCGGGAGGGGT